>CM062804.1:274664653-275266949 GCA_031772625.1 Pinus tabuliformis | reverse complement strand
ATCGTATCACTTACGAGGTACGCGGTTGTATGGACTTAATTTTCCACTGCACGTCACTTCAAGGAATAATAAGATGAATTTATTTCATTAGCTATGTATTTTAGCTTCTCCGCAGCCTATAAGAGATCATTCTCCCCTGAAGTCCAAAAGGTCAAATGGTTCCGCAGCAAAGAAATGGGTCATCTTTTTGCAAAAAATAATCGGCACAGAAAATGAGTGTAAGGAGGCCACTTGCTAAGTATGGAATTTTATTAATAATTAAAGAACTTGGATCATCATGGTCATCAAATACTTTAATCCATGAGCCAACAGCTACCGTAAGCCACAAAAGGTTCTTATTTGAAAAAATTCTTCCTCCTTTTTTCTTCAAGCAGGTCATTTAATGTTTTAAATATATATATATATATATATATATATATATATATATATATATATATATATATATATATATATATAGATATATATATATATATATATATATATATATATATATATATATTATATATATATAGTTTTTTTATTGACTTGCAGAATATTGATGCAAGGTTGATTTAAGAAAATCTAAAGTGGGTTTATTCAAACAGTTGCCAACTAGAGAAATGATGCAATGCTGCAGAGGTTTCATTGGTTAGCTCCACATTCTTTGGCTATTGGGAAGATTTTCTTTGAATATGTCAAATTAGTTATATTATTTAAAAAAAAAAAGTTTGAGTTGACAAAAAAATATTGTGTGTTTTTTATTGGTTATAAAAAGGGTTGATGGTTCTTAAATTGGAAGCCCCGGTGTTCGAAACATCAATTCTTGTGTGTTAGTAATTTTGGTTACGAGAAGGGTTGGTGGTTCTTAAATTGGAAGCCTCGGTGTCCAAAACATCAATTCTTGTAAGGTCAAGTTGTTTGATCATATCTTGAGCACATTCAGTATCTAGACCTCCATCATATCAACTGACGGATAGTCGAAACTGAAATATCCGACGGATGGTGGTTGGTCCATAAGATCACTCATTACTTGATGGCTCTTCTCGTGGAAGCCCCGACATGATGAGTTGTCAATATTGTTGATCCTGCAAAGTTCACCAACGATGGTCAGAGGAAGTTACGTTTCAAATGGAGGTCAAGTGACAGCTTGAAGATGTGGTGGTGAAAGAGCAGTGTTTGCAAGATTCCAGAGTGGATGTGGGTGCTGATGAAGACCAGTCAGACATATATTTATTTATTGTTGAATATGTTTTCCATGTAAGCATTGAGGGAGGGTGTTGGAAGTAATGCTTTCATGTCTTGTGTCGTTGTCATTGTGAGTCCCTAGGCATAAGTCTAGAAGTTTTTGATTCTTATGTAACGAGTTGGATTCATTATTTAGAGGTGTCGAAGTCAGTGTGTAATTTCCTATATATGTAATTATTGACATGAATAATAACACTGAGTGTGAGATCTGTGTTGTGTAAAGTTTGTTTCTTAGCTCTCTTTATTTTTCTAATATTTACATGAGTGTCTTCTTCTTTTCTTTTGTTAAGAAATTTATATAAACAATCTTGTGGAGTTTTCCTTCTAGGTTTGGTTTTGGTGATTTTACCATCATACTTGTGAATGGTTGTATCTTGAGAAAATTATGTTATCATATCATATTTACATTTTTCTTTTAGATAATAATGTTAATATCATACCTTTGGCTTTTCACAAACATCTCTTGAAACCATTTTATGATATTTTCAATTTGAAAGTAGAAATTTTTAAGGAAATGGTTACAAAAAATGAAAAATTAGATAAAAATTATATAACTCTGTAATTTTTTTCCATTAAGTTGTGAAATCTTTTAAACCTCAGAAAATTATAAAGTCATTTTTACTCTATTATCAATTAAGAAAGGTTATCCTTAAAAAGTAAAGACTATCTTATGACTAAGCATATTCAACTCTAATTGTCATCCAAAACTCTTAAGGAGTCAATGATTCTCCTCTTCCATTAAAACATAATTTTTGGAGTGTAATTCAAAAATATAATAAATCTAAAAATAAGAGGTCTCATCATGAGCCTGCTTACCATGATCATAGGGAAATAATAAAACTGACATTACCAATACTGAACACCAAAGAGGTATCATCATGAGCCTGCTTACCATGATCATAGGGAAATAATAAAACTGACATTACCAATACTGAACACCAAATCAGGGTAATGGCTTATGATTGTTTCAATTATAAGACAAGGGGTCTCATCACGAGCTAGCTTGTTGAGTTTGATTACTACCAATGAATGGCATTGGCAGTATCTAGCCACCAAACCAGGACAATGTCTTTTAGGTACTAGTTTAAAAAGGAGAGAGAAAAAAGCAAAGAAAAATAAAAAATGAATTTATCTCTAACTAATGCGCTCTTAAATGGATGGGATATTGAATCATTGGTGGTTAAAAGCTAACCCTGTTGAAGCTATGAACGCTTGCTGGCAGCAGTGGCTCTACCTGTGACAAACATGTACATCAAAAGGCTAAGTTGTAAAAGGCCTCCTACTTTATCTTTATAAACTATTAATGACCGATATGGATAAATAGTTATTTTCATCTATGAAAGGATTATAAGAGATTGCAATTTAAATGAGTTTTTTATGATCAGAGTAATTTTATTTATGTAAATATTTCAATAAGTAATTTCCCCTTCCTAAATTATTTTTACTGAATTTTTGAAATGTCTTTATCATTCATCATAGATAACTGGTTCTTCCAGTGAATCGCCAATTTTTGTGTTGTTCAACAATGCCCCATTTTTTTTATATATAAACAATAGGGGACCCTTTTTAAATTTTAAAACACAAAAAATAAAAAAATAAAATTCTTTTTATTTTTTCATAAAAAATAATAAAACTTTTTTTAGTTTTAAAACCATTTGATTTTATAAAAATAAAAAAAAACCAAATAGCCCCCAAGACCAAAACTCATACTTAGGCTTTTTAAAAAACCTTAAGTATTAAACATTGGGTTATTAAAAAAATAAAATAATAAAATCGGAGTTCAATTAAAATATGATTTATAATTCAAAACTTCGACTTATCCAAAATCCCGCTCCCCACATCACAAATAAACATAACACAATGGTTAATGCCCGTCCACTGGTCCATTGAGATTGTTTTGATAACAGACCCAATGGCATAATTGAACTATAATCTAAAAATCTCGTGTCCGCAAATATACATAGGCCTTTCCCCGTGGAACTAAGTTATAATCGATTGTGATTTAGCGATCACCCGACCAGACGAGACCGTAAAATCCACTCCATAAATATCTCCCATCTGCAAGGATCACAAAACCAATAAAATCCCATAGCCCAAGTCTGTGGCTCGTCCCCTTTGTGATTCTGATCGCTTGGACGTGATGGGGTCATACACTCCATTTAATAAGCCCCCCACGTCTGCGTAATCGCAAGGTCCAAAGGCTTGACCCCTCTCCACCTCTGTGATTGCAATTTTTGATATTTCCCAGACCTGACGAGGTCATCAACAATAATTGATAAAACCCCCGCATTCCCGACTATCGCAATTCTATTAGCCATGCCACCCGTTCCAAAGGCCCCTGTCAAATGCGATTGCGATCTACGATTGGACTCATTCCTTCGCCACATAGTCTTATGCCATGTCATCTATGACGTCATCCATTATGTCACCTTCCACATCATCCATCCACATCACCTCCATGTCACTTCCACGTCACTTTCACGTCACCTTTCCACATCGATCTTCCATGTCATAGTGTTTTCACCATCATGTCATCCTGTAGATTGCAAATCGCAAGTCTTTCAGGACTTTTGGTAACTAATTGCTCTATTGTTGCGATTGTGATATCGCAATCGTAAGATCCAAGGGTCACACGCCATTTCCACCTTTGTTAATTAATTCCATTGATATGATTCAGATTTTCATCAATTTCTATAGGGATTCTCCCTGCTCGATATATTATGATAATTCATCCCTTCCTAGTGGTAAAGCGATTATGATATGATTTCAGAAGGCCCCCTTTGGATTTTGATCAGAGTACTCCCTATTTTAGATAAGATTCTGATTATTCTGGGTTTCGCCCCCGATACTAAAGTGATTGCGATATTGATTATGGTTATTGCATTAAAACGCTCCCCTTTTAGTGATTGATTCTCATTTTCAGGTGCATAAAGAAAGGTACAGCTGTGCATTTCCACAAAATCGGTCATCGTTATTATATTTTGGATCACACAGTTGTACATATAAGACAAGAGTAGGATTTCCGAGAGATCATTATCATAACCATTTCCATTTTTGCATTATCTTCACAAATAATAAGGGATCTGTTTAACTCCCCAACGTTGTGCGCAATCATTTATTTTTTGCATCCTCCATGTGCTATAAAAACACATTCATCATAATGAATTAGAGATCTGGAATCTGAGAAAGAAATCTTTTGGGGCTTGCATTTTTGTATCTCCAAGTTTGTCTTAATAGACTGGGTCGGGTCCTGAATTTTATGAAGAAAGATGAGTGGAGATTACATTTTTGTATTTTCGGAATCTTGTCTTAATAGAATTATTGGATCGAGGTTCTTATTTTTTGTTTAAAGTGGCTCCAAAGAATCGCATTTTTGTACTTTTGGGAAGCTTTGGAATAAAGGAAAAGGACCGGGACATGTGTATTTTACAAAAGGAGCATGATACATCGGGATTTTTATCAATGTTTTAATGTTCTGCTTTGTATAATTTTGAGTCATTCCATCTTTCAATTTGTCTATTATATCTATATTTTTTAACACAGTTCCACATCATTTCATTTCTGAATATGCTAGTGTTGTAATTTTTTTAATACATATAGCAATAAATTGTTAATTTATTTTGATTGTGATATGAGCTGTAAAAATTCTTTTAATTAACTATTTAATTGAAAGAATTAACTAAAAAGTTTTCATTTCTTTAAGTATATGATTAATCTTCATTACCATGTACTAAAGACAATCATTTTAGATCACACTCAAAATAAATAGGTATAACTCGAGTAATGAATAGTTTTTATAAGCATATACTTAGGGATTGAATATACTTCTATCAAACATTTATGTAAGTATTTACTAAGTGCTTGATTGTTAGTATTTAGATTAATAAGGAGTCAGATCTCAGGAGCTATCTCCATCTAATTCCTTCATTTTTACTTCAATTCCTTAATGTTTTCTTTCAATAAATCAATTATTTATTGGGAGAATGATTTTTCTTTCCTTCAATCAAGATAAGATAGATTAATTTCATACTATTTAAATCATGCATGTGTTATCTTAGAAGTCCTCTCTTCGAGGCCAAGCTTTAGATTGGTTTAGTTGTTCCACAAAAACAACTTAAGGGTCATTCTTCTTGCCTAATCAGCTAGAAGAATTGATCTGATGTCCCTACCTATTGGTAATTGAAACCATATTGTAAAACTAACAGTGATTGGGAAAAGCTAACTCAAGCTAATTTAATCAGTCGGAGCCACTACCCCAAATGGAAAAGGAGTTGCTTTAAGGTCCGGACCGGTGGTTTTCCCCCATGTTCGTGCATCGAATTTCGAGGCATCAACACATTCATATTCGGTGCCCTCCTTCTAGCGCCAAAATGTTGAAGCTTCGAAAATCAGTGCAACAACATGGGGGAAAACCACACAGTGAGGGACGTGAATACCATCCATTTTCCGTTGGGAATAATAGCTCCAACTGGATATAAGGGGACCAGTTTCCCAATAAAAATGTGATGGAATGGGTAGAGTGTTTATAACCAAAAACTAAGTGATAGATGGGGTGGTTTATAAACTAGAATATATGTATATTAATCTATCTATTACCCGAGGTTTACTTATGTTTATGTGATCTAGAATATTTGTCCTTAGTGCATGATAATAAAGATTAATCAAACACTTACAAAAATGAAAATATTTTAAGATAATTATTTTGATTAAATAGTTAATCAAAATAATTGATGAAACACATATCGCAATCAAATAACGTTCAAAAATCGCTTATATATGTATTAAGGATGACAATTCTAGCATGTTCAGAAGTGAATTAATACAGAACTGCATTAGAAAAGATACATATAATAAACAATATAAAGAGAAATGACTATCAATTCATAAACAAAACAGAAATACAATGATAAAAGTACCCGATGTATATTACTTTGCTCATGAAAGAAATAGTTCTGGTCCAGTCTTTCTCATTAAGATGGTTTCAAAAGTACAAAAGTGCAAGCTTCCAAAGCCTTCTCTACAAAACTTCAGGACCCTGATCCAGTCGTTCTACTAAGACAACTTCAAAAGTACAATAGTGCAAGCTTCCAAAGTTTTTCTTTATAAAATTTGGGGACCTTTTCTTTGTAGACATGAAAGGGTTTATATAACAAAAATAAAGTATAAAAATAGACAATACATGAAAGTTCTGAGGAGGTTAAAACAACTCTCCTTAAAATAAGTGACAAAAATACAAAAATAGAAGTTGTTGAAATGACGAGCTCATGAATGCAATTGTGTTTATTCTTCCATTCGTTGCTTGAGCTCGTAAATATCCATAATTGGCATAACTTCAGGAGGTTGAACTGTCCTCATACGTAGCTGTACCATGTACACTGCATCTAAAAGTGAAGGAAGCATATGGGTGGATGAGTCAACAAGGAAGCAGATCATTAGCCATTGATTGTGTGGCTTCATAAGATATTTCCAATACACTTTCCAATCGAGTTTGGTCCACTTTTTAATCGCTTCTTCCTTTGCTTTTGAAGTTTGTTTCTATTAGCTTTCTAGGACTTTGATAACATGAAGATTACCAGGCAGGCATTCTTGAATCGGGTTAGCATTGTGCAAGTTATCATTGACAGTTTCAATGATGTTATTTGCAGCATCGGTTTCCCTGGAGACTGCTCTTTTGACCTGTTTCAATTCAATGTCCCAATCAATAAAGAGGATTTCTTGGTGAGATTACTCTATTCTGGGAAGAACTACAGCTCTGCCTTCTGGATTATCTTGCCATGTTATAAATCCTAAGATGTTATCATCAATGTCATTGAAAGTCACCCTCTGAACGGATGATTGATTCATCAGTGAATCATGTTTAACACACAGTGGATTGATTATAGATAAATTGTAACATAACATTGCTTGTTGCATTGATAGCGGAGTACTTAGCTCCAATGCTTCCTTTATAAAGTCCTCCATTTTAGGATTGTCCTTCAACTAATCAAGTGAAGACTGGAGCTGTTGAATTTGGGCATCCTTAGTACTGGTCTCTGCCTGATATTGGAGCTTTAATTGATCAAAGCTTTGCTGGAGTTGAGACAACTGGGTCTTTACTTGATGGTCAATACTTTGTCTTTCTTCTACCAACTACTGTTCTAATTGTTGAATTCTCTCTTATTTTTCCCTGACCAATTGTTGAACCTCTGTTTCTTTGTCAATCGTAGTAGATGCATAAGCACCTGCAAACTGTGACGAATTTGTCAAATTCTCTGAAGGATCAATTGGTGTATCCTTCCATACTATGTCCATAGGTATATCACCAGGAATTACTGCTGATGATGGTTCTCTTCTTCTCCTTTTCCTTTGTCTTTTCACGATAGCCCGATGTTTGGGACTGTAAAAGATGTCAAGAGGAGGGATTTGTTCCACTTTAAGGATAATTTCAGATGAAGGCAATGCCAGGATGATTTTAATTTCCTCTGTAGTAACAGCGTTATCAGAAGCCCTATCAGTAAACTAGCTCTGTCCATCGTTCTGGGGTGTGCTAAATGTTTTCTCCATTTCAATATTTTACACCCCTTGTTGTCCTTTAAGCTATTGATCAAACTATTTCCAGGCTTCATCCAGCTGATTCTTGAAGGGTGTTTCATCAGTATGCACTTCTGTGGATTTATCTTCCACTTCAATATCCTTGGAAACATGTTCTAAGTTTTGTTCAAAATTATTTTCTAAACTCTTCTTTGAATTCATCTCTAAACCTTTTTCTGAGTCTTGCTTTGAACCTTGTTCTAAATCTTCCTCTTCCTAGGCAATCGGTTGAGGAATCCTCAACAGATCTAAAGGGACGCTTTGTAGTCTTATTTATCTGTATTCTTGGAATTGTGTTACCTTTTCTAGATTTAGTTTCAATGTAGCCAGATGCTGCACTTGTGAAAATAGCTTGGTAGATTCAAATAGGTCATCATAGTCATCGTCTTCATGACTGATTTGCCTAATTTTCACTTGGGCAGTAAAATTTTGTGCGACTTTATTAGGATCAAACTGTCTGGCAGGAATGGTACCAAGGTTCAAACATGTAATATTATCAATTTCAAGTGCAGCATGCTTGAAATCATGTAGATAATATACACTGCATTCGATAGGGAATGAAGGCCAAAGAGATTTCTTGGATTCCTTTAGGGTCTTTGTCAGTCCATCCCCTACAATTTGATAGGCAATCTCCCTAGCCAATATTTTATCAGGGACATATAATGGGAGAACATGAGGAGGTGTTAGACTTCCATAGACTCTAGCATCGATAAAAATCTCTTCTCCAAACCACCTGCCTATTGGTATGAAATCAATTTTGGCCTCATTGGACAATCTTGGGGCTATTTTGTCAAAAATGGCTTGGTGAATTGGTAGCGTAACTCCTTGGCAAATTTTATAGAAATGGGTGTTGAAATTAGATTCCCACAATATTTTATGATATATATGGTTGGGAGTGGGATCTTGAATGGTCGATTTCCATCCCTTGGTTGGGAAATTTGAAGTGAAACAAACCGCATGCATGATATGTGCACTCATAAAGAATGGTGGAACTACTCTGGCAGTAACATACCGATGTTGCCTAAATTCTCGGATTTGTGAGGCAATGTTATTTGAAAGGATAGTTCCCCAATCCATTGTATAAGAATTGACTGTTGACTCAATAAGAGGAACCCATTTGACTGAGAACTTAGTTACATTAGGGTTCCTAAATAGTCTACACATCATAGCTATGATATAAGAATAGGGAGCAACAAGAGAAGATATAGAGTACATACCCAATTTCTCATGCTTATGCTTGTTCGCATAGGATCTCCATCTTTTAATTGGATATTGTTGGGTTGTGTTATATTCTTTCCATGACTAGCCGGCCTAGTTAACAAGGGGTTAGAAGGGGGGCGGAGCCCCCCCCTTCGTTACACCGATTGCGCAGTGGGGGGGTCATGGGGGGGGCGACAACCCCCCTTTACAGGGCCCAGGGCAGCGCCCCAGGGAAATTGTTATTTGGACCCTATATTAGGTGGGGGAACCTACCTATGGTTTTGTGCTTGGTTTTCGCACATGGTTTTGGGTGCGATGGTTTTCAGTCCGTTGTATTGGATGCTTCGACATGTATAAATATGTATTGTAACATTGAAAGGAATATAATGAAAAATCAATCAGGTAGTCTCGGTTTTTGGATCCAGGGGAAAATCTCTGTGTATATTTGTTTTATGTGTTATTCTCTCACTATTGTTTGTTTTCTGTGTTTTAGAATTTGTATGCAAGTAATTTATGTACAATATTAAAACCTACAAATATGATGCTACCTAATTCTTGCTTGCAAAATGTTCGAGGAAATATTTTTCATACACCTTCTGTGGGTCAGGTATATGATACATTTTCTTCACATATTTAGTTGTAAAGGACCTGATGATTGTTTTTCTTGAATTCAAGAATATCTTATTAGTGATATTGATGTTCTCAATTATCCATTTTACCATACTAGTATAAGGAAGAATTTTTGGTTGAGCAACAATCTTGTGAATAAAGGATCTAGTGGCTTCATAGTTGGAGGCTTTAGAAGGTGAAGTAGCATCTGTTGTTGCGACTCTTTGAATTACCTTAGGTCCTTTGCTTTCAAATAATTGGTAAATGGAGTCCCATGAGGATGTTCCAAGGTCTATTGTGCATGTAGTGTGGATTTTGAAGCCTTCATGGCTTTCTTGCCTTTCTTTGTCTTATCCTATTACACAACTTATTCTCGGGTTTAGCTTGCAAATTGCAAACACAGAGGAATGAAGAGCAATAAGTCTGAAATGCGGAATCATTTGAACATATAAGGCTTGAAATGATAGCAATCATAGCTTAAATGCGAAAATATCTATATACAGGCCATCAAATCACCTTGGGGCTTTAAATCATAAATATTGTTAGAAGTCTTTAATAATTGAAATCATGGCTTCGCATGATAATTTATTATCTCATTAATAGATCATATCACAAAAAACCTTCCAAACGGTATTTAGAACCTGTTTCCATGTGTTCTCCCAATATGCGATAGCGATATCATTATATCGGTTCTTTGGGTATGGGAAGTGCATGATGCGATGATCGCAATATCACAATCAGAGGTTTTGGAGTAGAGGGGAATGGATATAGCCAAAGGCTTTTTGCGATTGCAAAATCACGAGGAATGATGTGGCATTAGAGCAGGCCTGACTAATGATTAACAAGTGTGGATTTTCCTTTGAGTTATTCATTCTTATGATTTTATTAAAGTCACGCCTTTTAACAAGTAGCTTTATCGCAATCGGAAGATCGGAGATGAAAGGAGCGGCGAGCCTTTTGCTAATTTGTGATTCATCTGGACGCGACATGTTTATAGATTGTGTTAATTGTTATATCAGGTCTGGATGGTTTATCGCATATCGCAATCGGAATGGTCCTTGGGGTTTTTATATCATGTTCATTATAAATTTGCGATGTGAGCGAGTTCTGATATAAAGTAGCTTTTAACGATACATAAGCCCTTTAAGTTTTAAGCATTTCTTGTTCTCAGGGGTTATTCTTTATCGCATCGTAAGTTTCGAAAGGATAAAAATGGGAATTGTTCATTAAGACTTGTGAAATGCAATATCTCGAGATTTCTTTAAGGAAGGCTCATTCGAGTTGTTCGGGCCTAATGAAATTTGGATTTGTTTATTCAAAAATCAAAATTGTCCTTTTAAAACCCTAAACTATTTTATCTTCCTATGATTTTAAAATTTAAAGGGTCCCCATTTATTTATACAATAATTTCCTAAGAGATTTATATATAAATAAATGGAGAGGTTGTTGCATAGCACAACAAACTCACAATCTGAACTTGAATTTGTTCAATTGATGATCAAGTTGTTCAATATTGAGTTGAAAAATTATGACCCTCTGACTTTAGCATCAGAATTAAGATCCATTATTAAAATCCATTGGTGTTGAAATAAATACTCCTCTCATAACTTATGTGAGGGCAATATATCCCACTTATTCACATTATCTTGAGTCTTTGCATGCAAGTGGCCAACTTAAGGAGATCACCTTTGACTCGCTTAAGAAGAAATTTGATGGAAGAGAGAAGGCTTTTGGGAAGAAGACAACTCCTCAATATTATGAAGAAGTTGGGTGCCTTACACAAAAGGAGAATAATCATGCACAAGATTCTTCTAGAGAAAGAGGTGGCTGAAGAGGAAGATGAAGGAGGAATTTTAAAGGCAAGGGGGTAGACAGTTCCAAGGATAAAAGTTTGCTCTTCATTTCATACGATGCAATAGAGATGGACATGATACTTCCACTTGTAAGTTTTCGTGGGATCGAATTGAACAGGAAAGAAATGAAGGAAAAGGTAAAACAACTAACAAAGGGAAAGGTAAAGCACCTAAATCTTCTCATTATGTTGTGGCACATTGCAACATTGGAGTAACTGAATATTTATTCAATGCTTCACTTGCTTCATGGAAAGGTGCTTGGTTGTTTGATTCAAGAGAAACTTACCACATGACTTTTAGGAGAGATTTATTTTAGTAATTCACTAATAATGTTGAGGGAGTAGTATACTTTGCCAAAAAATCAAAGTTCAAGCCATCATGGCTTGGAACCATCAAGCTCAAACTTCCTGGCCTTCCAGATTTTCTTCTACATGATGTTTTATACCTCCCGGAGTGGAGAAGAAACTTGTTTTCTTTGGTCCACATCCACCAGCAAGGAAACTCCATTCACATATTTGATGGCAAGGTCGAGGTCAAAAAAGCATCAGATCACTCACTTGTCACGACAGGGATAAAAGAAGAAAGACTTCTAAAGCTGCAAGGAACCTATGCTCGTGCACATAACTTCTCATACAATTCTCACTATGATGAAGGTATATTTCCATAAATTCTTTTATGGCATGCTTGATTTGGACACTTGAACTATGACAACCTTCGTTTGTTGAAGAAAAATGGTGTTACTGGTTTCCTACTATTCCTAGGAAACTTAAGTAATGTGATGCTTGTATCTTAGGAAAGCACAACAAATAGTGTTTTCATGATTCTCATTCTAGAGCACATAGAAAACTTGAACTCATTCATTCTTATTTATGTCTCCTAATGCATGTCCCTTCTTCAAATGGTTATAAATATATGATGACATTTATTGATGACTACACCAGAATGTGTTCGGTTTATTTATTGAAGAACAAATCTAAAGTTTTTGAAGCATTCAAGAACTTTCATGCATGGATTGAAAATGATGCACAAACTCATATTAGATCTATTCGTATTGGTAATGGAAAGGAATATGCATCAAATGAATTTGAAAACTATATTTTCCAACATGGGATCAAACATCAAACAATCATGTCTTATAATCCCCAACAATAAAAGAATGAACAGGATAATTTTAAATATGGTACGTTCCATGATGTTTTTCAAGAATGTTAAACCGATGTCTTGGGCTGATATAGTTCTACATGTTGTGCATATAAATTATAGGTGTCCATCTAATGTGATAAAAAAAAAAAAGAATCCCTATGAAGTGTGGTATGGCCACATTCCCTCGATGAGGCATCTCAAGGTTTTTGGTTCCACCTGCTATACCTTGATACCTAAGGAACAAAAAAAAAACTTGATGCAAGGAGTCACAAATGTATCTTATTGTGGTACTTAAATACCTCCAAAATATTGTCTCTATGATGAAGTGAGAAAGAATGTTATAATATATAGAGATTTGATCTTTCTTGAATCGTCCAAGACTGACAATTTTGTTGAGAGACAGCTTGATCACTTGGATAGATTCAAACATGCAAAGTGCTTTTAAGAATTTGATAATGAGATTCCACATCTTGAAGGGAGGATTCCTATACTTGATCAATTTGTGGAATCTTCTTCTAAAGCACTCTCTCCCCTGCATGAAGCTCCAACCATTGATAACACTTTCACTGATGTGATTGACAGGATTATGAGACTAGATCTTGATTCAACCCCAACTCAGTCAACTGAGTAGCCTGGGCCATCTCATGAAGGTCCTCCACAATGGTTGACAAATACATTGGAAAGTGTACATCCTGATGAGGTTAGAAAGAAAGGAACAAGAATCTCAACTAGACAAAATGGAGGTGATGTAGAAGATTATCATTCACCTATTGATATGGATGTTTCTTATGATTATGAACTGAATTTGTCTATAGATTTCAAACCAACTTCCTTCAAATAATTTTATTCCTATGATGAATGGAAAGAAGTGATGCAGAAAGAATATGATAGCTTGGTAAAGAATGGCACCTAGAAGTTGTTTGATCCTCCATTGGGAACCAAAACAATTAGCTGAAAGTGGGTCTTCAAAAACAAGTATAAAGAAAATGGCTCACTTAAAAATCACAAAGTCAGACTTGTGGCAAAAGGCTTTGCACAGAAGGAAGGGGTCGACTATGAGGAGACTTTTGCCCCCATAGAAAAATGGGTTACCATCCAAACACTCTTTTACTTGGTAGCTCAGAACGGTTTGAAAGTCCATCAAATGAATGTAAAAAATACCTTGTTGAATGGAGATAAGAAAGAGAATGTTTTTATGTCCAAAATAGAAGGATTTGTTGTGAAGGGTCAGGCACAAAAAGTATGCAAGCGTGTAAAATCCTTGTATGGCCTCAAGAAAGCACTGCGAGCCTGGTACAAGAAGTTAATTGAGCATCTTCTAAAACTAAATTTCAAACACTATGATCTTAATGATGCAACTTTGTTCGTCAAGAAAGTTGGAAAAATAGTTTTATATCTTGTGGTGTATGTAGATGATCTTCTAATGACAAGGAAAAATGAGAGCTACATTGCATACTTAAAGAAATAACTAAGGAATGGTTTTGAAATGATAAATTTGGGTTATGTTCACTACTATCTTGGTACTGAAGTAACCCAACATTTGAAGTTTATATTCCTCTCTCAGAAGAAGTCAATTGGAGATCTCTTGAACGGGTTTGGCATGGCTGAGTAAAATCCTTTGACTACTCCAATGGGACAGAACTTAAACCTCACATCGACTAAAAGAAAAGAATTTGAGGATGCAACGAAGTATAGACAGCTCATAGGAAGTATCAACTACCCCACTACTACGACGCTAAACATTTAATTTTATGTTGGAATCATCTCTAGGTTTATGCAGAAGCTTTGTGAGTGTCACTGGTGTTAGGACCTCATATTGTCCCTTTTTGACCATACATTTTGCCATGATATCATCCTTTTCAACCTACATTTAAAAGTCCTTGTTAGTGTTTTAACCCAATTATCCCAAAGGTATGTAATGATTCTTCTCATCACTATACGTTTAATTATTTAGCATATAATCACGATATCTTCATAGTTAATCTTTAAATTGTTAAGTGCTGAACAGTTAAAGAATGATGTGCAGTCCGCGTTGCTGAAACAGCCTGGAGTTTGCGAGACTATTTTTGCAGTTGCTGAAATAGTAGAAACGGCACGCGAATCTCGAAGCTGAAATAGCTGAGATTTGCATTCTAAATTTGACAGCAACAAAGGAACTAGACTGATCACCGAGGAAGCTGTTACACTGGATGTAACGCCTATAATCTAAAGACAGTATTACTGTAACAACATTTTGTTGATGGGAAATTGATTTCCCTATTTTTGTATAATGGGTTAAAATAGAATTTATAATGTAAATCTTTTGTAATAGATGTATCCTCTTTATAAAGAGGAGACATCTACATTAGAGGGGGAGACTGTGGAAAAAGGCGCAGCTGAAGGAACAGGACTAGAATTCTTTTTGTAATATGACATATTGATGGATGAATAAAATTTTGTTCTGAACATCTTTTTCTAGTTCTTGTTTCCTGGGGAATCTTGTGAGAAGGACAGGGCCCACCTTCATCGCAAGATTCACCCATTATATTTCTGCAGTGTGTCAAGTGTGTCTTTTATTCATGCCTTATTAACAAGTATTGTTTGTTGAATATTGTTTATAATACCTTTTGCTGAAACTCTGTTTCTTTTTCAATTGATTGTTATATTATTCAAAGTTAATTCATGAGTGTTTCACCGTGATTAAGTTACAGAGTGAATTGGCAAGCTAGCTAATCAGAGGCAGGTGCTAGAGATTCCCGCTCTAGGGATAGGGTCCTGACTCTCTGTTACAGCACAGCCATTGTTTTCCTTTGCAGATTGATTCTTTTCCATTATATGATTCTTTGAATGGAATTAAGCATTCTTTGATAGTTATCTGCAATAGATTGCAATTGCTATAATGCAGAGTGTTAACACCCAGGTTGTTCCCTATGACTCTCAAGGGAATACGGCCGGGTAACCACTAACCAATCTTTGGATTACAGCTTCTAGCCAAGCTGTGATCAGAGAGGGCTCTCTCTTAATGATTGTTTCTGTTCTATTGGTTTTTAGGCTAGCTGTGAAATTCAACTTTGGTTTAATTGTTTGGTTGAAAAAGTTCAGTCTAAACTTGTATGCTCTTACCAAATCTTATATAACATTGGGCAATGGAGTCAGTGGTCCTTTGGTTTGGTGTGCTGTGTTGATACAGTAATGAAAACTGCAGAGCAGGATAATTGTCTGGAAACAATGCTTTGGAATTGAGTTTGGGTGTGATATGGTCAGGATAAGAAAGGCAATTAAGAATCTTTCTGTAATCTGATATGAAAGAAAGCAATTGTTACCTGGAAGCATTGAAGAATTTCTAGATAACTTTCACAATATGGAATTAAATATAACATGAGCATTTAAGAATTCATGTCTGTTTTAATCCTGAAGAAAACATTTGCAGCAATATAAGATTGAGCACAGGGTGTGAAGAAACATGTCCTGAACTATTCTTTTTCTTTATCGCTAGATATGATGAAAACGTGAAAATGAAATAATACAGGGAAACAGAACAGAGTTTAAAGAAAACATATCATTCCACCAGACAACACAGGGGTTCTGCAACAGCACTTAGATTATCAACAAGACACCAGAGTTCCAGGAAATCACTGAGCTGGAATTGCTCTTTGTATTAAACTTTTCTGAAAGTACAGAGTATACATGCCTCAGAGTAAAATTTACCAACCCCTTATGCGTTACTAAGGGGGGTATATATACAAATTTACATTAGAAAATATCTGAATGAAGAGTAAATGCTCCATAAATGTCCTACCAACTGCTGGAGTGCAGCAGCTGAAAGAGTAAATGTTGTAATAACTTTTAGTCCCTTAGCTGTCAAAAATGGTCAGAGACTGTTGACTTGGTGGCAATTGGAGTCGGTTGGCGACGCGCTGTTCAAAACTTGGCTAGCCGTCATTGTCTATGTGATGAGTCACTTTTTGGCCGCTCTTTAAACGCTAACCTTTTTGCTGTCTGTCTTCTGGTGACCTGGAGCTGTCAGTGGCCGAATGACTTGAAGCTATCGTGGCAAAATTTGGAGCATGGCCTGCCACCAGTCCTCCTTAGGCATTTGATGTCTCCGAATTTTTATTAGAGTCTCATCGGCCTCTGTATACCGCCAAAAGTTAGGAGGAGTTTCAAACAAATGATTTGCCTCACTTTCAATGAAGAATAGGCCTTCAAGTTTAGTGTACAAGCTCTGTCCTGTTGGAGGCCCTGTTTCCTCAGGAGTACTGCCAGATGCAGTGATTTGATTTTCAATGTAAGTAGCCATCCTGTTGGTGAATTGATCTCTGGTAATCAATTTCCCTGTGCTGTTCAGCAGGCCAGGCAATCCCCTTGCTTGCAGCATTCCCATTTTGAGTTTATACTCCTCCACCTCAGCCTGTATTTCATAGCATTTTCTTTCTACAGTCTGTACATAACTTCTGAGAGTTAGCACCTTTTTAGTTGTGAGGATGGCCTCTGTTCTGTTGACGATGCCAATGGCTGCCAGCTCCTCTTTGTCTTGCCTGTTCAAAAAATCTATCAGTTGGTTTGCCTGCTCAGGTCTGTTTCCCAGCACTGTTTTGGCCCTCTGGATTTCTGTCTGTGCTTGGCCAATTAAATCCATGTACTCATGGATTGTTTTGATGGATTTCCATTGTTTGGTGATAGCTTGGGTAATCTTACCCCACAAAATTCTTTTTATGTCGGCCATGGTACTTTCCAGATTGAGCTCCTTTTCCAGGGCCTTTATTTTATCCTTTAGGGCCTTAATTTCTCTGCCCTGTTCTGCTATAGTTACCTTTGATTTGTCATACTTGGCATCTATCTCTGCCAATTTGTCCTTTGCTTTCTTTATCTCATCTGCCTGGAGCTCCATTGCCTTGACAGCCTTGGTCAATTCTTCTACACTTGGGTGGGCATCTGGAGCTGCTGTTGTGCCTGCTGCTTCTGTTGTAGGGGCCACTGTTGCCCCTGAAGTTGTTGCTGTTGTTGAAGCTGGAGGAGTGGAGTGTATTCTCCCTGTTTGTCTTGTAGCGTTCCTTCCAGCTCTTTCTCCAATTCTTTGATCCTCTGATCTTGCTGTAGAAGGAGGTCAAGTTGTTCATTAAGCTGTTTTTCTTTTTGTAGTTCTGCTGTCTGAGGGTGTTCTGTAGGTAACAGCCCCAACCTCTTCTTCATTGCATTCAGATCATCATCTTTCTTCTTTATGAGGGCCTTTACACCTGTTGGATCACTAGGATCATGCCCTAGATCAATAATAATCTCCTCCAGAGACTTTATTCTATTGTCCTTGGCCTTAGAGGACATCCTCTCAAAATCTAGCTGAGTGTTTGTGTTCTTCAAGGAATCTTTCAGCTCATGGGCCAGTGTGGCCTTCTCTACCAATGTGGCATAGACCATCTCCCCAGTCTGCTTGTGGAGTTCAATCTGGTCCATAGGATGTATGTCTTTAGCTAGGACCTCCACCCTTGTTTTGATGAAATCTGCAGTTGTCATTGGCTGTGGCCCCTTGGGTTTGAAATGGCTGAATATCATTTTTTCTTCCTTGAAGTCATAGACCGACATCAATCTTTCCTGCTGGGCTGGTGTAGCATCTATGAACTGTTTGTAAACCTCAGCCCTTAATAACTCATTTGCTGCCTTGATCTGTTTAAAAGAAGCCTTAGTGCCTTTAGGCTTCTGGCTTTGCTGAGATGAGGATGACACCTCCAAACCAAGCTGTAAAGTCTGCTCCTGCTGAAAGGAGCTTGTCCCTGTATGTTGGCTTCCCTCCCTGTCTTTTCCTGTGTTGTTTAAGACATCTTCAGTAATGTCTTCCACCTCAGGGGAATCTGCCCTTTGTCTTTTGGCCTCTGGCTGATGGGAAGGTCCACTAATAGGAGTGGACTCTTCTCTTTCTCTTTTAGAACCCCTCTCCTCATGGGCTGGGGTTTGCAAAATAGGTGCTGTAGGAGTCTCAGTTTGTGGAGGAGGAGTTTGATCTTTCAGCTGCTCTGTTTGTTCCTCCCTCTGCAGCTCATTTTGCTGCTTAGTTTGCTGTTCAGTTGAAGGGGCTGCCTTCTCTTTCAGTGTTTCATGTTCTGCATCCATTATGCCTTTGCCTTTATCCACTGCTGCTGCCGATGTAGAGGGTGCCTGTGGTGCTGTCCTTGTCACTGAGGTCCCTTCTCCCACTGAGTGAGGCGGCCTGAAAGGTACCTGCTGCACATAGTCCAGGTCAATAGTCTTCTCAAGCTCTTTCATGTTTTTAAGCATTCTTTCTTCTTCAGTTAAACTCTCCACTAGAGTGTCCAGCTGCCATTCTTGCAAGTTGGCATACTTTTCTATGTGTGGGTAGTGGCAGTGCTTAATACCTAGGAGTCTGTACTTATTTCTCCTAGCAGTGATGAAACCTTGAGGGTCATAAGGGACCCATCGAAAACTATAGGACAACTTATATTTGTCCTTGAGGATCAAGTCTGCAGATTCCCATCCTTCCTTCTTGTTCATAATGAAGGGGCCCAACTCATTTTTGAAATTAAGGTGGGCCTTTTTCTTGGAGCTGTGGAAATGGGTGAGGTCTGACTGAATTAATTGCCTGTAATACTCCAAGGCAAATAATCTCATAGGTACATACTTGGGGAGCCTGTATGGACAGAGCTCACAGCCATATACTCTGAACACAGTATGGTGTTCATATAGGTACCAGTCACCTATTTTGTACTTCTTAGATAGCTGCATAGCTTTCTTGATCTCATTAGATATTCTAGGTGGAGGGGACCTCATCAGCATGCAAGAGACTGGGTACACAAACTGGTCAACAAATTCACAGTAGGTATAGGGTGAATTTGTGACTTTATGATAAACTGAGGTCCAGAAGATGACAGATCTTCTCTCCCCTTTATTATCCAGCCTTCTGATGTAGCATGGGAAGGCTTCAGAAT
This sequence comes from Pinus tabuliformis, assembly GCA_031772625.1. Taxonomy (NCBI): domain Eukaryota; kingdom Viridiplantae; phylum Streptophyta; class Pinopsida; order Pinales; family Pinaceae; genus Pinus; species Pinus tabuliformis. The sequence goes on along the minus strand of CM062804.1, from coordinate 275,247,433 downwards.
GATGAAACATGAACAGATGGTAGATGTAAGCTGAGTATCTGAAGACCCCCTGTCTGTCCACTTTGCTTAATTGATCATGAATCTTATTGGCTATAAACTTAGCAAAGTTATACTTTCGGGCAGGGGGTTGACGCGGGCTGTAAACAGACAGCAACACTAGCATGGATTTATCCACATGCTCACTGTTTTGGTATCCCAATACATAGGCTATCATGTCTAGTAATAGCCTGCCTATATCATCGAAATGCTCCCTCAGATAGGGAGGTGGCCCTGTAGGCTGGCATTCAGGTCTCATGAAGTTCCGGGTGACCTTTTGCAGCTCCTCACTGGTCATCTTATCACCAGTTTCCAGCAAATAAGTTGTGGAGAACGGGATCAGCAACTCTGTCTGATCAAACTGTAACATCTTGTTGATGGAGTCAGCATTTACATAGAAGAGGATCCTCCCTGATGGAGTATTGACAGCTCTGTGCTGGACATCATAGTGTTCAGCACATAGGTGAATGATTTCAGGGAAAACATTCACAGCTGGGAGACAGTAATAGGGCAGGTTTGACTCCCATATCCCATGTGTACCATGCCCATCCTTATAATCTTCCCTTAGTTGAGTGAAGGTCTTCAAGAAGTCCCTGTCTCCCTCAAAGTCCTCAATGAGACAATCCTTGTCAATGAATGGCAAGGCCTCCAGCTCCTTGTTGGTTTGATTTAATGGAGCTACACTGAGGGAAGAGGATGCAGAGGCTGCCATGCTATAATCTGAATTTGTGCAGGTGGAGGTACTGGCTTGACAAGTCTATAAAGACTTAAGTAGCAGGTGAACTGTAAACACCGTCTGGTGTCCTCTTTTAGTGAATAAAGGCAAACAGGTTTGTAAGTTGCTGCAAGATTCACAGGGATGTGAATTGCTAATAGATAAGTTGCAGAGATATTGATATTTCTTTTTATAAAGAATGCAGGTGGCCTGTACTCGGCAAAAGGGAACAATGCCGAGCACCTCGGGGGCAATTTTACAGTTTTAGCCCGCGGACTGATCGCTCCAATGTCGAATTGTGGTTTAGGGATGGTGCAGATTGCTTGGGTTTAGTTTAGGTAATCAGGCAGAACTGAATTAAGTAGTTTTACCAGTCCTTTAATGGTGATTTTTACAGATAATTGGAATGCAGGGGCAAAGTGGGAAAACTGGCAAAATACCTGGAAAAACCGACTCGGAAGCTCGCGGGCCGGGCTGTGGAGACTTAGTGCCGTCGAATTCCGAACTTTCAGCGGTTGAATCGTCGAATTTGATGGCTGGCTGAGAAAATTCGCGGCAGCTGTTGGCAACGGATAGTTCTCTTTTGCATGAAAATGACCGAAAACGGCTTATTTAGTCGTTTAAAACGTTAATTTTGGTAAAAGTGTGCACTTGGCGCTTTTCCGCCGATGACGTCAGCATGACGTCATGGCGGGACCCGGGTACGGAGGTGACGTGGCAGCGGAGGTGTCTGCCAGGGTGGCAGGACATGGTGGCGGGCAGATGCGGTGGCAGGTCCGCGTGGAGGGCCACGGGACGCTGGGGCGGGCACTGGTGAGGTGACGTCAGGGTGACGTGCCAATGACGTAGGAGGGAGGGCGGTAACAGGGGTGGCGGTAAGCGGGTTCCCCGCACCACCTTTGGGCAAAGGCGGTAACGGGGAGGGGGGCTCCGAACAACCCCACCGCCTGCCACGCGTCCCCTGTACGGGACGGCCAAAACCACTTTCCCCAGACGCTAAAGGTCGGCAGGTCGGGGAGTGAGAATGACCGCCCACCTTTAGATCTGGGCGACGGAGATCGGACGGCTGGCGGGCCCTCCGACGGATCGAGCAGGTTGGGGGGGGTCCCGCCGGCACAATATAATATTCAATTTAATATTTGGGGCGGAGGACTATAGAAAAATGGGTTTTTCGTAGTGTTTTGGGTTTTCCGGGTTTTTTGCAAGGGTTTATACAAGAAAAAGGGGTTTTGTGTGTTTTTTAGCAGAGGGACGGTGAGGGTTGAGGGGAAAGATTTCTGCTCATAACCAGAGGTTAGAGCACATCCAAGACAAGGTTGACCACAGTCCCAGATGGACTGAAGTCCCCTTAGACCATTTACTTGGCTATAATGCCAAAAGGAGAATATGTAGATAATGCTGGGATTTATACACCATGGTGTTTAATACTAGTAGGGGAAAGGTAAGATAGGGGAGTTATATAGTAGAATTAGAGGTTAATATGGATGAGGAGGGCAAATGAAGGGGATATCACTAAGTTTGTTTGAAACTCACTTAGTTTAGAGGGTAGATCAAAATGAAAAGAAGTTTACATAGGAAATGTGGCTTTCACAACCATAAGAACCACCATGAAACCATGAATTCTTCCAAGAATCCCAACTGGTGAGGGGATGTTAGTAAATGACATGAAAAGGGAAAAGGGAAGTTAGACATGCTCCTTTGCTTGCTGCAACTTGATGCAGAAGAACACCTTGTCAATTGATTGACTTTGTTTTGGTAAACACCGTTTATACATCTGCAATGGTAAAGATGACCTTTCTGCAACCCCAATTACCTACCCAGCTACTTGCCTAGCATTTTTTATTTCTTCTTGGAGGGTGCACTTGGACTTGCAGACCCTTACTTGCCTTTTCTTTTCTTTGGCTTTTTCTTTTGCTTTTCTACCTACTTCTACCCTTATTGCTTCCAAGGTCCCAGATTAAGCAGTTGGGAGCCTTTTCTTCTCTACCTGAACTACTTGTCTGCCAAGATTAAACAATTTGGACAGACTTCTTTCTCTAATCTATAACTGCAATTTAAAGCATGGCATGATCCAGATTAAACTGTTGGATCATCCATCAAAATTGAAACAAGGCCATCAAAATTGAAACAAGGAGAAGCTCTTTACACACCTTGTCTTCTCTTAGGAAATATGGGATCTTTGGATAATCAAAGCTGAGCATATTTGGACTTTCCCATGTCAATCATGAAATATGAAACCTATTGGTATAGGTAGCTAACAGTGGCTCCACATGGGGATGGTTTTTCTCTTGAAAGACCAAGAACAGCAGGTCAGATTGCCTTGGCCATTGGCCGTTTTTACCAATCTTTGAAGTTTGCTGTTTTGAAATGTCAAAATCGTATGCTTCTCTCCTTGGTAGACCTTCTGATTCTATTCACCTTTTGCTGATAGTCAATAACCTTCAAAAACTGCATTTTTACAATCTAAACAGAAAATAAAATATACATCTGCCTATATACAAGGGAACCTCAGGCTGCACTCATGGGAAATAGTCAAAATAGTGCTTCAGCATCCTGCCATTCACAGGACCTTCATCCAAGTCAGTTTCATTAAGACTTTTTAGGAAGTAAGTGTTGTTACCTTGCACTGCTTGGACAGCAAATGGTCCTCTCCAAAGGGAATCAAATTTTCCATGTTTTCCCTTCTCCTCTCTTCTTGCATCCCACTTAAGGACCTTGTCTCCCACACTGAAATCTTCTGCTTTGGTTCTTCTGTCAAAGGCCTTCTTTAATTTTTCTTGTAATACCTGAGCTCTGCTGAAAACTTGATCTCTGGTTTGCTGCAGGCATATGATTTGATTTATCCTTCTTTGCATATCATTTGGTTCAGCTTGGCTTTCTTGAAGAAGTTTCATAACAGGCACTCCTAGTGATGAGGGAAATTTGGCTTCTAGTCCATAAACCAACTCATAAGGGCTGGTCCCAATTGATCTTTTGGTTGTCAGTCTATCTGCCCATAAGGCATTGACTAACTTCTTATGCCAATTCTTTTTATTTTCTTCCAACACCTTCTTTATGATGTTTACCAGGCTTTTGTTTGATGATTCAGCAAGGCCATTTCCTTGGGGATAGTATGCAGTAGAATGACCCAGGATAATGTGAAATTTGTGGCAGAAATTCACCATCTTTTTGGATCTGAAAGCAGCAGCATTGTCTGTAATTATCTTATCAGGGCAGCCAAATCTAGCAAGTATGTTGTTTTCCAAGAACTGAATGATTATTGAATCATTTGCTTGCCTACATGGGGCAGCTTCAATCCACTTAGTGAAGTAGTCTGTGGCTGTCAGAATCCATCTGTGTTGTCCTGAAGATGAGGGATGAATTTCCCCAATGAAATCCAAGCCCCATTGTTGAAAAGGTCTTTCCGTTGCGATGGGCCTTAAGGGAAGTGGCAGCAATTGTCTTTTGCCCTCAAACACTTGGCATTTGTGACATGAGGTTGTGAATTTCTTGACATCAGAGAACATGGTGGGCCAGTAGTAACCAGCCCTCAGTATTTTGTCCACGGTGGACTTCCAGTATAAGTGTCCACCACAGTCACCTGCATGAAAGTCTTGCATGATATTGTTAGTTTCATTTTCAATTAAGCAGTGCAATAATATACCTTCATGGTTTTTCCAAAGCAAATTGCCATCCATTACACAAAATTTTGATGTTTTCATTTTTAAGAACCTACACTTAGTTTTGGACAGTCCTGGGGGAGCACACAGGTTTTGTAAGACATAACAGATATCAGAGTACCAAGGAGATTGTACAAAGGCTACATTGATCTTTGGAGTCGCCAGCTCTGTTTCACTGTCCAGCTGATTGATGTCTAGGACTTGGAAATTTGTTTCTGTCATTAATTTGGCCAAGCCTTGCCCTTTTATTAGCTTTGTAGGTTTTATTTCGATGTCAAATTCTAGTATGCTGGCAATCCATTTTCCTCTCCTGCCTTCTAAATTTTCTTGAGTGAGAATGTCTTTGACAATAGGACTTGGCACATATGCTATAACATGGGAATAGAGGATATAAATCCTGAAGTCTTTAATTGCTTTGACTAAAGCATAAGCTTGTTTTTCCATGATTTGATACTTCAAAGGTGCATCTCTGAGAGCTTTGCTAAAGAAAGCAATTGGCTTCTCATTTCCTTGGTCATCCTTTTGTAATAAAACAGCAGCAATAGTATGTTGGGAGGCAAAAGAGAAAATGATAAATTCTCTGTCAAACTGTGGATTAGTCAACACTGGGGTTTGGGTAAGGGCCAGTTTTATACCTTCAAAGGCTTGCTTGGCTTCAACAGTCCATTTGACCTTTGAATCTTTCTTTAGCATGTTGTTTAATAATCTGCTTAGTTCTGCCAAGTTTGGGACGAACCTTCTCAAGAAATTGATTTTTCCCAAGAATCCTTGCAATTCTTTGACATTTCTTGGGTGAGGCATTTGTAAGATGGCTTGGATTCTATCTGGATCAATCCTAATACCATCTTTTGAGATAATGTGACCCAGCAGCTTGCCTTCCTCCAGTCCGAACAGGGATTTCTTGGGATTTAAAGAAATTCCATATTTTTTGCATTTTAGGAAGATCTGTCTCAAATGTTTGAGATGTTCTTGGTCTGATTTTGAGAACGGTGTTAGGTCATCCAAGTAAATGACTAAGAAGTCATGAATCTCTTTAGAAAAAGCAATGTCCATTGCTCTTTGAAAAGTTGCTCCTGCGTTTTTCAATCCAAAAGGCATTTTTACATATTTGAAGGTTCCCCATGGGGTTGTAAATGCAGTTTTATCTTGGTCATCAGGGTGTACCAGGATTTGATTGAAGCCTGAGAATCCATCTAGCAGTGAGATCCTTGAGGCCCCTACCACCCTTTGAAGAATGTGATCCATCTTGGGTAAGGGGTAGTTGTCTTTGAGGGATACTTGGTTCAGATTCCTTAAGTCCACACACAGCCTAATTTCACCGGTCTTCTTTCTTGTAGGGACCAAGTTGGAGATCCATTCAGAGAATCTGATTGGTGCTATGATACCTGCCTTAAACATCTTCTGTACTTCTTGTTCCATTGCTGGGAGAAGCATAGGATTGATTCTCCTCAATTTTTGTTTAAAGGGCTTTTGATCAGGTTTGAGAGGGATAGTGTGCTGGATAACAGAGGTATCATAGGACTTTAGATCCTCATAACCCCATGCGAAGACATCCTGGAACTCTTTAAAAAGGTCAATGTATTTTGGCTTTTGGTCAGGAGGTAAAGAAGCAGACAGTTTAATTATCTTGGGCTTTTCCACAGTCCCAATGTTGCACTCTTCTATGGCATTGTTGATGGGCTGCATTTTTGGCTTGCTGGGAACATCATTTGAATCAAAAATGTCTTCCAAAGGAGCTAAGCCAGCGGGTAAAAAGTTGTCTTTCAGCTCTATGATTTCAGCCTCCACATTGGTCATTTCTTCACAATTGATTGATTGGATTTGCTGAATGTTCTCTTTGTTGAAAATGGTTGGGTTTAGCATTTGTTTTGCTATTCTAGGTGATATTGGGTGAACAACCTGTTGTAACTGAAGTTGTGATTGACTTGCTCTGTCAAGTATTTGTGATTGACTTGCTCTGTCAGTGTCAATATTTAATCCTGCAAATTCTTGTTGTAAAGTTAAAAAATTGTTTATTTGCATATCATCCTCAAATACTTGCCAATCTTTGACATTGTTTGGAACAGAGGGTCTGTGTTTAATTTCAGCTGTAAAACGGTTGTTGGGTTCCAGTGGCAATTTGCAAGTGCTAGCAAATGTTGCCAAACTATGTGCATGGAGATTGTGGGTTCTGGAAATTTTGGTGATTTGGGATTCAGAGAAGGTTTTTAGTATCTCAGTCACAGCAGACCTATAGGACCTCAACCTTTTGTCATTGGTGACAAAGTTTCCTTTCACTTGTTGAATGACCAGGTCAGAATCTCCCATGATTGAAACCCTAGCAGCTTGTAATGACTTTACTAGCTTCAGACCTAGTAGAAGGGCTTCATACTCTGCCATGTTATTGGTGCACCTGAAGTTTAATCTATAAGCCCTGCCTTCTGCATGGCTGTTTTCTTTATTGTGTATCCAAACTCCAGCTCCTGCTCCTAATTTGTTAACTGAACCATCAAATTCGAGGAACCATAGGATATCTTGTTGGGAAAGAGATTTGATGATCTGTTCATGAGATGGTAATGTAAGTAGGAGTTGGGGTTTATTCTCTAGCTTGTATTCTAGGACAGTTTCATCATTTGATTGAAAATCTTTCACAACTAGAGCAGGAGCAGTGTCTAGTGTATGTTTGATTGAAGTTTCATGGATGGTACTTCCTTCATTAATGTTTTCTTCTTGTATGAGTGTTTTAGTCCCAATATCATTTTTTGAGAGACTTGTGTTATCACTGAAGAGAATATATGAGTCTATGTCAGAGTGGACAGCATATATGGGAAAGTTTTGAGGCTTTTCCTCACTGCTGACCATGTATTTCATGAGTGTTTCCCTGTATAGTCTTTTTGGTTGTCCAAAAACAGAGATAGTTGCATAAGACATGTCTAGCTGTAGGGAGCCTTGGAGTTTGGCTCCCCATGACCTTGACAACAGCATCCCATACTTAGGTGGGATATCAGCAACTACAACATCCATTAAAATTGTTTTGTTAGGGTATTGAACCAAAGACACACATAAATCTTTTATGAGGCCTAAACACTTGACTTGGCTTGAGTCAAAAGAGAACAGGTCCTTGTATGGTCTTGTTATATCCAAATTTAGTCTTTCCATGACTGCTTTTGGCATGAGGTTGTGGGAGGCACCTGAGTCAAACATTGCATTATGTAGTATTTTGTCATGAATATGTAAACTGACATAAAAAGGCAGTACCCCTGTGACTACTGTTTTTCCATCCACTTCTGGGCCAAACAGGAGTTCTGGGGTGTCATCCAGTACATTGACATCATCTTTGTTGCTAGTGAGTTGAAGGGACCTGTTGATTTGCAATTTATAGCTGTGATGCTTGGCTAATTCCAAGAGAGGAATTGCTATTTTTATTTTGCCAATTTCTGCTTCTAGATCAAAAGGTTTGTCAGATTGGGTCTTGGGGTTGTAGGTGACAATTCTTTCCTTGTTCATTAAGTCTCCTTCTAGATTTTTGTCTTGACTTTGAGATTTATCCCTTTTACTCATCTCTTGAGGAGCAACATTTAAATTAGGGTGAGAAGACGAAGTGTCCAGAGACTGTTGTCTTAAGGACAGTGGCTCAGTGATTTCTTCAACAATCACTTCTTCTGTAGGTGAATTTAGTTTGTCACTAGGTGGTGTGACTATAACTCTTTCAGGCTGCTGATTATCCTTTTTCTTTTCAGGCTGGTTGACATTCACAGTTCTGCTCCTTAGCTTGTACTGTTTATGGACTTCATAAACAGCAGTGTCATAGCCTTGTTTAAAGTCAAAGGATTCCCCCGATTTAGTGTGGAACAATTTGATTTCTTCATCCTCATGATCTTCTTGTGTTAAGAAAACTTGACTTTCACCATCCAGCCCTATTAAATTAATCTCAGGATCTTCATTGGGCTGGGCCGAAGTGGAGGTTTCAGCATAATTTTCTTGGAATGGGGGTCTGATTTCCGGATCAGCATTAGCCCTGCCATTGTTTGTATTTGGGTTCCTCCTAAAATTTGGATTTCTAGGAGGGTTATTTTGTGGAGCTTCCCATGATGCTTTTCTTTCAACTGATTCCACCCTGTCACCCAGTCTCTTCATGCTATTGACTATGGCATCAAGTTTTTGATCAAAGGCTGTGGGTTCTTCTTTGTATATGCTTCTCTTTTCTAACCTTGCCCTGTTTCTCTTGGCAATCAAGTTTGCTTCTACTGTGACAGCAGCCTTTTGAGCGTCTTCAAGGGTTTCAGGTTCTCTTTCCCTCAACTGAAATGCTATGTCAGAATCAAATCCATCAGGGAATTTGTACAAGGCCAAATCAGGGGGGGGTCTCAAGTTTTGTGGTATTGCATTGTACACATTATTGAATCTGGCACAATACTCCAGAACAGTCTCTTGAGGGCCTCTCTTGATTGTTTCATATTCACCAAGTATGTGCAGGGGATCTTTCTTCTTCTCCCACCTGGTAGTAAAGGCCTGATAGAGCTCATCAGGGGTTGTAATAGTGTTTGCAGCGATCGACCTGAACCAGGTTCTAACATCACCTGTCAGGCTTTGGACAAAAATTCTCATCCTCACACTGTCATCATCTATCTCATAGTTTTCAAAATGGTCTTGCATCCTCTTAGCATGTTGGATGGCAGAGTAAGGGCCAGTGGAGTCAAAATATGAGATTTTGGTTTGGTAATCCTGGGGTAGAGCTGGTGGATTAGCAGGTAGCCGTAAGGGTGCATATCTATTTGCCATATTTGGTGGGTTGGGTGTATTTATAGGGACTGCTGGGATAATAGGAACAGTGGGTACCACAGGGGTAACAGGTGAGGCTGAACCTGAATGATGGTTGAAGGGGATATGTGCAGTGAATGAAGATGAGGGAGGAGGACTCTGAGATGTGGATGGTGAACTAGGGGAACTTGGAACAGACCTAAAGAGGACTTTAAGTGGAGTAGAAAGGTTGGGAAAATCTGCAACAGAGGTAAAAATAGCAGGCTGGTCCTGCTTTTGTTGCTTCCTGATGTTTCTTGGAATAGTGTTTGGATTATCAACAATGATGGGTGGATTAGGGTCAGGATTAGCCCTAGTATGTCGAGGATTTTTCTTAGGAGCCAGCTTCTAACTGTTTTTCAGGACTTTTATAGGAAGTTTTTATATATGCAAGGACTGGATGAAGATTTTGGAATGGCTATATATGTTTCAAAGCTAAGATGAAGATTCCCTAACTAGCTCTTCCCTAAAGCTGTAACTGTGGTACAGAAACAGTTCTAAGGCCTCTTGGCTGGTTTCAGGCTTGATGGTAGCTTTGGAAGACAGATAGTAATTGAAAAATCCTAAGAAGTCCCCAGTGGAGTCGCCATTTATGTTAACACCCAGGTTGTTCCCTATGACTCCCAAGGGAATACGGCCGGGGTAACCACTAACCAATCTTTGGATTACAGCTTCTAGCCAAGCTGTGATCAGAGAGGGCTCTCTCTTAATGATTGTTTCTGTTCTATTGGTTTTTAGGCTAGCTGTGAAATTCAACTTTGGTTTAATTGTTTGGTTGGAAAAAGTTCAGTCTAAACTTGTATGCTCTTACCAAATCTTATATAACATTGGGCAATGGAGTCAGTGGTCCTTTGGTTTGGTGTGCTGTGTTGATACAGTAATGAAAACTGCAGAGCAGGATAATTGTCTGGGAAACAATGCTTTGGAATTGAGTTTGGGTGTGATATGGTCAGGATAAGAAAGGCAATTAAGAATCTTTCTGTAATCTGATATGAAAGAAAGCAATTGTTACCTGGAAGCATTGAAGAATTTCTAGATAACTTTCACAATATGGAATTAAATATAACATGAGCATTTAAGAATTCATGTCTGTTTTAACCCTGAAGAAAACATTTGCAGCAATATAAGATTGAGCACAGGGTGTGAAGAAACATGTCCTGAACTATTCTTTTTCTTTATCGCTAGATATGATGAAAACGTGAAAATGAAATAATACAGGGAAACAGAACAGAGTTTAAAGAAAACATATCATTCCACCAGACAACACAGGGGTTCTGCAACAGCACTTAGATTATCAACAAGACACCAGAGTTCCAGGAAATCACTGAGCTGGAATTGCTCTTTGTATTAAACTTTTCTGAAAGTACAGAGTATACATGCCTCAGAGTAAAATTTACCAACCCCTTATGCGTTACTAAGGGGGGTATATATACAAATTTACATTAGAAAATATCTGAATGAAGAGTAAATGCTCCATAAATGTCCTACCAACTGCTGGAGTGCAGCAGCTGAAAGAGTAAATGTTGTAATAACTTTTAGTCCCTTAGCTGTCAAAAATGGTCAGAGACTGTTGACTTGGTGGCAATTGGAGTCGGTTGGCGACGCGCTGTTCAAAACTTGGCTAGCCGTCATTGTCTATGTGATGAGTCACTTTTTGGCCGCTCTTTAAACGCTAACCTTTTTGCTGTCTGTCTTCTGGTGACCTGGAGCTGTCAGTGGCCGAATGACTTGAAGCTATCGTGGCAAAATTTGGAGCATGGCCTGCCACCAGTCCTCCTTAGGCATTTGATGTCTCCGAATTTTTATTAGAGTCTCATCGGCCTCTGTATACCGCCAAAAGTTAGGAGGAGTTTCAAACAAATGATTTGCCTCACTTTCAATGAAGAATAGGCCTTCAAGTTTAGTGTACAAGCTCTGTCCTGTTGGAGGCCCTGTTTCCTCAGGAGTACTGCCAGATGCAGTGATTTGATTTTCAATGTAAGTAGCCATCCTGTTGGTGAATTGATCTCTGGTAATCAATTTCCCTGTGCTGTTCAGCAGGCCAGGCAATCCCCTTGCTTGCAGCATTCCCATTTTGAGTTTATACTCCTCCACCTCAGCCTGTATTTCATAGCATTTTCTTTCTACAGTCTGTACATAACTTCTGAGAGTTAGCACCTTTTTAGTTGTGAGGATGGCCTCTGTTCTGTTGACGATGCCAATGGCTGCCAGCTCCTCTTTGTCTTGCCTGTTCAAAAAATCTATCAGTTGGTTTGCCTGCTCAGGTCTGTTTCCCAGCACTGTTTTGGCCCTCTGGATTTCTGTCTGTGCTTGGCCAATTAAATCCATGTACTCATGGATTGTTTTGATGGATTTCCATTGTTTGGTGATAGCTTGGGTAATCTTACCCCACAAAATTCTTTTTATGTCGGCCATGGTACTTTCCAGATTGAGCTCCTTTTCCAGGGCCTTTATTTTATCCTTTAGGGCCTTAATTTCTCTGCCCTGTTCTGCTATAGTTACCTTTGATTTGTCATACTTGGCATCTATCTCTGCCAATTTGTCCTTTGCTTTCTTTATCTCATCTGCCTGGAGCTCCATTGCCTTGACAGCCTTGGTCAATTCTTCTACACTTGGGTGGGCATCTGGAGCTGCTGTTGTGCCTGCTGCTTCTGTTGTAGGGGCCACTGTTGCCCCTGAAGTTGTTGCTGTTGTTGAAGCTGTTGGAGGAGCCTGGAGTGTAGATTCTCCCTGTTTGTCTTGTAGCGTTCCTTCCAGCTCTTTCTCCAATTCTTTGATCCTCTGATCTTGCTGTAGAAGGAGGTCAAGTTGTTCATTAAGCTGTTTTTCTTTTTGTAGTTCTGCTGTCTGAGGGTGTTCTGTAGGTAACAGCCCCAACCTCTTCTTCATTGCATTCAGATCATCATCTTTCTTCTTTATGAGGGCCTTTACACCTGTTGGATCACTAGGATCATGCCCTAGATCAATAATAATCTCCTCCAGAGACTTTATTCTATTGTCCTTGGCCTTAGAGGACATCCTCTCAAAATCTAGCTGAGTGTTTGTGTTCTTCAAGGAATCTTTCAGCTCATGGGCCAGTGTGGCCTTCTCTACCAATGTGGCATAGACCATCTCCCCAGTCTGCTTGTGGAGTTCAATCTGGTCCATAGGATGTATGTCTTTAGCTAGGACCTCCACCCTTGTTTTGATGAAATCTGCAGTTGTCATTGGCTGTGGCCCCTTGGGTTTGAAATGGCTGAATATCATTTTTTCTTCCTTGAAGTCATAGACCGACATCAATCTTTCCTGCTGGGCTGGTGTAGCATCTATGAACTGTTTGTAAACCTCAGCCCTTAATAACTCATTTGCTGCCTTGATCTGTTTAAAAGAAGCCTTAGTGCCTTTAGGCTTCTGGCTTTGCTGAGATGAGGATGACACCTCCAAACCAAGCTGTAAAGTCTGCTCCTGCTGAAAGGAGCTTGTCCCTGTATGTTGGCTTCCCTCCCTGTCTTTTCCTGTGTTGTTTAAGACATCTTCAGTAATGTCTTCCACCTCAGGGGAATCTGCCCTTTGTCTTTTGGCCTCTGGCTGATGGGAAGGTCCACTAATAGGAGTGGACTCTTCTCTTTCTCTTTTAGAACCCCTCTCCTCATGGGCTGGGGTTTGCAAAATAGGTGCTGTAGGAGTCTCAGTTTGTGGAGGAGGAGTTTGATCTTTCAGCTGCTCTGTTTGTTCCTCCCTCTGCAGCTCATTTTGCTGCTTAGTTTGCTGTTCAGTTGAAGGGGCTGCCTTCTCTTTCAGTGTTTCATGTTCTGCATCCATTATGCCTTTGCCTTTATCCACTGCTGCTGCCGATGTAGAGGGTGCCTGTGGTGCTGTCCTTGTCACTGAGGTCCCTTCTCCCACTGAGTGAGGCGGCCTGAAAGGTACCTGCTGCACATAGTCCAGGTCAATAGTCTTCTCAAGCTCTTTCATGTTTTTAAGCATTCTTTCTTCTTCAGTTAAACTCTCCACTAGAGTGTCCAGCTGCCATTCTTGCAAGTTGGCATACTTTTCTATGTGTGGGTAGTGGCAGTGCTTAATACCTAGGAGTCTGTACTTATTTCTCCTAGCAGTGATGAAACCTTGAGGGTCATAAGGGACCCATCGAAAACTATAGGACAACTTATATTTGTCCTTGAGGATCAAGTCTGCAGATTCCCATCCTTCCTTCTTGTTCATAATGAAGGGGCCCAACTCATTTTTGAAATTAAGGTGGGCCTTTTTCTTGGAGCTGTGGAAATGGGTGAGGTCTGACTGAATTAATTGCCTGTAATACTCCAAGGCAAATAATCTCATAGGTACATACTTGGGGAGCCTGTATGGACAGAGCTCACAGCCATATACTCTGAACACAGTATGGTGTTCATATAGGTACCAGTCACCTATTTTGTACTTCTTAGATAGCTGCATAGCTTTCTTGATCTCATTAGATATTCTAGGTGGAGGGGACCTCATCAGCATGCAAGAGACTGGGTACACAAACTGGTCAACAAATTCACAGTAGGTATAGGGTGAATTTGTGACTTTATGATAAACTGAGGTCCAGAAGATGACAGATCTTCTCTCCCCTTTATTATCCAGCCTTCTGATGTAGCATGGGAAGGCTTCAGAATGATGAAACATGAACAGATGGTAGATGTAAGCTGAGTATCTGAAGACCCCCTGTCTGTCCACTTTGCTTAATTGATCATGAATCTTATTGGCTATAAACTTAGCAAAGTTATACTTTCGGGCAGGGGGTTGACGCGGGCTGTAAACAGACAGCAACACTAGCATGGATTTATCCACATGCTCACTGTTTTGGTATCCCAATACATAGGCTATCATGTCTAGTAATAGCCTGCCTATATCATCGAAATGCTCCCTCAGATAGGGAGGTGGCCCTGTAGGCTGGCATTCAGGTCTCATGAAGTTCCGGGTGACCTTTTGCAGCTCCTCACTGGTCATCTTATCACCAGTTTCCAGCAAATAAGTTGTGGAGAACGGGATCAGCAACTCTGTCTGATCAAACTGTAACATCTTGTTGATGGAGTCAGCATTTACATAGAAGAGGATCCTCCCTGATGGAGTATTGACAGCTCTGTGCTGGACATCATAGTGTTCAGCACATAGGTGAATGATTTTAGGGAAAACATTCACAGCTGGGAGACAGTAATAGGGCAGGTTTGACTCCCATATCCCATGTGTACCATGCCCATCCTTATAATCTTCCCTTAGTTGAGTGAAGGTCTTCAAGAAGTCCCTGTCTCCCTCAAAGTCCTCAATGAGACAATCCTTGTCAATGAATGGCAAGGCCTCCAGCTCCTTGTTGGTTTGATTTAATGGAGCTACACTGAGGGAAGAGGATGCAGAGGCTGCCATGCTATAATCTGAATTTGTGCAGGTGGAGGTACTGGCTTGACAAGTCTATAAAGACTTAAGTAGCAGGTGAACTGTAAACACCGTCTGGTGTCCTCTTTTAGTGAATAAAGGCAAACAGGTTTGTAAGTTGCTGCAAGATTCACAGGGATGTGAATTGCTAATAGATAAGTTGCAGAGATATTGATATTTCTTTTTATAAAGAATGCAGGTGGCCTGTACTCGGCAAAAGGGAACAATGCCGAGCACCTCGGGGGCAATTTTACAGTTTTAGCCCGCGGACTGATCGCTCCAATGTCGAATTGTGGTTTAGGGATGGTGCAGATTGCTTGGGTTTAGTTTAGGTAATCAGGCAGAACTGAATTAAGTAGTTTTACCAGTCCTTTAATGGTGATTTTTACAGATAATTGGAATGCAGGGGCAAAGTGGGAAAACTGGCAAAATACCTGGAAAAACCGACTCGGAAGCTCGCGGGCCGGGCTGTGGAGACTTAGTGCCGTCGAATTCCGAACTTTCAGCGGTTGAATCGTCGAATTTGATGGCTGGCTGAGAAAATTCGCGGCAGCTGTTGGCAACGGATAGTTCTCTTTTGCATGAAAATGACCGAAAACGGCTTATTTAGTCGTTTAAAACGTTAATTTTGGTAAAAGTGTGCACTTGGCGCTTTTCCGCCGATGACGTCAGCATGACGTCATGGCGGGACCCGGGTACGGAGGTGACGTGGCAGCGGAGGTGTCTGCCAGGGTGGCAGGACATGGTGGCGGGCAGATGCGGTGGCAGGTCCGCGTGGAGGGCCACGGGACGCTGGGGCGGGCACTGGTGAGGTGACGTCAGGGTGACGTGCCAATGACGTAGGAGGGAGGGCGGTAACAGGGGTGGCGGTAAGCGGGTTCCCCGCACCACCTTTGGGCAAAGGCGGTAACGGGGAGGGGGGCTCCGAACAACCCCACCGCCTGCCACGCGTCCCCTGTACGGGACGGCCAAAACCACTTTCCCCGGACGCTAAAGGTCGGCAGGTCGGGGAGTGAGAATGACCGCCCACCTTTAGATCTGGGCGGTGGAGATCGGACGGCTGGCGGGCCCTCCGACGGATCGAGCAGGTTGGGGGGGGGTCCCGCCGGCACAATATAATATTCAATTTAATATTTGGGGCGGAGGACTATAGAAAAATGGGTTTTTCGTAGTGTTTTGGGTTTTCCGGGTTTTTTGCAAGGGTTTATACAAGAAAAAGGGGTTTTGTGTGTTTTTTAGCAGAGGGACGGTGAGGGTTGAGGGGAAAGATTTCTGCTCATAACCAGAGGTTAGAGCACATCCAAGACAAGGTTGACCACAGTCCCAGATGGACTGAAGTCCCCTTAGACCTTTATTTGGCTATAATGCCAAAAGGCGAATATGTAGATAATGCTGGGATTTATACACCATGGTGTTTAATACTAGTAGGGGAAAGGTAAGATAGGGGAGTTATATAGTAGAATTAGATGTTAATATGGATGAGGAGGGCAAATGAAGGGGATATCACTAAGTTTGTTTGAACCTCACTTAGTTTAGAGGGTAGATCAAAATGAAAAGAAGTTTACATAGGAAATGTGGCTTTCACAACCATAAGAACCACCATGAAACCATGAATTCTTCCAAGAATCCCAACTGGTGAGGGGATGTTAGTAAATGACATGAAAAGGGAGAAGGGAAGTTAGACATGCTCCTTTGCTTGCTGCAACTTGATGCGGAAGAACACCTTGTCAATTGATTGACTTTGCTTTGGTAAACACAGTTAATACATCTGCAATGGTAAAGATGACCTTTCTGCAACCCCAACTACCTACCCAGCTACTTGCCTAGCATTTTTTATTTCTTCTTGGAGGGTGCACTTGGACTTGCAGACCCTTACTTGCCTTTTCTTTTCTTTGGCTTTTTCTTTTGCTTTTCTACCTACTTCTACCCTTATTGCTTCCAAGGTCCCAGATTAAGCAGTTGGGAGCCTTTTCTTCTCTACCTGAACTACTTGTCTGCCAAGATTAAACAATTTGGACAGACTTCTTTCTCTAATCTATAACTGCAATTTAAAGCATGGCATGATCCAGATTAAACTGTTGGATCATCCATCAAAATTGAAACAAGGCCATCAAAATTGAAACAAGGAGAAGCTCTTTACACACCTTGTCTTCTCTTAGGAAATATGGGATCTTTGGATAATCAAAGCTGAGCATATTTGGACTTTCCCATGTCAATCATGAAATATGAAACCTATTGGTATAGGTAGCTAACACAGAGTGGAGCTTCAGTTTGTTAAAGTAAGGGGTGATTTGTTTGTACTACAACTTTTGTTGCTTTTAAAGTTGAGTACATATAGTACGCAGTTGCCTTTGAAATAACAAGACTTCCCTGGGTTGACAATTTATGTCGCACTTTGTTGTTTAATTCAATAAGCAATTAAAGTGACCAACATTTTGGGGCCGTTGCCGGGGAAGGCAATTATAGATTTTAAAAGTACTGATGATTTTTTTGTAGATATGCAGGATGCATGAGAGGACGCAAGAAAACTAATCCTACAGGTTGCAAAGGCAAAGGAAGAGGAGGAAGAAAAACTTTCATCGATGAGATTATTTCAAAAGCTGAGACATCCCAGAGGCTAAGCTCTCGGAGGCCACAAACTCAACACTCTCTCCAAACGGACTACCAAACAGAGGAAGTAGTGGGACCTGAAAGGGTTGTAGAAACAACAGAACATACCGAGGAACCAGTGGAGGAAGTTGAGGAACCAGTAGAAGATATTGAAGTTGAGGAACCAGTAGAAGATATTGAAATTGAAGAACCAATAGAAGATATTGAAGTTGAGGAACCAGTTCAGGACATTGAGAGTCCAACGGAAAACACTGAAGACCGGGCAAGTGCATCAGGAAAGCAACCAATGGATGGAAACAATGAAGGAATCTTTGGTGGAGGACGTAGAGGTGAAGGAAGAGGTGAGAATTCTCTCTCCACCTTGGAATTCCCTATTGAGGAACTTCCCAGAGGTACAACTCCTATGAAGAATATTCCACTCTCAGCCCTACCTAACTTCCATGGTTTATCCTCTGAAGACCCTGATGAGTTTCTTTTTGAGTTTGATATATTGTGCAGAAGTTATGATTATGTTAATAATGCTCAAAAGTTAAAGTTGTTTCCAGCAACACTAAAAGGAAATGCACTAAGATGGTTTATGAGCTTGGGAGGTCATGTGATCACAACATGGGATCAAATGAAGGAGAAATTTCTAGCCAAATACCAAGACTATTGCCGGACGAGAGAAAAAATGGAGGAATTATTCAAGATGGTTCAGAAGGATGAAAATCTGGAGGACTTTGTGGAAAGACTTCAGTATAATCTGCATAGATCTGAGCACCCTGATGTAAGTAAAGATATTCTTAAAACAATATTATTGAAAGGGGTAAGGGATGATTGTTTAGATATGTTAAATATGCTTGGTAAAGGGGATATATCTAAAGAATCGTATGATGAAATCGTTAACCTCTGCAAGAGGTGTTCAAGAGGAGTTGCAAATAAATCAAAGAGCAGGGATAGTACTTATTCAAGGGTCCAGAAATCAACCAGTGGAGGAGCAACAAGAGCTGAAATAGGTAATCTACTTAAGGAATTCAAGACTGAAATGTTAAGTTCTTTTGCTTCACAGATTGATACCTTGCAGGTTAAAAAGAAGCAGGCAGAGGTAGAAGCTTCTTTGGCTATTTTCTGCCCTAAATGCAGAGAAAAACACCCACTGAGGGAATGCCCACTAGACAAGGTACCAATCTGTACCATTTGTGAGAAGGACCATGAAACTCAACAATGCCCCTCTTTACCAAGGATAAAGGCAGCGTTACAACCAACTGAGGAGGAAGCTGAAGAAGTTTATCTGCTGACACAAAGGAGGCAACCACGAGGACAAGGTACGAACTCTAGTACGCCATTTAATTGTTGGAATAATTATCCTTTTTTTAATCAAGCAAATTACCCGCCCTTTAACCAAATGCAATACCCACCCTTTAATCAAATGAATTTCCCACCCATGCAGCAAACAAACCCTCCCTTTATAGACCCTGCAATGTGGACTCCCTGGCTTCTACAGCAATCCTATTTTAACCAATAGAACCCAAACTGGAGAGCTCAACAAACTCCATTCACAAACCAATTTCCTCAGTTCCAGAAACAACTTTCTCTCCCATCAGGTACCCCAACAAATAATCAGACCATGAAGCCTCAGTTGCTTGTACAACCGAACCCTAACCCTAATAATAATAAAGTTGTGCAAGTCATCGACATTCAGAACCTGCCTACATCTCCTGTGCAATGTAATGATATTCATTTACGATCTGGGAGAGTAGTTGAGCCGATTATAGATGATATTACCTCTTCTGACTCTGATAAAGAAGAGACAGAAAAGAATAAATCATCTAATAAGGATGCTGAAACAGTCAAGCCATCCTCTAATGAAACTGCTGAAACAGCAGAGCCACCATTCCCTAAGCATTTGGCTCTCACTAAGATGCCTGAGCCGCCTGCTTTTAACCTTTTAGGGGAATTGCAGAATCTGCATGTTAAAATTCCACTTTTGCAAGCACTCAGAGATGTGCCAATCTATGCCAGAACCGTCAGAGACATTTGTATCAAGAAACCTGGTAGGAAGGCTAAAGATCCCCTTACAGTTCATGTGATGGGTGATCTAGCTGCTTTAATGTCAGGAAAAGTTCCTCCTGTAAAATATGGTGATCCTGGTCACCCTACGGTCACAGTACAGGCCGGAAAAACTATTGTTTCACGAGTTCTGATAGACCTAGGTGCTGCTATAAATATTATGACCCTTGAAACTGCACAACTGTTACAGTTGAAAAATGTAATTAGAGATACACCAACTATCCTGGAATTAGCTGATCATTCCACAATCAAACCAGAGGGGGTTATTGAAGACCTGATCATTTCAGTTGAATCCTGGAATTACCCAGCTAACTTTGTTGTATTACATACTAAAGCAAATTTGGGGGGGCATCCTCTGATTTTGGGGAGACCCTGGCTAGCTACAGCAGATGCTTTTATCAGCTGCAGATCAGGTTCAATGACAATTTCTAATGGATGTGAAACTAAGCAACTTACGCGGTACCCTCATGCTACACCTATGATTAAAAATGATGATTCTGTATGGTTAGACTATGAGGATAATGATACTCAACCCATTTTGACCATTGGACAAGCCTTAACTCTTAAAGACACCACAGAAGATGAAGTAATTAATAATTTTATCTCTGAACCTTCCTCAGTTACTTCTGAAACATATAATCAGTTAACTACAATTCTGGATCCTGAAACACAGGAAAAGCTTAAATCTCAAAATTTATCTCAAACATCAACTGCTATCTCCTCTAAAAGCATAACAGTAGAAATTGAACCTGGAAAAACATTAAACATAAACCCCAATTTATCAGATGCTGAAACACAACAACTAATGAAGTTGCTCCGTGAGAACAAGGAAGCATTCGCATGGGACTACACAGACATGAAGGGGATCTCCCCTGAATTATGTACTCATCGTATCTATATTAAAGAGGGGGCCCGACCAGTCTGTCAACCCCAGGGGCGAATGAATCCCAATTTGAGGGAAATTGTTAAGGAACAACTTTAAAAGTTGCTTGATGCAGGGTTTATATACCCCATATTTGACAGTGAATGGGTTTCTCCGTTGGTAATAGTACCTAAGAAAAACGGGAAATGGAGAGTGTGTGTAGATTATAGAGCCTTAAATAAAGCTACCCAAAAAGATCATTTCCCCTTGCCATTTATTGATCAGGTGTTGGACAGCCTGTCAAGAAAGAAATTCTTTTCCTTTTTAGATGGTTTTAGTGGATATAACCAAATCAGAATTGCACCTCAAGATCAAGACAAGACCACTTTTACTAGTCCTTGGGGGACTTTTGCTTATAGAGTTCTCCCATTTGGACTATGTAATGCTCCAGCAACATTTCAAAGAGCAGTGATAGGAATTTTTTATGATATGCTTAATGATTCTTTGGAGATATTTATGGATGATTTCACTCCCTATGGTGTGACTTTTGAAGATGCGCTACAAAACCTTAAGAAAGTACTTAAACGATGCATACAAGCTAATCTTTACTTGAGTACCGAAAAATGTCATATGATGATGAACGAAGGAATTGTACTAGGACACTTCATTTCATTCCTTGGGATTCAAGTGGATCCATCCAATGTACAGGTAATTCAGACCCTTCCTATTCCTAAAACACAAACTGATGTAAGAATTTTTTTAGGACATGCTGGATATTACAGGAGATTTATCAAAAAAATTTCTAAAATAGCTTCTCCTTTGTTTGTGTTACTTATGAAAAATGTTGAATTTAAGTGGATTGATGCCTGTCAGAAAGCATTTGATGAACTTAAGCATCAGTTGTCTACAGCTCCTATTCTGAGGGGACCTGATTGGGCACTTCCCTTTCATATATCCTCTGATGCTTCGGATACTGCAATTGGAGTTGTCTTGGGTCAAGAAGAAAACAATCTTCCTTATGCTATCTATTTCATTAGTAAGAATATGATCCCTGCTGAGCTTAATTACACAATTACTGAGAAAGAATTTTTAGCAGTTATTTATGCTGTTAATAAATTTTGACATTACATTACTCGTTATCCTACTTTTTTCCATACTGACCACTCGGCTATCAAGTATTTAATGAATAAATCTATTACAAATGCTCGAGTTACCAGGTGGTTATTGTTACTGCAAGAATTTGATATTACAATTGTGGATCGACCAGGTAAGAAAATGTGGTTGCTGATTTCCTTTCTCGGATAAAAACTAACGATAAAACTCCAGTAGATGATTCCTTTCCTGATGAATACTTGTTTGCAGTATCTGCTCACTCACCATGGTATGCAGACATTGCCAATTATCTGGTTGCAGGGAAGCTACCATCACACCTATCACATCGGGAGAAAAGAAAGATCATTCAACAAAGTGCTAGGTATAGCTGGATAAGTGGGTGTCTTTTTCATACAGGACTTGATCAGGAAATCCGAAGATGCATTAGAGAAGATGAGGTTTATGATATATTGAAGGCTTGTCATGATGGCCCTTGTGGTGGGCATTTTGCTAATAAGAGAACAACACATAAAATTCTCAGGATGGGTTATTATTGGCCCTCACTTTTCAAGGATGCAAAGAAATATGTCAGGGCATGCGACAGTTGTCAGAGAATGGGCCAACCCAATCATAGAGATGAAATGGCACTGAACCCTCAGGTAATACTTGAACCCTTTGAAAGATGGACTCTAGATTTTGTAGGGCCCATCAATCCTCCATCCAACCAAAGAGTTTATATATTGGTTTGTACAGATTATATGACTAAATGGGTGGAAGCTAAGGCACTTATTAAAGCTAATGAAGAATTTGTTTTAACCTTTTTATTTGAAGAAATCTTCGTTAGATTTGGGGTGCCTAGGGAGCTAGCCACAGATGGAGGACCTCCTTTCAATTCTCATGGTTTTAAAGTTATGCTTCAAAAATATCATATCAATCATAAAATGACTACACCTTACCACCCCCAAGCCAATGGTCAGGTGGAAAGTACAAATAAAGTAATAGAAGCTATTTTAACAAAAACAGTGAAGGAGAATAGGAAGGATTGGTCTCAAAGACTGTTTGAGGCATTATGGGCTTACAGAACTACTTGGAGAAACACTACATGTTTTTCACCCTATGAATTGGTTTATGGTAAAAGCGTTGTTTTTCCTGTGCAATTTGAAATTAAAACCTTAAGAACTGCTTTAGCTGTTAACCTTGATTTGACTGATGCACAGACAGCTAGGTTGCAGCAGCTGTAGGAATTGGATGAAAAAAGGTTGGATGCCATCCATCAAACAACTATGATTCAACAGCAAAGAACCAGGTGGCATGATAAAACTATTAAGCATAAGCAGTTCCAAAAAGGCAATTGGGCTTTATTATATGATTCCAGGTTTGAAAATTTTCAAGGGAAACTACGAACAAGGTGGCTGGGACCTTACGAGATAGATACTGTTTTTCCCAATGGAACAGTAAGGCTCCTAACAATTGATGGTTCTAGAACTCCATTGTTAGTAAATGGGTATTGGCTTCGTCTATACCAGCAACCAATTTCTAAGGAGGATTTTAAGGCCACTTGCATGGCAGATTCACATTATATCTTTTTGGGGGAGCCTCTTGCCCCTCATTGCACTTAATCTCTACATTATATATTTTTGTATTATTATTAGATTAGATTACTTAACTAATAATCCCTGTCAAGGGCTGCCATATTACAATTTATTATTTTGCAGGTCTTAGATTCGAAGGCTGGCTGAAGGAAAAATTGCATTACAAGTAGGATCAGGTTTCAGTTTGGGAAACATTGCCATTCCACTTCAATTCATAATCCATCCCCTCATACTACTCTTCAGCAACATTTTCCTATTTTTCTTTAACAACAACATCTCTTTTTCCTGTTGCTGAAACACCAGTTTCGCCATTGCTGAAACACCAATCTTTGTCCATTTTCCCCGTTGCTGAAACACCAACTTTTCCCCATTTTCTCCATTGCTGAGACACCGATTTCTCCATTGCCGAAACACCAAATTTTCCCATTTTTTCAAAAAAGAATCAATTTTCCCATTTTTCCGTAATCGAGGCATCAATCCCTCCCAAAAATGACCAATACATATCATTTTCCATTGAGAGAATCAACCATTCATCCTGATAATTGTGTTCCTTCACTATTACCTCTTGTGAATAGAGAAAGCCTTTCATATAAATACCCTCATATCTTACAACCCTTTCCCATAACCATTGGTGATCTATTAAACAACAAGATTATACTTTCAACACAATAATCGAAGGTAAAACGTAAGGTATGCGTGTTTATGTGTAAATATTAAACTATAGTTAATGAGAAGATTCTGATATGATTGCTGAAATCGCCGTACATTCAAAACTTATCATTTTAGCCGCAGTTGGGGGGAATATCAAAATTTTGCAATCATTACCCGATATGCCAATTACCGTTGTTTTTATTACGACCGTGTCTCGTCACCCCGTCTCTATCTTATTATGTCATAACCTCATTTGCAATATCTTACTCTGTCTCAGCTGCGGTAACTCGACTCTGTATTGTGCATTTTACTGAACCGGTAACTATGGAAGGTAACGCTGTTCGAAATGAACCTGGTTCAATGGCTCTATTGGAATTACACCCAGAAGCATATCAAATTTTTCTGCAAGCAAGCTGGGTGGATTATTTCCGAAGGCTCCAGGAATTTGATTCTCAGCAAGTCCTGGAATTCGCACGTAATTTAAAGGAAGGTTATTCTACTGTTCGAGGAGAGGAAGATATAGTGCAGGTTTCAGGATTACTAGCCGATGGCATCCGTTGGTTCAGTCGTAAACACATCATTCTGAACGCACAACAAGATTTTCTTCTACCTGGGGAGTGGGTCGAACCTAAAGGCAGGGGTGTTGCACTGCATTCATTACCACCTCCATGGCCAAAGGTTGCAGAGTTTGTCAAGCACTACCTCACCTGCGAAGGACGTTACCAGGTAGTGTACCAGCATGACTTTGTGTTGTTGAATCATTTAAGACATGGTCGTTTATTAAATATGCCATACTATCTGCTTGGGTGTCTAAATAATATGTCACATTATTCCACGAATGCAAAGTACCCACTTCTCTCCCTCACTCACCATCGCATGGTTCAACTTCTAATCCTGAGGGGCTTTTCTCTGCAAAATCCTCCTCCCCTTAACAACCCACCCCAGGAAGCTACTGAAATCCCTCAACCAACAGCTGAAAACCCCCAGGAAGCTGCTGAAATCCCTCAACCAACAGCTAGAAACCCCTAGGAAGCTGCTGAAGTTACTCAACCAGCAGCCGAAAATCCTCAAGAAACTGCCGAAATTTCTCAAGCAGCAGCCGAAACTCGCCAATTAAATGTTGAAAATCCCCAGCCACCAGTGACAGTTAGTCCAATTGACCCCTCCATTGCATCAACCCACCCCATAATTTACCTGAATCATCCACTCCCACTGTCCATATCCCCAGCGATGATTCAGATGATGACATTCCCCTGGCTAAGCTGAAAAGGAAAAGAAAAAGGCAAGAAACGGTTGTGCCCCCATAAAAAAGACGAACAAGGGCCTCAATTAAAGAAGCTATCACTTCTGATGTCCCTCCTACCCCAGAGAAGGCCATCCATAAAATAAAAACCACTGTTTTTCCTGCCTCCTTACCTCGAAGACAAAGGAGGACGTCTTCTGAAGCAGCAACAGAGACCGCCACCCCAAATTCCCCACCCATTATCCTAAAACCCCATACCCCACCAAACCCCGAATCTTTACCTTCCTCACCCTCGGGTACCGAAATGAAAAATGTTCAGGATTTTGTGACATCATTCCTTTCAGAAGATGCAGCTACTCCACAAGAACCAACTGCTAATTTATCAAAAGTAGACACCCAAGACGATGTACAGCATGTAGTTGCCCCACAAGAACCAGCTACTGACTCAACAGGTGTTACACAAGAACCACCTGCTGAGGAGCAAAAGATAGACGACCTGGAGGTAGTTGTTACACAAGAACCAGCTACTAACTCAACAGGTGTTACACAAGAACCACCTGCTGAGGAGCAAAAGATAGACGACCTAGAGTTAGCTGCCCCACAAGAACCAGCTACTAGTCCAACAGGTGCTACACAAGAACCACTTGCTGATGATCATGATCAGGAAATAGATCAGGACGTAGCAGCTACTGACTCAGCAGGTGTTACACAAGAACCACTTGCTGATAAATAGGAAATAGATAATCAACAGGTAGTTGTCCCACAAGAACCAGCTACTGGCTCAGCAAGTGTCACACAAGAACCACCTGTTGATGACCATGACCAGAAAATAGACCAAGACTTGGCTGCTACGGACTCAGCGGTTAATACACAAGAGCCACCTGCTAATGAGCAAAGTGTAGATAACCAGGGTACTGCACAAACTATAGCTGTTACAGAAGAACCAACCACTCAGTTGGCTGATATGCAAAAATTCGCATGTTCAAGAGGATATAGCTGTTACAGAACTAGCTGATGACCCAACAATTGTCACACAAGAACCACCTGCTGGAGATACAAATAATGAAGCTGCCACCAAACAACGACCCTCCCATCCACTTGAACCAGCTACAGAGACTGCAACTGCTACAGAAGGCCCTGTCATGTTAGCTTCCCTTCAAAAAGAAAATGAGTTTCTGAAAGCAGAGATTTAGGTTTATAAGCACGAGTTAATGATGGCAAGGGAAGCTTATGAAAAAGAACTTAATCTGTATACTTTAGCTCACGTAGCATCTACAGCTGAGAAAAGTGCAGAAAATGGTCAATACAATGAATACATGTGCAGCCAATGTGGTGATCTCTATTCTCGAGCTGGTTATAGGATAATCGAAGTCCCATTGCCTAGACCCACTCCTTTATTTACTCCTGTTATAGTTAAAAAGGAATGCCCTGTTGTTACACAAGAACCAGTGAGGCCTTCAAATATTTTTGAAGAAGAAGTGAAACCACAAGTATCCCGGCCTACCCTAGTCATTAAAGCTGAAAATCCTGCACCAAAGTCTGCAAACACAGTGTTTACCCAAACTGAACCTCGGTGTGCAGAGATTGTCTTCACCCAGACCTTAAGCATTCAAGAACTTAGGGATATATGGAAGAAAGAGTATGCCCTATTGCAAGAAAAGGCATTGCAGGAACATAAATCATTATGGCAGAATCATGTATATAGAAATTGGGAAGTCCTGGAACAGTTCCATGCACAGCATAAGGAGAATAAGGAGTTGAAAACTAGATTGTCTCTTATCTTTGAGTTAGTTCAAAGACTTCTGGCCATCAGGAAACCATCCTTTAATTATTATGTGTTTCTAGCAGAACGCCTAGCATTCCTCCAAGTAAAAGCAGTCATAGATGGATGACCTCATGAGGTGTCTACACCCCAACAATTTATTGAAACCTTTGCAGTAGTGTCAGTCAGTGAACATAATCTATTATGTGAACTCTATCTCCATAATGAAGCCATGCCGGAGGATAGAAAACTTAATTTGATTCCTGTGGCTGGTGACATTCAGATTAGAGCCTTGGTCTCTTTTATGGCAATCAGCTCACGTGGAAAAATGCTTTCCTTTCAGCAAAACATAACGAAGAAAATTGCCTTCTGTGGATTCGAGCTGAACCACAGAATGTTGTTGTTTTCATTGTTGAACATCATCAGGTTATAAGAGAACCAGGAATCACTGAGCATATCAAAGAATTACAGGCAGTAGTATTAGAGGAATGTCAACAGTATGTCAAAAAGAAAGGACCTCTTGCCATACAGGCAAACAATCTGTTCTGGGAACATTGCCCTAAGGAGAGAAGGGAATACCATCCCTTTAACCCTCTTAATCTTCACGCAGCAATTTCACGAATACCTAATTACGTTAAATGTGTTCAACAGTGTGGCGAAAAATGGTTGGGTTATCATTTTCATTTCCCGCTTCTCTGGTTGCCAGTACAACAATATAAGGCTTACTTCAAAGTGTCTAAAAAGGAGGAGCTTGCAGCATGGCAGAGATTACAAAGTGTCCAGGGCTTCAGAGATTCGACTAATAACACCTTATATATTTACCGTATAAGTAATTTGCACTGTACATCCCAGTACTCCGATTCAGACTCGGAGTAAATGTTGCATGGGAACATGCAACTGCTTCAGTGGGGGAGGATGTTAGGACCTCATATTGTCCCTTTTTGACCATACATTTTGTCATGATATCATCCTTTTCAACCTACATTTAAAAGTCCTTGTTAGTGTTTTAACCCAATTATCCCAAAGGTATGTAATGATTCTTCTCATCACTATACATTTAATTATTTTGCATATAATCACGATATCTTCATAGTTAATCTTTAAATTGTTAAGTGTTGAACAGTTAAAGAATGATGTGCAGTCCGCGTTGCTGAAACAACCTAGAGTTTGCGAGACTATTTTTGCAGTTGCTGAAACAGTAGAAACGACACGCGAATCTCGAAGCTGAAACAACTGAGATTTGCATTCTAAATTTGACAGCAACAAAGGAACCAGACTGATCACCGAGGAAGCTGTTACACTAGATGTAACGCCTATAATCTAAAGACAGTATTACTGTAACAACATTTTGTTGACGGGAAATTGATTTCCCTATTTTTGTATAATGGGTTAAAATAGAATTTATAATGTAAATCTTTTGTAATAGATGTCTCCTCTTTATAAAGAGGAGACATCTACATTATAGGGGGATGGACTGTGGGAAAAGGCTCAGCTGAAGGAACAGGACTAGATTTTTTTTTGTAATATGACATATTGATGGATGAATAAAATTTTGTTCTGAACTTCTTTTTCTAGTTCTTGTTTCCTAGGGAATCTTGTGAGAATGACAGGGCCCACCTTCATCACAAGATTCACCCATTATATTTTTGCAGTGTGTCAAGTGTGTCTTTTATTCATGCCTCGTTAACAAGTACTATTTGATGAATATTGTTTATAATACCTTTTGCTGAAACTCTGTTTCTTTTTCAATTGATTGTTATATTATTCAAAGTTAATTCATGAGTGTTTCATCGGTGATTAAGTTACAGAGTGAATTGGCAAGTTAGCTAATCAGAGGCAGGTGCTGGAGATTCCCGCTCTGGGGATAGGGTCCTGACTCTCTGTTACAGCACAACCATTGTTTTCCTTTGCAGATTGATTCTTTTCCATTATATGATTCTTTGAACAGAATTAAGCATTCTTTGATAGTTATCTGCAATAGAGTGTAATTGTTGTAATGCAGAGTGGAGCTTCAGTTTGTTAAAGTAAGGCGTGATTTGTTTGTACTACAACTTTTGTTGCTTTTAAAATTGAGTACATATAGTACGCAGTTGCCGTTGAAATAACAAGACTTCCCTGAGTTGACAATTTATGTCGCACTTTGTTGTTTAATTCAATAAGCAATTAAAGTGACCAACAACTGGTCTGTTGCAAAAAGAGTTCTAAAGTACTTGAAGGGAACTCAAGACTTTGGACTCAAGTATGCACAGGTGGATGACTTTAGCTTGATTGGATACTCTGATTCAAATTTTTATGGAGATAAAGAAATTGGAGTATCTACTTCAGGGAATGTTATGAGTCTTGGATCATGAGTTGTCTCTTGGAGGTCATGCAAATAGTCAGTTCTAGTAGATTCCACAACTGAGGTAGAATATGTGCCAACAGTTGAAGCAACGAAGGAAATTGTGTGGCTAAGGAAAATTATGGAATATTTGTAGGAGAAACAAGTACATTCAACTCCTCTTTTGATTGACAACACTTCTGCAATAAACTTGGCCAAGAACCCAAAGTTCCATGATCAAACGAAGCATATAAATACAAAATACCATCTGATTCAGCATCGTGTTGAGGCCAAAACAATCCACATACAAAATTGTTCCACAAATGAGCGGATTGTTGACATATTCACCAAAGCGATTCTAGAAGGGGAAAGTTTTAAAGATTAGGAATGATGCTTGGACTCGCCAACATCCCTTCAGATTAAGGGGGGGGATGTTTACACCTAATCTGAAAGGATTATTGTAAATATTGTCAGTTATGCATTTGAGAAAACCAAGAGACCTTGGAATTCGAATCCCATGAGTCTCTCCACTCATGCATAAATTCATGATATGGCTAATGCAATAAACAAGTTATTCATGGAGTTACTCCTCGTATGACAAGATATACCATCAAAAATGTGTAAATAGAGTGTTGTGTGCATGATAAATAGATCTTCATATATATGATCATATATTCCCCTCCTCTAAACAAAATGCTAACAAAATACCCATATCATAAAAGCATCGTAGATATTTACAAATATATGCATAGAAGAGTATCCAGGCAAAACAGGAAAAATAGCAACATTGTATCAAAATGATAGCAACAAAATAGAGTAGTGTGCATAAGAACATCAAAAAGACACTGTAAGTACCCATAAAATATTGTCCTTGTCTATGTGATGGAGAAAATTCTACATGTTACTCTTCCCGGCGAGAATGGGACATGGCAGAGTGTGAGGAACCATGTGAAGAATTAGAGAGAGTGACATGTGATTTCTGTTGTTTTTCACTCATAATAGGTTGAGGAATGATTGTTACTTTGAAGACTGACGAAAGGGACCAACAAGTACAGTGGGCTACTTATAGGCTTGTGCAGTAGAATGAGGATGTTGACTGGTAGGCGTAGACAGTCATGGTGTTGCACAGGGAGAGTGGACTATACATGAAGCAATAGAGTGTAAGTGAGAAACATGTTCCTTAGGAAGAGGAGGCAAAGACGCCGTGGAGCAACCTTGAATTGAACGTAGAGGGTGTGCAGGGATGGCAACTTCTCAACCATCATTGATAGGGGAAACAAGTGGAGCAGACACATGTGGCGGTACAGGAATACCAATGCTTGATGCATGAGGAACAAGGGGTTGTTGTGGTTGAGGTTGTGTCACATGATAAGGCTCTAGTAGACCTAAACCTAAACGGTTCACCACATCAATGCGGAGCAACTGTCTCAATTCCTTTGAATTTGCATTGAAATGGATTGAGACTTTTGGCCTCTAGTCTCTTCTCACCCCTAAATTATGGTCCCTATTTCCTCCTCCTCTACCTTTGCCCCTACACCTATTCCTATTAAAGAAACTCATACTAAAAGCCAGTCAAACAAAATTCATGGAATGGGCCATCCTATCATATATTTATATATGTATTAATATTTACAGAGATAGGGATGAGACTGCTTTTCCTTTTTTTTTAACTGCCATGTAGGGCTTGTTTACACTGAATCAAGGAAATTCCATATTAAATAAAACATTATGAAAATAACGTTATGAACGATTATAAATACACTTTGAAAAGAGGAATGACATAATCATAGATCCAATCCATATAACGTGCCAAAAACAAACACGAATGCAGATACATGTAAACAGTGCACGACAAATTTTCTTTTCCTAACGAAGGGGGGACCAAAAAACTTTGTGCACGACATCGCTCTGGTTTTTTTTCGTGAGGCTATGTTGCCTCAAAGGCTCCCAAGAACGGAAAATGGATTAGTTTACAACTAGATTAGGGTTTCAACTAATTTCTTAAATAACATGATAAACCCATTCATTTATCGATATTTAAAACAAGGATAACAACTTAATTATTTCCTGGATTATCGACAATGCCAGGGTTACAAGAATGAAACATATAGATGAAGGAGAAACTGGGATTTGTAAATCCATCTTGTCTCTCATGTCAAAATAAGTATCTGTTTGAACAAACTAAAGCCCAGCGTTATGTGCATAAGGGTTTCCTCAAAGGGAAATGCACTACAATGCGCATGTTTTCTGAAGGAATAAAAAAATAAATAAAAGGACCTTTGAAACCATGCATAAAGACGTCAAAAAATGAACAAGACTTCATTGTTAAAAAGACAGGGAAAATATTTTTTTAGAAATTCAACGAGACTATACAATTAACACTTGCTTTTAGACTCTGCCAGTGAAAATTCAAAACCATAATGGGATCAGGGGACACGCAAGGAGAAAAACTCAAACTACGTTCAATTTGTTGACAAAAGAAGACCATTAAAAGCTTAGCTGTAAATAATAGTGCCTATGAAAGAAAATTTAGTTATTGAGTCATAGGACCGTCCTTTGTGCTTAATTTCCCAGCTCATAGACATAGTTTTTTGCCAAATTTTGATTACAGAATGATTGCATTTGCCGGACTGAAGGGATGAAAACCCTCTAAAGGCTCAAGAAATTGAGAACATCTCCACAAAAATATGCATTTCACTTATCCGAATAAAATAATAAAATAAAAACATTTTCTAAAAATCTGATCCTCTCTCTTAAAGAATAAAAATGAAGAACACTTTTCAAAAATGTTCTTTTCGTTTCTTTTATGTATGGAAGGTTAAAATGATTCCGTTGTATCTCAAATATATATTAAAAGGGCGACCAACGTCTGCTCGCTACGTGTTCAAACTTTTCACACTGCGATTTGCCGGAGCGATTGGACGTCAAGTTGAACCAGTCCTGCAAGGCGAAGAACGCACGCAACAATACAAAATGTTATATTAAAAGCCAATTTTTATATTCAGATTCTGAAATGCCGGGACCCAGTTATCACCAGTTACAGTATTTCAGCATGCTCACTAATTCTATACATTGCGTTCTGTTACCACTTCTGGATCGCCCGCAGTCTAATTCTAGCTCTGTACTCAGTTCTGGATCGCCTGATAGATTCCTCAGCCATATCTGTGTATTGCACTGAATAGTGAAAAAGTTGGGTTTTGCAGAAAAGATGGAGATCGTGAACGTTTCCGAATATGAAGCTTTGGCCAAGGAAAAGTTGCCCAAAATGGTATTCGACTATTATGCTTCCGGTGCTGAAGATCAATGGACTCTCCAGGAAAATCGCAGGGCTTTTGAAAGAATAAGGTATTTCCTGATCACTTGTTTGTTCGGTTCTCATGGATTTCCATTATTCCCCTTCTTGCTCATGCTACTTCATTGTAGTTGCTGTCCCCGTTAAAAAGAAACCTCGGTTTCTCACCTAGAGATTTGATCTTACTGAATTCATGGAATCCCGTATCTCCAAGGGTATTGGTAAAGACGTCTTTGGGTAATTGATTATTCCAACGGTATTGGTAAAGACGTCTTTGGGTAATTGATTACTCCAAGGGTATTGGTAAATACGTCTTTGGGTAATTGATTACACTAGTTCTAATCTTTGTTCACTGCTATCTGACCAGATTCTTTCTAGCCTTGATCACTGCTATTTGAGCAACTTCTTCCTAGATCTACCTCTTTGGCAGAAGATCGATTCTAATTTCTTTGTTAATATGTTATGCAAAACTGGACTCTCATTTGGACATGCTTATGCAGAATAGTTCATGGTGGGTTGATATTCCCATCTTTTATTTCCTTGGTAAAATTTTTGGGCATGGACTGTCATTTGGACATGCTTATACAAAATAGTTCATGGTGGGTTAATATTCCCATTTATTTTTCCTCGGGGACCACCCACGCAAAAAAAATCAGCCTCCCTCTGAGCCCTAAGGCAAGAGAGAGGTTGTTGGTACTTAGCCAACCTACAATATAGACTCGGCCTTAGAGAATAGAGAGGTTGCTGGGACTTGGCCAGCTCACAATATACACTCGGCCTCTCTCTGAGCCCAAAGGCAAGAGAGAGGTTGCTGGTACCTGGACAACCTACAATATAGACTCTGCCTCCCTCTAAGCCTGAAGGCAAGAGAGAGATTGCTGGTACTTACCCAGCCCGTAATAGAGACTTGGCCTCAAAGAAGAGAGAGGTTGCTGGTACTTGGCCAACCCACAATATAGGCTTGGCCTCTTTTGAGCCTGAATGAGAAAGAGAGGTTGCTGGTACCTGGCCAGCCCACAATATAGACTTGGCCTCCCTTTGAGCCCGGAGGCAAGGGAGAGGTTGCTAATACCTGGCCAACCCCAACATAGACTCACTTAAAAGTGCAACAGAGAGAGGTTGTTGGTACCTAGCCAGCCCACAATATAGACTTGGCCTCCCTTTGAGCTCAAAGGTGAGAGAGAGATTGCTGGTACTTGGCCAGTCCACAATACAGACTTGGCCTCAGAGAAGAGAGAGGTTGTTGGTACTTGGTCAGCCCACAATATTGACTCGGCCTCCTTTTGAGCTTGAAGGAAAGAGAGAGGTTGTTGGTACATGGCAAGCTCACAATATAGGCTCAGCCTTCTCGGAGCCCCGAAGGCAAGAGAGAGGTTGCTAATACATGGCCAACCCACAATATAGACTCACTTAAAAGAACAACATAGTTACTTTATTTCAGAGCTACAACATGTCAAATAATTTGAGCCTCCGTGGGGAGGATCACAAGAATTCTGCCCAACCACCCAAGCTAAACTCAATTGACAGTTGGTATTCCCTTTTTACTGTATATAACTCACACCTCTAGATGGATTGTTAAGGATCTAATGGCAATCCACCCCTCAAGATGGATTGGTGAGGTTGATTGGTTGTGATGAAGAAACCCTAGCCAAAGTGTCATTGAAAGGGTGATGTTGGAAATGGCAATCCACAACTTGCTATCGAACATTTAGGAC
This sequence comes from Pinus tabuliformis, assembly GCA_031772625.1. Classification (NCBI taxonomy): domain Eukaryota; kingdom Viridiplantae; phylum Streptophyta; class Pinopsida; order Pinales; family Pinaceae; genus Pinus; species Pinus tabuliformis. The sequence continues at coordinate 275,213,665 of CM062804.1, read as the reverse complement.
CCAAATTGACAACAATCGATATACACTGTCTGCCTTCCCTTGAGCAACAGGGCACTAAACTCCATTTACTCATCTGACTTTATTCTGTAATCCCAAGACGAGCTTTCCACAGCTCACCATAGATTCTTATTGCAACATGTAGGAGTTTTAAATGCCCGAGCAGAGATCTTATGCTACAGAATTTGAATAGTAATGGGATGTCTATGCATAATACGCACATAAATATTCACAAAAAAAGTCTGTCAATTATACTTTCATTCCCCAATAACTCATACTTACGTTCGTAAAATACTCTATTTGATATTCTCATTTCAGAATGCACAAACAGAAATCATATAAATATTAATAAATCTCAATAACGATGAACAGCGATAGCAACATTCCCACATCCTTATTAAATTATTAATTAAATATTTAATGAATAGCATTCAGTTTATCTCTATATATACATAATCAGAGTAAAAAGACAACGAAATAGCAGAGTGGATCGAACAGAGTATGGACAACGAAATAGTAGATTTAAACCGAGACATAAGAATATCTCAGTTAAAGCTGTCCATTTAAAATAGTCAGACGTTGGTGTCTAGTACAAACATCAATTTACCACTCAGCCATAGGCAATTAGTACAGAAACTACCCCCTCCTTAAGCTATGAGGCAACAAAGAAAGAACTGCCTATAAACCCACTCGGCCATGAAAAGCTACTTACAACTAGTGCCTGTTTTGAAGACTCGCTCAGATTCTTCAACCAGCTCTTTATCAGCCCCTAAAGCCTTTCTTTAGCCGCCATTCCCTAACTCAGTTACCAGTAATTCCCCTCTGTTACTACTCCGACAATAAGTGTCCAGGCTACTTTCTTTTCTTGGGAGATCCGATTTAGTACTGCGCAGCCTATCAAACTCCCCTGCCATGGCATCGCCTGGCAAGATGCAAGTTTAGGCAATAGCTTTGGCTTCCAGAGTCATGATCAGTACGGGCTTATGACAGAACAGACTTCCTTTCCCTCAAAACTGAATACAACCATTCGATTTCATATCGCCATTGTCCAGGAGATTGGTTCCAACGTTACCAAGAGAGAAAAAAAGTCCTTTTATCCGAGTCTCAAAAAGGGTGATGAACAACCCCTCCATTTCGTGTTAGAATTCCAACAGTCATTGTGATGTCCAAGAGATTGATCCCAAAGATGATGAACGGCCAAGATTGGATAACACAAAGTAAAATAATCTCAAAGGTTTTCCCAAAACGGATCAAATAACCTGGTAGACAAGTGGGTATCATTTACCACCAATGTTGAACCGCAACTTCCACTTTCCACATAGCTATCATTTATTTTTTATTTTTTTATCCTTTTTTTAAAACCATGGTGAATTCGTAACTCGTTGGAGTAATCTGGGCAAGGCCAGGATCAAACCTTCTAGCTTCCACTCTAACACCAAGAGTTTATCCAGCTGCCTGCAAGCCGAATATCTCAAAAGTATATGACTTTAAGTATTAGGGTTTACGCAGTGCATTGTATTAGACCGAATATCTCAAAAGTATATGACTTTAAGTATTAGGGTTTACACACTCGTGATTTTTGAATAGTTCACTTAGCACTCATTGCATCAGGTGATGCTCACAAGGGTGAAGAAGTGGGATTGAAACTAGTAAAATGAATCACATAGCGTCAATCATCACTTCCGGTGCTTGCACCCGGTAACCAGGACTTCCCGGGAGGTCACCCATCCCAAATCACCTCTGGCTCAAGCGCGCTTAACTGTGGAGTTGTCCCCACAATCAAGCCCACGTAGCTTGCTACCCCATTTGCAAAACCTTAGCAAGTATTGTGCCTCATGAACCATTCAAGTAGAGATCCATTTACTCTTTTTGAATTGAAGTATTAGGGTTTACGCAGTGCATTATATTAGATATCATTTTGGGATTCAACTGCATTAAGTAAGTCATTCACGTATGACCATTTCCATGAGAGGTAGTCGTAACTGACTAATTTCTCATGATTTTTGAATAGTTCACTTAGCACTCATTACATCGGGTGATGTTCACAGGGGTGAAGAAGTGGGATTGAAACTAGTGAAATGAATCACATAGCATCAATCATCACTTCCGGGGCTTGCACCCGGTAACCATGACTTCCCGGGAGGTCACCCATCCTCGATCGCCTCTGGCTCAAGCACGCTTAACTGTGGAGTTGTCCCCACAATCAAGCCCACTTAGCTTGCTACCCCATTTGCAAAACCTTAGCAAGTATTGTGCCTCATGAACAATTCAAGTAGAGATCCCTTCACTCTTTTTGAATTTAAGTATTAGGGTTTACGCAGTGCATTATATTAGATGCCATTTTGGGATTCAACTGCGTTAAGTAAGTCATTCACGTATGACCATTTCCATGAGAGGTAGTCGTAACTGACTAATTTCTCATGATTTTTGAATAGTTCACTTAGCACTCATTGCATCGAGTGATGCTCACAAGGGTGAAGAAGTGGGATTGAAACTAGTGAAATGAATCACATAGCGTCAATCATCACTTCCGGGGCTTGCACCTGGTAACCAGGACTTCCCGGGAGGTCACCCATCCTAGATCGCCTCTGGCTCAAGCGCGCTTAACTGTGGAGCCCACTTAGCTTGCTACCCCATTTGCAAAACCTTACAAGTATTGTGCCTCATGAACCATTCAAGTAGAGATCCATTCACTCTTTTTGAATTTAAGTAATAGGGTTTACGTAGTGCATTATATTAGATATCATTTTGGGATTCAACTGCGTTAAGTAAGTCATTCACGTATGACCATTTCCATGAGAGGTAGTCATAATTGACTAATTTCTCATGATTTTTGAATAGTTCACTTAGCACTCATTGCATTGGGTGATGCTCACAGGGGTGAAGAAGTGGGATTGAAACTAGTGAAAGGAATCACATAGCGTCAATCATCACTTCCAGGGCTTGTACCCGGTAACCAGGACTTCCTGGGAGGTCACCCATCCCAGATTGCCTCTGGCTCAAGCGCGCTTAATTGTGGAGTTGTCCTGTATTGATCACGAATGGAGTCAACTCCCTGGGGCCACCTATTCCTTTAGCCTCATCACAACAGGCTTAACATGTCATTTTGGGGAATCAAACTCGGGTGAGGAGGGAGTTACTGTCCCTTCTTAACCACTCGGCCTACGCTTACTTGACTATTCTTTTAGCCTTTTAAACTCAAGTTATAAGTTGATCTGGAGGACTACCCCTCACTTCCCCTTTTTGACATCAATATTGGAATATTTATCTCTGCTAAATACATGGTATCATTTAACCTCAAATGAAACTCACTTCCACTTCCTCCGTAACCCTCATTTGTTTTCATTTTGTAACACAAATTTTAAGACGGGTTGTTTGCAAACCCCTCATTTCTTTTTCTTTTTTTTTTTCTAACATCAACATTGAAATATATTTTCTCATGACTACTTAACACTTAATCACCACGTCCATGCATCACATTCTATGCTACAAATAGAACGGGAGAGAGACATGGTATTATAGTCTTGCATGATCGGATAGTTGCAACCAATAACAGCACCTACAACAACCAATAGTATGACCCCACAGGCAAATAATTGAGGGATTCTTTCTTCTCACTTGAATCAAAGAGAGTGATCCTTTACAATAGTTTTCATTGATTTTGTCCACGTATTGTGACCATTGATCTCATTCCCCCAACCCCCGTGTTGATCCTTTACCTATGTCATAGGGGGAGGGCCCCCACAGTCTACCTATGCCGTGGATTGTTATCCATTAATTATGGCCATTGAATTCAAGGGCCCACTTCGGGTGGAAACACTCGATCATTACCAAGGTCACTTGGGTGTGGGTGAGCAATGCCATGCACCTTGAGGACAAGCCTTAGGTCAAAATTTTGGGGTAAGTGCAGGATGTGCGCATTATCAAGAATTTTGGGGATTCGGCGTTAAGTGCATAAAACACTATTACACATTGTCTGCAACTTTGGAAAGCAAGACCGAGTGCCTATGCAGAGTCGAGAGCTCACATAGAGAAGCGAGGAGGTAGTAGTTCGGGGATCGACCTTGACCACATAGCCGACCAAGCGCTGTGATCGAGGAGCTAGCCGAAGAAATATCGGGCATAAGGAAGAACCTACTATGTTGGTTGCATGAAGTGTTATCAAAGTGCAACAATGATCTTTGGGATTGAAGAAACTAAATTAAGTAGTGTTATAGAAGAATTGTAGCCAACGAAAAAAATGAAGATATTTCTCGTGGAGGAGTGGTCCTTTACAATAGTTTTCATCGATTTCGTCCACGTATTGTGACCGTTGATCTCATTCCCCCAACCCCCCCGTCGATCCTTTGCCTATGTCATAGGGGGAGGCCCCCACAATCTACCTACGCCATGGATTGTTATCCATTAATTGTGGCCATTGAATTCAAGGGCCCACTTCGGGTGGAAACACCCAATCATTACCAAGGTCACTTGGGTGTGGGTGAGCAATGCCATGCACCTTGAGGACAAGCCTTAGGTCAAAATTTTGGGGTAAGTGCAGGATGTGTGCATTATCAAGAATTTTGGGGATTCGGCCTTAAGTGCATAAAGCACTATTACACATTGCCTACAACATTGGAAAGCAAGATCGAGCACCTATGCAGAGTCAAGAGCTCACATAGAGAAGTGAGGAGATAGTAGTTCGGGGATCGACCTTGATCACATAGCCCACCAAACACTGTGATCGAGGAGCTAGCTGAAGAAATATCGGGCATAAGGAAGAACCTACTATGTTGGTTGCGTGAAGTGTTATCAAAGTGCAACAATGCTATTTGGGATTGAAGAAAGTAAATAAAGTATTGTGTTATGGAAGATGTAACGACCACTAGTCGTATACGCAGCGGAAATATTAAAATACTTCGTAAACAAAGACATCCATCGTATGATAGTAAGTGTAAATTGTATTATATAAAGAATTGATGTAGGATGAGTACAAATGAGAATGAGGGTCCTGTATATATAGCCAGGTAAGTACCCTTTCACGAACAGGCATGTCTCTAAGACATGCCTTTTCATTATCAACTAACTAAACTTTAGTTAATTTACTTATTATTTATTATTATAATTATATTATTATGATTATTATTTATTATCTATTTATTATCTATTTTTACATAATTTATGTTCATAACATTGCCTTCTCCTTCAAAAAGCTTTGTTCTCAAAGCTTGTTGATGAAAGGACTTGATCTCTTTTCCTGCTACGAGTGTCTTTATCGTCTCAGAACAATCATCCTTGTCGATATGAGTTGATATGATCCTCTAAGTGACAAACAAAATTGTCGCACTAAGAAGGGATTAGACCATCCTAAATTAATCTTCTGTCGAATCTTGCAGTGACTGGAAACTTGTAATGAATTGTTATCACATGAATGGACTGCACTGACATTAGTATTCTTCAGAACATCAGGTTGTTGTTTCTATTCTAAATACGTAGCTTGATTGAGTTGTTTACTCTCATGATTCGGATGTCGATAAGGAATTCTAGTGATTTGATTTTCCCTTATGTTGTTTGTGTTGTTTTCCTGACTTATTTGAAGCATTGTTGTTGTTGAATTGATTATTGAATCCTCATCTGGAGTGTTCGTCGTTTGAATAGCAACCTCTGAGTACGATTTGGATTTGCCTGAACTGTGAGATTTGTGGTCTTGATCTTTGTTTCTTCAGTTTGGACTACTACATCTGGAGATTTTGATGCTTCCTTTGCGACAAGTTCTTTGAACCTATTCGTCAATGACTTCTTTTCGTTCTTAAGTTTTTTTAATCTGTTTGAGAAAATTTTGATTATGATTTTTGAGACGTAAGCATTCCTTATTCTCTGAGTCAACTTTATTTTGGCCTTCACGCTTCTTGTTTTTTAAATACTTGATTTGTTCTACTAATGTTTGGTTAAGGCTCTTTAAATGTAAATTTTCTTCTTCTTGTTCTAATAAATGCTTCTTGAGTTCCTTCTTTGATGCTTTAGCTTTCTTGACTTGTTTGAGTAACTTTTCTTAGTGATCTCCGAGGCGTGAAATTTCTGTCTTTGCTACAGATGACTTCTTCAAGCTCTTTTTGGTTTTTTGATATAGTTTTTTTGTTATCTTGAAACAACAAGTCTGAGATATCCTTAAAGTCTTCTAATGAAGATGTTATTGATTTTGATTTACTTGTTATGTCTCGAAAGGTGACTATCTTCCCTTTATAAGAAAACGTCAAAACTTGTTTCTCTATGTTTAACATGAATGTACCCAAATCCTTAAACCAGGGTTGACCAAGTATGATGTCAGTGTTTTTATCCGTCCTTACAACATGAAATTGAGATATGTACTCATAATGACCTATTGTCACTTGTAAATCTCTAATTTTATACTCTTTTTGGTAAAAAATATTGTTCTTTACGCCAATGCTTAGCTCTGGAATTAATAGTTGATTTGCCAAGTTTATGTTGATATAACTTTTATCGTTGCTTGGGCTGATGGTGACATTAACTTCTTCCTTGGATACTTTCTTTAAGTGTAATTACTTCATGATCTGTAACTAAAAGACCATTATAGGAAAACCTTTCTTCCTTCGTCATTTTAGAATTGAGCTCCATCATTTTTTTCAATGATTGATCCCATTTTGTTTTGTCGAGATGACTTTAGGTATATATTTAAAGTTCCTTTGAACTTTGTACTTCAAGCCTCCTTTAAAAGTGTCTTTTTAATATATATTTTCTTTATAATATATATTTTTTTTTTCTTTTTTTTTGAATTTGATTTTTTTCTATATATTTTTTTTAAATCTTTTTTTGACTTTTTATTTTCTCTCCACACACACACACACACACATATATATATATATATATTATTATTATTATTGAATGGCCAAATGCTTGATAGCGAAATGGAGAAACTCCGAATTCTTGTAGCGAAATGCTTCAATGACAACAATGTTGATGAATTTGATAGTCAAAGACCTGGATCGGAGAACACAACTCTGTGTAGCAATTGAGGGAACAGAGGATTGAACAACCCTGATACCAACGTAACGACCACTAGTCGTATACGCAATGGAAATATTAAAATACTTCTTAAACAAAGACATCTGTCGTAGGATAGAAAGTGTAAATTGTATATTATATAAAGAATTGATGTAGGATGAGTACAAATGAGAATGAGGGTCCTGTATATATAGCCAGGTGAGTACCCTTTCACGAACAAGCATGTCCCTAAGACCTGCCTTTTCATTATTAATTAACTAACCATTAGTTAATTTACTTATTATTTATCATTATATTTATATTATTATGATTATTATTTATTATCTATTTTTACATAATTTATGTTCATAACAGAAGAATTGCAGCCAACGAAAAAAATTGAAGAGATTGCTCGTGGAGGAGAGAGCAAGTCAAAGAACCAAGGAAAATTGGTGAGGCAATAGAGAGTTTAGTGGCAAAGAAGATTGAGAGAATTACAGGTAAGGGACCCAGAGTAGAGTAGAGGATTTGGAGAAGATTGAAGAGTTTCCAACCATATTGACAATCCAAACACTTTGAAGCAAAGAATGCAAAAGATTGTGAAGATCTCAGTGTTGAGGAGACCTGGAAAGTCTTATGGTTTTATTTAACCTAGTGAAGAAGCTGATAATTGCAAGTAGTAACAGGAGGAAGAGAGCTGTGGCAAAGAACCCTTGCAACAGAGAAGTTCTAGCTAAGTTTAGAAAGAGAAGAGGACAAAGAAAGTCCTCAAGAGAAGTGAAGAAAATAGAAGTTCTCAAGGAAGGTGAGCAGAGTGCAACAACCAAAAGAACAGAGGAGGCTCGAGAGGTTTTAGAGGAGAGAGCCGTGATACCAAAAGACCATGTCCAAAGGAGAGAAGCGTGGTAAGCTTGGAGAAGGAGAAAGAAATGACCATTGATGGTCATGAAAAGGGTTCAGGTGAAAACCACAAGAGAATGGAAGAACATTTTGCTAATTTTTCTTAGGTCTATATTGTTCTCCCTTTAGATAATTGCATTTCATCATTTACACATTGAATTCACCCCACAACATTATAACATCATTATATCATATGCAATTATGTAGAAAGAACAATATCATCAACAAAGCAACGGAACATAAAGGAACAATAGAAGAAAAACATTCACACATAGAAACACCAGGATTGGTTGGAGACCAGGGCAAAACCCCACAAGGGGAAAGCCATTTCAAATTCTTCTTCATATTAGATTGTCATAAAATGTTTAGCAAAGAGAGAGTACAATAATCCATTTCTTCATTTACAAGACTATCCAACAAAATTAACCAAATCATATCCCAAATATTAACCCAACAATAATACTAATAAAAACCATGATTCAGAAGCTTGCGGTCAACTATCAACATCTGCGGTCAACTATCGAAACCTGTAGTCAATTGTTGGAATTTGCAGACAACTGTAAAATGAAACCCGAGGTCCCAGTTGCATGGAGAGAGAGATATACCTACAGCTGAAACGTTCCTGCCGCAAGCAGAGGCTTGCGTGCGTGCGATTGCAGCTGAAAATGTCCTGTGGCAACCCTGCGGTTGCAAACCAAAAACCCTAATCCGAATGTGCGAGCTCAAACCCTGCAATTTCAGATCTATGCGAACCAATTTCCCGCGAACTGACTTCAGACCTATGCGAGCCAAACCAAAGAAAGAAGAATGATTGATTACTACCAAAAAAGGTTCACTTGACTTGTATTTACAGCCATCCAAGGGCGTCCATTTTTTCTTTTGGGCCGACCTATCCTTTTGAGCACATGTGGGTTTCCATATTAAAAATACATTTTTCCTCGAGCAAATTGAATTGTTCCAAGGGCTAGAAGGGTTCTTCCTTAATGAGGAAGATTATCCAATGGAGGAAATTTGTCCTTGAGCTGCCAAATTAACACTCCCTCTCAGCTAGAGAGAAATTACCGACTGCAACATATGTCCCATAACAAATATCTCGTCAACAAATGTCGTCTCAACTCTTCTATGCTCATTTCTGTTTGTCCCTGCTTATCTCTGCTTGTCTTTGCCCATATGTTGAACACTCTTGAATCTAAAAGAATAATTTGACATCGGAGGGGAGCCCAAGTTACTACCCTCTATCCATCGAGGAACCACTGCTACCACACAGAATCACTGCCAACGGGTAGCTCATTGCTACTACCTGGGAAAATCATCATCAGGGAGTTCCAACTCAACCCATAATCCACTGACAATGAGGAAGGTCCTATGGGACACTCTCACCTCATGTCTATGACAGTGGGGGAGGTCCTATGGGATACACTCACCCCAAAGTCATCTCATATAAGGGAGCATCCAGATACCACCCTATATCCAAAAACAATGGGTGAGATCAGACCTACCCCAATATGTAGGGATCACACTCTATACCAAAGCCCCTGACAATAGGTGAGATCAACATACCAGAGGTAAGGATCACACTCTACCCTATTGTCCCTAATCTTCCCATCTTGACCCTTGAGAGTTAGATGGTAAAACACTTGCATCCACCAACTTGGGCGAGATCCACTGTTAATTTTAGGCAACAATGGTATTTTCTATGCTTTAGAGCAATTTTACTTCAATTTCTTTATTAGCCCAGTATCAATATTCAGATTAGCAATCACATCAACATGATAGTAAAATGCAGATAGAACATAAACATAAACAGTAGAAGACAAGCCAAGACAAGAGGACACAAGATGTGGCACCAGCCAGGGACAAACCCCAATGTGGCGAAACCCTTGATCAAATCTTTTTTTTAGTCTTCAATAGTTCAACAGAGAGAGATAGTACAATTTACAAATCTGATAATTTATAACAGCAACAAAATATCCCTAACCAGAAAAGTCAACGCTGGTCAACAGGGCAGATTTGACCCTCAGCAAATCTGCCAACTGCAGTCAACTTCGGCCTCCAAACAACAAGATAAAACAACCCTCAAAACAACCAAATTCAACGCAGTCAAAGTCTGGTTAAACAACCCACCTGCGGTCAGCCCTAGCTACTGTCAGTGCTGGTCAACAATCAACGTTTAGCCTCGATTTTTGTGCCTAGAAATGTGGCCTACTCAAACAAAGATAACCCTCACAAAAACGAAGTCAAAGGAGGTCAACGCATGCTGGCCAACGCTTGGTCAAACTGTCCAGAAATTCGCTCTCTTGAAATTTCAGCCTCCTGAAATTTCGCTCTTGAAATTTCGGGCTCCTAAAATTTCGCTCCCCTGAAATTTCGCTCTCTTGAAACTTTGCTCTCTTGAAATTTTGGCCTCCCGTGTGGAGAGAGAGAAGCCCAAAAATCCGTACCTAATCAATGATGAGAGAGAGAGAAGTGTGAAGATGAGTGTGTCCAAATGAGGCTAAGTCACCTTCTATTTATATGCAACGTTCAGGATGAAGAGACGTGACTGTTGGGCTTTTGAGCCTAGATAAGTTTGCTCGCCAACTTTGACAATTTGACCATAATCAAAATAAATTCATAACCTCATTTGTACATGTCAGAATCGGATGATCTTTAGATCAATCCTCTTGGAGAGAGGAACCCAAGAAAAATATCAACTGTTATAAATAAGATGATCCATGTGGAGTTTGGCCCTAGTTGCCAATTTTAACATCCACCTACTGCAAGGGGTAGGGATCACACTCTATCCGAAGTCCCTTATCTCATTGGCTAGATGGAGAGGTTATCCCACAAAGTGGGAAGGATGCTAACTGGGGCATATTATGTCTAGGGGAGATCCCAAATCTCTATACACCCTACTAGTTAGAGGTCTTTCATCCCCAGTAGCCCACCAACTCCATTCCCCACCCTGGGAGCTCAGATAGGGGGAAGAGCTAGCTCAATGTCCTCGATCAACCGAGACCCTTACTCAGGAGGGTCACATCCATCAATCCATGCTTCTCTCTGTAGATCAAAAACATATCGATGTGCTCATATCTGGTATCAGCACAAACAATTCACTGAAGATTTCAGTGACACTGCCTCATACATTACCAAGAGAAACAATCCTTTGTTTTCCTGTTCATGCAAGACATCAAATCAAATATTATGTTATAACAAATACATATCATAAAAACGATACCTTATTCATCCTCCCTCTCACGAAGGCAACAACCACAAGCCTAAGCTTGTCTCATACAGCAACACTCTCTCAATCTATGAAGATGTCTCTATCCCAACTATATATGGGATTCTTTGCCAATCAGATCCCACTCTTGTTGTCACAATATATCACTTTCGTATCCAGAAACTGCTCAAACAACTCTTGAGGTAGCTTCCTTAACCAAACTGCCTTGCAAATAACCATGCTAGCAACAATGTACTCAACCTCAACCATGCTTAAAGCTACAAACTTCTAGTTCCTGCTCATTCAAGATATCATGGCAAATCCCAAGCTAAAACAACACCTAGATGTGCTCTTCTTATTAATAACGTTTCTAACGGAGTCAACATCAATGCTTCCATGCAATCGTACATCTCCAACAAAATATCTCAGACGAAGATTGATCGTCCCATGCAAATATTTCAAAATGTGCTCGACGACAGCCTAATTTGGCTCAGACATGAATTGACTCAAGGTGTTCACTGCAAAGCATATATCTATATGGGTGTTCACACGGAACATTAATGACTCAATCAACTGTTGGTACTCAGATTCAACAACATCTCTACAAAATTTCTTGAAATTCACTTCCCTCGGGGTGTCCAAGGATTTGCATTCCGTCTTTCCAAATATTTCCACTAGCTTCATGTCATATTTTCCTTTTCCAAACTTCTAATCCCAGAAAGTAATGCATCATGCCAAGATCCTTCATCTCGAACTCTGAGGCCAACTCCCTCTTACTTTGATCATCAAAGGCTCATTACCTGTCAAGAATAGATCGTCAACATATAAAACCAAAATCAAAGGCATACCTTGGACCACTTTGAAGTAGAGGTTTAGATTGACACGACTTCCAAGCTTCGCCAGGTAGATGTTAATGCAGACATACCAGGTTTGGGGAGCTTGTTTCAAGCCATACAATGCTTTCTGCAAACATAACACTGACCAAACCAATATACCAAGCTTCAAACAAGTCAATACTTATGCGATCAAATCAACCAAGTCTGCTTATCAAGCCTTAAATGCCAAACCAAAACTAACATCATGAAAGTGTTTGCCAATATTATTGTTAAACTCTTTAATAGGTAGAGCTCATAGCCTCATACTCAAGTATTAGGTTACGACCTTATCTATATGTCCTGTCAACAATTGTCATTTATCAAGCAAAATCAAGCCAAACTTCATCAAGTCATCCACATGATCATAATATGAATAATTTCTGCCATTAAATGTGAATGCATATACCAAGGACAAGTCATATAAGTTTCTGCCATCCATTAATTGTGAAATATCTATAATAACCTGAATATAAATTACCACATACGAGCTTCAATGATCAAATCAAGACAACTAATCATACTGATATGCATACTATAGACCCCTACAAACACACGATGAGTTAAGACATTCACATTTCTCTGCAACATAAAGATCTTTGCATAACACAGTAATCATTGAAATTCTCCCCAAGATTCTATTCTAGAATTCAGTCTTTTCAACACAAGTAAGAGTGGATTCCAAAAGGTAGGTCACTTCACATTTTCTAGAGAGGTCTTTCTATTAAACAACCTTCATTCTGACCCCTGCAACAAGTCAAACATTATGTAGATCTTACTATTCATTTTTTGTCCCTAGAACTTTCTAACATGCGCTCCTGGTTTCATAAGGTTTTAGATTTTTTTATCCTGCAGGCTCAGCCGCACCCATAGGACTTCTTCCATGTGGCTGGGAGGCCTGTAGCCGCACCCTTAAGCCTTTCTCCTAGCGGCTAGGGCTTGGACTAGGAGAAACCCTCTCAACTGAGATCAAAACTTGTCAATAACTAACAACATCAGATGATCATCTATTCGTGTCAAGAAACCTTGCTTCAATAATCAAGAGTCTTCTATTTATTATGGTGGGCTCCAGTATTGTAGCAATAATGCTACAACTCCTGGAGCTTCCTATCTCTAATTTTATCAACCCGGTAGTTCGTACAAACTTGGAAGCGACGGTGCTGTATGCACAAGTACTAGCTCTTGTCGCAGCTGTCACTTGGTCAGCTGGCACAAGTCTGCTAGGGCTCAAGCCAACTTCTATAGGCTCACAGAAGAAGCTTTATGAATGATGGACGAAAGCTAACTCAAAGGAGACTAGTCTAATTGCAGAAAGTAACTGAAAACCAATAAAGCATGTAAACCCTAGTAAACCCTAATTTGACTAGGCTAGACCCTAACTATGCAAAACTGTGAATGAAACTACTACCACTAATGCCATTACTTGTAGAGAGCTGAAATACATGCATCTAAGCTACTTGCATCTGAAAAGACATGTTTTTGTATTTTTTCATTAAGTGGTTGGATTTATTGTGATGATGCTTTTGATTAGGGTTTGGTTGTGCAGGAGCGGTTGGAATGGAAGGAAAGCATGGGTAAGGTCAGGATGGCTCAGGGAGGTCCCAGAGGGTCTCCAACATCAGTCCACAGAAGCCTACCACGTTCGGATGCTCAGCAACCGAGTTTGCAGGTTTCTACAGGAAGTCTGCAGGGGATCCTACAGGAAACTTAGGGGTTTCTACAGGAAGTCTGTGCAATTCTACAGGATGTTTGGCTGTGGAAGTTTTGGGAGATGGTGGAGTGTTGGAGTGGTGTGGAAGGATAGGTGAGATGGAGATGGAGCTGATGATGGCTCAGGAGCAGAGGAGTCAGAGGAAGGACGAGTGCATGCAGTGGGTTGATGGTTGGAAGGATGGGATCAACGAAAGTTGAAGTAAATGGAGCTAAGTGATTAATGGATGAGTTGGAGGGTAAATGGGTTGGACAGAGGCTGAGTAGGTGGATGGAGGAGAGATCAAGAAGAAGAAGAAGGTGGAATGATAAGGGAGCAGCGTAAATGAAACAAATGACTTATGCACCAAAAACGAGAAATTCATTAACCTATGATAACTGTGCCATGAAACCTATGAGCAGCAATGGAAAACCAAGAAATGAAACTCGTGCATGGAAGTGAAATGTAGAAGTATGGTTCGATGTCAAAAGTGCATGGATGGATTTTCAACGAAAATGTCTATGTTGCAGCTTGCATGGAAATGAGAAGAACTGCATTTCTTTTTGGTGGTTGGTTATGGACTGCACCCCAATCCCTAACAGAGATGGCAGTGAGCCTTAACAACCTTTTGCTGGAGCTCCAATAGATTATTTCTATCCTCTTCTAACCTAAGCAACTAGAAACAAATTCACCATAAACTAATCCTATCTAAGCTCATGAAAAAGTCTAAATTAACAAACTGTAAATTCGAATTGCATGTGAAAGTAAAAACTCAAAGTGCTGGAACGAAATGCAAACACATTACAACACCGAGGAGATCTATTGCTCTCAGGTTGGGCCCTAACCTGAGAGCTATAGCTCCCTTAGAAACTCATAATGAGATCAAAACCTGACTGCCTTTATTCATAAACGAAAGTCTGATGACATGCCAAAATTGGCTTACAAAAGAAACAAAAACCGAGCTGTAGCTCGTACTTCCAAATTACAAGAGTAATGCCAAAGTTCAAAAAGCTTCTATCCAAGGCTACGGCCTCAGTATTTATGCAAAATGATCATCCAACAGGTGTCCTTGATTTGAGGAGCTCGGCTGTCCAACTGAAGTTTAAACTGCTGATCCTGTAGGACAGTCATAACTGCTGTTCCTGTAGAACAGTTATAACTGCTGTTCCTGTAGAACAGCTGGCTGCTTCTAAGCTCGGTGGGGAGATGGATTGGAGCTCGGAGCTGTGGTGGGAATCACGAGGAAGGTCCCCAAGACCGTGGACATCCTCTCCTAAAAACCAGCAGTGCCACCTCATTGTCTCCTTGTCTCCTTTCTCGTGGTCTTTTCTCCCTTTTAATGCCAAAAACCTGAAAGCATCATGCATTAGTCACGTAGATAGAATGCCTACCCTTCTTCCTACAAACAACACGAATAAACCAAGAAATGAATGCATAAGCAATAAAAAATGAATGGTTTGAGCAGAGCAAGTAGGCCAAATGAGCCCAAATTGTACCAAAAATTGGGGCTCATCATATTACTGCAAATAGTAATAGGTGTTGGGGTCTCATGGAGTTTCTCCCTCTGAATGGAAGGCCTCTTCAATCATCATTCAAGACATCAACCTGCCTATCATAATATTGTCATGCATCAACAAAACTATAAGGTCACAGATTCACAACTATATCGGGTTTTCAAACATATATGCATCATGGTCATGACTCATAACAAATCATCATCAACTACTTTGTCATCACATATGAACATGTCTTCATCAAAGGTTAGTGTCATATAAGTGTATCTTCATACTTCAAGGATCATAGTCACAACATTACTCAAACATCAAGTCATGTCATCCAATTTTACCACTTGTCAAATTTACTAAGATTAACAAAACCTAACCAAGATCAACAATAATATCAATCTTATGGTCACACTTTTATCATCAGGGTTGCCATGCTTATCACAAGCATTAATAATAATATCAAGCTATCAAAATCAATGTTTCTAGCCAGCGTTATAAAATCAGGAAATCCACCATGTCTTGCCAAATATCAAGAGCACCAATATATCACATGTGCCAGAAATCAAACTTACTTTCATATGCATGCATGAGTCATTTATGAAGGTGATATTCAACATACCTTATGATTTAATTTGCCATCCAATCTTGCAGCTAAATCATAACATTAAAACAATATACTACACATACCTTGTAGTAGTCATATACCTTTGCAACTTGTAACACTTGTTTGTCATTGGCAACTGTAGCACTTTGTCAACTTTCCACTATCTCTTCTTTTCTCATACTAGCTTTCTTTTCTTGCACCTTAGATGATCCTCAAGAAGGATCTGCTTATCACATCTCATCTAGAGGTTAGAAGTATTCAAATACTCAAATATGCAAGAAGACTAAGCAATAATCAGAACAATAAATCAAAACAAGAATAGTGTCATGAAGACATAAATCTAAAAGGTACTTAACCTTTGCAACTTGTAACACTTGTTTGTCATTGGCAACTGTAGCACTTTGTCAACTTTCCACTAGCTCTTCTTTTCTCATACTAGCTTTCTTTTCCTGCACCTTAGATGATCCTCAAGAAGGATCTGCTTATCGCATCTCATCTAGAGGTTAGAAGTATTCAAATACTCAAATATGCAAGAAGACTAAGCAATAATCAGGATTCAGAACAATAAATCAAAACAAGAATAGTGTCATGAAGACATAAATCTAAAAGGTACTTATCTTTAACAAAAGGTGATCATCTCCCTCTTGAACCAGTGTTCAAGAGTTAGTACTGTCCATTATCCATGTAACAATGTGGCCTTCAACCAGGCCTAATTGAGACTAGCCCAACTAGGGTTACACTAAATCTGTCACAAGTGCTAGAACAACTTCTCATTGATCATGCTAGGGTTTCAAGACTGCAAAACTCAAGCCTTTATCATATTCCAGAGTTTCTTCCGAACCCTAACTTCATGTAATCAATCACATCCTAATAACCATATTGCCTAGGGTTTCCTTCAAACCTTGGCATTCTTTTAAGTATCCTCTATCTTCTCTTGCTTCCATCAAAGGTGTCTTTGCAGAGGTGATCTCAATGAATTTTCTTCAGCCCAACTCTAAAACCATGTTAATTTTTCTTAGGGCTATATTGTTTTTTGCTTTAGATAATTGCATTTCATCATTTACACATTGAATTCACCCCACAACATTATAACATCATTATATCATATGCAATTATGTAGAAAGAACAATATCATCTACAAAGTAGCGAAACATAAAGGAACAATAGAAGAAAAACATTCGCACATAGAGACACCAAGATTGGTCGGAGACTAGGGGAAAACCCCACAAGAGGGAAAACCCTTTCAAATTCTTCTTTTTATTAGATTGTCATAAAATGTTCAACAAAAAGAGAGTACAATAATCCATTTCTTCATTTACAAGACTATCCAACAATATTAACCAAATCATATCTCAGAGATGAACCCAACAATAATATTAATCAAAACCATGATTCAGAAGCTTGTGGTTAACTGTCAACATTTGTAGTCAAATGTCGGAATTTGCAGTCAATTGTCGAAATTTGCGGTCAATTGTCAAATCTGCGGTCAATTGTCAAATGGAACCCTAGATCCCAGCCTTAGAGAGAGAGATATGGGTGTGGCTAAAACATTTCGGCCACACACAAACGCTAGCATGCGTGCAATTGCAATCGAAAATGTCCTGTGGCAACCTTGTGACTGCGAACCAAAAACCCTAATCTGCACATGCAAGCTCAGACCTTGCAATTTTGGACCTGTGCAAACCAATTTCCCGTGAACCAACTTCGGACCTGTGCAAACCAATTTCTCGCAAACCAACTTCTGACTTGTGCGAGTCAAACCAAAGAAAGAAGAATGATTGATTACTATCAAATGAGGGTCACTTGACTTGTACTTATAGCCTTCCAAGGGTGTCCAATTTCTATTTTGGGTTGACTTGTCCTTTTGAGCATGTGGGTTTCCATATCAAAAATATATTTTTCCTCAACCAAATTAAATTCTTCCAAGGGCTAGAAGGGGTCTTCCTTGATGAGGAAGATTATCCAATGGAGAGAATTTGTCCCTAAGCTGCCAAATTAACACATTCCTAAGCAGATGGCATCGATAGAAGAAAGATGAGCCAAGAGGAAATTGATTGAGAGATGGCTGAGTTAAAGGAAAGACTCAATGTGATGAACATGATGCTACAAGAGATGGAGAATGAATACCAGAGATGTGGATGGGATCTAAAGAAAAAGATCCAGTGGCCTGTTAAACAACTATATGCTAGGAAATTGAGGAAGAAGCTGAGGCATTTGTTGAGCACTCAGTTGAGAGATGAAGAGCTCAAAGCAACTAAGTATGAGGAGAGAGTTCACTATTGTGAACTAGAGCAAGGAGCATTCCTTGGAGAAGAGGATGAGGAACATAGTGAGAAGACACTCACTGAGAGTCTCATGGACTATGAGGAAAGCTTAGATCAACTTGGAGATCTAAAAGCAGAGATCTCAAATGAGGCTAGGAAGCCTTGTGATTTTAAAACTAACATTTTGTGTATGGTTGTAGATCATAGGTACGATAAATATGGATACCATCTATCGCTGTCATAAAGATGGAGAGAGGTGAAGGAGAAGAACAAAACTCGGATTTTGTTTTTAAGGGTGTTGAGGCAGCCTTGTCCCATAAGGCAACCGGAGTGGACACTATACACCAGGATAAATGTAGCTATGGGAGAGCAGTTGCAAGGACTTGCGAGTGCAGGAGGCAGGATAAAATTGGATTTATGACGATAGCCAAGCAAAGGACGAAGGAGAGGAAGGACAATGTTCAATTACAATGCTGATTAAATTTAATGAGCTGGTCAAATTGTCAAATAACAGTGGCATGAACAAAGAGGATGAAGACTATGAGAAATGCCACTAGCAGTTTGTGAAAGATAAAGTGAAAGATGAACAGGAGATTAATGCACATGAAGGGACGACAACCTACATGCTTGTAAATAGCTGTGAAGAGGAGAAATCAATTTCTCTTATGATTGTTGATAATTTTTTTGGAAATTAGTAATCATTGTGGCATATTTGTTTCACGTTCAAATGTAGGTTTGGAATATGAGAGGAATTCTTTCATGGAGCAGTTACGGAGGAGGCAACGAAATGTCTTAACTAGCCTTAACCAGATGCCTGATGAAATGGAAATGGGTGCCATAACATTTTTAAAGTTTGAAGTCGAGCTGCAATGGAGCAGTGTTAGCAACGTGGGTTAGTTGCATATTGCAATCAAGGAGATATGTACGTTGATGAAGAAAACACTTGAAGAGAGACATGCTAAGGCGACGAGGAAAGACAACAATAGTTAGTTGGTTGTGTGAGTTTACATTAGCAAAGAACATGAAACACTGCACAACACAGTATGGAAGTTGGGCTGATCGAGGACAATAGCAAATCAATAGCTACAACATGTGGAAGACACAGAGTTAGAGGGGATGTTCAACCTTGGAATGAAGTTGGCTAAAGACGTCAACACAAATGCATGTGGACAACAACAAACCGGAATTTGGGATCCCAGAAGGTGGCAACAAGTAGCAGCGAGATTACAAAGCGGCCAAGCAAGTGGACAGTGGCAAAATCAAGTCTGGGATCTTGGAGGATTCAACAATCAAAGGATATCACCAAGTCATGAAAATTTTCAATTGGGGAGTTTGATGTAGGAGTATCAACCCCTAGGCAAAACCATTTTTCCTAGACCCAAGAGGGTCAAGAAATTTTCACAAAAAAGGGGAGAGATTCTCCCAAGTAAAATGTGTATAAATCCAAAAATAGGAAATTTTGATGTAATTACATGTGTCCAAGTTCTAGAGAGAATCTAGGTTGTTAGGAAGTTTTGTTGAGCTAACAATTTTGGCCTTGTGGCCTATTCTAAAGGTGACAAATGTTAAGCTGAGGTGTTAGGCAGTTTTTAGGAGTTGGGCCAAGTGTCCGATTTGTCTTTGTTCTGTTAGAATATTTTCTAAAGTGTAAGAAGCTATATAGGTGTGTCTGGATAGAGCAGTTGGCAACTTAGAAGTAGAGCTCGATCATCTTAGGAGTAGATCTCAAGTAGCTGGGAGAGGGCAGCTCAAGGAGGAGTGCCGGAGCCCCTACAATTATGTAGATTGGGTAATCCTCTATAATTACATCTTGTTCTGAGAATGAATTGAATAGTGTTTTTTCGTATGTCTCCTATGTGTTTGATTGCTTCTTGGAATTGTATGAATATCCGATCTTGCCTACGTTTGCATCGACATAGTAGCGTTGTAAAGAAGCTTTGACTGCTAAATAACTCTTTTTGCCCATGTAGAAAGGGCTTGTGGCTGAATGCATTAAAATCCCTTGTGTTCAGAGACCTAATGAGTCTCCTCATTAAGGGAGAATGTTGGATGAAAAGAGTTAAAGGAATTGGAGCTTGTAGGTGGTTGTTCAAAATCACTGGAGGTCAAACAAATTAAGGTGAGCTCGAGTGGCCACAACAACAAATTAAAGAAGAGGAGTTCGGGCATTTTCACCATTCAGAGCATACCTTGGAATTTGGGATTTTTTGAGCGATACTTCACCACCACATGAGTTCTTGATTCAGAGGCTTTTTTCTGTGACATTTTGCATTATTGAATACTACTTCAGCCTTGTGCCATTTGTCATTGCTGCTGTCCATTTGAGTGAGTTGTTCAGGCAACATTCATTCGAAATTAAACTCATACCACTGGAAGCAAGAACTCAAAACACTCAGATTTAGCCACGAAATCAGTTGTCAGGCCCCACTTCTCGCCATCGGATGAGTAGACATCGTTGTCCCCCCCCCCGCCCAACAATTACTATCTCCCCCCCACAGTTACTATCTGTTGTCGATTTCGTCTGCGTATTGTGATCATTGATCTCATCGCCCCCTGCCCCTAGTCCTTTGCCTACATCACATCATAGGGGGAGACCCCCCACAATCCACCTATGCCATGGATTGTTATCCATTAATCACAACCGTTGAATTCGAGGGAAAAATTTGAGTGGAAACAACTAGTCATCACCAAGGTCACTTGGGTGTGGGTGAGCAAGGCCAAGCACCTTGAGGACAAGCCTTACTTCAAAAGTTTGGGGTAAGCGCGGGGTGTGCGAATTATCAAGAATTTTGGGGATTCAGCCTTAAGCACATAGAATGCTATTACGTATTGTTTGCATGTAAAGTTGAGAGCTTGCGTGGAGAAGTGAGGAGGTAGTAGTTTGGGGTTCGACCTTGATCGCATAGCTAACCGAGCCTTGTGATTGAGTAGCTAGCAGAAGAAATCTCGGGCAAAAGGAAAAACCTACTATGTTGGCTGCGTCAATAACTTATCCACCAAACATCTACAACAAATAAGAGAAACATAAGAAAAATCATTGAAACTTGAAACATAGTATGAAGAGATAATGGAATATGAAACCAAAGCTTACCTGGAATTTTGGTCTTCCTATCCTGGATAGCCATGTCAAACCTAAATGTTCCACCTAACATCTTATATATCTCCCTTTTTTTAGAAATCTATGCACATTCTTGCGAAGATGGCACCATACTCTGAACACAAGTAAGGAATCCATCCATCACCTCAACATCAAATCTGAAACCATAGGAGCAAGAAAATGCGGGGTTGAGATAAATATATACAACATGAATGTGGTGATGGAGTGTCTTGACCCTTCGCTTATCAATCACTCTCCATATCAATAGTTGTTTCTCAAATCATCATCCCCCTTATCCTCATGATAAGTACAAATGGCTTTTGTGGCCTTATCCACGACCTCATACAAGTAGCCCATTATAGGGTTGTCTCCATCAACCAATAGAAGAACCTTTACCAAAGGTTCACTAATGGCACACACCTCCTCCACTCCCACCCAAAAGCTCTCTTGATATGAAACTAACCTACATATGACCTCCCCCTTTGGTTTGCGGTTAAAAGATAAAGCACGCCACTCCTGAAAAAAACATTCTCTTCACATCCCACATAGAATTCAAGAGAGATTGAAGAGATATGAAGCTAGTGGCAAACTGTGTAATGGAAAGACACACCAATTTCATCAGGCTAACACAAATGCATGATTATATATAAATTTTGTTATGCTCTTGGATGATTTAGCAATATCCTTGGTGTAAGGAATTTTCCCTATATCCTCTAACATCAAATCAATACAATGCATAGCACAAGGTGTCCAAAACAAGATAAGATACCTCTCCTTAAGCAACCTATCAGCAGTGACATAATTCACAACATTGTCCATTATGACTTGAACAACATTTTGTGAACCTACCACTTGAATGAAGAAGTTCAACAACTCACATAATAATTGTGCATTTTTAATGTGTAGATGTATCAACATATTTAATAAACATTGTCCCCTTGAGAAGTTAAGAAGGGGGATACCCTTCTAATCAGTCCAATATTTTGACATCACAGTGCAATAAGTGTGTTTCCATGATGTCTTAAACTCATCCATTCTAGCAATGCAATTAGGCTTTTCATTTTGAAGAATAGACCCTCTCAACTCATCATAGGAAGGGGCCTTCTACCTTGGGCCAACAATAGCAACAATATCAAACATAGATTGGTAGATTGGATTATTGTTGGCAATGTTGAAAGGAATTTCACTCCATAGAATACACCTACCCACTAGCTTGCTGACTTCTTCCTTCACCTTTCTTTTAAGCACCGACTTGATAAAAGGTTGTGCACTAAGTGTGGTTCTAAGAACAAAAATTGATAAGGTAGATGAGGCATTGGCCATTGTGGAAGGTGATGCTAAAGAACCAATCCCATTTCCTCCCTCGACTTCTCCCCTTGCAACTTGACTTTTCACAACTTCCATGTTCTCTTTGGTTGACTCCTTGTCTTGTAGTGCTTTGATGGCAATACAAATGAGTTTTGGACTTGCTTCTGAGCAAAGTTTTATATCATGTCCTAGAATTTGTGCAAGGTGGAAATTCAATCAAGAGATTCTCCTCATCATATGCTTCCCACACAATTTGCAATTCAAAGTTTGTCTATTGAACTCCCCCCCAAGTTCACCATGTTCTTGTTGTCGCAAAATCTAGCAGGCCTTGGAGAGGGGTACCATATAAGGCTATCACTATTGGCTCAAAATTGTGATAGATAGAGACCCTGGGTTCAAACTCAGGGGCCAACAAAGGATCTGCTATAGTCTTAAAGAACACCAACATTTTCACCTTACTCGGTAGAAGTAAGGCATCTCGCCCGAGGTGTGCCAAGACTTAGATAGGAAAGGGACTAGGAATAGACATCAAGGAATGTCATGGAAGACAATTCAATATCCACATCTACACTAGGAAATCTTATCATCAAACATGCAACATGTGGAAAATAGAGATTTGCGACACAACTAAAGAGACTGATAATGTTCAGATTCATTTAAAAGGAACCTATAGAAATCAACGCATTCAAAGATATAGAACAATCTCGCAACTCCTGTTCCATTAAAACGTATGGCATTATTACATTCGGGTAATGCGGCCCTTCAGGCAAATCAGACTTATCATTATACAATTCAGCTTAGAGAGAGAGATGAGCAAAGAACAAAAACGACATCATTTGACACAACGACAACATCTCAGTATATGGTATTTGCCTCCCTTTGTTATCTTTTCCTTAAGCTTTTATAAACTTCCGCCGCGACCTCACTCACATGAACTGCCAATCATCCCTTTGGATACTGTGCTCTTTTCTCTTTGGTGGCTTTTGTGACTCCACTTCAACTGCTCCTTATTTCCTTGGCGATCTCTGTGAACTCCGTTGTGCTTGCATTTTTTTGCACTTTCCTCTTGTCATCTTCAGTGTTTGACGAATCTTAGCTGATTTCCTTTTTTTCCATTAGTGGTTTTTTGCGCAACTGCCTTTCAGTCAGACTCGGTCAAAATGTGTCAAAATTCTATCCCCAAAATGAAGGATCCAACAGGCCCCACCACAATCGGTTGACTCATCCCTGAGTCAATCCTTGGCTGATGCTGCTGGTTCCCCTTGCTGTTGCTCTGCTCCTGCTTGTGCTGCTTCTTCCTGATCTGTTCCTTCTTGAGTTGTGGGTTCACCTTCAAACGAAGGACCCAACTCAGGCACAGATTGAATGGTTTTGGTTTTGACCTGAGTGTATTCAGCAATCGCTGACCACTAGGAATCCAATAGAATAGCAGCCTGCTCAAGAAATGGCATGGTAAGTTCAACGGCGTGTTGTGTTAAAATTGGCAACTAGGGCCAAATTCCACTTTGGACAACTCATTGATGGAGATGGTGATTACATTAAATTCCTCTTCTTGAGAGGACAAAAATTGACCTAAAGATCATCAAATTTGGATAAGGGAAAGCATATTTTTGAATTATGAGCCCACATGTGCATATTTGATAATGTCAGCCCTAAAGCAAATTGGACACCCTTGGAAGGCTATAGATATAAGTGACCTCCACCTCATTTGGATATCATCATGGATCATTCTTCTATTCTCTTTCTTGTTTTTGGCTCGGGCTAGTCTGACGCAGTTTCACGGAGAAATGTGTTTGTTTGAAGGTGAAATTGCAGGGTCCGAAGCTCGCGGGTATTTTTCTAGGGTTTTGTCTCTCAGTCGCAGGCTTCCCAAAGGACATATTCGACTGGTCGTTGGCTTGCATGCTCAAGGGAGTGACTGGAAGCTCCCAATTGCTCGCATGCCCACTCCCTCCCTGCGATTGGGATCTAAAGTTGTATTTTTCTGTTGATCGAAGTTTTGCTCATTGACCGCGGTGTTCCGCAGTTGACCGCGGTGTTCCGTAGTTGACCGCAGATAGTGACAGTTCATTGCAAGCTTTTGAATTAGGGTTTTGAGTATGAGCATGGTTGGGTTCATCTCATGGATATTGTTTAGTTGATTTTTGTTGGATAGTTGTATGGATGAATATATGGATCATTGTACTCTCTTTTGCTGAATCATTCAATGACAATCTAATAAGAAGAAGAATTTGAAAGGGTTTTTCCCATAGTGGGTTTTGCTTAGTCTTCGACCAATCCTGGTGTCTCTGTGTGAATGCTTTTTTTCTATTGTTCCTTTATGTTTCGTTGCATTGATGATGATGATATTGTTCTTTCTACATAGTTGCATATGTCGCTGAATAATGATGTAAATCTGAATAATGTTATGATATTGTGGGGTGAATTTAATGTGTAAATGAAGAAATGCAATTATCAAAGCAAAGAACAATATAGCCCTAAGAAAAATTAACATGGTATCAAAGTTGGGCTGAAGAAAAGTCATTGAAGATCACCCCTATGAAGACACCTTTGATGGAAGCATGAGAAGATGGAGGAGACCTAAAAGAATTCTAGGGTTTGAAGGAAACCCTAGGCAATTTGTGTATTAGGGTTTGATGGATATTATGATGTTAGGGTTTGAGAGAAACCTTGGATTATGGTAAAGATTTGAGATATGAAATCTAGAAACCCTAGCATCGTCAATGTGAAAATGCTCATGCACTTGTGACAGATTTCTTGAAGCCCTAGATAGGATAGTCTCTATTAGGTTTGGTTGCTAATAAAGTTGGTGGAAATATTGAAGGACAGTGGACAGTGATGGCTCTTGAAGGTATTGAAGAATGTAACTAGGTTCGATATTCATAAATGTATTTAAGTCACAATATAATGTATTTGTCAAAAGAAAGAGAATGAAATTTTATTATTATTAAATTTGACTTATTAAAGCATGGGTTTCATGTTTGGGTCAATTATTTTTTTAGTTCAAAGCCTCCATTGCAGGCTTCTAGGGTTTGTGTTAAGTGTCCTTGTCCATGTCATAATGTAAAGAACCCTTGGGAATTATTTGTCAAGAAAGAAATTTATCTTGTATTAAAGTTAGTCTTCTAGGCCTCCTCCACCAAGTCTGCCTCAAAACTGGACAAGTTGACCTAAAATTGGGCAACAGAATCACTATATAAAGGCAACAACTCGACCTCATTTGTCACTCACTCACAATAAGTTCGATCTACAGTTTTTGGGCTTAGAAAAAGTGCGAATTTCAAGGAAGAAAGAGAAGAAGGATAACGAAGAAGAAGAAGGTATCTCTCAAGCATAAAAGGTTGAAATTTTCTCTCTTTCCCACATGTGTGAAGCTGTGCAATTGCTGGAAGGGGGCCGAAATTTTGCAGTAACTAAGAGGCCGAAATTCTGTTGCTGGGGGTCGATGTTCTGCAACTGGGAAGTCGAATTACTGGATTGAAGCTGTTGGATAAGAAGAAACTACTATATCATCTTAAAACGCTAACTTGGTGGAGGTGGAAGGTCTATTGGTATAGGGTCTTGGTCCATCTCAATTTGAATTACTGAAGGAAGAGTTCTTGACTGGGTTTTCCCCTATATAGGGGTTTTAGCCTTGGCTGAGTGCCTATAACTGGTGTCCCTAATCTTTGTGTTTTGGTTTTGTTAATTGCCTGATGAACTAAGATAAAAAGGAACATATGAAAAATAATAAGAACTCAAAGATATCACAAGTAATTATCAACTAGAGAAAATATTTCTTCCTTTCTGATTTTCTAACATGGTATCAAAGCTAAGGTGAAGAAGGAAGAAAAAGGCAGATCAAAGGATCTATTGAGGAAAAAGGAGATCAAGAAAAGGAATATTAAAAAGGGGATCACATAAGAAGACAAGCCTACTATTTACAGGAACAATGACAAACTCAATGAAGGGAGAAAACAAATTAGGAGCCTCCAACTACGGGGCCTGGAAAAAAAGAATAAATCTCATTCTCCAAAAGAACAAAGTTTCAGGTCTTGTTCAAGAAAAAGTCAAAAAGCCTACTGATGAATCAAGAAGTGCAAAGAAAGTGAAGTTTAGATAACTTGAAATCATGGCTATGAATCTAATAGTGGATGGAGTTAAGGATAAATTAATTCCATATATATCCAACATAAATTTCGCTCAAGAAATTATTGGATGGTGTTGTCATTGATGTCAACCCATGGAGTTGACTGGGTTTGACTTTGACTAAAAACACCAGTCATTGATGTCAAATGGTTAATGAATGCTTCCTAGTAATTGTCGGATTACATCAAGATGACAACTATACTGTTGGATGGTTGAAAACCCAAGTCCTAGGGTTTGGGTTCCCTGGACTGAGGATGTACCCCAACTTTGTCGAGGGTTTTTGAAGGGTCAAACCATTGAGTTTGTGTTGGATATCTAGGTCATTAGATTCTCCTCGAAGAGATGTTTCTGTTGATATGTGGTATGCCTCGTGGTTCCTCCTGGTTTGAGAGAAAATTGAGTTTGAAATTGAAGACCTAGTTTTGTGGGCTAAAACCCTAGGCGGTAGTGACATGACACCTCCTCCTACGGTTGTCAATATATGACATTGTTTATCACCGTAATCTCACCACGTATAAGTTACATAACTCGAAGAACCAAAGACAATAAACCAATCATTGACTTCACAACCTGGTGGGACCGTATACACTAAGCCAATCATTGATATTTAAAATTTTGTGGAATTGAAAATATTTCTAAGCATGATTCTTAAAACAAATATTAATATAAGGGTCATTTATTCTCTTTGTGGAAGTATCATCTTAGGAAAGGTATCACAAGTATCATAAAAATCCTACACCTCATTAGAACCCTAATTTCTTAGGGTAGTTGAATTTTTTTGGGGTCTAGAAGAATTAATAAATCATTGTAAATTATAACTAATAATGCTCAAGTCTTGTTACCACTCAAACTAGCAGGGATCCTAGAGGTGCATTTTCTAGGTCAAAAGCAACAATGAAGCTAAAGCCCATTGTCACCACAACTAAAACTTCCTACTCTTTACGAATTTTCACCGATGGAAGGAGACCCGATATATAGACAATCACTTATGAGGGATAGATCAACTAAGATGGATTTGAAGTGATCTCGATGACCATTTCCTAGGAGTGATCTCGATGACCATTTCCTAGGAGAGACTTAAGAGTGGGACTTGCTTGCCTTTTAAGCAAGGTACAAGGTTCTCTAGGATATGGGAATAGGGATTTGAGGGCTTGGATATGGGAATGTGACTTGCAAAGGAGCTTCCTAAACCCTAAAATCCTTGTGGAACTTGGTTTCCCAAGCGGTTTTTGAAGAGTTGACTTTGATAAGATATGCGACCACACGGGACCAAGTGGACCCAGGTTAGGTCAAGAGGATAGGATTTAGCAACCAATGATATGATTGACCTAATTAGGGAGGGGAAAGGGATCAAGGAATGAATTTCCAATAGAAGGCAATGCAAGGATCCCAGTGAGGTTTCTAGCCTAAGGGAAACCTAGGACAAGAATTGGTCTTCGATCTAGGGCTTTTGATATCTCAAGATCTCATTGTCGGAATCTCATGAAATTTGGAGGGCTTCTTGAGGACACACCAGTGCAGTTGTGGACCAAAAATCTAAGTATTTGGATGGCTAGATCATGAGATAATTGTTCCCTAGGTGACCTAGAGGACTAGACCTAGACGAGAGGAGAGGGGAGAAGGAAAATAGGTTGAAGGTGATCACCTTTGGGTGGACCAATGCTTAATCCATTGGGGAGATTGGAGTCAGGTAGAATTATGACTATGGATGTCTGAATTTTCTAGGTCAAGGAGGGCTCAAGACAACTTTGCTTGGCACTAGGGGCAGTAGCAAAAGCAGCTCCAAAGACTTTATACTTCGTTTTGCAAAATAAAAGGCTTGTCAAGATGAATTTCAGTAATGAAACATCCCTAGGAACATTCATTCATTATACATGGCCCATAAATGAAGCATTCACAATCCAGAAACAAAATCTCCACAACTTCACATAAGAGATGCAACAAATAAGCCTTGGTATAGCGAAATCACAACAACAATGTATGTGACAAAATTAGAAAGAAAGAATAGCATTAAAATGTGCTTACATGTATCAGAATATATCCAACCATCAAAAAACAGGCCATCAAGAAGCTCCAAGAGATATGAAAATGATCCAAACATCAAAATTCATTCTATGCTCCAAAAATTTATCCTCCAAGAAGGATAGCGAAAATCTCTAAAGTGAAACTAGTTCCAAATCCAAGTGATGATGCTAAAATGAATTCACATCACTTGTATTTATACACTTCTAATAAGTTTGATTTAGCTAATTAGGCCTACATTAGCCCCTACAATATAACAATGTGCAAAATAACTAACTTTTGGTGACAAGCTCATCAAACTAGCTCACAAACAAAAGAGTAAGCCTTTCAAGAGGTCGAATAATGAAAAGTGCATGTCGTTTGGCCTTGGAGGAGGCCTAATGGAGTCCATATGTGCCATAATATGTAGTTGAACTCCCAAAAGCAGTGGACAAGGGGTTGGCCCCTTGTAATAACTTGTGGTGCTCCAAATGACATATGGGGGCACGCAAGTGTTCTCATGGGTCTCCAAACAAATCGAAGATGCCTGTAGATTGCCTGCAAGGGCTAGGATGATGGTGTAGGTGATTCCACATCATTGTACAATCTCTGGATCATCTGCCAAGTGTATGGTGCAACTCTGGGGCCAGCTGGGCATTTTGGATTAGGTGCATCTTCCTCGTCCAATAAGTGAACCACGATCAATCTCTAAATGGCTGTGGGGATCCATGGAGTGTTGTGTGCTACTGTGGAGGCCCATGGCTCTCTAAACACACCCTACATGTGCCAATGTATCCCTCTGGGGTCAAGACCCCATATAGGGAGACCAAACCCAAACGGAAACCCCCCGCAATCTTGCATAAGATCTAGTGCGTCCCGTGCCTTCCAACACACTAAGTCATTAAAGAAATCAAGTAGAAGAGTTTATAAACCATGGATAACAAGTAAGCACTTCATAATGGCATGCTCTTCCATAGTGGGCTTTGGCATGTGCTAATGTCTCCCAACTCCCAATAGGGTTAACGAGGCATCCTATTAAGTGGTTTCTACCTCTAAAGGGGGTGGTATGTCTGTGGTACATTTTTCAAATGGTGGTGGCATGTGGCATAATGATGGAATGGAGTAGGGAATGAAAGGGGGTAACCTAAATCACATGCCATGGTACAAGGGTAGCTAATAAAAGGGAACCCCACACTTGGGTAAATAATGTGTAGGAGGGAGCAATCGTGGTGCATGAAGCACCCCGACCTTGATTTTTCCATCCTTCTTCATATGCCTTTTGCCTTTTTATGATTTTCTTTGGTCACTGCTCAGGGCTCTAGGTAATGAGAGTATGATGCGTAAAGTATAGCAGTGGATACCCCCTTATAAGGTGGGGCAGTTCATCACCCACCGGGGGTTGGTAAAATCATGGGTTCTTGAATGATAAAGGAGGCTCATCAAGGGCCATGTAAGAACCAGGGTGATGGCCATGGAATGGGGTAGAGTTGATGTTATGGCTTTTGCCCACGTGCTAAATGCTTTTGTCTCGGTTATCTTTTGCATTTTGTGGTACAATTTCCTGTTGAATGTGGCCAATTATGCTTTTTCTTTTTCTTTTAGCTGCAACAACCTTTGTGCATCATTCTAGGACTGACCCAAGATGTGGGGCAAGGGGAGGGGATGGCTAACCCTATGTGGACCCATTGGAAGAACGTGGACCTAGGTGGGAGGAGAGATGTTGGGGGTGTAATGAGCGGAAGGGGAGTAATATATGCGAATCGGGGAGAAGGACCACACAACCAAAATTAGGGTTTCCCATGTAGTACCATCCATAAAACAATAGGTTAGTAAAAGAGATCCCACAAGATTAGTGTGCAAGGTTAACATCCCAAAAGAGACCTAGGGGATAAGAGCACAAACCTAGACAACTCTTTCCGCCGAATCCCTCCATTAATCCATACCCAAAGTTTCCATGATAAATAAACTAGAATACTCAATTACGAAATGACAAGGCATACCTTTAGGTTTGGGAGACCCACCTTCAAACATATGATCATGACAGATGGGTGAGGGAGCACATCGCTAGCTCAGGTAGCGGAGAAATGGCACATCGAGCTAGTTGGTGGCTGCGAGGGGTTGCTAGTTGCCGGCTAAGGACCATCACAAAGAAATTTTTTCTCCTAGGGATATCACCGGCAAAATGGTGGGTAACATTTGGCTCCAACTGGGACATGATCTCTCGGAAAAGTGGGCAAAGCTATTCTAACGGGAGGTCATGAGAACAACAATCTCTTGGTTATCGTAGACCTATTACCTGCACATATCAAGGACTAAAGTGAATGTGGACATAATCACATGGATGATAGGGCCGATGGGAGGTAGGAAAATAGAATTCCCACACATTGATGATCACGTGAGAAGAGGAAAGAAAATGATGTAATCTAGTCCATGAGATCCTCTCTTCTAGCCAAAATATAGAGATGTCAATGATTAGGATCATAAACTTTTGATATATGGCAACCTCAGGCATATTATTTCTATTATGGTCCTTATTATTTATGTCATTTTTTATGGCCTCTATAGGATTATGATTAGTAGGCAAGGGAGACTGATGAGATGGAAAAGCACACATAGGTTTCCCATGATAATCATACCAAAAATGGAGGGTTATAAATTGATCATGATCTTGAGGGTGTGTCAAAAGAGAGAAAGTATATTCAATGAGGGGTTCTTCCTTGACACCATACTCAGAAGGGGGAAAGGGCTCAAGGTCACTTGGGATCATTTGAAAAGGGGTGAGGGAATCACTTTTGGAAGACTTTAAGTGATGAACACAAGGATAAGGCAAAGGGGAGGGAGAAGTATCATATTCAACGGGTTTTCCCTCCTCAAAATCATCCTGTTCATGTAAGGGAAAATAATGACCCTTCTTCTCAAGGGTATCGATGGATATTTCATCATAAATAATGCCTGAGAGAAAGGGGAGACCACTCTCAACCTCATCTTCCTTGTCGGTGTCATAAATGGGAGCACAATCAAATTGAGGACCAACAATTTCCCATTTCTCCTTTTCAATGTGGAAGTAATCTTCAATGTCATCTTCCAAGGGGCTAATGGGGTCACCTTCTTCAAGGTTCTCAAAAGGAGATTCATTGAGAGTAATATCCTTGAGAAAGGTAAGGTTAGTCTCAACTTCACTTTCCATGGACTCATCCTTCCCAACACATGTGTTCTCAAAATCATTCTTTTCATCATGTGGACCCAAGGAGGACTCATCTTCCCATTCATCACTTAGATTCTCAAGGTCTTGATGATGCTCGATGAAGCCTTCCTCTTGAATGCTCAATGTGGGGCATACTTGAAAATGCCTAAGAAAGCCATCAACGAACTCCTCAATAGATGAGATGCTCCTAGGTTTGTGATTTTGCAACCATGAGTTATGACCATAGAGAGAACTAAAGAATAACAACATAAGGACATCTTGGTGGACCACTTTCTCCTTTGAAGTATGTGCATTAAATATTTCCACATGGTCAATTGCAGAGCTTGGGTCACCATCAAACATGGGTACCCCACATACCATCCTTCCTGTGACATGATTGGGGTGCCCAGGGACGCTAGCGATGTTCAAAGCGGGAAAATCATCAAAGAAAGATACCCTTATTTGGGTAGACATGTAAATTTTGTAGGATTCACCAAGGTGATTTTAAAGATGCCTAGAAAAATGCTTGCTTCACCCTACAAGCATCGAACTTAAAGTTCAATGAAGAACTAGGGCTTCGTTCTTCTAATTGAGTTGCCAATAATGATATGTCAATGTGTCGTATGGGGAACAAACCACATGTCTCGTGTCCCCAACAACGACACCAAAATGTTACCGCTCAAACTAGTAGGTATCCTAGAGTGGCACTTGCTAGGTCATGAGTAACAATGAAGCTAAATCCCATTGTCACCACAACTAAAGCTTCCTACTCTTTATAGAATTTCACTGATGGGAGGAGACCCGATATATAGAGAATTACTTATGAGGGATAGATCAACTAAGATGGATGCAAACTGATCTCAATGACACTTTCCTAAGAGAGACTCAAGAATGGGACTTGCTTGCCTTTTAAGCAAGGTACATGGTTCTCTAGGATATGGGAATAGGGATTTGAGGGCTTGGATTAGGGAATGTGACTTGCAAAGGAGCTTCCTAAACCCTAAAATCCTTGTGGAACCTGGTTTCCCAAGTGGTTTTTAAAGAGTTGACTTTGATAAGACATGGGACCACACGGGACCAAGTGGACCGAGGTTAGGTCAAGAGGATATGATTTAGCAACCAATGATATGCTTGACCTAATTAGGGAGGGGAAAGGGATCAAGGAATGAATTTTCAATGGAAGGCAATGCAAGGATCCCAGTGAGGTTTCTAGCCTAAGGGAAACCAAGGGCAAGAATGGTCTTCGATATAGGGCTTGCGATATCTCAAGATCCCATCGTCAGAATCTCATGAAATTTGGAGGGCTTCTTGAGGACACACCAACGCAGTTGTGGACCAAAAATCGAAGTATTTGGATGGCTAGATCGTGAAATAATTGATGCCTTAGGTGACCTAGAGGACTAGACCTAGAGAAGAGGAAAGGGGAGAAGGAAAATAGGTTTAAGGTGATCAGCTTTCAGTTGACTAGTGCTTAATTCTTTGGGGAGATTGGAGTCAGGTAGAATTATGACTATGGACATCTGAATTTTCTAGGTCAATGAGGCCTCAAAGAGAACTTTGGTTGGCACTAGGGCAGTAGCAAAAGAAGCTCCAAAGACTTTATACTTCGTTTTGCAAGATAAATGGCTTGTCAAGATGAATTTCAGTAATGCAACATCCCTAGGAACATTCATTCATTATACATGGCCCATACATGAAGCATTCACTATCCAGAAACAAAAACTCCACAACTTCGCATAAGAGATGCAGCGAATAAGCCCTGGTATATAGCGAAATCCCAACAACAATGTGACAAAATTAGAAAGAAAGAATAGCATTAAAATGTACTTACATGTATAAGAATATGTCCAACCATCCAAAAACTTTCCATCAAGAAGCTCCACTACATATGAAAATTATCCAAACATTAGAATTCATTCCATGCTCCAAAAATTCGTCCTCTAAGAAGGATAGCTAAAATATCTAAAGAGATACTAGTTCCAAATCCAAGTGATGATGCTAAAATGAATTCACATCACTTGTATTTATACACTTCTAATGAGTTTGATTTAGCTAATTAGGCCTACATTAGCCCCTACAATAAAATAATGTGCAAAATAACTAACTTTTGGTGACAAGCCCACCAAACTAGCTCATAAACAAAAGAATAAGCCTCTCAAGAGGTCAAATAATGAATAGTGCATGTCGTTGGGCCTTGGAGGAGGCCTAATGGAGTCCATATGTGCCATAATGTGTAGTTGAACTCCCAAAAGCAGTGGACAAGGGGTTGGCCCCTTGTAATAACCTGTGGTGCTCCAAATGACATGTGGGGGCACACAAGTGTCCTCATGGGTCTCCAAACAAATCGAAGATGCCTGTAGATCACCTGCAAGGGTTAGGATGATGGTGTAGGTGATTCCACATCATCGTACAAGCCTTGGATCATCTGCCAAGTGTATGGTGCAACTTTGGGGCCAGCTGGGCATGATGGATCAGGTGCATCTTCCTCATCCAATAAGTGAACCACGGTCAATCTTTAAATGGCTGTGGGGATCCATGGAGTGTTGTCCGTTGCTTTGGAGGCCCATGTCTCCACACACACCCTACATGTGCCAATGTCTCCCTCTGGGGTTAGGACCCCGTATAAGGAGACCAAACCCAAATAGAAACCACCTGCAATTTTGCATAAGATCCAATGCGTCCATGTGCCTTCCAGCACACCAAGTTATTAAAGAAATCAAGTAGAAGAGTTTAGAAACAATGGATAACAAGTGAGCACTTCATAATGGCATGCCCTTCCATAGTGGGCTTTGGCACGTGCTAATGTCTCCCAGCTCCAAATAGGGTCAACCAGGAATCCTATTAGATGGTTTCTACCTCTAAAGGGGGTGGTATATCTGTGGTACATCCTTCAAATGGTGGTGGCATGTGGCATCGTGATGGAATGGAGTAGGGAATGAAAGGGGGCAACCTGGATCACATGCCATGGTACAAGGGTAGCTAATAAAAAGGAACCCCACACTTGGGTAAACAATGTGTAGGAGGGAGCAATCGTGGTGCATGAGTTACCTCGACCTTGATTTTTCCATCCTTCTTCATATGCCTTTAGCCTTTTTATAATTTTTTTGGTTAACTGCTCAGGGCTCTAGGTAATAAGAGCATGATGTGTAAAGTATAACAGTGGATACCAACTTATAAGGTGGGGTAGTTTATTGCTCACCAGGGGTTGGGACAATCATGGGTTCTTGAATGATAAAGGAGGTTCATCAAGGGCCATGTAGGAACTGGGGTGATAGCCATGGAATGGGGTAGAGCTCACGTCATGACTTTTGCCCACATGCTAAATGCTTTTGTCCCGACCATCTTTTGCATTTTGTCGTACAATTTCCTATTGAATGTGGCAAATTATGCTTTTTCGTTTTCTTTTAGGTGCATCAACCTCCGTGCATATTTCCAGGATTGACCCAAGATGTGGGGCAAGGGGAGGGGGTGGCTAACCCTATGTGGACCCAGTGGAGGAATGTGGACCCAGGTAGGAGGAGAGATGATTGGGGGTGTAATGAGAGGAAGGGGAGTAGTATATGCGAATCAAGGAGTGGGACCACGCAACAAAAATTAGGGTTTCCCATGTAGTACCATCCCTAAAACCAATAAGTTAGTAAAAGAAATCCCGCGGGACTAGGGTGCAAGGTTAACATCCCAAAAGAGACCTAGAGGACAAGAGCACAAACCTAGACCACTCTTTTCGCCAAATTCCCCCATTAATCCATGCCCAAAGTTTCCATGATAAATAAACTAGAATACTCAATTACGAAATAACAAGGCATACCTTTAGGTTTGGGAGGCCCACCTTCAAACATATGATCATGACAGATGGGTGAGGGACTTCATGGCTGGCTCAGGTGGCAGAAAAATGGCACATCGAGCTAGTCGGTGGCTGCGAGGGGCTACTGGCTGAGGACCATCACGGAGAAATTTTTTCTCCTACAGATATCACCAACAAAATGATGAGTAACAAGTCTAAAATTCCTCAATCACATTGAAGGAAGCCTAAGGGTACAATTGTAGCTTCTTAACCACATGGAAGAAGGCCTATGCGTGCGGTTATGCCTATAGGACACAAAAGTGAAGCTTTGTGCATGAAATCAGAAGTTCACCTGAAGGATGAAAGTCCTACAGACGTGGAGCTAACAACTGAAATTTCTATGAGTAGGGAAGTTTGAATGTTTTACTTACTATAGAGAATGTGAATGTGTTAACTAAACTTGTGTTTGCAGGGGACCAAAATATGTGTATCAATATGTCGTTATGATTTAACCATTGAGGCTGTTGTATGCCAATATTTGATAACAATTGCAAGGGTTTGACTAGATTTGGTTGATTGATATAGATGAGCAGTGTTTGCAGTTTTGACATGATGCTTGATAGTGATTTAGAACTTTGACTTGATGTTGAGATATGTATTGGGCTATAGATCTCACTGTGATAGCAAATTTGGGTTTTGATCTAATGACTAATGATTTGCTTTGATGACTGATGATTTGTGACTTATATTGGTATTCAATAGATATTATGTGTTGACATCATTAGCTTTGACACATTGATTGAAGTATAAACAGTTGTGATTCAGTATGCGACAATCACACCATGAATGGATGAAACTTATATGACTTGTCCTTGATGTATCCATTCATATTCAGTAGCAGAAATGATTCATGTTTTGATCATGAGTATGGATTGATAAAGTTTGATTGGTTAGTGCTTGGTAAATAAAAAGGTGTTGTAACTTGACATTTGGATATGAGCTCTACCGGTCACTTGGTCCAAAGAATTTGTTAAAGTGAGATTGATGAGTTTGATATTAGTTTTGATCTGGCATCTAAACTTTGATAAGCTGACTTAGTTAATTTGTGTAAGGCTAAACATATTGCTTTGGTCAAGTGTTATGTTCGCAAAAAGCATTGTATGAAGCAAGCTACTCGACCTTGATATGTCCGTATTGACAGTTATTTGGTGAAGCTAGAATGATGTGTCGATCCAAATCTCTACTTCAAAAGTGGACCAAGGTATGGCTTTGATTTTGGTCTTATATATTGATGGTATATTCTTGACAGGAAATGAGTCTTTGATGATCAAAGTAAGAGGGAGATGACCTCTGAAGTTCAAAATGAAGAATCATGGCATGATGTATTACATCTTGAAGTTGGGAAAAAAAATCTATATAGTGAAGCTACTAAAGAAAGTGGAAATGCAAATCCTTAGACACTCCGATCAAATTTCAAGAAGTTATGAAAATATATTGTTGAACCTAACTTGGCTTTCGATAGTTGATTGAAGCATTGATGTTCCATGTGAACACCTACCAGTATATTTTGAGTCAATGCATGATTGAGCTACTTTATACACATTGAGTTACTGTGGAGCTCACTTTGAGATATTTGCTTAGGATGATCTATTAGCCTATTTTTGGTCTGAGACATTCTTCCTGTGATATGTGACTGCATCGATGTACTGATGCTGTTTGGGATCTTTATTGATGATATAAGCACATTTGGGTGCTGCTTTAGTATGAGATCTGCCATAATGTTTTGGATAAGAGTCTGTAGCTTTAATCACGACTAAGGTTGAGTATGATGTTGCTAGCATGGCTAGCTATGAGGCAGGATGAAGCTCCTTGGAGAGATGTTTGAGCAGGTTCTGGATATGACAGGGATATATTGTGATGACAAAGAGTGGGAACCGATTGGCAAAAAATCCCGTATATAGCTGGGATTGAGATTGTTAAAGTTTCTAAGTCTACTTAATTTAGAAACCCTTTATGCACTTTTTCTGATTTATTCCTACCTACTTGTTATTTTTCTGTAACAAGATATTTACAAAGTAAATACTGAAAATAAACCCCAGTGCATGCTCAACATATTATAGATCAACAACTAAAAAAAACAAGAACAAACACACCACATGACACCATTATTTTTGGACCAATATCCCCGGAAAAACCCAATGCGGGAAACCAGTGCAGCTATCTGAGGGTTTTCTTATTAAGCAGTATCAGAGTACAATTTGGGTGTCGTAACTGGCCTACCCAATAGAGAATTTTCTTAGCAGCTATACCTCACAATTTCAGAGAAATCTCCTGGTTGAAACCCCAGAAAAACCTTCCGGCAGCTCCTCGGCACAAAACAGTTCCTACAACCCCAACGTTTGCCCAATCTGTACTGCGTCAGTCCCTCTCTCTCACGCTGGCCCTGCGTCAGCCTTTCTTGGCCTGCTTCAGCCCTAGGAGGTCCTGTGTCAGCTTTGGGAGCCACCTTTGCGTCAGCTACGCTGGCCCCTCTGGTGCTCTGCGCAGCACTTGGCCGCCTCTGCGTGGCCCTGCGTGAGCCCTTTCTAGCTCTGCATCACCCTCCTTGGCTGCTGCGCTGCTCTCCCGACACAATCTCTGCCTTCTCTATTCCTCTGTACTCTATGCGCCTCAGCTACTCTCCCGATCACTAATTCTATCTCTCTTAGCAAACCCCGCTCTAGAGAATAGAATGACTGATCATCTGGTGTAATCTCCAAGTGACCCTCAAGCCTCCTCTTATACTTTTCCTGTTGACATCTCAACGGCCGAGATCAGTGTTACTTGGGAGCGGGAGCGGGAGCGGGAGCGACCATTTTCAGAAGCTCCCGGTTTGGGAGCGAATCCCGGAGCGATTTTTTAAAAATATATATATTTTTTATATTTTTTAATTTTTGATACATATATGTCAACAAAAACATGTAGAATGATGAAATAGACATAAAAAACATAAAAAAACATAAATTGATCATTGAACCATATCACATCAATCATCTAGAAATTATAATCGTCATCAACCTTAGTAAAATAATAAATTAAAATAACATTCAATTCAATAACATTTATCATCATTGATCACCAAAGTAACAAGTTGTACTTGTAAGCCAAGTTTAACCATTACAAGAAGTAATATCGAAGATATTTCTAAGTCCTAACTTCTAACTGTTAACATGATATGAAATGTTAAAAATTTATAAAATGAAACATGAATAATGAGATGAAATGAAACAACTTTAGTCTTTCACAAAGCATCATATTCATAATTCACAATCATTACCAATGAGTTATAATTGCCAAGGCCCAACTTCAAACTTCAAATTTTCATTGTCACAGTGATATAATGTTTACAAAAAATATCATAATGTCATAATGATATGAAAGAGTCAAGAGTCAAGAGTCAAGGACTCAAAACTCAACACTGAACAGTTATGAAAACTAAAGTGACAAGTCTAATAGAAACTAAAAAAGACAAGTAAACTGTAAATCTACAAGTGGCCCTTGCCACGAGAGTCTCCAGGAGTATAAGTAGGTCTTGGCGGTCTTCTAGGAGTCTCCCTCCCAGACCGACGACCAGAACTAGAGCCTCCACGCGAGGGTGTCGATGGAGGTGGCGACAGCAATGGAACAAGACTCGGGCCCCGAGAACTGCTACTGGATGGTGGAGGTGGAGGTGGCATGGCTGCTGCAGCTGCTTCAGCTTCATCCCGTACAAGCTCATCTTCTAGTTCTTCCATATGTACAATGCCATCCTCTAAATTGTCGTCCTCAGGGTGACTGTCCCAAATTTTATATGTGGGATCTTCATTGGCCCGATCACAGTAATGGCTCAACAACCTCAAATTGTAGTGCACATAAACCAAGCTTTCTGCTCGGTTTTCGTTGAGCCTGTTTCTTTTCACATTATGTATATAACTGTAGGTGCTCCAACACCTCTCTGCAGAAGAAGAATTTACAACCTGTGCAAGAACTTTCAATGCCAATTTTCGCAAAAGTCCGTCGCCGCCATATGTTTCCCACCATGTGAGAGAATCAAATTTATCTTTGTCGTCCATTGCATGGAAGTTACCATACAAACCACTGCCAGTGAAGTATCTGCCTATTTCAAGGCGCACAGCTGCACATTCCTCCCTGTCAGGCACCAACTTTTCTAATGCATCCAGATATCCTTTAGTTACCTCTCGATCTAAATGGGGTTTGGTCCTAACACCACCCCCTGCTGCAGGTTTGCCCAACCAAGAATCTGAGTAGTATTTTGGCGTAAGGATATACGCCAAGCAATGTAGTGGAAGGTTAAGCTTTTTCCACCGTTCACACACACAATCGTGAATCAGATTGTACAAGTCGGGATCTCTGTTATTAACAATGTCTTTTATTTCCCCCAACATGGTATCCATTTGCTCATACACCTCGCCAATCACCGGTTTGTCTGTATCTGCAAACCGAATCATGTTATAAATTGGCTTGGTGAAATCCAATACCTGTCTCACAGCTGTCCAAAACTGCCCATCAAGAGCGGCCTCCTCCACCGTATCAAAACCTGCAATGTCAGCTACATTTGTAGCCCTTTCCTTTAACACCTGCCAATTTGGACTTGATACCATGCTAGCTAAACCCTCTCTTACCTTCAAAAGGCGCCTGAAGGTGAGGTAATAGCTACCAAATCTAGTCCTCGCAATCTTCAGCAACTCCAATCTCGAGTGACTGCGGAAAAGGCCATGGGTATTGCTATGATTTGTAATAAATTTTATCATTTTTTTTCCTCTCTTGTACAAATCCCCAATCCATTGGTATTGTTCATTTTTGTTTTTGACAATATCATGCAACAGAAGGTTCAATGTGTGAACCAAACATCCAGACCAAAATATGTTCGGGTATCTATCCTCAATAATTGCTCCCGCTGCCTTACAATTAGGAGCATTATCAGTGATGACTTGGATGACATTGTATGGGCCAATACGCTCAATTGTTTCAAGCAATGCTTCTGCAATGTTGATAGCGGTCTTGAACTTGTCTGAGTAATCATGTGCAGCTAGAAAAATGGGACCACTTCGGGACACAGCAAGAACACTTATCAATGGCTTGCCTTTTACATTTGTCCATCCATCAGATACAATGGACACCCCATTGTCAGTCCAAGAACTTGTCATTTTATTCAAAGAATGTGATATTTTTGCTTTTTCATGATCAAGGCCAACTGTTCTTGCCTTGTCATACCCAGGGCTCTTGTATCCTTTAGGGGCATCATTTATGGCAGAAACCATTTCGTGCCAATAAGGTGAGCGTAGAACATTGAATGGTATCCCATTTGCATAGAGGAACCTGTAAATTTTTGAATCCACATCATTCCTACACCCCTCATCAAGGAAATCTGATATGCTTCTACGGCGTAAAGATGATGACCCTGAGCCTCCATGTCCATATCCACTGCCTTGGGAGGATGCTGAAGGAGTTCTTTGTGAGCTTGGTTCAAAGAAACCCCTTGATCTTTTTGCTTTGTATTGGGCGTCCTCCTCTTCCTTTATGTATTTGGCTCTATCAACTGTTGACACCCCGTTGCAAGTTCTGATTCCTATTTGTTTCTCTCCATCCCATGCCCTTTTCCCGCAAAGGTGTCTTCTCAAACGGGTGTATGAGCCTGTGAAATCAGTGTTGCAATGGGGGCAATGAAATTTAGTGGTTCCACCCCCTCTCCCTGTTTCAGGCCTCTGAACATATTTCCACAATGGAGTTTGGTCTTGTTTAGTTTTTTCACCCTCATGTTCACCCTCCACATCCTCCTCACTGGGGTTTTCACCTATTTGACTTCCTCCGGCTTCTTCATCCACCTCTTCAGGGTCAGGCCCCCTCCGTTTCCTACTCTCCACCACCATAATAACCAGAAAGGGGACCAGGAAGAGGAAAATGCCAATAAAAATGCTCAGGTCCATCGTGTTTGATGTTTGTAGGGTTTGAGTCCTGAATCTGCAAATTAATTTAGTTTATTGGGATTAATTCATTTAATTTATTAATTTAATTTAAATTAATGATCTTTAAACTCAAACAGGGAAATGAAACTAACCAAATTAACTACCTAACCAGCTAAACTAACTAAATGATTAAGTTACATACCTCTGCAAGCTTGCTCCTCGCTCCTTGGCACTTGCTCCTCGCTCCTCAGCTCTGGCTCCTTGCTCCTCAGCTCTTGCTCCAGCTCTCAATCTCTTGCTCAAGCTCTCAATCACTTGCTCAACAAAGTTGTAATGACAAGTTTTTGGCCCATTGGGCTTATAAAACAAAAAAAATTAGCTAAATTTTTTTAATTTTTCGGGTCCGGCGGAATTTTTTTCCGCCGAACCGCTCCCGGAGCGTTTTTTAATGCCCGGGAGCGATTAGGGAGCGATCGGGGAGCGATCGCTCCCGGGCATTAAAAAACGCTCCGGGAGCTCGGGAGCGATCGCTCCCTGAAACGCTCCCTATCAGAGCAGGGAGCGTAAATTTTTTTAAGGGAGCGCGCTCCCGAAAATCGCTCCCGTCTGGGAGCGATTTTGGGAGCGCGCTCCCGACCCGCTCCCGCCCGGAGCGCGCTTCGGGAGCGGGTTCGAAGGGGGGGGGGGGCGCTCCCCCGCAACACTGGCCGAGATTAAGTCCCTAATCAATGGCTAAGATTAGATCTGGCTTGATCCATGTATTTTTAACGCAGATTCATATTAATACACATTCCATTAAAAATATTAATTATTTTAATATCTCCTGATCCGTTTAGAATCTGCCCAAACTCTTTCTGGGTATTGGAGATCTCATGTGCTAGAGCACATCCAATGCTACCCCAAATCAACACTCCCTCTTAGCGAGCACTGTACTCTAGCAATACTCCTCACTGAATATTACTTTGATCATCCAGCATCGGTACCTGTGCTGACACTAGGCCTTCTTGCCCAACATCCTCTGCATTGCTGCCTCCTGTACTGCTATCCAGGGTTCTGCCACTGCCACTGCTGCTGCTGGTCCTTTCTCCCAACACTGCATCCGCATTGCATCTCCTCTCATCATGCTGCATCGTACTGCTCATTGTTGCACTGCAACTCAGTGACTGAGAAGTAAGTAACTAATCTCCCAATTGACCTCCCTGTTGGGTTAGAAACACCCACTGATGTTGAAGCTCCCTCTGTCGTTGATAAGTGCTCCCTCTCTGACCTCTTCGTTGTTGCAACAACTCCCTGCATCTCGCACCATTGCACACCTCTTTGTGCCATTCTGCACTGGTGCAACATTCCTGTGCCTCTCGCACTGTTGCAGCTTGCTAGCTCTGCGCTGTCTTGGGACCCCGCATTGTAGCTTTCTCTGCCCCTCCATCCGCATCCGTCTCTACCCACTCAGCCAGTCCTGCTACTCCTCGTCGAGGCTCCCGTAGCAAGGTCTAATCCAAGAGGCTGGGTACCTCAAGAATCCTGCCCCTCATTGCCTGTAGTCCACCTGACTACAACTCGATGTCTCCCCACTTCTGCTCAAGTGGTGCGTGTGCACTCATGGCACAATCATCGTTTGTCAAAACTTCCTTCTCTGCCCGTGCTAGCGTTGCCTTAGCCTTAGAAGACTCTCCCTTACTCTTCTTCCTTGGGCACTGGGTCACATAATGACCCATCTCCCCACAATGGAAGCACTTGATCTTGGAGAGATCTTTCTTCTTCCTCTTCTCCTGCTTTCCCTCAGATGCTAGGGCCACATCCTCCTCCTCCTCCTTGACCTTGATCCCTTTGCTGTTGCTACCTGTCTTCGATTGCCCTCTGATCTCTCCCTGGTGAAGAGCTGCCCACATCTCGTCCCAAGGTAGGAGAGTCCCTCTGCCCAGGATGATCTGGACAAACACTTCCCACTCTTCTGAGACAACATTCAGGGCTGTCCTCACCATAAGCTCCTGATTCAGAGTCGCTCCTATAGCAGTCAACTGGTCTCGGATCTCATTCAGTCCTCCAAGGAAGGTGTCAATCAATTGACCCTTCTTCATCT
The DNA here is from genome assembly GCA_031772625.1 of Pinus tabuliformis. Taxonomy (NCBI): domain Eukaryota; kingdom Viridiplantae; phylum Streptophyta; class Pinopsida; order Pinales; family Pinaceae; genus Pinus; species Pinus tabuliformis. The sequence goes on along the minus strand of CM062804.1, from coordinate 275,170,123 downwards.
GATACGACCTCATCTTGTTCTCGTGCAACATTCTTCTCTGCACAGAAGTATGTTGGTACAGGTTCTTGAGAGCTTCCCACATCTCAACTACCGTCTCCTTCTCGACTATATGTGGTACCACATGATCCTTGACCCTGTCAAGGATAATGCACTTGGCCCTTGCCACCGCCTCCTTGTACTTGTCGTTATCATTGGGGTCGATTGGGATAGCTATAACCTTCAAGGCGACGTTCTTGACACGATCCCTGTCAAGCACTGATAAGATTCTGGCCTTCCAGACTGCGAAGTTCGATGCTCCTTCCAGTCTATCCTAGTCTCTTACCCCGTGTAGTGCCATGAAGCTCCTCTACTTCCCTCCTGGAAGTTCTGTGTTCGACTCCTCTGAGTCTCTACTTCCTGTCCAGAAGTTCTCTTCTAGACTCCCTCTGAGTCCTGATTTCCCTCGTGGAAATCCTTCTGCCGCTTGTTGAGATGCCCCCTACTCTGATCGTCTTGTGCAACTGCATTGCTGATTCGGGTTCTTCGGCTAGAAACGCTCGGTAACAACTCCTCTGGCCTTGCTCTGTCAGGTACTGTTCTGACTACTGTACCTCACCAACTCCACTCTGCAATATTCCTGTAGCCTTCGAAACCCCAGCAACTACTCTTTGTGAACTGCGTCAACCCTTCTCTGCCTCATGCTTGATCTGCATCACCCTGGATGGGTCTACATCAACCCTGGGATGCCTTGCGTCAACCCTCTGGTCCTCTGCGTCGGCAATGTTGGCCTCTTTGAGGCTCTACGCAGTTCCCAACTTCTTCTGCGTGGCTCTGGCTGGCTCTGTGTCACACTTCCTTGGCTTCTGCATTGCTAGAAACAACTTCTGTCACCTCGGGACAACTGTTTTCTGTTGCTATTGCTCCGCTCGGCTAATGTCTTTTAGTCCTCCTGTGATCTGCAATCACCCTCTGATACCATGTTGAAGTTTCTAAGTCTACTTAATTTAGACACCCTTCATGCACTTTTTTTGATTTATTCCTACCTACTTGTTATTTTTATTTAACAAGTTATTTACAAAGTAAATACTGAAAATAAACACCAGTGCACGCTCAACATATTAGAGATCAACAACTAAAAGAAACAGGAACAAACACACCACATGACACCATTATTTTTGGACCAATGTCCGCGAAAAAACCCGATGCGGGAAAACCGGTGCAACTATTGGAGGGTTTTCTTATTAAGCAATATCAAAGTACAATCTGGGTGCCATAACTAGCCTACCCAACAGAGAATTTCCTTAGCAGCTATACCTCACAGTTTGAGAGAAATCTCCTAGCTGAAACCCCGGAAAAACCTTTCGGCAGCTCCTCAGCACAAAACGTTTCCTGCGACCCCAACATCTGCCCAATCTGGACTGCGTCAGCCCCTATCTATCTCACACTACCCCTGCGTTAGCCACAAGAGGTCCTGTGTGAGCTCTGGGAGCCTCTGCGTCAGCGATGCTGGCCCCTTTGGTGCTCTGCGCAGCACTTGGCTGCCTTTGCGTGGCCCTGCGTGAGCCCTTTCTGGCCCTGAGTCACCCTCCTTGTCTGCTGCGCTGCTCTCTTGGCACAATCTCTGCCTTCTCTATTCCTCTGTACTCTATGCCCCTCAGCTGCTCTCCTGATCACTAATTCTATCTCTCTTAGCAAACCTCGCTCTAGAGAATAGAATCACTGATCATCTGGTGTAATCTCCAAGTGACCCTCAAGTCTCCTCTTATACTTTTCCTGTTGACATCTCAACGGTCGAGATTAAGTCCTTAATCAATAGCTAAGATTAGATCTTGCTTGATCCATGTCTTTTGGACCACTCTAACACAGATTCATATTAATACACATTAACATTCTATTTTCCCTAAGTTTAAACTTAGGACTCCATTAAAATATTAATTATTTTAATATCTCCTGATCTGTTTAGAATCTGCCCAAACCCTTTCTGGGTATTGGAGATCTCATATGCCCCAACCTCTCCACCAAAATTTGTGGCTAGAGCACATTCGATACTACCCCAAATCAACAGAGATGCCTTCATATATTGAGACAATGCTTCTCTATGAGACGAGCTTAGGGTTGTGGTTGCTACCTCCGTGAGAGGGAGGATGAATTTGGTATCCATTTTGTGATATATATATATATATATATATATATATTTTGTTCTAATATGATATTTGATTTGCTGTCTTGTATGATCAAGAGACAATTTCTATTGAGACATGATGATTTCTAGATATGAGCACGATGATATGTTGTTGATCTATAAAGAGCATTGTTGATCGAGGACATTGAGCCAACTCTTCCCCCTTGTTTGAGTTCCCAGGGTGTGGAATTGAGATGGAGGGCTCCTGGGGTTGAGGGATCTTTGGACAATAGGATATCTCTCCTAACTGTTACCCATAGGGTTGGAGATGTTGCTCCCCTATCTTGGTCTTTGCAGAGTATACCCTAGTTGGCATCATACCCACAAGCTGGGCTTGTTGGGATTGCCCCTCCCCGTCTGGTCAACTGGTTGAGGAGGCTTGAGGCATGTGATCCTTACCTGTTGGTAAGTCGGGTATCTAGCCCAAGCTCATATTATGATGCAGGTGTTCTACCACATGACTCTTGAGGGTCATTGTTGGGAAGATCGGTAGGCAATATGATGGGTTGAGATGTGCTCCCCTATATCACCTATTGCTCGATATGGGGTTGTATATGTTTAGCTCCTCCATGAGATTCTGGGTTGAGATTAAGCTCCTCCATGTTGTTCCGAATTGAGCTAAGCTCTCTGATTTTTATGAGGGTCGTAGATTTGGCTCCCCGTTGATGTTTCTTGGGTGGTAGCATTGGGTTCCCCTCTGGCAGAGATTCCAAGTAGTAGCAGTGGCTCCCTGATGGATAAAGGGTGGTAGATTGAGCTCCCCTCCAATGTCAAATTCTTCTTCTTTTAAATTCGAGAATGTTCAGCATATGAGCAGAGACAATCAAGAGATAAGCAAGAATAAGCATGAGATTAATCGAGATGAATAATGACGATAAGTGATGATGCGATACTTGAGATTGGATATGAGGTGATGATAGGATACACATGACATGATGCAGGTGGTATTCTCCCTAGTTGAGAGGGAGTGTTAAAATTGACAAGGGCCAAATTCTACTTTGGACAACTGATTTGATGGAGATGATGATTGCATTAAATTTCTCTTATTGAGAGGACCAAAACTGACCTAAAGATCATCAAATTTGGACAAGGGAAAGTATATTCTTGAATTATGAGCCCACATGTGCATATTTGATCCGGTCCTAAAGCAAATTGGACACCCTTGGAAGGTTATAGATATATGTGACCTCCACCTCATTTGGATATCATTATGGATCATTCTTCTATTCTCTTTCTTGTTTTAGGCTCGCACAGGTCTGAGGCAGGTTCGCGGAGAAATGGGTTCGTTCGAAGGTGAAATTTGTAGGGTCCGAAGCTTGTGCATATTTTTCTAGGGTTTCTTCTCTCTGTCACAGGCTTTCCAAAGGATAGGTTCGACTGGTTGCTGGCTTGCAGGCTCAAGGGAGCGACTGAAAGCTCCCAATCACTCGCATGCCCACTTCCTCCTTGCGACTAGGACCTAAAGTTGTATTTTTATGTTGACCGAAATTTTCGCTCATTGTTCACAATGTTCGACAGTTGACCGCAGACAGTGATAGTTTCTTATAGGCTTTTGAATAAGGGTTCTGAGTATGAGCATGGTTGGGTTCATCTCATGGATATTGTTTAGTTGATTTTTGCTAGATAATTGTATGGATGAAGATATGGATCATTGTACTCTCTTTTGCTAAATCATTCAATGACAATCTAATAAGAAGAAGAATTTGAAAGGGTTTTCCCCATAGTAGGTTTTGCCCTGGTCTTCGACCAATCCTGTTGTCTTTATGTGTGAATTCTTTGCTTCTATTGTTCTTTTGTGTTGCGGTGCATTGATGATGATGATATTGTTCTTTCTACATTGTTGCATATGTCACTGAATAATGATGTAAATCTGAATAATGTTATGATATTGTGGGGTGAATTTAATGTGTAAATGAAGAAATGTAATTATCAAAGCAAAGAACAATATATCCCTAAGAAAAATTAACATGTTGGGCGAGCTGGGTAGTCATTAGGGCATTCCATTGGTTCTCAGCTTTAGTGTTGAGTTGCTGCAAGTTTTGAAAAGGGATCTGTGTTGGTGGTTTGAGGTTGCGTAGAAGAGCCTTGGTGGCACAAGGGGCATCTTCAATCTACTGGATCTGCTTCTCCAACAAATCAGTTTGTGCAAACAAATCCTTTTGTTGGTCGAGGTCAGCCATGAGCAAAGCTTGGTTGAACAATTGATGAGCCTGTTGACGCAATGCATAAATTGGCTGATTCTTTCTGGAGAGAAAACCAGACCAGCCATGAACCTCTATGAAGATTTCTTGCGCTTTCCCAGTAGCATGGTGAAGGGAAGCTCTAAGAGAAGCGCCATTAGTATTTTTGGCTCAATTTTGGTGGCATACTGAGTTGCTGGGTCGGGGAGTGCTGTCTGGGCGGTTGCAATTTTGTGCTTAAGCTTCGGTTCAGAGAAACAAGTTCGGTATATGCGGTTCCAATGTGGTCACAACAATCAGAAAGGGTGCAGGCTAAGAAATCTTCTGGTGCATTTGGTACTACCTCAGTGATAGTAGGCCAAAGTGTCTGAAATTTGGCACTGATATCGTCAACCTGTTGTTGCAGCCCTTTCCTTTTTGTAGGAGCTGATCCCGCTCGACCGTTAAGGAAAAAATTTGTTGTTGTCGTTGCTCATGATCGACGACCAATGTATTATGTAGTGATTCAGCTTGTCGAGCAGCGAGTTGGATGAAAGTAAATAGTTGAGACTTCGACCAATAAAGTAAATATAGTTGAGACGACGACTACTGGCGACCGACTTTTCAAATTGGGCCTGTGGTGAAGTTTCTTACTGTAGTTCCTCCTCGGTGTGGATGTCAGTGTGGAATTCTGGAATAGTTGGTGATGGTGAGGGTGAGATAGGGTTATGGGTTTGGGTTAGGATGCTTATAACTTCCTGGCATTTATCGGGTTTGGAACTAGGATGGATGGGCTGGGCATTTGCTAATTCAGGGCCAGATGCTAGAAGCAAGGATAGGAGAGGCATTGCAACTGTATCCGTAGGGTTAGTACTCACAGCGATGGCATCATGGGTGGTCTCGGTGATTGCTTGAATAATGGAGTCGACCTCCATTTTGGTTTGGGCAGTAAAGAGATTGTCGGCCTGAGGAGGATTTCAAATGGTTACAGAGGGAGAGGTCGTGCAGGGTGAGGGATTGTGGGATATCGAAGAAGTTGCTGAGGTGGAATGCGAAAGTTCTTCGATTATTTGGGTACTAGCAATGGAGTGAGGCTCTTCGTTTGTGAGGTCGACAATTTGGGGCGAAGTAACAAGAGTGAGGTGTTGGGAAATTGAGGGAAATAGGCTAGCAACCTCAAGAGTGTCTTGCACTGTGGGCTCGTTAACGAAAGCACGGCCTACTAGGGGAAGGGAGATGGTTAACGATTTTAGCGAGGAAGCATTGGTTGAACTAGTACCAGGAAACTCAGAAAGGAGAGGTAGAGAACTTATTGACGACCCAAATGCTGCGAGAGTGCTTCGAACTGAGAACATAGTCGTTTCGAACCTCTTTAAAATAGGGGTGAATGTTTCTTCCGCGATCCGCTTTTGGGAGGCGGAGGAGCTCTCGCCAAGCAGTGGACGTGGCAACATTCCTTCAAAAGAGTATATCCGTTTGTTGTCCCAGACCTCACAAACAATGCCTGGCTAAGGTAGGACTTCATTATGGAACGCTTGCTTCGAGAGACCGAAAGGTAGGGGCCACATTTGGAACGTCTTTGGGTTGACAACTTTGGGCTGAATCCAGGTGGTTCCATGGCGAACACCAAACCATATGACCTGCGAATATTCATCAAGGATTGACTTTGGGATTCTGGAACAATCGTTGTAACACTAACCATTTTGGCATACCAGCCAATGAAGGATGGTTTGTTGATTTCTTTGCTGCTTTTGTCCCCTCATGTCTGCCACAGGGTGTATGCGAGTGCCAGGGGATGATCATCGGAAGCTGGAGCTAATTCCCTTCCTTCAGGAGGACACCACTTCATCATGGCAAGAGAGACGACTAGATACCTATAGATGAAGTAAGTCTCCCGCTTATACACATCTTCGCAAGCTTCAAACAATTCATTTAACTAGTTGCACCAATTCAACTATTCTCCCTTATCGCATGCTTCAGCCATCGAGATAGTATCCAAGATGCATTCGCCCTTGGTGTAATGGCGCATGATCTTCCCCGCTATTATATGATAGGAAAACTTTATTGAAGGCATGTTGATCAGATCAAAAGTGGCCCCTTTGCCGCTGCGCTGAGTAGCATACTTGGTATAAAAATTATTGTCCCCGTTCTTCTTACCACGCTTGGAGGTGGTTTGAAATGCAAACGAAACAGTGGCACCCATAGCAAATAACCCCGTCAACCTCTGGATATCGCTGGCATGTATTGGGTACTCTCGGTCAAGCCATAAGGAGCCCCCATGCAACCAGCTGATAAGAAACTTCGTGCATTGCATAGCTGCACCTGAGGTGCCGAAGATAGGTAAATTCCTTAAATTCATTAATCGCAGGCCTCTGTTCCTCCTTCAGCCTAGAAGAATGACTGCCATCTTTCTGGGTCGCAGACTCTGTGAAGACTTCGCTCTTGAGCGCAGGGAAATGGAAGGAATTGGATAAATCATTGTCTACTAGCAAAGCCTTCTCGTACTTGCTAGGGAGATTTTCAATTTTTGTAATTCGGGGGTCTGACGGACTCACAGGGACAACTACTTTGGACACTCGAGTCATGGATGCAACTCGTCATCTGTACACAATAGACATAAGAGGTCGGTATTTGAACTGAGAACCAAGGGAATTCAACACCGGATCCAAAGTGAGCAGCGCAACCACCTAACTTTTTACAATGGAGAGTTCAATATTGCCATGTAAACTATATAGAGAGACTTGACACGATGATTGTGATTAGACTGTTTAACTAATAAATACGACAACTTGCTATACTTGATTCAAATCGTGGTATTAACGACAACTGTGATCTGGACCTGAGGTGGATGACCCAAAAACTCAAAAGGCGGGTGATCATTATGGCCAAAAAGCAAATAACTAGAATGTGTCAGGGATATTACGGGAAAGATTTAAATCAAATCTGAAAAGATGCTGGAAATTATTATTGATTATGATGGACAAGACCACTGCCATGTCCGTTCCCTTGACCATAATCAGTTGTAGAGGGTTGCACTCAACTAGACTAACAAACCTGACGCAAGTACCTTTATTTGCAACTGACATAACTGACTCGACCTTAAACCTACCTAATTAACTCTATCCTAAACCTAACTACAATCCCCTTTTGGAGATTAGACAAGTGATTAAGATGTTTGCAAACCATGGAAGGGCTAGGGCTTCAAGCGTGCGCCATTCACCCATCCTGGCAACAAAATTTGATCCACTTGCGCAAGCTTAACAACTCTAGAGTCTCGTACTTCCACGACAAGGAACAAGCCCAGCCAATGCATTTGGAGCTTCCCAGGATGCTTCAGAAATTTACTATCATAGAGTAGAACCTGATCCCCAAATGTGAAGGATTTCCTCTTGATGTGCCGGTCATGCCATGCTTTTGTCGTTCCTTCTCGACAGTTTGGTGAAAATCATCTTGAAACCTAGCTTCATCTAGCTCCCATAGTTCGTTCAGCCGTTCAGCAAGTGACTCGTCCTCTGTCATTTGAGTAACCTGTGTAATAAAGAGATTGGTAACAATAATTCAGCAGGCACTACTGCTTCCCGGCCATAAACAAGCTGGAATGGGGTGTGTTTATCCAATCGTTTGACAGTGGTATGGTAAGCCATAAGATAGCTGGTACCTTCTCGTCCTAGTCATCTTTGATGGTAGAACAAATCTTGGTGAGGCCCTTCTTTAGGATCTTGTTGAAAGCTTCGACGATACCATTTGCCTATGGATGATAGGGGCTGTGTTTATGATGTTGGATCATGAAGTTCCACAACAATACGACAACCATTTCATCAATGAAGTGAGTCCCCTGGTCCCTGGTGAGGCTTCAAGGACATTCAAATCGAGTGATGATATTTTTAAAAATGAACCGCGTAGCTGTATCAACAATACAACCTTTAACAAGTGTGGCCTCAACCCAACGAGTCAGATAGTTTGTAGCCGTAGTAATGTACCAAGCGTGAGAGTGGCGTGTCGGAGGATTAATAGGCTTCATGAAGTCAACAACCCACTTCTCGAAAGCTTGGAGCACGTGTACGGGATTCAGCGAAAGCTCATCCCTATGCAATGGTCGCCCCACTTGTTGAAAGACATCGCATTTCTTGACATACTCTTTCGCATCCCTGAAGAGTGTGGGCCACTAGAGTCCTGCTTGCATTACTTTTCGTGCAGTATCTTTCCCCCTACATGTCCTCCTGCAACTCCAAAGTGGCATTCCCATAACACATCTTCCTTTTCATGGTTGAGGACACATTATCATAGTATCTGGTCGAGACCGATCTTGTACAATTGGGTTGTGATCAGCTCGTAATTCGCGGCTCGAACCGCCATATGCCTCTTCTGGGTTGCTGTGCACTCTTTTGGGCATTTGCCAGTGGCTAAGAACAACACAATGTCTTCCAAGTAATCGGGGACAACTTCAACCCAAAACAAATTTGCATCCAACAGTTGGTCATCCATTGACCCTCTTGCTTCACCCGTGTTCAATTGGGAGAGATGTTGGGTCCTACGTTCGTCCTTCCCGACTTCACGATGACTTCGAATATAAACTCCTGAAACAAGATCCATCTGCAAATCCTCCCTTCTAGAACAAGCTTATTTACCAGATACTTTAGTGCAGAGTGGTCAGTAAAGAACTTGAAGGGACCACCCAAAAGATAGTGCCTAAATTTCTGCAACGAATACACCATAGCAAGAGCTTCACGTTCAATAGTGGTGTAGTTCTTCTTCGCAGTAGAAAGTTTTCTACTGGCGAAATAAATTGGGTGATCCAAATTACCATCTCCAGGCTGGGCCAAAATAGTTCCCAAAGTGATCCCTGATGCATCAATATGGACATGAAATTCGTTATTCCAATCCGGTTCAACCAAGATTGGCGCACTTGCAAGCTTCTCCTTTAATGTATCAAGGGCAGCATCACAGTTAGCGTCCAAGCAAAACGCTTAGATTTCTTAAGCAACTTTTCCAATGGTGTAGTAATCAAGGCATAATTACAGATGCACCTATGATAGTATCCTTTGTGCCCTAGAGTCGATCTTAATTGTTTGACACTGGTTAGTGGAGGCATATTTAGAATTACCGTAACCTTGGTAGGGTCGACATGTACTCCCTCCTTGCAAACTATATGCCCCAGCAATGTTCCAACGTACCAACGAAAACATATTTATTTAAGGTCAAAGAAATCTATAATATTTGAATTTAGGCTTTTGTGATCCATAATGAATTAAGAAAAGTCTTTCGGTAGAAATCACATAAGAGAAATGTTTGGCCGACGTGTTTCGAACCAACAAGTGTGGTTCATCTTCAGGTCCAAATGATGAACCACACTTGGTTCGAAATGCATTGGCCAAAAATTTCTTGTATGTGATTTCTACCGAAAGACTTTTCTTAAATCTATAATTGCCTGCAATGTTCAAACATTACCTTGACTAAGTTGGTGTGCCTCTTCAATAAGCTGCACACTGTCCAATCATCCATCTATACCTCAAGGAACTTATGAATATAGTCACGAAATGCAACAATCACAATCCTTGAAAACACTGCAGGTGCATTCTTCAACCCAAATGACATGACATGGTAAGCATAAAAACCCCATTCAGTTGTAAAGTTAGTTTTTGTCTTGTCTTCTTTTGCAATGCAAATTTGATGATAGCCGAAAAACACATCAGTGAAGGAGTATGCCTCATTACCAGCAACGTTATCTAGGACCTCATCACTGAACGAAGTAGGAAAGCTGTCTTGGACATAGGCGTTGTGCAAACTCCTGTAGTCCACACAAACCCGAATCTCTTACAAATCCTTCTTATTCTGTACGACGATCAGACTGACCCACTCAACTTCATCAACTGAAAAGATGAGGCCAGCTGCCAGCATCTTGTTGATTTCCTTCTTTACCTTCTCCTTGACTCTTGTGTTTAGTCGATACGGTTGATGTTTTACTGGTCTTGCGTCTGGCTTCAACACGATCTTCATTTCTCCCAAATCTCCTTTAATTCCTTTGAGCTCTGCAACGGACATCGGAAAAAGATCCTCATATTCCTTCAAAAGGTCAAAGATCTCCTTAGTGGTTTGCTCGTCCCAATATTCATCGATAGAAGCCAGTTCTCTTTGGTCTCTATATTGTGCTTTTGCAGTTTCAGAGGTTGCAGATGCAGATCAATTGTGACAGGATTATCCTCTATGTCTCACTCCCCTTCAGATTCCTTGAAAGTTAATCGCCTCAATCCTTCCAAGTCATCATCATCGGGTTTGAGATTTACCTTCCCGCAAGCCACGACTTAATCAAATCCTGAGTCATAAATGTGGTTGAAGACATCTTGGTCACGATAGTCCTCAATAAGCTCTCCCGACGGGAACAAGACCTTCTTAATTGCTTTCAAGGCAACCGCCATCCTCTCATCGTTGTCTGCAAAGGAGAAATTACGAACAAATTGGGCTGTCATGTGGTCCCGCCCATTACTCAGCCTTTTTATCTCTTCTTTAAGATACCAAGCCCGAGGGAATGTTCCCAGAGTGTGGACGAACCGATGCACCCACAAATTCTTGGAAAGTCCCTCTCTGGTCCACCTATCCTTGCAATTTTGAATATGCTGGTGAGGGTCATTGTACCTTTCATATTTAGGAAAATTTGCCGAGCAGTCCTCTGAGTACCCAAATCTGCATATCCACACAGACTTGACTGTCTCCCATCCTTGTAGATGGTCGCGATGAGCTCCCCACCACCTCGTCGGTGTCGCTTGAAGGGCGACATCCAGTAAGCGTATCTTGTGTGCCTCTGCAATATTCAAATCAACTTTATTGACAAACTCAAGGATAGAGACCATACCATTAAAAGTAGGGAAGTCACGTACCTCTATACCAACCCAATGGACACGACAGATAGTTGCGCATCATCTCGAGTGTATCTCATGGCCTCCTTGCTGCCAATCATCCCATGCAACCTTTGAACTTTGAACACTCTAGCTAATCGACCCATCCACTCTAGGATTGATGTAGTCTTCTTTCTTCCCTATTGTGAGCTGATCCAATAAGTTAGGCTCTTCTTTGTCGTCCATTGGCTCAATAAATCTGGGACCTTGATAGGGATCTAGAGGTTGAATCACCTTGACTCCATCCACCTCGAAAGTCATTGTTTCACTTTTTAGATCAATGACTTCATAGTTTTCGAAGGCCCAATCTATCCCCAACAATGTGGAATATGGGTCTTTGTCTACCATGATGTCTATGACTTCAAAGTCTGCATACGTCTTCACTCTTGCTATATCCAATTCCACATCCTCCAGGCATCAAACTGGAAGTATGCAGGTACTGATTAGCCATACGTAGTTGAATTGAGGAGAATACTAGTTTGGGTCTTCCCAAGGCTTCCTAGGCCTTACTTGGCAGAATGTTTACGTTCGAGCCCAAATCTAACATAGTATCCTTGATCTGGAACCCTGTGATTTGGGCATCGACTTGGAATTCCCTCTTCGTCATTTTCTTGTTCCACTGAACCCGTCTAGAATGTCTCTCAAGCAAATTTGCAGAGATGAGCCCTTCTAATAACTCCCCATCTTTAACAACAACCCTAAGCCTCTTCCACAACTGCCCTGACATCTACTCATCATTCATGATCTGTAAGAACAATTTGAACCATTCCACCATGGGTTGGGAAGTGTTTTATGGGAGCCTTGGACTTTTGGGCTTCGATAGTTCTGGTTGCTCCCCCTATTGGTTATCATTTGGTATCAGTTGTTTTAAGATCTTTGTAGCATCTTTGTAATACTGCTTCTGCTAGTTAGAGTCATAAGAGTGCTTTGGCGAAGCAGGCTTAATTACCACTGGTTGCTCGATGGCCCCAGAGTCAGCTTCGATCTTCTTTCCTCCTCGGGTAACTTTGTTAATATTTGACATCAGAGTTGGACCCGCCAACAAAGGGGATCTCCCAGATATGAAGTGCCAACTAGACCTCATACCGTTTGGTGTAGGAGTCCCATCTGGTATGATGGCCTGGTTGCCTTAGCTCTTGTTGTTCAGCACATGAGAGTGTTATGCTTGTAACTTCAAAAAGCAAGGTGAATATGCCTGTTGAGTGCGTAGTATAACTTGTGTCTGGGTTCTCTCTCTGTAAAGGGAGAGAGTAAAGTGAGCCTCTAGATGAGAGGTAGTAGTACCACCCAGGACGCGAACCAACAAGGGTCTGTCCAGCATCCAGCGGAGTAGTCCACAATGGATGCGACAATCTTTAAGATCAAAGTGAAAGGGAAAACACGTACACCATCCAACGGAGTAGTCCACACGGGGGTGACGGTCATTATAACCAAGAAAACAATAATGGTCTATCTAATGTCCCGCGGAGTATTCCACATGGACGAGACAACTGTGATGAACAATACAACACATCTTCAACAATTTAAGTACTAAAATAACCAAAGTAGTTCAACTATCTTAGTACAGGTTAAAAAACATGCATTACAAATGCTGAAAGAGTAGTCTTACAAACATCTACAAAACATGCGTGAAACGTGATGGCTTGAAATAGGCTTCTGAATTAAGCAAAAGTCCCAAGGCATATCTGTACACCATACATCGCTAGCCCCAGTAGTGGGACATTGGAGCCACTCCTCACTCCTCAAAGAATAGACTACAGAGTCTCAAGGCTATGTGGGAGGAGCCAAGGTGAAAAGTCCCTTACTCATGCAATGGGAGGGCTATATATAGCCAAGGGTGATGCTTGACCCTTGTGACTCTTGGGCTACCCTCGTGACTGTTCAACTTCCCATGACTTTTCAACTGACATGACTCTTCGACTTCTATGTGCATCCATTGGACTTCACTTTACATTACATTCAGTTACGACGGATATCGCTGAGACAACTCATGACACAACTCATACATTGCTAACTGTGGTGTCCATGTCAACCTATTGCGCTGCTGAGTGATGGATGTACTTTTGGTGTGCTTTGTCTTCTCCTTCGCATGGCATAGTGCCGCGGGGTCTTCGATGGTCTTGGTCTTGCTTGATGGTTCAATGCATGTGTTCCTTTTGCTTGTTGTTTGATATGCTTGGTACATCCGTCTAGCTATAAGCAAGTCTTCTGCATGTACGCTCTTTCTTCATCCCGTTCATTGTCTCGCCATGATCTACCAGTGTACTTGTTCCTACAATTCACTCATGACGGGACGACATCAAATCCAAAACCTCCTAGTCTAGAATGATGCATTGTTCTCGTGTTCTGGGTGACAGGGAGGGATGACAACTCACTGGAACAACGTAAAGCGCAACTCAAGCTGGAATGAGGCATTACGGGAGGACAACCTGCACTGTCGAGAAAAACTGCACAGTGATCACTGGGAGGCAGGATTGCGCAGTAAGTATCAACTGCAAGGTGGGATCCTGAGGGAGGCTGCTTTTGCACAGTTTTCAGAGGGAAGACAGAGCGGGCTGCTGGTCAGTTTTGCGCAATTTCTAGAGGGAAGACAATGTAGGGCTACAGGGGGACCCACTGGACATGACTGCACAATCTCGGAACAGTGCTGGACAGTCAGCAAGGGAACTGCCAGACATGTCTGCGCAATTTCTGGAAGCAGGGCAGAACAAGGCAGCAAGGGTCATCTGGGCAGTGCTGCGCAATTCTGGGGAACAATGTAGAGCAAGGCAGTAGGTGACCAACTAGGCATGTCTGCACAATTTTCTGAGGGAAGACAGAGCAGTGCTATAGAGGAACTTGTTGAACATGGCTACGCAATTTGTGGAAACAGTGCAGGGCAGTCAGCAGGGGAACTGCCAGACATCTCTGTGCAATTTCTGAAGGCAGGGCAGAGCAAGGCGGCAAGGGTCATCTAGGTAGCTCTGCGCAATTCTGGGGAACAGTGCAGAGCAAGGCAGAGGATGACTAGTTGGGCATGTCTACGCAATTTTGGGGAACATTGCAGATCCAGGTCTCAGAGCAGTGCAGGCTCCCGACGGGCAAGGAGGAGGGTTGATGACTGTGCTTGAGGAATGCGCATTTCAGTTGGATAGGGAGGCATTTTTTGCACAATTCTAGGAGGTAGACAGGTTGCTCACCTCCGGGATTGCATAGTGCAGCTGACCTGGAGGACAACCTCAAGCACTGCGCAGTTTTGGGCATCAGAGCAGGGTCACTGAGGGCTGAGACTGCGCAGTGCAGCTTAGTCAGGGTCCGGGAGAAGAGGGTTGTCTGATCGGGCAGATTTTCAGGAAAATGGTTAAGTGTCAAAAGCAAGCAAACTTGTGCAGATTGACATTGTGAACATACACTTAGCATACTTGACGACGAGACAACATAGACCACCAAGACAACAAGACAAAACATGCCCTTGGTTAGACTGTCTTGGTGTTGAGAGCGACAAGCACGACACTTGTGATAGACCTTCGGACGACTGTGACGACACTTGCGCGACAATGCTTACAAATTTCTGTGTGAGTACGACGAATGTTTACATAGTGAAGACAACCCAAACACAAAAACACAGACCTTCAAACTCACCAGAATTAGATCACAAGCATGACAAAGTAATCAACACGCTGAAAGATGATCACTAGTCAAACAAGCAAAAAAGGCAGAAAGACTTCACAAGAGCTCATGGGGTGAGCTTGAGTGTTTGCAACCATCAAAGGAAAAACCAAGGAAGGCTCCGAAATTTGGATGCAGGCCAAAATTTTGGAGGGTGTTGCAACCGCTACAATAAGCTCCAATTCATCCTCCAAAGAAAAGTGTGAAATTCTTATGAGAGAGAAGAGATCCAATCCAAAGGGACGATGAGAAAATGAACTCATCTCACTTGTATTTATACACTAATGAAGAGTTCGAATTAGCCTCCTTGGCCTACATAGACCCCAAAAATAAAATAATGTGCTAATATTTTAACTTTTGGTGACAAGCCCACCAAACTAGCTCACAAATGAAAGAATATGCCTCTTAAGAGGTCAAATGATAATCTATGCATATTGTAGGGCCCTCTAACAGGCCTGATGAGGTCCATGGGTTCCATAATGAAGAGTAGGACTCTCAAAAGTGATGGACGAGGGGTTGGCCCTTGATTTTCCAAACAATAAACTTGTGGTGCTCTCAATGGGTGTGGGGGCACAATAATGACCTCATGGGTCTCCAAATGAATCAAAGATGCCTGTAGATCGTTTGCAAGGACTCTGATGATGGTGTAGGGGATACCACATCATCCTACAAGTCCTGGGTCAGCTGCCAAGTGCATGGTACATTTGTGGGGCTGACTGAGCATAGGTGACCCAGATGCATCTTCCTCGTCTAATGAGAGTACCTCGAGCATCTCTGACCATCCTTGGGGATCCATGGAGTGTTGACTACTGCCGTGGAGGCCCATGGCTCTCAACACACACCCTACATGTGCTAATGTAGCCCTCTGGAGGATTAAGACCTTGTATAGGGATACCAAACCCAAGATGGAGACCATTTGCAATCCTGCATAAGATCCAATGCATCCCCTAGCCTTCCAATACAACAAGTCATTAGATAAATCGATAAATGAGCTTACCAACCATGGACCACAAGTGGGGACTTCATAATGGCCTGCCCTTCCATAATGGGCTTCGGGATGTGCCAATCTCTCCTAACTCCAAATGGGGTTAACCAAGTATCCTATTAGGTGGTTTCTACTTCTAAAGGGGATAATATGTTCAAAGTACATCCTTCAAAAGGTGGTGGCATGTGACAGATAGGTGAATGAAGTAAGGGATGAGAAGGGGCAACCCTAGGCCATATGTTGGGGCACACGGGTAACTAATAAAAGGGAAGCCAAACTTGGGTTTATAATGTATAGGAGGGAGCAATTTTGGTACACGAGGTGCCCCGACCTTGATTTTTTTTCACCCTCCTTTATATTCCTTTTGCCTTTTTATGATTTTCTTTGATTAACTGCTCGAGGCTCAAGGGGTAAGAGCATGATGCATAAGATTTAACAGTGAATACCCTCCTTTTAAGGTAGGGTGGTTTATTGCCCACCAGGGATTGGGACAATCGTGGATTCCTATATGATGAAGGAGGCTTGTAGAATTTGTAGGAACTAGGGTGATGGCCATGATAATGGGATAGAGCTCATGTATTGGTTTTTTCCAATGTTGCACTAATCGTTATCGAGATTAATTTAGTGCGGGGAAAAAATCATAATAATCGGGAAAAAAATTGGTAATAATCGGGAAAAAATCGTTTGGTACAAAAATATTCATTTTTTTCAATTTTTTTAATATCTAAACCATCTACAACATAAAATAAATACATTGACACATAAATATGATAAAAGAACTAATATATAAGATGTTTACTATCATTTCTAGTGCTAAAATCACACATAATAGTGAATCATGTCCTGAATAGTAAGTCCCGACTCCTGAGTCCCAACTCAACCTCAAAATATCAACAAAAAATATAATAATGCATCTCATATCATGAGTCATAATGTCATATACAGTGAAATGAACCAAATAACTAAAGTCTAATACTACTGATTTCCTTTGCCCCTCTAGATGTAGATGTCGGTGGGGTTGGTAGTAGACTCTGTTGTGCTCTAGAAGCTGAAGAACTAGGAGCTATAGGAGGTATACCACGTCCTCTACTTGTGACAGGGGTAGCTTGGGTCACCTCCTCATAAATGAAATAAAATAAAAATAAATAAATAAATAATTTTTATTTTTATTTATTTTTTATTTTTTATCTTTTCCTTTGCCCCTCTAGATGTAGATGTCGGTGTAGTTGGTAGTAGACTCTGCTGTGCTCTAGAAGCTGAAGAACTAGGAGCTACAGGAGGTAGACCACGTCCTCTACTTGTGACAGGGGTAGCTTGGGTCACCTCCTCAACTTTTTTCCCCACGATTTTTTCGAAAAAATCGGCTAAAAAAAATTTCTGATTAAATCGCCCGATTTTATTGTTTTTTTGAAAAAATCGCGATTAAACGATTTAATCGTGATTTTTTCTCGATTAGTGCAACACTGATTTTTTCCCACGAGCTAAATGTGTTTGTTCCGTCCATCTTTTGCTTTTTGTGGTACATTTTCCTGTTAAATGTGGCCAAATATGCTTTTATCTTTCTTTTTAGCTGCATCAACCTTTGGGGCATCATTCTAGGCCTGACTCTAAGGGGCAAGCTAATCTGTGGACCCAGTGGACGAATGTGGACCCAGATGGGAGAAATGATGAATGTTGTGATAATGAGTGGAAAGGGGGTAATATAAGCGGATAAGGGAGTAGGACCACACAACCAAAATCGTGGTTTCCCGTGAAATACCATCCCTAAAGCCAAATGGTCAGTAAAAGAGATCCCACGGGACTAGAATCCAAGGTTAATATCCAAAAGGGGTCTATGGGACAGGAGCACAGACCCAGCCCATACTTTCTGCCGAATCCTCCCATTAATCCATGCCCAAAAGTGTCCATGATAAGCAAACTACAATACTCAATTACCAAATGACAAGGCACACCTTTAGGTTTGGGAGGTCCACCTTCAAACATACGATCATGGAAGATGGGCGCGGGACTGCATGGTTGGCTCAGTTGGCAGAGCGATGGCACAATGAGCTCGCGACAAAAGTTTATAAAAGCTGAAGTGTGGTGATTTCCTTTCTTTTCCTCTGTGGTTTTTTGCGCAACTGCCTTTCGGTCAGACTCGGTCAAAAAGTGTCAAAATTCTGTCCCCAAAACGAAGGACCCAACAATCACTAGACCAAGAGACAACAATGGGGTACACCATAGCCAAAACCCCTGCTCTTTATGGATTTTCATTGATGAGAGGAGTCAAGGCTCCAATTGAATACAATTCACTCTCTATATAGAGGCCTACAGTTAAGAGCACAAGACCTATGGCTTGATTGATTGGTTGAGTGTTGGGGTGGCCAAGGGTCAATGCTAAGAGAAATGGTTTCCAACAATGGTTTTTTAACAAGAGAAAGGCTCATGAAACCCTTGAACAAGCCCTTAAGTTGAAGCAAGAATAGACAAGATTGAAGTGGATGCCCACCAAACGAAGAGATTTTGTGGAAAATTCCATCCTCTTGATGTTTAGACTCTCCAATCCCACCAGTGTACCTTGCCGAGGGATTCACACCAAGCCCTAGTTAGCAATCTTAGCCTTGAAGGGGCCAAATTTAGAGAAAAAATTATGGATAGAAGTCAAGTTTGATCACCAACAAAATAGACAAGTCCCTTGTTCCTTGGGAGTATGGAGTCTATGATTTGGTAGGTCAACCAAAAGGTTTCTAAGGAGGCTGAAATCTTGATGCCCTACCACCAAAACTCAAGCAATTATCTATGCAATGAATAATGGTATTTTCATGGGAGAGCTAGTTAAAGTTCACCACTAGGAAGTTCATCCACATGTAATGTGTGAGTAATGCATGCAATAGATCATCTAGATAACATTCAATAAAATTTCAGTAAATCAGGGCACAATAGCAAGACCTAGATTCAACATTATTCCATGCATTGGACATGTAAAAGGACATATATTAAAAAATAGGTACACTTAAAAGATAACATGCAAATGATTCCATCCATTGATCCAAAGAATAGCTCCAAAGACAACGATTTAGCTCCAAATGTCAAAATGCATTCATAGATCCAAAATTCTCCACAAGAAAAGAAGCCAAATTGCTCATGAAGGTCGAAATTCCAAGTGATGTGATGATGATTTGATACAATGAATTATTCCTCTACTTATATGAGGAATTTGAGTTCTAATTTTAGCATAATGCCCCCAAAAATCATAAAATAATGTGCCAATCACAAGCTAGGTCACAAGCTGACCTAGTAGCCAATGATAAAACATAAATCTAGCCCACATATGTGAGCCGTAGGTGAGAGAAAGAAGACATCATGCATGTGTGAGCCCTTCTAGGGCTAGCATTAAGGCTTCTTGGTGCCAAGATGTGAGTAGAAGCCCTCTAAAGTCACCTCCTAAGGGTTGGCCTTTAGGTCTCTATCAATGCTCCTCTGTGGACCCCAATTCTCATTTTGGAGCACAAAAGTGGTCTCATGGGTCTCTAGGTGGTCAAAATACTTGTTTTGCTCCAACGTTAAGGGCTCTTAACGTGGTGCTAGCCCTCCCATGTCTCAAGGTATGAGACCATCCTCCTTTTGGCCTTGGATCAACTGCCAACCCATCATGAAGTGCTAAGCCAATTGGGGGCATGTTGGGCCTAGGTGCATCATCCCATAAAAGTCATCAATGTAGTGTACGATGCTAGAATGTTGTGGGTGTTGGAGGTGCACACAAATATGTATAATGCTTTGCTGTTGCTTGGATTCCCATGGCTCTCAATGCTCGACGTGTGGGTGCCAATATGCTCTTCTAAAATAATTAGGCCCCAGTTAAGTTACCCAAGCCATGGTTGTGGAACCACCTGACAATTACATACAATATCCAATGCTAGGAACTACATTATTAGGTGCATTTAATCATTTTTGCATCTAACTGAACCAAGCTTGAAAGTAATGGGCAATTTGACATTTCAAATAAGGCTTCCATTCAAAATTAGGGTTTTGAACTCGCAATGGTGTTACCTCCCTAGGTAGGAGTGGCTAATAGACCATCCTATTAAGTATTTCCAGCACCCAAGGGGAAGTGACATTTCCTTGGTCCACCCATCAATTGATAGGTGTCATGTGAAATTGTGAATAATGATTGGACGGAGGGGAGAAGACTTCATGGCCAAGTGCCATGGTCAAAGGGACCATCTATGATGGGCTCCTCATCCTGAGTGTATAGATGGGGGGAGGGAGCAATTGTGGATGCATGAGTTACCAACTTAGCCTTTGATTTTCCACACCTTTTGTGCGCCTTTTACTTTTTCTTGATTTTTCTTTGTATTACTGCTCGTAGGTCAAGGGTTATAGCTTGCTTTGTATGATATATAACAATTATTACCCCCTTAATGGTGAAGCATTTCATTTCCCACCAAGGGTTGGGACATGCAAGGGTTCCTTCTTATAACATGAAGAGCAATGTGTGCTCAAGAATCGGGTGATGGCCATAATGAGTGAGGTAGAGCTCATGCTAGGCTTTTGCCTACATGCTAATGTGAATGTCCCAACCATCTTTTGTATTTTGATCTTCTTTTGTCATTGCTTGTGGCCGTCTATGCTTTTTCTTGTTCTTTTAGTTGCATCAACCTCCCAAGGCCAGTTTCTAAGCCCTACCCAAGTATGAAGATGTATGGTGCCAAATCCTAGAGAACCACGGGTCAATTGAACCCGAAGAAGGGGGGTGGAATATGGGAGATGGAAAGTGGTAAGTATGGAATAGGGAGAGATGGGACTACGCTATCTCAATCGGGGTTTCCCAAGTAGTGCTCCTCCTATACCCATTGGACCATTAGGGGAGGTCCCACTGGACTAAGATGAAAAAATTAACCCCCCATTTAAGGTGAGGGAACAAGATCCCCCATCTTCTTTCTAGGTTATGCCATAATCCATGTCAAATGCCCAAAATACAAACAAGCATAAACAGCTGATTTCAAAATGAATAAAATACCTTTTGATCAAAAGTCCACCTTCCAACATGTGCTCTTGCCAAATGGGCGAGGAAACATATGAATGATGTAGGTGGTAGAGATATGAATGGCACATTGTCATCGGCTACTAGTAGCTACTAGGGGTTGCTGGCTACCGGGTGGAAGAGGTGATGGGAGGAAAAAATCTCCTTTGGGGTCACCCACTTTTGGTGAGTAATAGTTCCCACACAGGTCCAAATATCTCAACATTTTTAGTCTTCAATGTAATGATTAAATATAGGGCACAAAAAAAATTGGAAAAAATTAATCAACACTCTTAGAATCAAAATATTAAAAGTTTGCAAGAAAATACAAATCTGAAATTCACGTAAATGGTAGATCTCCTATTGTCCAATAAAAATTTAAGGAAAAAGAGGGAAAATCGATAGGCATGCAAAGCCTATGAAAATTTTGTTTAAAAAAATGAAGAAGTGGACATACTTGCAAATACACCACCACTTGTGGGACTTTGGGAAACCCTCCCCACTCCACAATAAAGTGATGGAAAACAAAACACTCTCTCCCTAGTGAGATTAAGGAAAGCTAATAGGAAAAGGAAACCCATTGGAAAAACTTAACAAAAAAAAATGGTGGAAATTGATGCCCATGCCTACAAATGCATCCACAATTGAGGGAGATCAATCTCCATTCCAAAAAAAATATGGTGATGGCAAAGGAAAATGGTGTCCTTCTCTTGGTTCAAGCAAAACCAGTCTCCTCCTCCTTTGCTCTCTAGACCCTTTTTTCTGTTTGCAAAATGAGTAAAAAAACTCAAAAAGGACCACTTAAAGCTACCTTGTCCACGCCATGGCAATCTTTTGGGTTGTGTCATAATTTTCTATGATAATATTGCAATTTCTTTGGCAGGCAAAAAGCCATGGATTTTTACCCACAGTAAAATCGGTGAATGGTAAATTGCAGCTTTGTGATTTTATCACAATGTTAATAACACTGATTTTATCTCGGGATCTACCCATTTCATATGTTCTACAAGCAGAGTAGCTAACACCATATGTTGCATGGGGAACCCTAAATCTAAACTACATTTTGCTTATGTCTAAAGATCAATAATGGAATTTCATTCAATCCTTTTTAAATTGCTCGAGATTTTCGAGAAGTGGCGAGTGTAAAGATGTGCATAATATTATATAGTATAGCTTTTTATGCTTACAAGCTTGAAGCAACTATAAATGTTTATAGTGAATCTTAAATTTTTAATAAATTTTAAATATATTTTTGTTATTGTAATATGTAGTTGTCTTCCCACGAAAAATTTGGGGATGCACTCTAGCCATTCCTGGACGGGGCTGTTCCGCCATACTGAAAACTAGTGCAACATAGCTAAGACCTTGTACATTGAACAAAAACCATGAGATAAGTGCAGTTGGTAAGTTTTAAATGGCTGGATACCTGATGAATCTCATTTTTGTTACAAGAAAGTTTAGAAGAGAACATGGTTGAACAGTTGAATTAAGACAACCATACTACTATTTCTGCACTTTTCCCATAAAAATAAATGGAAACAAGAGGGTTGGGTGAGTGTATTTACAAATTGTTGAAAACCAATTCCCTTGCTATCACACTACTGAATTCTTAAATATGGCACTGAACAATCTATATTGAATAGAATCACTGCCCTTCACATATTGTTTATTTCTAATTTACCAGGTTCCGACCTCGCGTTCTAGTGGATGTATCAGAAATAGATATGAGTACTACTGTGCTGGGATTTAAGATATCAATGCCTATTATGATTGCTCCAACAGCCATGCAAAAGATGGCTCATCCAGATGGTATGCATTCTCTATCTATCTTGATTATTGACATCTTATTTTATTACAGAAATTTTCGCAATATTGATTTGGTCTGAAACTTGATTTACAGGAGAGTTGGCTACTGCAAGAGCTGCTTCAGCTGCTGGAACAATAATGGTTTGAACTTCAATCTTTTGTTTGTAATAATGTGCTTTAAGATCAGTGAGATCCCATGTTGTAATAATGTGCTTTAAGATCAGTGAGATCCCATGTTGTCAAATTATGGATTCTTGTCACATTACCAGCTTTTCTTGTTGTTTAACAAATTGTTATAGACTTGGTTCACAGATAAATGGATAAGACACGGGCTAGAATAAAATTAGTGCCCTTTGCTGTCTCTTACTGTCCTTTTTAAAATGTTCATTAAATCCATTGAAGGACACATTTGGGATTCCATGCCTTAATTAGTACCAAACACTTGGAGTCTATGTAGTCATGAGCCTACAGCACCACAGGTAACAGAACTACTTCTCAAAGAGAACTGACATATCATGTGCCTACAATTATCTGAGAAAATTATTGAATCTGTTGTAATATGCATTCATGTGGCCGAGCTATTTATCCTCTGTTTTTTATGCATGTGCAGTTGTCGAGATAGATCTCTATGAATACGTGTTGCTGAACTGATTTACCCATTTTTTCATGTCTGAGGAATGGCTAGGAAGATTGGTTTGCGGAGTTAATTTAACAAGATAGAAAAATGACTGAACTTTTTCATTGTTAGAAAGTGTTGTTCCGGTGTATTTCCTTCTGATTTTCTTTAATGGTATTATAGACGCTTTCATCATGGGCTACATCAAGTGTTGAAGATGTTTCCTCAACTGGACAAGGCATCTTCTTTTTCCAGCTTTATGTACGTATTTTATGTACATGCCCGCTAAAGTTTCCTGTGTGCATGACAACAGCAAGGCTGTCATATACTGCATTTTGTTATTAGGCAACTAGGGCATATAATCTGATAATCCATGTAGTTTGAATTTAGTTTTATGTTTGGTGATGGCAGGTATTCAAGGATAGATATGTCGTTGCACAACTTGTTAGAAGGGCAGAGAATGCTGGCTTTAAGGCAATTGTACTTACTGTAGATACACCTCGACTGGGGCGGAGGGAGGCTGATATTAGAAACAGGTATTGGCTGCACTTGAAACTTATGCAAATGTTAATAAGGTGGACAAGTTTTTGTTCCTTAAAATATTTCTGTAGGGTTACTTTGTGGACATTTGTATAACAATGCTTCGTAGTGTCCTTTAGGATCTGAAAAACATGTTGCACAAATGGGGGAGCAAATTTTATTTATGCCTTCCACCTGATTATAAATCCCAGACTTCACCATTTGTCACTTATTTTATGTTGTGCTTCATGTTTTGCTTAACTTTTTGTTCTTTTTTGAACTAATGTAAAATCAACTATGTAGATTCTCACTGCCCCCGCATCTGACTCTGAAGAATCTTGAGGGCTTGGATCTTGGTACATTAGAGAAGGTATTTTCTTGACCGCAAAGTACTTCGAAAATGATTGCCAATAGTTGGAACGATTCTTATTCTAGTTTTACATTAATCAGTGGTCTAATTTCACTCAATGCCATAATGTGAATTTCTTGCAGACGGGAGGCTCTGGACTAACCTCATATGCTGCCAATCAAACTGACAGATCATTGAGTTGGAAGGTATGTCTTACTAGTGGGTAATGGGTCATGTAATTTCCTTTTCATGCCAAATGCCCCAATACATCCTTTGCAACAGCATAGAACTACAGTGGTTTAAAACTTTAAACTCCTGGTTGATGTATGTGCATATTGAACTTCAGAAGTCACGGAAAAAGAACTTATAGTTTCAAACAAGGCTTTGCTTTCTAAAGAATCCTTCCCTGTATCGTGATTCAGCAAACATGTAAAAGTTATGTTGGAAGTTGTTTCTTTGATTTCTTTTAATATGTTAAAGGGCATGTTATTGGAACAGGATGTTAAGTGGCTGCAGACAATCACCAACTTACCAATCCTTGTGAAGGGACTAATGACAGCTGAGGACAGTAAGTGTTTTGAGCTTCACATATAATACTTGTGATTTCATCAGTATTTAGCCAATTTTGTTTGCAAGGTCTCATACTTCCAAAATAATGGTTGTTTTTTCTCAAATACTTTGAAGTTTGCTGTTATGTTCCGTACAGCCAGGCTAGCAGTACAAGCAGGTGCTGCAGGGATAATCGTGTCCAACCATGGGGCTAGGCAACTTGATTATGTTCCAGCAACAATAAGCTGCCTGGAAGAGGTGTAGGCTCAATGGCGAAATGATTGTTTTCACAGTAGGCTTATTTTAGAACTTCAGAAGTTTCCACCACAGCAAGTTTGTCAATAGTTGAGCTGATCATTTGTTAGGAGTGTGTGTAGGTTGTAAAAGCTGCAAGAGGTCAAATTCCTGTGTTTCTTGATGGTGGAGTTCGCCGTGGCACAGATGTTTTCAAGGCACTGGCCCTTGGAGCCTCTGGTATTTTTGTAAGTATATTTGCTTCATTGTAGGTGTTTCAGTGCCTGTGGAAGAATTTGAACTTTAAATGCATAGATTAGGTATTGAATTTTTTGAAAAACAACCTTTCTTGATATCATGTTGTTGCAATTGTAATTAGATGGGTTATGCATTTGACAATCGGTGATGTATCCAGAATTTTATGTGGGTATTTGGCATTCCTGGCTGCAGATTGGAAGGCCTGTTGTCTATTCTTTGGCTGTAGAAGGAGAAGCGGGTGTAAGGAAAGTTTTACAAATGCTGCGGGATGAGCTTGAACTCACCATGTCTTTGGCTGGATGTTGTTCAGTAAAGGACATAAATCGCAGCTACATTCAAACGGAAACTGACATGTTTAGGGCTCTTTCAAGGCTCTGACCGGGTCTAATTCAATGGTTGTCTACGAACAAAATGCATATTAACATCCTAAGATAATCTGGATAAGATGTTTTTATTATTTGTTCTGCTAGTCAAAACCAGAAGCTTTGATCCCGAAATTTACCCACATTTTTCTGTCTCATGTGGCAATCAATGCTTGAAACTATTGCAGATGACATTTGTTTCTCTGGCCCTAAGATGTTAGTTTACCTTAAGTAGATATCTCGTGGCAATTGGTATTGTGATATTATGTTCATACAAATATTAAACATTAGAAAAACTGTTGTGATGAACTTGATTCAGAATCATAATTATGAGCTATAAGAGATACAAGAGATGAAAATTTGGAATATGCCCAGAAAACAATATTAGTGAAAAAATACAAGAAAAAGCTTGAAGTTCATTGAAGGGAGAATGACCACAAACATTTGAGAGGTATTTCTCAAAGCTACTGAAGCTAATTACTCTGAAGCCTCAGCAAAATCATCTTCCATAGCTTTTCGTTTTCTATAGCAAGATCAACTTTCCTTATTTTCCTTATTGGGATTGTTTTGCAGAGTTGTTTTCCCAATTAGTTTTTTACCGAAAGATTGAATTATTCTTCAACAATTGCTTGGAAAATGCCATCAAGTTCTTCATTAAATTCACACAGGTAATGAACCTTGTAAATTTAACCCCCTATGATAAAATCAACTAGACGTCTTGTATTAGATATAGATGACAAGTAAAAATTTGTAGAAGTGGCAAAATGAGGGTAGTGGAAGTGAAGGGTTCCTACGTGCAGTTGGGCAATCAGGAGATTAAATTAACAAAGAACTATTTTTTATGGGTAGCAGAGAAGGAATTTGAAACAACAAATGATGTTGTGGATAGGAAAGCATACCGTATATCTTATAAAGAGGCATGAGGGATACATAGAGAAAATTTTCAAAGATTGGCCCCGCCTTTTAGGTCATAAGGGCAGAGATTCTATCGTTGTCGGAGTTATGAAGAGGCTTTGCAGCCTGAGGGTGTATCAGAGTATTGAAAGACATGCTATAAACTTCCACTGCCTTTGTGTGAAGAAGACGTTGTAGAAAAAGTAGGGAATAGAGGTTCATATGCATAGGATGAAGAGGCTGATACTATATGCATTCAGTAAGGAAAATGCAGGCATCGGTTTAAGGTTTTGCCAAAAGAAGTGATGTTGCAATTTAAATATTTTAACTTGAGACAAGTTCTAGGCTATGAAATATTCAATATCACTCTAGGTTTGGCCTCAAAGTATTGTGTAACGACCACTAGTCGTATACGCAGTGGAAATATTAAAATATTTTGTAGAGAAATACATCCATTGTAGGACAATAAATGTAAATTGTATATTATATAAAGAATTGATGTAGGATGATACAAATGAGAATGAGGGTCTTGTATATATATAGCCATGTAAGTACCATTTCACTAACGGTTATGTCTTTAGGGACATACCTTTTCATTAATTATTAACTAATTAATCATTAATCTTATTTGTTTAGTTTGTTACATTGCCTTCCCCTTCAAAAAGATTTGTCCTCAAAGCTTACTGAAGAAGGATCGCTTCTCTTTTTTTGATCACCATATCTTCTTATCCCCGAGCTTTCATCTTTGTTGATACAAGACGATATGATGTTCTGAGCAATAGACAGAATTGTCGTACTGAAAACGAATCAGACCATCATAGATTAATCTTTTGGGAAATCTTCTGACCCTTGGAACTGTGTGGTGAATAGTTATTGTATAATTGGATTGAGCTCACTTCAGTATTCTTCGGAACATAAGTTTGTTGTCTATGTTCTGTGTGATATAGACTTGTAGATTGATTAAGGTGTCTATTCTTGTGATTTAGATGTATATAAGGAATTTTTCTTGTTTGAACTTCCTTTAATGTTTTTATGGCTTTTATCTGATTTCCATCAGGCATTGTTGTTGTTGACTTAACTACTGAATCCTTATTTGGGGTGTCCTCTATTTGAATGACAACCTTTGAGTACGTTTTTTCTTCAATAGGGTTTGGATTTGCTTGAACTGCGAGATTAGTGGTACTGATGCTTGTTTCTTCAGTTTGGATTGCTATATCTGGAGATTTTGATGCTTCCTTTGTGACAAGTTCTTTGAACTTATTCATTAATGATTTCTTTTCGTCCTTAAGTGTTTTTAATCTGTATGAGTAGATTTTGATTATGATTTTTGAGACGTAAGCATTCCTCATTCTTTGAGTCAACTTTATTTTGGCCTTCACGTTTCTCGTCTTTTAAACACTTGATTTGTTCTAGTAATGTCCGGTTAAGGCTCTTTAAACGTAAATCTTCTTCTTGTTTTAATAAACGCTCCTTGAATTCCTTCTTTGATGCTTTAGCTTTCTTGACTTGCTCAAGTAGTTTTTTTTGGTGATCTCTGAGGCGCAAAATTTCCGTTTTTGTTGTAGATGACTTCTTCAAGCTCTTTTTGCTTCTTTGATATAGTTTTTTCATTATCGTCTGAGATATCCTTAAGGTCTTTTAATGAATATTTTATTGATTTTGATTTTACTTGTTATGTCTCGAAACATGACCATCTTCCCTTTATAAGGAAATGTCAAAACTTGTTTCTCTATGTTTAATATGAATGTACCCAAATCCTTTAACCAGGGTTGACCAAGTATGATGTCAGCGTTTTTATCCGTCCTTACAACATGAAATTGAGATATGTACTCATCATGACCTATTGTCACTTGTAGATCACTATTTTTATACTCTTTTCGGTCAATTTTTTTTTCTTTACACCTTTGCTTAGCCCTAGAATTAATCGCTGATTTGCCAAGTTGATGTTGATCTAATTTTTATCATTGCTTGGGCTGATGGCGACATTAACCTATCTTCCTTGGATACTTCTTTTTAATGTAATTACTCCGTGATCTGTAACTGAAAGACCATTATAAGAAAACCCTTCTTTCTTCGTCATTTTAGAATTGAGCTCCATCATTTTTTTCAATGATTGATCCCATTTGTTTTGTCGAGATGACTTAAGGTATTATGTAATCATGTTTTCTTCGGTAAAAGTGTGCAATCACACAATCCTTTAATTGTGAATGTACGACTGTAGGCATTCATACATTTTGTATAGTTTACAAATTCTGAAATGGCCACTAAAACAATGTTGAAAGTGGTGGTTGTGATAGTGGTTCGTACAGACTATTGTACGGACATTAATATGCCTTTGTATGGTGGCTGGCACAATGATTTTTAATATAATACTGTACAATAATGCAGACTTCAACTATGTATTGCACACGCTGAATGGTTGTACGAATGATCCGATTCGTAGTAGAAGTATTAATTAAAGGTACGCTTAAGATCTTGTGTTCATTTCAGGTTTTTTTTTTTTTTTTTTTTTTTTTTTAATTCTTAATATTTTTATGTTGGACCCTTATATATATATAACCACTTTGTTTTTTTTTTTTTGTTCCCTTAAATCTGATTTATTTATTTATTTATTTTTGTAATTAATTAAAATTTTTTTTCTTAACACACACACACACACATATATTTTTTTTGTTTTTTTTTTAAATGGCCAAAGGCCAACTGGCGAATTGGAGAACCTCCCACTTCTTAGCGAAACGCTTGAGTCTTGATGGCAACAATGTTGACGGAGCTTGATGGCTAAAAGCCGGGATCAAACATAGCTCTGATACCAATGTAACGACCACTATTCTTATACACAACGGAAATATTAAAATACTTTATAGACAAATACATCCATTGTAGGATAGTAAATGTAAATTGTATACACACACACACACACACACACATATATTTTTTTGTTTTTTTTTTTAAATGGCCAAAGGCCAACTGGCGAATTGGAGAACCTCCCACTTCTTAGCGAAACGCTTGAGTCTTGATGGCAACAATGTTGACGGAGTTCGATGGCTAAAAGCCGGGATCAAACATAGCTCTGATACCAATGTAACGACCACTATTCTTATACACAACGGAAATATTAAAATACTTTATAGACAAATACATCCATTGTAGGATAGTAAATGTAAATTGTATATTATATAAAGAATTAATGTAGGATGATACAAATGAGAATGAGGGTCTTGTATATATAGCCAGGTAAGTACCCTTTCACTAACGATTATGTCCTTAGGGACATACCTTTTAATTAATTGCTAATTAATTAATCATTAATCTTATTTGTTGTCTTTTACATTATTTGTGTTTATTTTTATATAAATTTGTTTGTTACATATTGTGTGTGATAAATTCACTAGATGAGATTTGTAGTCAACTATATAATGATGCAACTCCAAATACATGCTAAAACAATTAAGCGTTTATGAATTATGTAACTTATACAAGATATCATTTGGAAAGTTTATTGTAATATCATATTTCATTCCTTCAAAATTGAGAGAGAATACCAAAGTTTAGAAACAATTATGAAATCATTTATGGAAACACTGATTCACCGCCTACTGCTTATATATATATATATCTTTTAATTGGAATAGCCTCTAAAATCATGTACTAGAGAAATGACTAACCACCTCATGTAATTGTAGACATTCCTCTTTGAGTGCCACCCACAATGATATGAAAAGTAGGCAACAAGCATATGAGCAACTCTCATATTTTCTATGTTCATTAACAAATGAAAAATATTGATAAAATCCTTGTTATCTCATGAAAAAATGGCATATTGTAATAGAGCAAACCTTTACTAACCAACCTGCTAAGTATGATGAGAGGTAACAAAACACTAGGCTTCAATATTGAAACCATCATTATTATGGCTATCAAATACCTTGCTAGATTACTCACTAGAACAAAGCTTCCTTGCTAGCCACCTCACTAAAACAAGGGAAACTTTGATAATACTATAATAATAAACTTCATGTATCCATCTCCCATTGTTGTCCCCTCAAGGCAGGGAAACTTGGATGCACTACATCAACAGGGTCCATGTGTCTGTCTCCCATTACCATCTTCTCAAAAGATAAATAACTACAATAGAATGCTAGAGATAATTGATATCATAAAGTTGGAGTTATCCATGAGTATAGGGAAACAAAGCTATAGATAATATGCAAGCTAATAACTCTTTTGCATACGAGTCTCTGACACCTTCCAATTTCAAAATGTTTTCTCTCATTTACAAAAAAAGAAACTTGGTAAAAGTTTGTGAGCAATTTAATGTTCTTGCACATTTTCTTTTGAGGTTGCATTTGCTTCCATGGACTACTTTTTGTAGACTTGCACTTGAATGCCACACAAAATTGAGGTAGATCATTGTATGATATTTATCATATCATATGTCAGTGAGTACAGAGATCCTTTGTTTACACCATACTTCATTAGTTTATATCCTTATTAGGGAGAATGCAAGCCACGCCATACATCATTGAGTTTATTTCCCATTTAAGAAAAGAAGAGTGCAAAATATTTCAACATTAGTGGGATCTTTTATAAGGTTGTAATAAGGGTTGAAGGGTCCATTAGAGTAATAACTATGTTGTATTAATTTTGGGATGAGAGAACAATGGGTGTTGATTTGTGAAAACTAGTGTCTAAGTAAATAGATTAGATATAAATTTGCACTATTGGAATTATTTAACCAAATAAAACAGTGGAAAAACTTAGAAACACAAGAAAAGATAGGAAAATAAAAACAAATTTTGTGCATGCACAATTTTCTCTACACTTCAACATCAATTCATCATTCAAATAACATCTAAACATACAAGAGCACCCATGCTAGGAAAATGACTTTAAGAAAAAATACAAACTGCATTTCCAACTCTTAGAAATATGCCCCAAATCACCTCTATGTTGTACTGTATGGTTTGTACAACCTACAAACCAATGGCTTCCCTCGCAATTCTTCTTCTTTCCTAGAAAATAAAAAATTCCTTATGATTTTCTATCTTTTTTCTCAAAATCCTTACGGAGAAAATAATTGATTGTGTCCCCTCTTTCACTTGGCTTCCTTTTATAATTTTGAGTTGGGCCAAATCTCTGATCTCAATGGTCAAGATTAAATCTAATCTTGATTTCGAGATAAATGGTCCAAATTCATCCTAAATCACCAGGACCCAAACTTAGACACTTTATTAAATTAAGCTTGCTTTATAAAAAGACATTCATTTTGTTAATTAATTAAGAAAGTGAACTCCTAAGTCTAAGAGTAATTTAATGACGAATCCCACAGCTTTGACACTTTTCTTTTGCTGAAATACATGTTAGAGCTACAATCATCAACACTTCCTCTCACTGGGAAAGGTATTCTCTACCACTCCAAGCTTATCTTGAAAGAAGACAAACTTTCCTTTCACCAAAGGTTTGGTGAGTATGTCTGCAACTTGCTCATTTGTTGGAATATACTAGAGCTTGACTGCTCCCTTCAAATCCCAGTCTATAATGAAATGGTACCTAATCTCAATGTGTTTCAACCTATCATGAAATATTGGATTCTCCTAGAGTTTCATGCAACTCTAATTGTCACAATGAATCATTGTAGGTTCCAACTCTTGATCAAACAATCCTGTAAGCAACTTGTGAAGCCAAACTACTTCACAACTACCCAAACTAGCTACCATATACGAAGCTTTTGTCGAATTGAGTGCTATTGAATTTCGCCTCATGGTAAACTAGGAAATCATTACAAAACCCAAATTGAAACAACACCTAGAGGTGCTAAATATGGATATTCTTGTAACTTCACCCCATCTCCATCAAGGAAACTGAATCCATACTCCACTGTGCCTTGCAAGTATCTGAGAACATGCTTTGTCGTGATCTAAATAACCTGTCTTAGCTCCACCATGTAGTGACTCAAGGTGTTCACTACATAACAAATGTTTGGTCAAGTGTTGGCCATATACATTCATGAGCCAATCAACTACTTGTATTGTTTGGAATCTGCCAACATTGACTTTGAAGGATCCACCTTCTCTAGGTTGGTCACCATTAGAGTAGCTATATATCTACTATCCTTCATCCTGAATCTCTTTAGGATCTCCATTGTATACTTCCCTTGTCCAAGGAATATCTCTCTTCATCTCTGCTAAACCTCAAGCCCTAGAAAGTAATTCATCAGCCCAATACCTTTGATCTCAAATTATGTTGCCAAGTTTGATATGCACTCAGTAATTAGCTTCTTTGCCCCAGTATGAATCAAATCATCCATGTAGAGCACCAAGATGATGCGTTCATATCCAATCTGTATGAACTATAGGTTGGAATCTGTCTCACTCTTGGTGAAGCCCATGCTCTACAAATTGTTGTCTATCATGGAGTACCATGCCCTCGATGCCTATTTGAGTCCATACAAGGGTTTCTTAAACTTGCATAGATTTGACTCTTTGTCATGTACCTCAAGCCCCTATGGATGCTCTACATTATTGAAATCTGGTAGTTTGGAAGGTATTTTCAATTGGAAAATACCTTGAAGATTTATGGGTTGGTTAATGGGATTTGCACCCAAGTTTGGGGTTATTGACCTAAAGTGAGTGGGCTTTGAACCCTAGGAAATGCTAATCTAATGTTAAGTTTGTGTTGGAGGTTTCTTAAAGGACATAAGGGCTTCCTAAGAGACCTAAGGAAAATTATAAATAAGGCCAAAGGAGAGGCTAGTTGACAAGAAGGCAAAGCGACATTCTTCTTGTGGAGTGGCTAAAAGGACTTAGCTTAGGAAGCAAAGGAGCCGCAAACAACAAAAAAGAAAAGGAGGGCCAAATTGGTTAGAGATCTATGGTAACGTTGGTAAAGTAGAACAAGTCACAGGGCCTACCATAGACTTGGAAGGAGAACATGCTGAGACTATGGACTGCAACAACATATTGAGTTAGGGCCAAGCATTGGTTAGGTTTCGCTACAACAAGGTCAATAGGGCCGAGGCTTGGTTAGGTGTTGGTTGAGAGTCAGGAAGAGGAAGGTTCTGCGCTAGAAGGAGGGTAATCACTGTATAAACTAACCACATGCTAAGGAAAGTTGCCAAGAGGAAGGATGAAGATAGGAGGGTCGAAGGGATGATTAGAGCAGGTTGAGGACTGGCAAGTTACTTAGGAAGCTGGCTGAAAGTTGGACGTGATGTTGTTAGGGAAAAAAAAATGTTCTGGAGTTTGGAGGGCTACTAGAAGGGAAGACCCAAGTCTGGACTGGATTGGCATTATATGGATTGTGAAGGGCCATGATCTGTGGTATGGGACCCCTGAGGTTTTCTTATTAATAGAATTCTGAGAAAAAAGTTTAGGCCATAAAATCTTGTGTACTATCATTGATCTAATTGCTAATATATTCCGTTGCGTAAATGTTTTTTAAAGTAAGGCCTCTTCAATGCGTTTATGTTTCATAGCTAAGGCATAGACAAAACCTAGGGCATGTGGAATTCTATTATGGTAGCAGAGCTACTTTGAAGAGAAATTAGGTCATATTTGTGCATAAGTGTCAGTTCTAGGGAGGAGCTATAAGATTGTTGTAGGATGCAATAATATTTCCATGAGACATGGCTAGGTATCCCATGTGAGACATGGATCATATTGTTCCAACAAGGAGTTGTGGATTATTGCAGCGTAGGGTGGCAGAATGGGAGTTTTGCTAGACTGGAGAAGAATTCCATGAACAATAGTATCTTGAGTGGCAGATTGTTGATACCATTGATGAATTTCCATTGACTTTTCAAAGTAAGTTGTGACCACTTACGTGCCTTGGAAAGGAGTGCTTTGACATGGACAAGGTAGCTTCATATGGATTGTGTTTTAATGAGTTTCATGAGATAGTACCTTTATTGGGTTGAAGAGTTGCACACCTGACAATGGAGCCATGTTCTTATGAGGTGTTGGACCTATGAGGATGAGGACACTTGCAAAGTTGAGTTGCAGTGGCCTAGGGTGTACTAGGCCAAGTGTTCAACCACAACTCGAGACTGGCCTTGAAAGGACACACATTTAGTTGTAGCATGTGTGTAGGTTTTCATGAGGTTAATTTCCGAAAAGGAAAGCAAAGTGAGCTAAGGGAGGATTTTGTAGGCTTAGAGGTATTATGGCTTCAAAGGGAGACTTAGAGGGAGAGTTAGCAGCCCAGTGGAAATCTAACCTTCAGGCTCAAGAAAGAGAGTGGAGTATTCTAGGCCATGCAAGGAAAGTCACAAACCATGCAAGTAAATTTGTGGTGTGTGTAAGGAAAGTCGTAGACCATGTAAGGAAGTCATGTTGCACAAGGAAAAGTCATGGTATATGCAAGGAAGTCATAGACCATGTAAGGAAAGTCATGATCATGCAAGAAAAGTCATGGAACATGCAAGGAAATCATGACCATGCAAGGAAAAGTCTTGGCACATGTAAGGAAGTCATGACAATGCAAGGAAAAGTCATGGAGTTGGAGATTTCTGGGAACAAGGGAAGTCATGGTTTGGATGGCCATTTAGGATGCACTAAAGTGAGAGGCTTCTAGGAGCATGGTGTCTTCAAAGGTCCAGATCTTCCAAAAGGATGTGGTTGTGGATAAGATTCAGAGGCAGGTAGAAATACCTTCCTTGCATGTCAAAATTTGGTAGTTCGGAATGTATTTCCTGTTGGAAAATCCCTTGGGGATTTCTGGTTTGGTTAATGGGATTTGCACCCAACTTTATGGTTTTGGACCCAAAGTGAGTGGGCTTTGAAGCCAAGGAAATACTAATTTAATATTAAGGTTGTGTTGGAGTTTTCTTGAAGGACATAAGGGCTTCCTAATAGACCTAAGTACAAGTATAAATAAGGCCAAAGGAGAGGCTAGTTCACAAGAAGGCAAAGTGACAATCTTCTTGTGGAGTGGCTAAAGGACTTAACCTAGGCAACAAGAAAGAAAAGGAAGGTTGGATTGGTTAGAGATCTATGACAACACTAGTAAAGGAGAACATGCCACAGTCAGGCCGCAGGGCTGCAGGGCCTGCTATAGATTCAGAAGGAGAATAGGTCGAGACTAAGGACTACAACAACATATTGAGTAAGGGCCAAGGCCTAGTTAGATCTAGCCACAACAAGGTCAACAAGGCCAAGGCCTGGTTAGGTGCTTTCCAAGGGTCAGGGAGAGGAAGGTTGTGCCCTAGAAGGAGGGCTAAACACTGTGTAAACTGACTGCAGGCTAAGGAAAGGTGGCAAGAGGAACTTTGAAGGGTTGGTTGAATAACTAGAGTAGACCGAAGGTAAAGACAAAAGGGCCAAAGTGTTAGTTAGGTTGTTTTGAGTAGGTCGAGGTCTGGACAATTGCTTAGGAAGTTGGTTGAATGTTGGATAGGGTGTCATTAGGGAAAAAAAAACAATGATGTGGAGGCTGGATGAGGGCTTCCAGGAGGGCATACCTGATTCTGGACTTGTGAAGGAATACAAAGACAACAATGTTGCCAGCTGGACTATTGTGTGAATAGGGCATGCTAGTAGGGCTACCATGTCACTAGAGAGAAATCCTAAGATGCTTGAAGGCTACTAAAGGAGAAGCAACCAGAGCAGGTGTAAAATGTTAGCCTAAAGGAGTTGGTTGATCAGTTTAGGGAGGGAAAGAAGTGCCATGTAAGCTACAATAGGTAGCTAAACAATTGGTGATGAAGCTGTTGGAAACTAGGAAAATACCGAGAAGGGGGAGGTGAATCTGTATTTTATAACAAATTTAATAAATTATAATACACACACTCAAATATTTAGAAAATAAATTACATAAATCACATAGGAACCCCATAAGCATCATACTCATATGAGACACTGATTTTTACGTGGAATCCCATAAAGGGAGAAAACCACCCATATTCTTTTTAAATTTTATGAAAAAATAAGCACCAACTTATTTTTACATCATATTATGCAAGCATCAACCTACATAAGGCTCCAACCTCTTTTTCTTTGCAAGCACCCATTTGCTGGAAGCACCAACTCAGTCTATTTACATACACCTACATGAAGGAGAATCTAATCCCTTGATAAATGATGTTAATATTTGTTTTGTCTGTCTTATTTAATCTTCTCTTTGCAGTACCCTCTCTATTTCTGATCCTTTGCAATTTCCTTATACATAACAACTTCTATTTTCACCCAATCTTCACATACATCCTTTGTTTTGTCCTTTTGTTTCGTATATGTTTCAGATTTTTGACATTTGAAAACTCTCATTAGCTTTTCATGCCCATTATTTATGTCTTTATCTCATGTTGTTAATTTCATCACAACAAAAGAAAAAATTATCGATTGCAAAATGAATCATTAGTTTGTACCAATCTCAACTATGTCTTTTTGCATTCACAATTATGAAGAGCTAAATCACTTCAGATTCATTCCTTTTCAAATTCACTGGTCACTTGATTTCTAATATGCAATGCCAAATATCGAGAACACCAAAATACCAATTTTCCAAATATCGAGAACACCAAAATACCAATTTTTGTTTGAATAGATTGAAGCATCATTAATTTTGTACACACATACGTTCAACTCACCAGAATGCCAAACAACAGATTCATTACAATTCCATCGGGCCCACGTTTTGTTGTTCAATGCACAATTTTGCTAGGAGGTCTAGAATCCTAATATCCCTAAATTATTAGTTGTAAACCTCGTGATCTGAATATCTGCCTTTGTGTTGAATGGAGATTTGGCTTCTTACAATCTGTAATGGGGATCACACAAATATATGGAAACTTTCTACATTTCATCAGGTATCTAGGTGTTTTTAAATTTGGTATTTTTCCTTTGATGTTGGATTATGGATACTTTGGATGGCTCTCATTAGGGGAATTTTGAGGTAAAAAATGGGCATCAAAACAAAAATTGTACTAAAAATATTAACTTTAAAAGAACCAATAGGATTAAAGATGATGATGTCATCCCCAAGGGAAAATATTTTTAAGGAAAAAGAAGAAAACTATTTTTTTTAATTCTATTTTCGACTTATCTCCTTATAGTTTCACTCAAATGTCAAGTATAGACACCTATATAACACACTTATTCTATGCATTTCCAATTTTTTCCCGATGTGGGTCTACTCAAAATTATGCAAAGTGGTAAGCGTTGGATGGGGAATTGAATTTTGTATCCAACAAGTATATACACTTGAAATTTTAGTGAACTTGTAAGGAGATAAGCCGGAAATAAAATAAAAATAGTTTTCTTTCTTTTTCTTTAAATAATTAAAAATCTTATTTTATTATTTTAACTATTATTTTAAAAAATAGTTTCCTTCCACATGGATGCCTCTGAGTGGTGCCATGTGTCACATGGATTTGGCCCACTTGCATCCAAAAGATCCAAAATCACCTTCCACTGTCATGTGTACGAAGTATGCCACAACATCATGTTGATGTCATTTACACCTGTATGCCAACACAATTTCCAACTCATCCTCATCATCCAACAGAGTTATGCCATCTATCATATTGTCACTTATACTTAGTATGGAACTAAATCCAGGGTCCAGGGTGTTTTTCCCTATTTAATTTTGTAAAAATGTAAAGGGGTGGATGCCAAATTCTATGTATGGATCCAAATAATGCTAGAATTGCAACCCGCGGGAACATATATCTGGATCTAGGGTTTTTCCCCGTTTGTGTGCAAATACTTTGGATTCCTAGATACTCCCTCTACTTGGATCCCTTCCTCTAAACAGAACCTTAACATAATTCTTACTGAAACATATCCGAATATGGGTCTTTACCTAATTTGCGAGGAGTTAAACTCTCGGATGTCCCGGATATCTAGATGAATCCATATTTTTCCAATAGGCGAATGGTTTCAAATTTCTCCAAAGACACGAATTTCTCCAAAGATTCGGATGGACCCGAATGTCCATGCATCCTCGGATGAGTCTAGATTCCCAAATAAGTCTTGATGAATCCATTATTTGGCTTGTTTTCACATATTTTAAGTGGCCCGAATATTTCTTGAAGTCCAAAATTTTTCCATAGCTAAACCTCCCTTTACTTCAAACCTTGGTTTCTCATCAACCCTTAAAAGTTTTTCTGAGTGTTATATACCATTGGAAAGGTCTATGAGAGGAATACACAATGAAAAAATTAGTTTTATAATTTGAGCTGAAGAATTAAGGAAAAAAGTATTCAAAGCTATAACCTCCAAACTCCCTCTGAACTTGACACCAATAGATAACAATGACTCAACTTTGACATCAATGAAAACAATGACAACTTTGAAAATCAATGGTAAGACTTTGCTCAACAACCTCCCCCTTTGGCATCGATGGAAACACATTCAAACATTATTGGTCATTGATGGCAATACTACCTAGCAACATTGTTCTTATTCTTCAAGATCTTTGTACCCATAAACACATTGCATTATTTTGATGTGAATGCTTTTTCATGCTCCCCCTTTGAAATCAATGGAAAAGGGCCTGGATGTTCATTCTCCCCCTTTGACATCGATGGCAAAGGGCCTCAATGATCATTATCCCCCTGAGGGAATATAATATGTTGTTGATGAGTGATGTTTGTAAGTACATGCTCGCCTTGAACTTTTGAGAGGCAAATTCATATTTTTTGTTTCGATGTTTATTTACTATCCCCTTTAACATTTCATTGGTGTGTGGATTTTAGGAGCCAATTTCAGAGGACTCTCCCCCTTTGACCATCCTCCCTCTAATTTGAATTGTTGTTGAACTGAATGTCGTGTCTATCTTCTTCTCTCCATGTACTCTAATGTTTGGACTCTTCTCCTTTAATCATGCTCCTTTTAAAAAATTTCTCAACATACATGGGCTTCTCACTCTTTTCAACTATAGATGACTACTTTATTCAATAATTACTCATGTTCTGCTCCCCTTGTGAATGTTTTTGTTTATGTTTGTTGTAACCATAATCCATTAATGTTGTTTGCTCACTCTCCTGCTTTGATTTTGAGAATTCCCAAGCTAATTACTCTCCAATCGCTGCCCCTTTTAAACTTACACTACTTCTACTAATCTTGAGACTCTCCTTGGGTTTGCTTTCCTTGCTTATCTTTCACATTTTAATTATACAACTATCCTTGACTAACTTAGGTAGCTGTCCTTCTTTCAAAAGAAATTAGTGAAGAGATGAGGGAGACATTAACCCCAACTTTTGTCTTAAGTACTCAAAGGGTTCTTTGGCAAGGGGCTTGGTGAATATATCAACTATTTGTTCATTTGTTGATATATATTTTAACTTTACGATTTGATTAACTACCTATTCTCTGAGAAAGCGATTCTTGATGGGTATATGTTTGGTTTTTGAGTGAAGAACAAGATCCTTGGATATACTTATTGCATTGGTATTATCACATTTGATGGAAATATGTTCATAAAAAAATACATTCATGCCTTGAAATGTTTGCTTCATCCAGAGTATTCAAGTGCAACACGCTGCAACTATTATATACTTGGTGTTACATTTCATTTTGTCACACTAGGCAAATGAACATTGGTTTGGATCTTTCACTATCCAAAAATGTGTCCCAAAGCATTCCCTTGCAAAGTTAGAATCCAAATTATCCCAAAGAAAGTGGAATTCCTAGATCCCATGGTACAAAACCCTGTTTTTGGCTACCTACGCAGTTCCCTAGTCAATTGTTGCGCATACACAGAGAAGAGCATTAGAAGCTGCGCATAAGTACACATTGTCTTACACTGTGACCTGCGAACATGATTTAACACATGTAAAAATAAAAAGTAGTTTAGAAGCATTTTTGGTAGCATCTATCCTAACCAACAAGCTTCGAATGGTTTCCTATTCAGTGATTATCCCTCCCACCATGGAGAAACTGCCTCTCTTTTGGAATCCCTATCCCATCATCAGTAGATCTCATCCCCTGGAAAATGGATCCAAAACTTCCCACTCTTGGCCTATAAAGCTAACCCAGGCCTGAGGATTGAGGAGGACTGTTGGAAGTACCCTTATGCTGCAAGAATAAGGTTGGAAGGCTATTCATTCAAGGAGAGGGTTGGAGATTGTGGGAAGGGAGTTGCAACATCAAGGCTACATGGTTGTAAAGCTATTCTCCATTTTATTTTTATAAAGGCAATTTTTCTTTCTCAATTACATATTTGTTGATATAATTTGTAGGATTCCTTGATCACCTACATAGATTGTGATTACATATTTTTCAGTTTATGATACATGATTGGTTAATTAGTCCATTTATCTCTTATGATTATATACTGGACACTTTGATCTCTTGTTTATTTATGTCTATATAGATCTCCTTCATGACATTATGGAGAAGCTGTGGGAAGCAATAGGAGGATCGCTAAAGCATCGAGGAGCGAATGGTTGAAAGATTTGAAGGGAATTCATCAATCATTTTGTTTAAATGATAAGTGGCCTACATCATAATATATGTTTCAGTCAATCATAGCCTAGAGAAAGGTAGCAGTTCCTGATTGCTTGTTACTAGGTTTCTTTGAAGTCTAGGGAGATCACTCTTGTCTGCAAGAGGGATAAGTCCACATAACAAATTAGCGACTCCACTGGGGACTCATTTCACTCTCCATTTGTTTTATCGTTTGACCATTTGAACCTTTTGTACAAGCCTTCCTTGAGTTCTTGGAAATCTTAAAATTTTGGATTTTGGGTTGGATTTGACTTGTTTTTTGTTTTTTTCCAAAATTCCGTGCTTGTGTGCACTTAGTTTTTAGGCACAATGCACATATTTGCGCATCTGTCTTTTAGCAACTGCGCGTATACGCACTGGTTTCTTCTAGAAACCGCGCATATACTTGGAATTTTTAAAAATTACAGTTTTATCCTCATCTAGTCCAAATTTTTTAGATTTTCCTGTTAATTTACACTTGTTTGTACCTTCTCTGAGTGCTTGTCAGTCTGGCTGAGTGTTATGGAAAAATTTGCTTGTGATTGTCTTTTTTTTGCAAGTTAGGGTAAAGTCTCATATGATGAATGGTCGATCTATCAAAAGAGAGATCTGCTCATTGTCTACTGGTCCTGCCTTGTTGGTTGTATAAATTTATTCTTTCGATTAGGTCAAGTGTTGAGTCCAACTTGCTCTTTTGCGAAAGTTTGATTTGTGTGTCAAAATCGATGATTTACAAGATTAGGTATTGTTTGTGAAAAATACTTCTTATGCTTGTTTTGAAATGAAAAGTCATTTTTCTTTTTGTCGCTGAAGTGTTCATGAACTGTACTTTTGCTGCAAGTGAATTCATAGCATTCAATTAGGAAAATTTATTTTTAGTGATTATTGGTTTCTTGTTGCATTTTGAAATTTTCTGAGTGATTGTATGAAAAAAGAGACTTCTTGATTTTTTGTGTTATTGGGAAAAGTGAAAGTTTGAAATTATTTTCAATATTTGGATGATTCGAAATTGGATATTTACATTTTAGGAAAAGGGATATAGTGGGGTTTAGAGTTTTGTTTACATTTCAGTTGAAAAAATTAAAGACTCTTTCCTTACTTCAAATAGATTTTCATTGCAATAAAAAGCTTATATTTTCATTTTCAATTGCATTAGGATATGCGTCAAGTCATAATTTCATCAGTTTCAATCCATTTCTTTTGAGTAAATAATAACTCTTAAAATCAACGCTAATAAAATTAATCTAGAAAGTCTAATTTTTAGGGCTCTTTTCCACCTACAGTAGATCAGATTGTAGGGTTTTGGAATAGGAAAGTGAGTTAACTTTGTAAAGCTGTAAACAAACATTGGCATGTTGTGATAGGGAGAAAAATCCATTTACTGCAATTTTTCTCTGGGAAGCTTCCCTTACAAACGTGTCAAGCATGAGATCATATCAGACCCAATGAAGTGATCGAACCCACTTCATTGGCTACGGTAGAGTGATTTACAAGTACTAAAAATGGTGTCGAAAGGTACTTGGGAGTCACTTGGAAGTAAATCTCATATTAACCATGTTGAGGAACTTTCAAGGGGATTACGCTTTGTTACTCTGCCCTTGCGTGCACGTCTGATTTGCCACTGTCCCCCCAGGTTGAATTTTTTTATGTTGTAACCTTAGTGACCATATTCTTAGGGATTTTACACGAGGTGACGATGAAGGGGAAGTCTCTACTGTACCTGGAACATACATTGGTTAAACTCACTTGGAAATTTCTAGAGGGTATTCTTCATTCGAGATGGCATAAATGAAGTTTACTTGTACCATATCATGTACATTAAGTAGGTTTTCAACGTAACTAGTTCCACTTGCTCTATCTATAGCCACTTTTCACTTTGAATTCTATGACGTTGGATTTCATCACCAACTAGTGATCTCACTGTGAAAAGCTTGTTTGCATGGTTTGAATCCTTAGATTTTTTAGCATGTGTTAATTGTTTACTTTTACTTTTTAGATACCTTAGGATTGTATTGTGAATATTGTTTTATTTTTTGATAAATTTACATCCTGACTAAATTACCAAGGCAATCACGTTGAATTCAAGGTAAACCTCCCGAATACGCACCTAGTCAATTGGAAAAGATAAAAATTGAAAGGTCAAAGTCAACATGATCTAAATCCTCAGAAGAACCTAAAACATCGACAATTTTCAATTTGAGACGGTAGAAACCAAAGTGAATCCAACGTAAGAAATAGAATCAAGTTTAGTTCACTCTGGCCTAGAGATTACCGAAGTAGTTCAAAATGAATCTGATATTGGTGAAGTTTCAGACACTGAACTAACCGAACCAGAAGTAGAAGAACTTGAGTCTGAAGTTTCTCAACTTGAATCACCTTCAGCTATTATAGCTCTTACTCTTGAGCCACCTTCACTTCGATGGAGGCTGATAATTATGACTGGATTACCTCTCGGGTTAATTAGAATTGAAGATATTACCGGAAACGAAGAGACAAAAACACCACATTCACCATTTACCGGTAGTGAATCTTTTGACCCAAGAGTTCCTTTCTCTCCTTTCTGACACGACCTTGGTATTGTACCACTTTGAGCCTTTTAGGTAAGAATTTATCACTGCCACACATTCCCTTTTATTCACTAGAAAGAACTATGTCAGAAATTGTTAAGTTATGGTATGTTCTATGCTTATAACAGTTTACTTCTTTTTCTTATTATATTCCACCGATTAGCAATCACATGTACATAAAGTAAAGTGCAGATAGAACATTAAACGATCGACAGAAAACAAGCCAAGACAAGAGACACAAGATGTAGCGGCTAGCCAGGGACAAACCCCACAATGTGTGGGGAAACCCTTTGATCAAATATTCTTTTATCTTCAATAATTCAGCAGAGAGAAATAGTACAACAAATCTGATTCATATCAGCAGTAGCAAACCCTAGATCAGTAGCATCAGCATTAGCGGCTTCATTATCAAACTAGGGCAGACCATATCTCACAAACCGACAGTCGGATTGACTTCATTCCACCACCAAAAGTTTCGACTTCCAGAGGAGTTTTAGATGAACCTACAGCGCATTTCAGATGAGGAGATCTTCTAGGCCATGCAAGTCAATCTTTACTTCTGCAATTGCAGCTTCAGTTTCAGCAGTTTCCGGCTTCAAACTAGGGCAGTCGATATCTTGCAAACCGTTCGTCGGATTGACTTCATTCCACCACCAAAAGTTGCGGCTTTCAAAGGAGGTTCAGATGAACCTACAAAGCAGTTCCAAAGAGGATATCTTCTAGGCCACGCAAGTCAATATTTACTTCTGCAGTTGCAGCTTCAGTTTCAGCAGTTTCCGGCTTCAAACTAGGGCAGTCGATATCTTGCAAACCGTTCGTCGGATTGACTTCATTCCACCACCAAAAGTTGTGGCTTTCAAAGGAGGTTCAGATGAACCTACAGCGCAGTTCCAAAGAGGAGATCTTCTAGGCCACGCAAGTCAATCTTTACTTCTGCAGTTGCAGCTTCAAATTCAATAGCTTCCGGCTTCACATGTGTGAGAGAGAGAGACCCATTTCAACACAGTAGAGAAGAGACAGATGTGATGAGATGAGTGAGTCCAAATGAGGAAAATTCTTATATTTATACACAACGTTGGTGGGTGAATAGATGCGATTGTTGGGCTTCTGAGCCTACATGAGTTGTAGGTCGGCTTGATAAGAAATTCCATAATCAAAATAAATTCATATCTCCATGAATACTTATCGGAATTGGATGATCTTTATATCAATCCTACACCTCTCGACGAGAGGAATCTAATAAAAATATTATTAGCCA
Organism: Pinus tabuliformis; assembly: GCA_031772625.1. Lineage (NCBI taxonomy): Eukaryota > Viridiplantae > Streptophyta > Pinopsida > Pinales > Pinaceae > Pinus > Pinus tabuliformis. The sequence continues at coordinate 275,125,440 of CM062804.1, read as the reverse complement.
TGAATAAGATGACCCACATGAAGTTTTGCCCTGATTGCCAATTTTAATAGAAATTCCTATTGGGAGCCAACCCATTGATTCCTCTATGTTTACTAGCTCCCAGAATCACTATTGTATGGTGGTCCATCAGTTACTCCTAGGTACCAGTCACTTACTGGGACTTTTTTATGAGTTGTTGCTTCTCCTCAACCTTCTACTTAGTCATCTGGTTTATCTACATCTACTGTTTAGAGCATGACATACATGCCTGAAGCGCCTATGACATCAGACCAAAAAAATCACATGGTATATGGTAACTCAAGTAACCCTCAAGTAACCCCAACTGGTGTTTATTACCGGCCTGGGGGGAACCACCTTATCTTCCACCTGGAGGAAAACCTGTTGTTAGATCTTATCCTATAGTTGGGGGTCAATATTTCACCAGAACATATGGTTAGATACCTTAGTACAGTCCAAGTCAACCTGCTATAACTCAACCTTTGCTTGGTACTCCTTGCCTTGGGACGAACACTATTTGGAATCCTGCTTTTACTCAACAATTTAGTCCAGTTGCTCCACAAGTGCCACTTTATCAACCTGTTCATCCTATTGGACAACCTATTCCTCAAATACCTGTTCCAAGTATTGTCATACCTGTCCAGTAGCCTGTTCAGGGGATTCCGCAAAAAGTTGTCCAATAACCTATCCTGGGAATTCCTCAAACACTTGTTCAACAACTGATTCAATGACCTGCTTAGAGTGCACCGTAGACAACTGTTCAAACACTTGTTTCCTAGCTGGTTCCAAGTCCCCCTCAGACATCTATACTAGGAGTATAAAAAACGACCGTTCCAGTTACCCTTCAAATATCTCTTCCTCAAACTACTCAGGCAATCCCTCAGGTTTCTTCTTATCAAACTGTTCCTACGGTCTAGTCTATACAACATATTCCTATCGGGCAACCCACTATAGGGACAATGCAAACACCTTTTCAAGGTCAAGCTTTCCAAAGCACGCATTTCCAAGGTCAAACTTTGCAAATCCTACCTTTTCAAGGTCAAGCTTTCCAAAGCATGCATTTCCAAGGTCAAACTTTGCAAATCCTACCTTTTCAAGGTCAAGCTTATCTGGTTCCACCTTTTCAAGGTCAAGCTTTCCAAAGCACACATTTCCAAGGTCAAACTTTGCAAATCCTACCTTTTCAAGGTCAAGCTTATCTGGTTCCACCTTTTCCAGGACAAGTTTTTCAAAGTCCACCTTTCCAAGGTCAAACTTTCAAAAACCCACCTTTTCAAGGTCAATTTATTCAAATTCAACCTGTTCAAAACCAATTTGTTCAAGTTTAACATTTGCAAGCTCAACCTGTACAAGGGAAATATTACTTAGATCAAATGGGTCAAGCTCAACCTTTCCAGAGTCAATCATACCCTATTCATACTTATCAAGTCCTTCTTCAACCTCAACTTGGTATGATTCACCTTGGTTACCCTAGTGGAATTCCAATTCCAACTGCACAGTCTATTCCAGGATATCCTGGGTATCCTCCTCTAAGGGTTGGTTTTAACTCGCAAGGTTATCAAACTTTACTGCAAGACCCTAACCAATAGATACCATTTATTAAAACCATAGATTTACCTAATTTAACCTTGTTAACAAACAATCCCATTTATTATTATTCTTATTGGCCGACGATTCCTACCAGGTTACCGAGTGACATACCCAAATTTGAAGGTAAATTGGGAGAAGACCCATCCTATCATGTGGTGACATATCATCTTTGGTGTGCATTGAATTCTTTAATCTATGGTTCCATCCATATTTTCCTTTTCCAATGAACTTTAATTGGTTTAGCAGCCAAATGGTACATTGAGCTACCTCGTACCTCTTTCCATAACTTTAACTCTCTAGCAACATCATTTTAAACCCATTTCCTGTTGCCGATTCGATATGATACTGGTACCAAACTATTGACTTCTTTAAAACAATCAAATTTGACTCATATTTTCGATCATATACATGAATGTAGATGTAAACGTTGGTTAGTCAAAGTTTTTATTCTAGATCAGATTTTAGTTGAATGGTTTACCAAGTCACTTCTTCTTGTTATTACCGAGGATGTTGCTAAGGGAGGTGTCGTCACAAAAGAGCAGATAATTTCTCATGCCCAATATTTAGACTTAGTCTACAACCAATCTAACACCTTGTATGAGAAAATCCAAAATTTACCGCGCCCTTCAGGTGATCCAATAATTACGTCTCCTATAGGATCTAATTTTGCTGATGGTATAATAGGTTTTGTTAGCCAATAGTCTAAGGGGAAAAAGAAAAATTCTAAAATTACTCAGACTTTGGCCATACAAGATTCACCATTTGAAAACCTTTTTCCGGAAGCTATTTCCGAAATTAATTCCATAGAATCATCTACTAGAAAGAGTCAGTCAACTAGAGGTAAAAAGAAGGGCACATAAACCCGCTATAATTGAACCTATTGACGAGAAATGAAAACCTCGCTATCCTTGTCTTATTTGCGATAAGATCATTATATGAAGGAAGGCCCACATCAGGTAGAGGTTTCCAAATTCATTAAGGATTCTCCAACTCTTGCTGTTTTGAAGGATCCATTTCCTTCTCAAGATAGAAAAATGGTTTCTCATAACACATCTTCCTCTTCCACATCGCAAGATATCATGATGATGTCTTTGAAGCAAGTTATGGTAGCTACAAGATGAAAAAATTATGGATCTAAGGGTCCTATTGACAATGGAAACGAGGCTAGTTCATCTGGTCAACCTTCAAATTTGATTCCTCCTCCTCCTTATGAACCATTAAAGACTAAGAGACCAAATCCTGACATGATGATCCAACCACCTCATAAAGGCGTGCTTCACAAATCAGCTTTCAACTCGCATGCTAGAGCTGCAAAGAATTACAACATCGTTGAATACCTGGCTATGTCTCCTTCTACAATGTTAGCTTTAGAAGTGCTGCAAACATGCCCGACACAACGAAAGACTTTATTGTCAAAAATAGGAGTTATTGATATGTAAGATTCTAACCTAATTATCTTTGATCTTGAGAGTCATATCCCAAGACTCCCTCATCAACTAGCATTGCAGATTCTAGTTTTTGTTAAAACGAGATGAGTATTTCATATAGTTGTTGACAAAGGAGCTTCTATGTGTATTATGTTGATTGCTTTTTGGATAGATTTAGGTTCTCCAACCATCAATCAATCACCTACCACTCTGAAAGCATTTGATGGAAGAGGTTTTTGTCCTTATGCAATCTTGAACGATTTTCCCATAGAGCTAGAGGGTAAAAATATCGCAATAAATGTTGAAGTTGTAGATGCTCAACTCAATTACAACCTTTTTCTTAGTCGAAGTTGGACCTACGCTATGTCAGCAGTGGTCTCATTGCTTTCTCGTATGATACAATTTCCTCACAAAGGGAAAATTGTCAAAGTAGACCAGTTGTCTTACTACACTTTAGACCCTAACTCTATGGTAGCATACATTTTGTTAGGAAACCGAATACTCTTTATGAGGATATTGGTGTTGGTTTACTCAAAGACTCATCACTGATGGGAACCTTTGAGCTCCCTCCACTGAATTTTACTTCTAATCTTACTGAGGTTAACATGATTACATCAAGCACTAGGGAATATTTTGATCCGTGGATAGTGCCTTTAGAGTCTGAATTAGCCTCCTATGGTAATGAGATGCCTTTGAGCACGTTTGAATTGGCTTATTAGGAATTTCAATCATTTTCCCACCCATCATATTCTGCTATTGATCAAGTGAATGTGATCAATGATGATTATTCTCCTTTACCTTAGTTAGAACCAATTTCACTCCTTGATCCTTTCGATTATACGTTTCTATCTGATGAAAGTATTATGGAGGTCATGAATTTAGATGAAATTCCATGGAATGATTACCATCATCGTCCATATTTTCTACCTAACCCTGATAAAATCGAGAATCATTTTCCAACTATGTTTTCACTTGAGATAGTAGATAGTCTAGAATCACGCATTTTAGTTTTTCAAGCTGAATCCGAAAGGAATTTATGAAACATATATACAATGATTACCATTAACATCTCAGTCAAAAAAATAATTATTGAAAATCTTCACATAGGTGCCGCATGCTCATTCGAAGAAATTCGAACATATAAGACCCTATTTCAAGAATTCCGTGACATTTTTGCCTGATCCTATGATGAAATGCTAGGAATTGACCCAAGCATTATTATGCACGAGATTAAGACTTACCCAGATGTAAAACCTATCAGACAACGATTACGTCCGGTGCATCCGCAAAAAACTGCTACGGTTAAAGCTGAGGTTGAGAAATTACTCAAAGCAAGTTTCATTTAACCAGTTCCCTTAACTGATTGGGTGTCCAATATTGTAACTATTAACAAGAAACATGGAACCATTAGGGCATGTGTCAATTATAGGGATATCAATAAGGCCTGTCTAAAGGACAATTATCTTACTCCCTATATCGATCAAATCATTGACAAATGTGTTGGAAATGAAATGTTTTCATTTATGAATGGATTTTTTGGCCACAATCCAATCAACATACTCCTAGCTGATCAACACAAAACTACATTCATCTACCCATGGGGGACTTTTTCCTATCAAAAACTTCCATTCGGTTTGAAGAATGTCAATGCAACTTTTCAATGGGCTATGTGTTATGCATTTCACTATATTAAGCATATTGTGCAACCTTATTTGGATGACTTTCCAACTCATTCACTGAGACAGGAAGACCATCCAATGCATTTGTGAGGGATCTTTATCAAATTTTGTCATTACAATATTGAATCCACAAAAATGTGTTTTTTGTGTGCAATCCGGTTGATTGCTAGGGTTTTTGATTTCAAAGGAAGGCATTCATGTCAATACATTGAAGGTTGAGGCTATTATGAATTTGCGTTCTCCTTCCAATCTCCGGCAACTCTAAAGTTTGCAAGGAAAAACAAACTTTCTACATTGATTCATTCAAAACTACACTGATTTGACTAAAGGTTTTTCTCGACTGTTGAAAAATGGCATCTCATTAAATTGGGATGAACTGGCTCAAAAGGCCTTTGATGCACTTAAACATGCGCTGACCCATACACCGTTGTTGCATCCTCCTGATTATCATTGAGACTACTTTTTATACTTATCTACATCTGATGTCACTATCGACATGGTTTTAGTTCAGGAAGAAAAACCAAACGAATAACATGTGATGTATTACTTAAGTATAAATTTGACCAAAACTGAAGCAAGATATGCACATGTGGAGAAATTGGCCTTGGCATCCATTCAAGCCATCCAACGTTTTCGCCACTACATTCCATTGCGCAAAACTAATGTGATTTCTGATTGCAACCCCATGGTTTACAGTCTTACCAGAAAATTTCTAGGGGGAAAATATTCCAAATGGATAGTCATCCTACAAAAAATTGATTTGGAATTCATTAAAGCCAAATCTAAGAAATCATTAGTATTTTTTGAATTATTGTGTGACTTTCCTCGTGCTGAGACATAAAATGTGGTAGAGGATTCTCTTCCAGATGAATCTCTCTTCTTGATCAGTACTTTAGATCCATGGTATGGAGATATCTTCATTTATCTTCACACCCAAACATTTCGGCCATAACTGAGTCAAACTAATCGTTGCCGTATCCGGTATCAATCCCAACAATACAATATTGTTGGTGATATAATTTATCATCATGGTGCCAATTCTATCTTCAGATGATGTTTAAATCACGAGGAAGCCAAAAAGGCAATAAATGAATAGCATTCTGGAGCTTGTGGCGGTCATATGTCAGGGTTTTCCACTACTCAAAATATCCTGCACGCAGGGTATTTTTGGCTTTCTATGTTCAAACACTGTATAACTGTGGTCCAAAAACAACTCCTCTTCACCCAATCATTGTTGTTAGTCCTTTCACTAAATGGGGCGTCAATTTCCTTACATTTAACCCTCACTCGGCCGGGGGCATGGGTACATTATCCTTGCGGTAGATTATTTTACGAAATGGGCCAAGGCGATGCCTACATATAAGGATGATGGTGAAACATCATCTATTTTCATGTTCAAGCATGTAATTGCTCGATTCGGAGTTCCACAAGACATTGTCACGGACCATGGTAGACATTTTTGAAACTTTATGATGACAGATCTTACCACGAGGGGCCCGCGTCATGATAGTTCTACTCCATATTACCCAAAGGAAAATGGCCAAGTAGAAGTTGTTAACAAGGTTTTAAACACCATTATTAAATGGATTATCATGACTCATAAACGAGATTGGCATCTAATGATTTATCCAACCTTGTGGGAATACCATACCACAACAAAAATTTCGATTGGTTTTACTCCTTTCCAGATCATCTATGGAATGGAAGTAGTTCTACCAATTGAATGTGAAATACCGTTTTTAAAAATGGCAATTGAATTATTACCAACCACTTCTACTAGGGAAGAACGTTTCCTGTACTTAGGACGTCTTGATGAGACTCGCCGTGATGTTTCATAAGCTAGCAAGGCCCAAAAGAAACATGTTAAAGCATAATATGATCAAAATGTCAAACCTCGTTTGTATGCGGAACATGATTTAGTCTTGGTCTATGATTAAGAGCACGATAAGTTAGGCGCTGGTAAATTTGAGCCCATGTGGCATGACCCTTATTTTGTAAAACATGCACTAGCCAAAAGGGCATATGAACTATTTGATTATGACAAAATTCATTTGGGAAAGCCCATAAATGGTCCTTACCTAAAGAGATATTATGCTTAGATTGTTTGGTGAAAAATTTGTATATTGTTGTACCATAGTTTACGTGTGGAAATTTTTAGCAGCTTTTTACGATTTTCTTCTACTTCTCTTGCTTATCTTGTGTTACAGTTGATTTGCATATGTCAACGCTCCCTCAAGCTTACATTGGCTTTGCTGATGGCGCTAGTTGTAGTACTCAAAATTTATCTTCCGTAACCTGGGTCATTTATTCACCCACAAATGAGTTAGTTTCTATTCATAAGATATGCCTTGGTCGAACAATGAATAATATGTTTCTATTCATGGGATATGCCTTGGTCGAACAATGAATAATATTACAGAGTATAGCACAGTGATTGAGGTATTATCTGATGCCATTTCATTTGGAATTCATTGATTGATTGTTAGGTTAGATTGACAACTCATAGTATTACATTTGAATGGTGTTTCTTCAGTTAGAAGTGCTTCCATGTTAAGGATGTTTTTGCAGGTTCGTCTCTTGGAGAGATAATATGATTATATTGAGTATCAACATATTCTGAGAACTTTAAACACGCTAACTGATGCATTGACTAATTATGTGTTAAATTTGCACTTGTAAAACATTTGTAAATAAATCAATGCAATGTTCATCCATATATTCTACAAGATAGAAAAAAATAGAATTAGTAGCTTTCATTAGATAAGTGTCTATAAAAAATGTGGCTTTTACAAAAATTCCATCCAAAGACATGAGGCCCCGTGGCCTTTATTTCTGAACTTGTCAGTACATCATCAAAAAAACAAAAATATAGTCCTTAGAATAGTGACTACACATGATGATGATCATGGTAGCATACAAAAACACATGCTACTCGTCATAGCAAAGAGATAATAGGTCCGGGAACCCCCACAATGTGCCTCTGATAGTGGAGAGGCAGGTCATCTATCCCTACACTTGGGATGTTCAAGGTCAACCTCTCAAGGTTGTGCTCTATCTATGTCAATGCCTTCGCCGTATCTGGGTTCGGCTCTATGGGAGTTACTGGTTTTTCACCATGCCTATGATATTTGCGTAATCCAGCTGGTCTCACTAGGGCCAAATTTGCATGATCATTTTGGAAAATTAGTTTTGGATGCCAAAAAATAACAAAAAATTGAAAATTTTCAAAAATCCACCAAAGTGCGAATTTTTACCTATTTTGCCTCACTACATCCCAGGTGGTAGTGGCATGTCTAGATCACTTGTGAATTCCATCCCTACGTATGGGAAATACTCAATCATAATGATTTAGTTTTCTAACCGATCGAAGGGTTTAGGAGTATATTTGATCGTTGGTCCTTGGCCACCTTCGTGGTGTGCCATAAGTGTTACCCATTTCAACATGCGATGGTCCCAAGGTCCTCCTCTCTATATAGCTACCTATGGAGTGAGAAGAGTGATCCGATCTAGAGAAAATGAGATAACAAAGGAACAGTAGCCAAAGCTTTTGAGTCTGCCTGTTCTGACTCTAGTTAGTTTCCATTTTAGATTGGAAACTACAACCTTGCTCCAATTGAATATAGTAAGTTGCAAATACTCTACGATGGTTTGCAACTGAGCCTTTGTGAGTAAATGCAGAGTTGCACTACCGCATAGCCGTGCAACAATGAACCCAATATATTTCAAAGGAAGTCGTGAGATGGTCTTAATGTCAATTCTCCCATCTTTGAGAGCAACTCCGTCAATGCAATGTTGTATCAGACAGGTGGCATTGGTTTCGCCACCTCACCTATGCCCAAACAGATTAATTTCCAACCCACGACATGGAAGTCCCATCAAGAAGTAAATGTCATAATCATCAATGACAAGTCTATGATCTCCAATTATGAAACATCCTTCTTGAATGTTCCACTGGCTCACCATCCATTCCAGAAAGTCTAATTGGGATTTCATGCTCGGAATGGGGAAAATTTTGTATAGGCCACAATTTGTCAATCCCTGTATGGTTTTGGATGGTTTAGAGAAACTATGTCTTCTTCTTCATGTTTACGCTCTGTCAACTCCATATTTGCGGCTCAAAACCCTGCAAACAAGCATAAGAGATCATTAGAAGTAATCATGGAAAAATTTAGCAAGAAATTTTGGTGTTCTTCATATTAATTTTTGTGCCCTCGGTGCTGTGCACAACTGACTTTGCTAGGCAGCACGAATGTGCATGGTTATCTTATTAGAAACCGCGCATGTCACATTTTATTTTGTTAAAAAATCGGCCGATGTGCACAAGCCTGATAAGGGCGACCTATGCACATCGACAACATATTTCATTTTGAAAATCATCCCCAAAAAATACAAAAACTACAGTTAAATGCTAAATAAAAAACAAGAAAATGAAGATCTTAGAGAGATAATCTAGCTGAAAAAGACGGTCCGCAATTTCGCCCTACAGTTTGCTTGGAATCCACCTCTGAAGTTTCTGGTGAAAAAACCTCTATCACTCTCAAAAGGTTAAAAGACAAATGGTAATTTTTTTTTTTTACTTTTTTGGTTTTTATAAAATTTTTAGGCCTATTTAAATATTATTTTTTGCATATTAACCTTTAAAATCCAAATTTATAGTGTTCTTCACTTTATTTTTACCACATTTTCAAACTTGTTAAAACTTACAAAAAAGTGAAACTCTAGAGTTCTCTTTACGCCCTTTTCAGACTCCTTAAAAATGAAAAGATCGACGAGTACTTGATTGTTCGACCTCGTTGTTAACGGGAAAAGTGTCTATTCAGAACGACCCTATCCCACTAAGGTGTGACAGTGACCTTAGAAACAAACAGAGAAAACTACTTTTGTATTCTTCTTTATGAACTATAAACAAAGGGAAATAGGATGAACCAACCTGTGTCTTGCGCTAGTCCTTTGATCCAATCTCTCTCCTCTTTGACAGCTTCCAGCTACCTGCTCCCTTACTTGCCCAACTTCACCAAGTACCTGCAAGATCACAGAAGAAGGAAACTATACAAAGACATGGGTTTATATTCATAAAAAGCTTAGGATCAAATTTAAGCTAAACATACAAATGTAACAAACATCAGTGATACACAAGCATGTAGGAGAAACTCAAATAGTTTTATTGATATACCAAGAAGATCCAGGAGGAGTTACAACCGATGATTCCTGATCCAGCATCAACCTCCCAGCAAAGAAGCCCCTCTTCACCTCCAACAAAGCATAAATCACCCAATACTCTAATATCTATTTCAAAACCAACAGCAATTCTCTGCAATGTACAAAATTCCAACCTCCGGATCTCTGGGATGAGGGATCCATATATAGATGTATGCAAGGAGTATGAGTCAGCTTATGATTTGACTAGTGTCTTCTCTCTGTCAGTTCTTGCTTCCACTTGGAGACTGAGAGCCTCTTACTCATCCTTGGTCGAATTCAGTGAGGAAAGTGTCATTGGAGAAGATTCTGGAAGCTTCCATTGTCTCTCCACTTCGTGGAATGACTCTGCCACTTGTCATTTCCCACTCAACGCACCCTAGTAGTGCATTTTGGTGCGTTGCAACACACCTAGCTAGTGGAGCAGCTGAAATGATCCTGATTTGACTGATTCTGAGCAGTTTCTGGTGGAGAACTTCTGGGAGAAGCTGTAATTTGTTGACCTTGTTCCTTTAGGAGTTAGAACAACACTTTTAGGGACTTAGGAGCCCTTGGTTTATGGACATTTCATTCTTAGAGCTATAAGGCACAAAAATGTCTATAACAGTTGCCCCCTAAAGTATGAGGCCATTTATCGGGTGAAATGCTTTATTAGGAGGATCCGAAGTTCTTTCAATGCTGGGAGGAGACCTGTAATAAGATACAATACAATACATTATCTTCATACTGTTTTCATGATCTAGCAGAGGCGGGCATTCCCATGCTCAGCTTTATAAATTCATTTTCATGTACATAGGACAGACAATCGTCTGATGGTAGACTGATGATTCTGATAGAGTCATCATCCTTTTGGTAGGATGATTATCTGTGCTGCAATGCTGTACATTTCAATGTCTTTATTTTCCTGAATATATATTGCAGCCCGGATGGATGAACCTAGATCCGGGGTCTTCAATCTCGTCTGATCTTCACTCGAAGTACAAGTGGATCCATGTGAGAAATGTCTTGAAGTCGAACATGGAAAGACATCGCTTGATTACCAGTCAATGATGTAAACTGTTAACAAGCGAGAGAGGAATCACCGATAATGATAATGACCCTCAAGGTACTGCAGTAAAATTCACGTGGTGTGAATAAAGGACTTGGCGTCGAACACCACGCAAAATCTTTCGGTCGAAGGTCATTGATGTATACCTGTCGCCGGAAGTGAGAAACTTGCCATTGAGGCATGCAAGCTTCAAAGTATTGAATGGGGTGTTCCTAGATCAACTTCTTGGATAATGAGCTGATGTCGACAAGAAGTGATCTGTCAAAGGAGGGCCTTAATGAATCCCACATCAATGACACGGAACGGAGCAAATGATTTTGATGGAGGTGAAAACAATCTGATGATATATGGTTCAGGATGGCGGTCATGAAAGAATGAAGTATAATGTATGGTAGTGGATGGGACACAGGTGACTTCTCTGGATGACTTCTCTTGAACATGTCGGCGACACTTATGTGATGGATTGGTAGCATTTACCCCAAATGTGGATGGTATGGCGTGACCATGGTGATGTGACCGGTGAATGAAACAACCCAACCTGACTCGGGCACGGAGTGGAAGTGTCATGTTAAAGAGCGACTTGCTACCAATAAAGATTCTTTGAGTTTTCTTCCCAAATTTTCCCCAGTCATTGCTGACCAGTACCTCTTTATTTTTGTCAAGCTTGAGGAGGATAACATATGCTTGTTCTATAATTTTCCCTTCGGGCAAACCCATCGTTATGTTTTAACGAGCCTAGCGATAGTGAAACTCGTTCTCGTCTAAAGACAAGTCTGTCGCTATTAATATTTTTAACGAGTCTAACGACAAAGATAACTCGGTCCTTTTCATTTTTAGAGAGTCTGAAAAGGTACGTAAAGGTAACTCCGAAATTCCTTTTTCGTCATCTAACCCCTTAAGTCCGAAAAAGTATAAAACAATACAGAAGGGATGAATTTTCGATAGTTTTAATGAGCCGAACAAAACAAGCGCTCGATCTTTTTGTGCAATAATACCTCAGGTCCAAAAAGATTAAAATCTAGAGGAGGGATAGAACTTCATGTTGCTTTAACGAGCTGGAAGGCCAAAACTCGGCAATCTTTTCATATTTTACGAGTCAGTTGAAAAGAGCTTAAAGAAGACTCGTATTTTGAGGAACGAGTGATAAAATGGGTAGCAGCTGATTCTAGGTAAGGGTTGGAATTTTCCAATCACGGCAGTGTCACAAGGATGGCTAGTGAAATCACTCTTAGCAGCTGTTCCTCAAAATGGGTAAACAATCAAATGGAGGTGAATGATCGGCCAATAGAAAAGTGGAGGTGACGGTGCAAACACGACCAAGGCTTTAATGGCTGAAATGTTTCATTCACGGTGGTTATTTACCAGGGAATAGTTCATTTTTTAACGAGCTTAAACGCGGGTGGAAACATTTGCTCATATCTTATGTTTATTTTTTAACGAGCTTGAACTATGCGCTAAAACTGCTCGATTAATCCAGTCATATGATAAGAATGTCTCATATAAAAACGACAACTTTTAGATTTTTGCCCCACATCCTTTCTTTATGCAAGTTAGGAAACGACTAATCCAAAAAACAGATAAATAATCGCTCTTTGCTTGCACTCCAAAAGGTTTGCATGCCCCCAGGTATAAAATATGATTTCAAGGTTACCCCGCAATTTGCAGACAAAACATTTGTTCTATCGGGAGAGGCCTACCTCTTACAGGTCACCCAAAGATTGTTCTATTCGCAGTGCAAACAAAACACTTCTTCGGCGATGTCTACCGAGATAAACAAAGGTGAGCGACGACATCCGCCAACTCACATAACTTTGACAAGAGAATCTTATTCTATAATAAACCCTCTTCCACCGACGGACGGGGTACAAACTAGTCATATTCTCCCGCGGAAACCTACCCTATACCCGAAGTTTTCCTGCCGAAGCAGACCAGGACGCATGCCCCCTGGGTTTCAGTCATATCCCTCCGAATTACTCGCGCTCATCGGGAGGACGGACTGGGGATTGAGACATTTCTTGTGTGAAGAGACCATTTAGGGACGGTATATGACTATTTGCTATGCGCGATCCGGGAAATGAAAGCTGGTCCACGAGCTTGACCACTCTTCCTTCGTGCAGAAAGCACATTACTCTAAAGAGTGAGGAGACGATGGCTCCCATGCAATAAATATAGTCTCGTCCAAGGAGTAGGTTATAATCCAAGGGTCCTTGAACTACCATGACGTTCATGTGAACTGTCTTCCTTAATGTTATGGGCACATCGGGAAGGATCCCTAAAGGTCGACTGGTTCCTTTATCAAAGCCTGTCAGATTTCTCATCTCAGGCGAAAGCGATGGCAAACCAAGCGCTTTCCAAGCAATAGGGGAAAGGATACTCACAGAAGCCCCCTCATCTATGATGGTACCAGCCATGACCATTCTATATATTTGAACGATAATTCAGAATGGTATGCTTGCTGGCAAACGGGGTCTGCCTAGTTGATTCCAGTCGAAGGAGACAACTAGGTTGCTTGGAGGTGGGACCGAGTAGATGGCCAGGTATGGCTCTGACGAACTTCCTTCCTGCGATAAAGGAATGGGTAGATTTCCCCCGTGTTCGTCGGAGTCTATGTTGATGAAGAGAATTTGGACGGTGCCATCCTTATTCTCTTCAGTGACTGTATCATCCGAAGATAAAACCTCTGAAGGCAAGACCGGGTCAACTGCCGCCTCGACCTTTTGACTTTCGTCTGGTATGGATTCAGTTGGTTTATCTTCAATGATAGGCGCTTCAGCCGACCACTTGAGCGGGCCAGCTAGATTCTCAACTAGTGACGGACTCGGCAAGAGTTTTTTATATCCAGGAGGAAGTCGTAACGGTGAAACCGGACGATCATCCAAAACTCTTTTAGCTTCGTCTAAGAAGGGACAACGGTGGAGGGCATGGTCGCCTTTGCACAGTTTACAAGGAAATCTAGCTTTCCCTTTTTGTCCCGGGGCTTCACTTTCACTAGTTGACGGTGTGCTTTCAACATGATCACCGAGGTTGATGACACCAGATTGTGCAAACGAGGAGACCAGTCCCTTAGTATCCGGGGGATGCAAGGACAATCTCTGTGAAAGTGGTCTCCTTTGCAAATGACACATGGCGATTTAGGCCTGGTCGGTGCAGTGTGTGGATTTTCGTTAGACGACACTCGTTTTCCCACATTCGCCTTTGGCTCCTTCTTCTTCTTCTCTTTCTTCTTCTTTTCCTTCTTCTCCTTAGGAACTTGGCTTCTAATTTTACCAGTTCCATCAAGCGAAGAGGAAGGAGGAGAGGAAGAATTAGAGGAAGTAGAAGGCTGGTGGGCAACTCTGGACTCGTCTAATTGCTGATTCAATTGTTCAGGAATGGTGGTGTTCTGAACGACATTGGTTGAGAAGAGCCATACTGGCAAGCCAATTGTCAGTCCTGGAAGCGACAATGTGGCCATATGGGGCGCACCAACATCTCCCCAAGAGGAGAAGGGACTAGGATTTCCACCAAGGGGAATTCCTTGGTTGGTAGGCTCCATTTTCTCAACCTAAGATCAACGTAGGAAAAGGGTATGAATATTCCGATTAAAATAAATTTTAACACGCTTTGACACAACTTGTTTTTTCAGTTTTTAAGAGTCGAGAAAAAACAAAAGATGACTCTAGTCTCCTTCGATTTTTAATGAGCTTGAAGTGACAAGTGCTCAGATGGACCTTTTCCGTTAAGGAGTCTGAAAAGGAACGAAAGGGACTGCTCTGGAGGTCTAGGTAGAGGGAGTACCAAACCAATCGCAAAACTGCAGAATACTTTTTACGGTACGGCAGTCAATCTTCCCGAATGCTGTGTTCGGTGCATTGCAATCAGTAGGGCGGCCGACACGGCTTCCTATGGATAAAGGTTTTAAGCCTATAGGGGTCTCCCAATATATACTCGACGGTACGTGGGAGCACAAGTCCGTACTGGCACTTATCGTCTCAAAGTGGAGGAATCACCCAACCATCAGTGAGGACAACAGTTACCAGGCTTTACGACGCCGGAATACGTCTCTAGCCTAGACCTCTAAATGTTGTGCGTTAAGTTCCAAAGCGTTGTTAAGTTCATTGAGTTTATTTTAAGTTGATCTTTCTTATGAAGTTTTCCTTTTGGGATCACCACGAGATGTAGATGTAATTCCTAAAATGCAATCTAAAGATGATAAACAAATTTTTATCTCTTTTCAGCAATGAAAATCCTAGCTACTAAGGGAAAAGAAAGACACAATCTTTTCGCAAAGAGCAAAGAGCACACTGTAAATGCACTTTTCCTAAATCAAGCCAAACAGACTGTCAATATGCAAATGCACATGCATGTGTTTTGTTTTTCACTTTCTTAATATTGATGCCTAAAAAGAAAGTTGTTGTACAAATCTGAATTCACTTTCAAGTGAAAAACACAAACAAGCTTCTTTTTGAAATCAAAAGGTAGAGACGATTACGACACTTTATGATTTTGAAATAAATACTCGTTTCGACACTAGAAAGTCACAAATTCAGACCAAAGGCAAAAGTAAAAGCATAATCGACTGTCAACAGCAAATAAACTTTCTCCTATGATCAAAATCGACACTTGCGACAGATCTGAACCAAAGGACGACAGTATGACTATTCTACTTTTGCAATGGAAAACTGTAAATGACGTAACAAACACACAAAAAAATCTACAGTTTCTTTTATACAACTGAGGCGGAATTACGGCAAAGAAAAGGGGTTTTTAAACAGACACATACATTGATCACAGGCTGCAAAAATCAGAGACAAAACTGGAAAAAGTGAAGCAAAGAACCTCAGCTGCACAAGGCTAGGCTGATCAGCGCACCTGTTATACAGAGAAACTGGATTGCAACGCAGGTTGCCCTCTCGAGAACTGCGCTGAAATGCGGGAACTCTTCACAGTACTTGCGCTGGGGCAGAAACGAGAATTCTATCCGGGTTCTGGGTCACGGTTTGCAGTTTAATCTATGGTTTTTGGCCGAGTAAAAGCAATCAGTAATGCACAATCAGAGGGTAGATTTAAAGAAGGTCTAAGAGCTATCACAAAGGGAAATCAGATCATTTGTGAATCAGCTGTTCAAATCATAAACAGATCCAGTGAATGGATTGAAGCAGCAGATGTCTACTTTGCATTTGTTAATGGCAAATGTAGTTCGATTTGCTACTTCTAAGTTTATGAAACAAACAACAGGAGAAACACAAACAAACTAACTAGACAATCGTCCCCAGTGGAGTCGCCATTTTGTTAACGGGAAAAGTGTCTATTCAGAACGACCCTATCCCACTAAGGTGTGACAGTGACCTTAGAAACAAACAGAGAAAACTACTTTTGTATTCTTCTTTATGAACTATAAACAAAGGGAAATAGGATGAACCAACCTGTGTCTTGCGCTAGTCCTTTGATCCAATCTCTCTCCTTTTTGACAGCTTCCAGCTACCTGCTCCCTTACTTGCCCAGCTTCACCAAGTACCTGCAAGATCACAGAAGAAGGAAACTATACAAAGACATGGGTTTATATTCATAAAAAGCTTAGGATCAGATTTAAGCTAAACATACAAATGTAACAAACATCAATGATACACAAGCATGTAGGAGAAACTCAAATAGTTTTATTGATATAACAAGAAGATCCAGGAGGAGTTACAACCGATGATTTCTGATCCAGCATCAACCTCCCAGCAAAGAAGCCCCTCTTCACCTCCAACAAAGCATAAATCACCCAATACTCTGATATCTATCTCAAAACCAACAACAATTCTCTGCAATGTACAAAATTCCAGCCTCCGGATCTCTGGGATGAGGGATCCATATATAGATGTATGCAAGGAGTATGAGTCAGCTTATGATTTGACTAGTGTCTTCTCTCTGTCAGTTCTTGCTTCCACTTGGAGACTGAGAGCCTCTTACTCATCCTTGGTCGAATTCAGTGAGGCAAGTGTCATTGGAGAAGATTCTGGAAGCTTCCATTGTCTCTCCACCTCGTGGAATGACTCTGCCACTTGTCATTTCCCGCTCAACGCACCCTGGTAGTGCATTTAGGTGTGTTGCAATGCACCTAGCTAGTGGAGCAGCTGAAATGATCCTGATTTGACTGATTCTGAGTAGTTTCTGGTGGAGAACTTCTGGGAGAACTGTAATTTGTTGACCTTGTTCCTTTAGGAGTTAGAACAACACTTTTAGGGACTTAGGAGCCCTTGGTTTATGGACATTTCATGCTTAGAGCTGTAAGGCACAAAAATGTCTATAACACTCGTAAAAGTAAATGAGAAACCATCTATTTAGTATAAGTTTACCTCTTTTACGGACTAGACCAAAACTATTTACAAAAAAGGTATATGTTGAATAATCATGGTTAATAGTGTTCTCTCCTGCATTATTTTACCCTTTTCCGGGCTTGAGAGACTAAATTTACAGAAAAGGACACTATGGAGTTTACTTATGTTTTTCTCTTAACTCCCTAAGATTGAAAAAAACCGAGCTACAATTTCTCCGGGCTACTTAAAATTTACGTTGAAAGAACTAAATGATTTTTGTTTTCATGTCTTTTCAAACTCTTTAAATGTGAAAACGACATTGAGTTATCCCTTCATTGGACTCGTAAAATCTAAATAGGGCAGGACTCGTTAAGCATGATGAGACCGAACCACTCCTTTTTAGGGTTCATTTAAAATAATTCAAAGGACTCATCCGAAGGCTGAGCTTATAGGAAAAACATATGTTATCCTCCTCAAGCTTGTAAAAAGTAAAGAGGTACTTGCTTGTAATGGCGGGGGAAAAGTGAGAAAGAATCTTTGTTTGTATTTATAAAAGGTTGTATGTTGCTCTTGAACATGACACTCTGTCAGTTTCGTGTTTGTGTTGGGAAATCCATTTGTCTCCTAATTGACCACACCTCATTGAATGTCTTCAGTTGGTTTGGGTTTTATTTTTTGGGTCAAATGTTGCCAAGTCATCATGTCATGTCTCTGATATGTTCAAGAGAAGTTCAACCTTAGTCAAGTTACTTTTCCAATCATAGCCTTCAGTTGCATCGACCATCCCTGAATCAGTCCTGGATTACTCCAAAATTTTGTTCTTCAAAACTTGACATGAGTTTCATGTCGTAGGCCCTCCTGCAACATATCACTTCCTATTGACTTCAGCTCATTATATATGAAGTTGATCTAGAAACCTACAGTACCTTGAGGCATGCATGCCTTAGTGACATGTTTTTCTCCTTCGATGATAGGTGCCCATCATTTACCTTCGATCGAATGATTATATGGGTGTTCGACATCATCACATCTATTCACACTTCATAGATTGTACTAGGAGTACCTTGAGAGCCATTTTCATTATTGATGGTTTCTCTCACACTTGTTAACAGTTCACATCATTGATTGGTAATCAAGTGGTTTCTACCATGTCTGACTACGAGACATTCACTCACATGAACAGATTCGTACTACGGATTGATAGATGGAGATCAAGACCCTAGATCTAGTTTCATCCATCTAGGTTGCGTGGAGTTATTAAATATTCATGATTGTAAATTTATATCCATGGCCGCTTCCATACTATGTCATCTATTGACATGGATCTTTAGATGTCTTTTCATACTGTTCTTTGAGACATTTATGTTATCAGTATGGGAATTCCTACCTCAACGATGATATTATATATTGCATTGTAACATTTGATTGATTGTTTAAGGCCTCCGACTACAAATCTCTAACCCAAACCTTGGCATGGTCAAGCGCTTCAGTCATCAACTATCTCTTTTGACTTTGAACTTTAGGGGGCAATCTGTTACATATCATTTTTTCACACTAGGAAAATGACCATCGGTTTGGATCTTTCTCTATCCCAAATGTGTCCCAAAAAATTCCCCCGCAAATTTAGAATCAAAATTATCCCAAAGAAAGTGGAATTCCTAGATCCCATGGTACAAAAACTTGTTTTGGGCTACATGTGCGGTTCCCTAGTCAATTTCTATGCATACGCTGAGAATACCATTATAAGCTACACATAAGTACACACTGTCTTACACTGTGACCTACGAACATGACTTAACACATGTAAAAATAAAAACTAAAGTCTAGAAACATTGTTGTTAGCATCTATCCCAACCAACAAGCTTCAAATGGTTTCCTATTCACTCCTGATCCCTCCCACCATGGAGAAACTCCCTCTGTTTGTGGAGTCCCTATCCCACCATTAGTGGATCTCATCCCTTGGAAAATGGATCCCAAATTTCCTACTCTTGGCCTATAAATCTAACCCAGGCATGGGGATTGAGGAGGATTGTTGGAAGTAGGCTTATGGTGTAGGAATAAGGTTGGAAGGCTATTCATTCAAGGAGAGGGTAGGAGATTGTGGGAAGGGACTTGAAACATGAAGGCTACATGGTTGTAAGGCTATTCTCCATTCTATTAATATAAAGAAAATTATTATTCATCAATTACATCTTTGCTGATATACTTTCTAGGATTCCTTGATCACCCACATAGATTGTGATTGCATATTGATCAATTTATGATACTTGATTGGTTAATTAGTCCATCTATCTCTTATGATTATATACTGGATGCTTTAATCTCTTGTTTATTTTTGTCTATATAGATCTCCTTCATGACATTATGGAGAAGTGGTGGGAAGTGGCGAGAGGATATCTAAAGCATCGAGGAGCAAATCGTCGAACTATTTGAAGGGGACTTCATCAATCATTTCATTTAAATAGTAAGTGGCCTCTATCATAATATCTATTTCAGTCAATCATATTTTAGAGAAAGGTAGCAGTTCCTGATTGCTTGTTACTAGGTTTCTTTGATGTCTAGGGAGATCGCTCTTGTTCGTAAGAGGGATAAGTAAACATAACACTTGGCTTCGATAGTAGAGAGTGAGACAAATGTATTTTTTTGCTCAAACATGCTACCAATGAGTTTCCTAAAAAGAAGGCACCACCACTTGTTCTCTTTCCATAATCTATATAGCTAGCCCAATTTGTGTCTGTGTATATTGTCAATAAAAATTTCTTACCCTTTGGATACCACAATCCATAGTCCATTGTGCCTTTTAAATATCTGATTTTTTTTTGTTGCTGCTAACAAGTGACTTTTCTTGGGAGCTTATTGGTATCTTTCTACCAAACCAACAACTTGCATTATGCCTGGTTGGGAGGTTGTTAGATACAACAAACTGTTAATCATTGATCTAATTTTTTTTTATTAACTATGGTGACTCATCATCTTTGCTTAGCTTACACCTAGTGACCATAGGAGTGTTAACAAGTGAATTCTCTTCCATTTCAAATTTCTTCAATATTTCTTTTAGATAATTTCCTTAGGAAATCAACACTCCTTTTGAAGTTTGTGTAAATTGTAAGCTAAGAAAATTTGATATTTCTCCAAGCATAGACATTCCAAATTCATACTTCATTTCAAATACAAACTCTTGGCTTATTGAATCTGTATTACTGCCAAAGAATTATATCGTCAACATAAATAACAAAAACCATATGATCCTCATTATCATATTATAAAAATATATATTATTTTCAACAATCACTCCTTTGAAGCCTTTCTTTTGTAGATATTTGTCTAATCGGGAGCACCATGCCGTTAGTGCTTGCTTGAGTCCATCATCAGGATTATCTGATAGATAAAAACCTTCAATTTGTTATATATACACCTCTTCTTCAAGTTCTCCATTAAAGAACGTTGATTTTTTAGATCCATCTGATATACTTTGAAGTTTTTATGACATAAAAATGTAAGAAACATTCTAATTGCTTCTAATATTTCTATAGGAGCAAAGTTTTCTTCAAAGTATATTACTTCAACCTATGCATAACCTTTGCATGCTAATATGTCTTTGCATCAAATAACTTGTCCATTCTCATTTAACTTGTTCTTGATGACCCATTTTGTACCTATGGAATTCTTATTTATTGGCCTTGGAGTCAATTCCCAAGTTTGGTTCTTTTCAATTTGACCTAATTCTTCATTCATGGCACCTATCCAACACTTATCTTCACTTGCTTGAGAGAGGTTTTTATGTTTATACATGGACACCATGGCAATCTATGCTTGATTCGAAGTTCCCACTAGTTTTCTTCTAGTTTGAACTCCTATTTTCCTATTAGCAAAAAATTGACTTTCAGGGGGTTCTTTTGTACATACCTTGAAGTAGGTTTTGGATGAGTGTATTCTGCCTCTTTTTCTTCCTCAATTTCTAATTCTTCAATATGATCTCCTTCATTTTCACTGATGGTATGATTAGGTGGATTAATGATTCTTGTCTTCTTGACTTTGAAAGGTAATTCCTCATGAATTTTTACATCAATACTATCAACTATTTTGTGTAACTTTTGTTGTAGCATTTGTTGCCCTTGCTATAGTATCAAACTTACTCATTTTTTCTTCAGTATTTTTGATGTAACATTTCTTTCCAAAACTTTGAATTTTTGTAATGATGTTGGTTTCCATTCCACAATTTGTAAGGTGTCTTGTTATTGTTTGGGTTGAGATGTGGTTTTTTTTTTTAAATATGAATTGTTGTATGAATAGCTTCAGCCGAAAATGTTTGTGACAAATTTTTTCCATCCATCATTGCTCTTTCCATTTGTTCTACCGATCTATTCAACGTTTTAGCTACTCCATTTCGTTGAAGAGTGTTTACAATTGTAAATTGTGTTTTTATGCCATTTTATTCACAAAATTCATCAAACTCATTTGAAGTAAACTCCCCGCCTCTGTTTGATCTGAAACAATTTAATTTGCACCTAGTTTGATTCTTAGCTAGGGCTTTGAAATTTTTTAACTTCTCGAATTCTCATGATTTCTCCCTTAAAAATGAAACCCAAGTAACTCTGGTGTAGTCATCAATAACCAACATGACATATTTCTCACTACGTGGAGCTTGAGTCCTTGAAGGCCCACATAAGTATGTATGGACTAGTTGTAAAGGTATGGTGGATGAATGTTCCTTTTCTTGAAAGGACTTGAGTTTTCTTCCTGATTTGGCATGAATTTTAGATCGTATTGTTTGGCTTTGTAATTTTTGGCAGGTGTCTTACTGCTTCCTTTTTGTTGATATTTATAATATGATCAAAATTCAAGTGTCCCAGTCTTTGGTTCCATAAAAAGATCTTAGTTAATTTTCCCCAAACAACACTCCTAATTTTCTTCCTTGAGAATGTATATATTATTTGAGGTTGTCACCACCTTTGCTACTACTTTGCCTGTGTTTGCTAACTTTATTTCACAATCTTGGGAGTGAAAAGTAACATCATACTCTTTATCAAACATTTGAATTACACTCAACAAGTTGTGTTTGAGTCCATCTACAAAAATAATGTCTTAAGATTTACCCTTTACATTTTATAGGATCAATGTGCCTTTTGCCATAATATTACCTGGAACATCATTACCAAAATTGACATTTCCTGATTTATTTTTGTTCAGTGACAAAAAATTACTCATATCTCCAGTCATATGTCTGGATCATCCACTGTCCACATACCAACATCTTTTTTGGTTTTGAGCATATAGGACAAGGCCACATTTGTCTTTCTTTTCCTCCCTTTTCTTCTTCCAAAACTTGGGTTCTTATTGTATTTGCTTGATCTAAGATGATAGTCTAATTTTTTTGATTCTACATTCAGTTGCTTTATGGCCAAAGTCATGAAAATTAAAGCAATTTCAATAACATTGAATAAGGGAGTAAAAGGATTGTTATCCATGGGATTATTTCTACCTAAAATTGTAAATGTATGATGTTTGCTTGGATGATAAGTTCCATTTTTTTTATTTCTTATTTGATTATTTCTAAGATCTGTTCTGTAATTCATATTGCTGTGTCCAATATTTGTGCAACAATAACAGTAACCATAGAATAAATTTTTGTACTAGGAATATTTTGTCTTTGTGGATTTGATCTTTTGGGTATCTGATCACTTTGTCTTGGAGGGAAGCAAGGATTTTGATGATTTGTTTCTCGACCTTTAAAGTTGTTTGAAACTTTGTTATAGAAATTTCTTGGTTGTTTCTAAGTTGTAATGTTAATTTGTTGTTGTTAGTTTTTCACCTATTCACTGGTTTGTTGTTGTCAATAATCATTTATCATTGGTTTTCTTACTTTGTGATTGTTCATTGTTTTCATTCCCTTGAATTCCATTTCCACTACTTTCTGTGAGGACTTTAATGAATTTGATTGGTCTTTTGTCTTTAATTTTCTTGTTGCTTATTTCTCCCTCATAACCCAAGCCAATATTTATGAGAGGGGATCTCTGGGCATCAAGAATTTCATCTAAATTTTTACATCCTTTAATGTGCTTTAGGTTATGGTTTAGTTGAGCCAGGGTTTTCTCCATTTCCTATTAGAGAGACTACCTCTTCTATTTTTCACATTCCTAGCCATTATCTTTCAACTGCTGCAATAGAATGTCTTCGACCTTTCTTGATTCTTCCAACTCTGTCTTTAGAAGAAGTGATGAGTCTTTATATTCATGTTCTTCTTTTTCATACCTAGTCAATAACTCTTTTTGTTTATTATTCTTTTTCTAAAGTATATCTATTTCTTCTAAGACACTAATTAATTCACCTTACAGGTCTAATTCAATCTCCTCTTCACTTAAAATTCATTATGTCCTTCATCTTGGGTTTCTAAGGCCATGAAAATGATGTCAATAATTCCTTCTTCATCAAAAAATTGTTCATTTTTATCTTCTAAGGAGTTGTTGTCTTCTTGGTTATAGAAGGTTTTCTTTTTGAAACTTTTCTCCTTATTAACTTTCCTGTATTTATCCTCTTCTTTGCTAGAAGGTTTATTATATTCCTTTCTTAATATACATTTAGATGTGTAATGGCCTAATGTTTCACAATTAAAGCATTTAAAAGGACAATTACCTTTATATTTTCCAGTTCCTTTCTTCAATCTTTTGACAAACTTAGCCTCTTCCTCATCCAATTTGAAACTTGAGCATTCTTGGTCATATTTGGATTTCCTATTTACTTTAAATGTTGCTTCCCTTGATGAATATATATATATATATATATATATATATATATATATATATATATATATATATATATATATATATATATATATGTTCTCATTTCATAGGCTATTAATGCTCCAAGTAATTGATCCATTGTTAAGTTTTCAAGGTAAAACATCTCCTCAATGACTAATACTTTGGTATTGAATCCGGAAAGAAGAGATTTCAATACCTTTAGAGCTATAGTGGAATACTTTATAGTTTCATTTAGTCCTCTCATGGTATTTACTATTTCATCAACTCTAAGGAAACATTTTGCTACATCCTTATCCTCATTCATTTTTAATGACCCAAATTTCATTCTATAAACTTGTACTTTGGCTTATTTAATCGTACCATTGCCTTCACAGTTGTTCTTCAACTTGTCCCACATTTATTTTGTAGTCTTGTAGTGCATAAATTTAGAAAATTTTGACTTAGAAAATCCAGTTAGGATTTCATTCATAGCTTTGGAATTAAATGAAATATCAGGCTTGTCCTCTCTGTCAACCAATACATGTGGCTTTTCATAGCCATTCACCACTACATCCCAGACATCTGCACCAAGGGACATTAGATATGTCCTCATTCTCACTTTCCAGAAGGTATAGTTCATTCCATTAAAAAGAGGAGCCTTGTTGGTAGTGTTGAAGGAAATGTAACTAGGTTTGGTCTTCATAGATGTACTTTTGATATTTGTACTTATTCAAGAAAATAAATATTATTTTCATAATATATGTCAATGAGTTTCTTGCTCATTGAAATAGGTCTAGCACTATTTAAAGTGCTATAGGTATGTCAAAGAGTCAAAAGAAAAGTTTGAAGACCTTAAGGGCATGTTACACCTTGTATAAATATGTATTAAAGACAAAGGGAAATCCTTCAAGCAATGTCAAGTATACTTCTATGAAATGGTACCATCAAGAAGCTCCTTCAAGCATGCTACACCACCATGGAAACTCTGAAGTCTGCTCAACAAATCAGCCTCCTAACAATCATCAAGTTGGCTTACAAACAAAATGACTAGTCAGCCTAAATGGAGGGACAATCCTATACTTAGAGAGGTTCTCCACTCCAATACAACACATTCAAGTACTCTCTGAAATCTGTGAAGGTGAAAGGCAGGAAAGAGAGAAGGAAAAAGGGTCTCCAAGGGTAGCAAGGATGAAGGATATACCACTGAAGTTAAGAGGTCTATTCTAGGGCTACTGCAACCACACATTCGAAGAAGGAGAGTGTCTCTTTGTTATCATAGCAGCCCTCTATCATAGTCATAAAAACTCCATTTTTTAGGTTAAGATCATAGGCCTAAAGAGCTTCCCACTCAAGCGAGAAAGCAAGGAAGGATAATGAAGTAAATAGGGCGGATCTGAAGCTTATTACAGTCACACGTGCGAGTGAAGGAGGGATAACTACGGTCATCACAACAACACTATCACAACCACATATATCTCACTATTTGTGGTTCAAACTAGGCCTACAAGGCCTATCTCTTAAGTGTAGAAGAAGGGTATGCAAGTGAAGAAAGGAAGACAAGTCTAACATAGTTTTGTGAGGAGAATCACTTACAACTGTGGAGAATTAGGGATGCATTGCTGCTACCCTAAGTCTGCGACAGTTGCTGAAAGAAGTGCCAAAGGGAGGAAGATGAAGTGCTGCAAGAGGAAGTGATCTTGAAAGGACTCGACTTGTGCTTGGAGGATATTCTTGTCAGGGGTATAGGGTTTGGAATTGATCAATGGAAGCTTCAATAAGACAAATTCACTAAAGGTTTTTCCTCTCAAGAGAAGAGAGGTTTTGGCCTTGGCAGAGAGCCAACATCTTGTGTTCTTGTTTTTATGTTTTTGTAGCAGTTTGATGAAGGTCACACATATGCATTAATAAGAAGAAGAAGATTAAGCTAACAAGAAAAGTAAAAAGACTCCACAAATTTTTATCAAGTAATGAAGAATAACACTACACCACTTTTCCCTAGATTCTTCAACATGGTATCAGAGCTAAGGTGACACATCAAGGAAAGAGAAACTCAAGAACACTCATCAAGGAGAAGAATCTACAAAGTTGAAGCATCAAGCCTAGAAGTCTCAATCACTTCAAGGAAAATAAGGGTATGCAATCCATCATTCATCAAGGAGGTCTACAAAGCTAAAAGAAGAGCCTTACATAAAGGCACCTACAAAGAAGAGCAGATTGAAGCAATACCTACATCAAGCTACAAGTCATCAAGAAAATCTCATCATCAAGCAAGTCCACTTGGAAAAAGAAACTTGAAGAACATAAAGATACAAGGAAGACAAGCCATCAAGTCTTCAAGGAAGAAGAAAATCCATTTCATCTCAAAATATATCAAGTACATGTCCCCTTCTGAATATACATCAATGTCTTTTTGTAAGGAAATAAATCAATTGGTAGGTACCAATACTTTCTTGCATGGAAGAAGAGGACTGATCTACTTCTCAAGGAGAATGAACTCCTAGAACATGTCAAAGGGAATATCACTATCCTTTCTAAGGAACAAACTCAAGCCTTAGCCAAGTACAATAAGGATGAGACAAGAGCTTAAAGGATTATGATAGAATCAATAAAAGAATCTCTCATTCCCTATGTCTCCAAGTTTGAGACATCAAAAGAAATTTATGATAAGCTAGTAGAGATATTCCTAGTATCCACAACCGAAGAAGTAATATCTCTAAGGAATGAATTATACAAGATGTAGATACAAATGGAAGGAATAGCTCACTACTTCATGAAAATATATGAAATGAGAGATCAACTTCAAGAGCTTGGGGAAGTCATTACTCACATAGAGATGGCAATTGTAGTACTTAGTGCTCTACATGAGGAGTGGGGAAACTTCACATCAAGCATATATGCCAAGAAGGAAGCAACCACTTTCAGTGAAATGTGGTCTCTATGTAGGACAAAGGAAACCAGATTCAAGGAAAAAGAAGATGTGGGATCAAAGGAGCAAGCATTTGATACCATGGCCAAGAGAAAGGGTAAATTTAGCAAGTTTTGTCCACGAAGAACAAAAAACAAAGACATTTCCAAAATCCAATGTTTTGGATGCCAAGAATATGGACACTACAAAAGTAATTGTCCTAAGATTAAGAAGGACAACAACACCAAAATGAAGAGGGAAGAAGCTCACATAACTCAAGAGGTGAAATAAGAAGGAAAGAAGAAAAGAAGGAAGATCCTCTGGATCTCTACTATGACTAGGTCAAACTCTTTACTTCTAGACTTCTTTCAAAGTTTTGAGTAGGTATAGGAGCATGTAGAAATAGAATAAAATTGCATGACTAGAAACTTCCTCTAGAATCTAGAAGCATGATATTCATAGAGTTCTAGATACTCATGAAGATGTAACATTTATAATAAGAAAAAAAATGCATGGGTAGAAATATCTTATAGAATATAGGAGCATGGAAGATATAGCTCAAGATATTCATGCAAAAGAAACATACCTAGTATAGGACTTCACCCAATATACATTGATCATGATTAAGAATCTTATAAGACCTCCATCATCAAAACAAAAGAAACATTTGCAAGACAAGGATCTTTAAGATCCTATGATGAAATACTCAAAAGAAGGTTCATGGACCAAAGCAGATGTCTCATTGGGAATCCCATTCATGGGATTCAAGAAAAGGATGATATGCAGGCAAGCTAAGATTAAGCAAGAAGGGACACACCAAGGACAACCAAATGAAGCTAAGATGATCAAAGGAGAATCAAGATGAGGTATGTATACATCAAAGGTTTAGTCATGTTATCATTTGTATATTATTGAGTCATGGGAATAGTTCTATAACATGACCAAGTATGAAAGAATCTCTTTCACCATAGACATGCTCGAAGGCATGTACTACATTGCAATGAAGGTCAACAAAATAATATGCTCACATAAGGAGCATAAGATTGCTGACTATGAAGCAAGAAGAAATGATGACAAGTCCAGAAAGCAAGAAATGAAGGAATTCTCTCACAAGAAGCATTATATGGTTGACCTATTTATCTGAGAAGAAGCAAATGAAGAAAGAGATCAAGAATGTGAAGAACACCATGATCACTGAGAATCACTATCTGACAAAATCCTTTGAAGATATCTCCCGAAAGAAGGCAGGACCACTCTGACAAAGCAAGGATCCTTGACACCTATGAAGGCCTTGGAGATATAAAAGATGCAGATAATTGATTCTACTCTACGAATATTTCGTGATGAAGAAACCATCCAACAAAAAGAAATTTTGAAGCAATATCATGATGAAGTCATGATGGGCTACTAGGTTGAAGCATGTAAACACACAAGTACAATGAAGCATCCATGAGAAGAATATTCCAAAGCATGGAAAAGATGACAAAGGAGTAGCCAAGATGGCAAGAAAACCCGATGAATTACAAGAAAGCCACTTTCCACGAAGGAAGCAAGACATGACAACCCATGAAGGAAGGTGATCGATGGATGGTGCCCTACCTAGAAGTAATTCGAAGAAAGACTTCATGACATCAAAGAAAGGAAGGAGATAAAGCAGCTGAAGGACCCTCGAAGAAGACGTTCTTGATGAATGAAAGAGTCCCTATTTAAGAGAGAGCTCTGACAGGTCCCTGATCAAGAGGGAATTTTGGATCACCCCTGATTACAAAGGAGTGACAATTGTGTTTTCCATTTCATGGGTCATGCACTAGACCAAGACTAACAACCGTAAGTCTAGATGAAGGCCATGAATGGAAATGTAGACACAAGATAGACACAACATTCTCGTCTTCATTTGGGAAGAAATAATGGGAGGATTAGGTAATCATCTGGCATCCAATACTCTTTGAGGATGTGTATGGCATCCAAGACAAGAGTAGCCAAGAGGATCAATATTATTTAAGGTTTGGTAAACCAAGATAAGAATAGTACTAGAAGGTCATACTCAGAGATCACTTGGGTGGGTATGTACCTTGAGAGACAATGATGAAGGTGTCTATAAATCATTGGTCTCACTAGCATTGTAGCTCATGATCTCGTGGAGAGATGGAGATGTTAGTCAAGGCCTTGCACTATGACAATGCTGATGGATATTATGCCATAACATATGGATTGCAAATCCGGTTTCTCTTATGTGAATTCTTCAAGATTGATAATAGCCAAACACCTTGGAATATTGTATGAATCCCTCCCTAGTTGAGAGGGAGTGTTGAAGGAAATGTAACTAGGTTCGGTCTTCATAAATATACCATTGATATTTGTATTTATTGAAGAAAAGAAATATTATTTTTATAATATATGTCAATGAGTTTCTTTCTCATTGAAATAGGTATATCATTATTTAAAGTGCTATAGGTAAGTCAAATATTCAAAAGAAAAGGTTGAAGAACTTAAGGACATGTTACACCTTGTATAAATATGTATTAAAGACAAATGGATATCCTCCAAGAAAAGTCAAGTCTACTCCTATGCAATGGCACCATCAAGAAGATCCTTCAAGCATGCTACACCACCATGGAAACTATCCGAAGTATTCTCAACAAATTAGCCTCTTACCAGTCCTCAAGTCGACCTACAAACAAGATGACTAGTTGGCCTAATGGAGAGACAATCCTCTATTTATATAGGTTGTCCAGTCCAATACAACACATTCAAGTACTCTATGAAATTTGCGAATCTGAAAGGAAAGAAAGAGCGAAAGAAAAAGGGTCTCCAAGGGCAGTGAGGAAGAAGGATATACCACCGTGTTAGAAAATTATATATTACGGAGCAATGGAACACATAAAATATTGTAGAAATATAAACACAGAAAATGCATAAAACAAGAGAGACACAGATATACGTGGTTCACCCAGTTTGGGCTACAACCATGGAGAAATAGCCAGTCCTTCTTTTATTATATTATCCAACAAATTGAAGAGATACAACCTACAACAGATCCGCTGTAACACCCTCTTCCCTCTCAATATCCTCTCTCTTCCTCACTCAGAATACAGATCTACATAGACGCAATACAATTCCCTCATATATAGTGAGGTGTTGCCCTCTAGGGCAAAAAATCCTAAATTAAACATAACTTCCACCATCAGATCATCCGCCTAATGAACGGCCCAGATTGACTAGAAATTACTAGACTTTTACAAGGAAATTTTACATCTGTTTTTAGCTTTGGGGGCGCCGCCCCCGAACCCCCACCAGGGGACCACTGGCCCCCAGACCCCCCAGCCGGGGGGGATTTACCCCCCCGGACCCCCACGGGGGGGACAAGTCCCCCTCGCATGGAGGGGTGTACAGTATTCCTAGGGTATACATCCAGCTGAAACCTTTGAATATAGAAGATAATAAGGTTCCACACACAACACACCGAAGTTAATAGGTGTGTTCTAGGGCCACTACAGCCACACGTGCGAAGAAGGAGAGGGTTTGTCTGCTATCATAGAAACCCACTATCACAGTCATCAAAAATCCATTGTTTGGGTTAAGATGATAGGCCTAAAGAGCCTCCCACTCAAGCGGGAAAGCAAGGAAGGATAGTGAAATAAATAGGGCTGATTTGAATCTTATTACAGTCACACGTGTGAGTGAAGGAGGGCTAACTACGGTCATCATAACAACACTATCACAACCAAATATATCTCACTGTTTAGGGTTCGGCCTATCTCTTAAGTGTAGAAGAAGGGTACGCAAGCGAATAAAGGAAGACAAGTCTAACATAGTTTTGTGAGGAGAATCACTCACATGTGTGGATAATTAGGGTTGCGTTGTTGCTTCCCTAAGTCTGCAACAGTTTTCGGAAGAAGTGTTAAAGGGAGGAAGATGAAGTGTCGCAAGAGGAATTGATCTTGAAAGGACTTCTCTTGTGCTTGGAGGATATTCTTGTCAGGGGTCTAGGGTTTGGAATTGATCAATAGAAGCTTCAATAAGAGAAATTCACTAAAGGGCTTTCCTCTCAAGAGAAGAGAGGTTTGGCCCTAACAGAGAGCCAAATTCTTGTGTTCTTGTTTTTATGTTTTGGTAGAAGTTTGATGAAGTTAACACATATGCATTAATAATAATAAGAAGAAGATTAAGATAACAAGAAAAGTAAAAAGACTCCACAAATTGTTATCAAGTAACAAAGAATCACACGACACAAATTTGCCCTAGATTCTTCAACATGTAGGACATCCTTCCTGGTTGGCCATGTCTCATGTTTAGATCTTCCTTCTAGTTGTTAGATTAATGCCAAAGGAACCTTCTGTAATACCAACTGTTGGAAACCGGGGAAATACTGAGAGAGGGGGTGAATCAATATTTTATAACCAATTTTAACAAGTAATACATATATTCAAATATTTAGTAAATAACCATGTAAAAAATACATAAATTACAAAGAAACACCATAAAATCACGCATATGAGACATTGATTTTTACGTGGAAAGCCATAAAAAGAAGAAAACCACCATTAATTCTTTTAAATTTGATGAAAATACAAGAAATGATTTTTTTTTACTTAATATAGTGTAGGAAATATAATTTACCCACCATTTTGTGGGTGATATCCCTAGGAGAAACTTTTTCTCCAAGATGGTCCTCAGCTTGCAACCAACAATCCCTTGCAGCCACCAACTAGCTCGTTTATTCGCCATCTTGGGTTTGGTCTCCCTAGATAGGTTCCTAACCCTCCATAGGGATACATTGGCACATTTATGGTGTGTGTTGAGAGCCATGGGCCTCCACAATAGTAGAAAACACTCGATGGATCCCCAAAGATGTTAAGAGATTTCTCAAGATTCACCTATTGGATGAGGAAGATGCACTTGGTTCACCTTGGCCCAACTAACCCCACAGATGTTCCATGCATTTGGCAGCTGAACCAAGACTTGTAGGATGATGTGGCATCACCTACACCATCATCTGAGCCCTTACAGATGGTCTAGAGGAATCTTTGACTTACTTGGAGACCCATGGGGTCACTTGTGCCCTCACAGCCATTGGGAGCACCAAAAGTTTATTATGTGGAGAACAAGGGGCCAACCCCTTGTCCATTACTTTTGGAAGCCAACTCATGATTTTTCCACTTATGGACTTCATCAGGCCTCATAGAGAGCCCAACGACATGCACTATTGATCATTCAACCTCCTGGGAGGCTTATTATTTTATTTGTGAGCTAGTTTGGTGGCTTGTCACCAATAAATAGTTATTTGCACATTATTTTAGTTGATGGGATAATGTAGGCTCAAATTAGGTAATTCTAACTCCTAATGAGTGTATAAATATGAGAGACATAAATTCATTTGTATCATCACTTTGGATTGGATCATTCTCCTCTTTAGAGAATTTCACACTTTTTCTAGGAGGATGAATTGGAGCATGGATGAATTTTGATGTTTGGATTGGAGTATTTATCTTGAAGCTTCTTTATTTTTAAATCCTGGATGGTTGGATATGTTCTATTACATGTAAGTACAAACATTTAATGTTATTCTTGTTTTACTTTTTTCATATGCATTGAATGGGATTTTCGCTATACTAGGGCTAATCGCTGCATTGCATAATTGCGAAATTGTGGAATTATTGTTTCTATATAGCATCTCTCAATGTATGGGGCATCTATGTGAATGAAATATCCAAGGGAAAATTATACCAATGAAATTATCTTAATAAACCATTTATTTTTGCAAAGGAAAGTATAAAAGCTTTGAGGTCACTTCTTCTTGCCCTAAATTCCAAGTGAAGTAGTCCTTAATGCCTCCTTGACCAAAATACAAATTCCTTTCTCATCATTCTCATAGACTCCATTCTCCCCAAGGGATTAGGCACTGTTCGACCAATAGGTGATCACTAAAAGAACATTTTCTCCACCTCTTCCTTTTCTCTTCTAGGTCTAGCCAAGTTGGGTCACGTAGGGCATCATTTTATCGAAGAAATAGCCATACAAAAATCTTGATATCCTAGCCTCTACTGCACTGGTGTGTCCTCAAGGCCTCCTCCAAATTTGAAGCCATTATGATGGTGGAGTTGTGACATAACCCAAGCCCTAGATCTAAGATAAAACTTTAACCTGGTATTCCCTAGGCTAGCACCTCATATGATCAATTTGACACTTTTAATTGTAAATTCTTTCTTTGATCCTTTCCCCTTCCTTTTCTGGGTTATGAACATCATTGGTTGCTAGATTCTCTCTCCTTAACTTGGGCTGGGTCCACTTGGTCCCATGTTATCCCATACCTTTTAAAAATCAATTATTCAAGAACCATTCAGGAAGTCAAGTTCAATAAGGATTTTAGGATTGGTAAACTACTTTACAAGGTATATTCCTCTAACATAACCCTCAAATCCTCCCCTCATTATCCTATAAATATTTTTACCTTGCTTGAAGAGAAAGTAAGCTCCATTCTTTACCCCCTTCTAGGAAAAGGATCGTCAGGATCACTTCACATCCATTTTTTGATTCATCCTTCACAAGTGACGTCCATTTATCGGGTCTCCTCCCATCAATGAAAGTTTGTAAAGAGTAGGCAGTCTTAGGTGAGGTGACAATGGGCTAAGTCTCCATTGTTAACCTTGATCTAGTAGTCTTCCACTTTAGGAATCCCCTTTATGCCCCATGCTAGTTTGAGTAGTAACATTTTGGCACCCTTTTTGGGGACACAAAATGTGTGTTTGGTTCGCCATACGACATATTGACATAACATTATTGGCAACTACATTGGAAGAACAAAGCCCTAGTTCTTCATTGAAATTTAAAGTCAATGTTTGTACGGTGAAGCAGACATTTGTTAAGGAAATTTCGTTCACCCTGGTGACTCCCATGCCATTAAGGACCAAAAAACATTTTGACCACATAGATTCCCGCCATAGATATGATGGGGTCCCCAAGATATCCTTCATCGAAATCCATGAAGAATATGCCAATGTTTGATGGGGATCCACATTCTGTAGCCAACCACGTGGTAAGGTTCATAAGGTACCTTTCAATGCAAAATATAACTCAACCTTGTGACCAAATGGAATTGTTTTCTCCTATCCATTTTCCCAAGTGTCGATTGGCTTGAGTCATGTAAACCTAAAAGAATTCCTTCTCTTTCAATGTTGACTACGCACTTATTATTGCATGAAGGGCCGAGTTTCCAATCTCATGAATACATATCCAAAATCTTAGATATGGCCATTCGAGAAGAGGAAGTTATTGAATATGGTTTTATGCTTGAGGAAGAGTCTCTTATTGATGCATAATTTAATATGGTGCCAAAGTATAGACTCGTGCATTGGAAAGCATGTCCTCTAAGGATAATGAGGAAGATCTCAACCCCAAGAGCCCTCAAACATTGCAAGAATGGATGATGGAATATGAAAAGTCTTGTATGAAATTGATGGCCAAATATAAATCCCAAGAGATTTTCTCCCATTATTGTGATAAATCATAAAGGCCCCGTAACATGAAGAATGAATATAAAGAGAGTCCTACTGATGACCTTCTTCTTGAGGCATTTGATCAAAATCATGTAGTAAATACCTTGGAGATAATCCTTCGGGAACGGATGAAGGAGGAAAATTACTCCCTGTCTAAAGAAAAGAATGAATGGAATCCTAACCAACACCAAATATATAGTGAAGAATGGGAGGATTCCAAGGAAGATCATGATAGAAAAATAAACAAAGAATCTACTAGTGACTTTTGGGATGTTGATTCAGGAGTTGGGTATGATTATAGAAATGAAGACCCCATGGTTTCTCAAGTCCATAAGAATGAACTCAGGGAAGAAGAGCATGCTCCACCCCTTTTGAAGAACAATTTTGGTTCTTATGAAGCCCTTTCTAGTGGTTGGAAAGGTCACTTCTTTATGTTCCAAGATGATCCAATCTAAGAAGAGCCTTCTGATATTGTGGGAAATTGTGATGAACCTAATATAGAATAAATTGAGGAATATGATTCCCTCATCCATGCCACTAATAAAGTGTTTTTATTCATGTTTGAGTGTTCCTCCCCTGCCCTGGAAATAGATATTTGTAATGATGTTCATTCGCGTAGTCTTGATGAAGAGCTTCTTTCCCCTATGAAGGACCAAGAATCATGGTTTTTCCCCAAATATGACGATGGGCCCACTTCTTGTTTTCCCAAATGACAAAAATAGTATCATCCTAAACAGGTTTGAGTCTTTCACTCCTTCTTACCCTAAGGATGATAGGCCCGATATAGTTCTTCATCAAAGATTCATATACTTGGTCATTGACATTTCCATCTCCTAGTTGGAGGATCAAATCCAATCCTCTCGACCGATGTCTTTTCCTTCTTCCAGGGTTTCTTTCTATGGCATATGGGTCTCTTATTTTCCCACCTCTCTCTGTTGTAACCCCTGATATCATTGTTCCCATTTGTATTTCAAATTTTGATGCAAAAATAATCATGGAAGCATGCCTTATTGTATTGATCAATTGACATGTTGGTTGCATTAAGTCTATGATTATACCTAACACTTGACATTGTATGTTATGCATGTTAGAGTAGGATGCATTGCATGTTGATTTTGCATTAGAAATAACCTCATATGATATTTCTCATGGTATATTAGATGCATTTGAATTAAAATTTGCATGTTTTACATCTCTGTTGATTTTACAGCCTAACACTAAGCATGGGTGATCATAAGACACCTTGAAAACATGGTGCCTCATGTGTTCAATCGTTGATATGTGAAAATAATAGGTCTGCGGTAACCAAGAGATTGTTGGAGTTCTCGTGACCTCCTATTCAAGTAGTTTCATCCACTTATGCGAGAGATCATGTCCCAGTTGGAGCTAGATGTTACCCACCATTTGTTGGTGATATCCCTAGGAAAATTGTTTTCTCCAAGATGGTTCTCAGCCAACAGACAACAACCCCTCGCAGCCACCAACTATTTTATTGTGCCATTTCTCTGCCACTTGAGCCAGCCATGTGGGCCCTCACCCATGATCGTATGTTTAAAGGCAGGCCTCCCAAACCTAAAGGTATGCCTTGTGATTTGGAAATTGAGTATTGTAGTTTGCTTATCATGGACACTTCTAGGCATGGATTAATGGGTGGATTTGGTGGAAAGAATGGGCTAGGTCTGTGCTCTCCTCCCCTAGACCTATTTTGGATATTAACCTTAGATTCTAATCCCGTGGGATCTATTTTACTGACCATTTTGATTTACAGATGGTATTTCATGGGAAACCTTAATTTTGGCTGTGTGGTCGCACTACCTCATCCACATATATTGCCCCCTTTCCACTCATTACAACCCCATTCATCATTTTTCCCACCTAGGTCCACATTCCTCCATTGGGTCCACATAGGGCTAACTCTCCCCTTCCCCTGCCCACACCTTGGGTTAGATTGATAATGATGCCCTGGAGGTTGATGCAGCTAAAAAGAAAAATAAAAGCATAATTGGCCATATTCAACAGGAAAATGTACCACAAAATGAAAAAGAAGGTTGGGACAAACAAATTTAGCATGTGGGAAAAAGCCAATACATGAGCTCTACCCCATCATCATGGTCATCGCCTTAGTTCCTATAGGTTGTAAGGGCCTCCTTCATCATATATGAACCCATGATTGTCCAACCCCTGGTGGGAAATGAACCACCCTACCTTAAAAGGGGGTATCCACTGCTATATCTCACACATCATGCTCTTACCCCTTGAGCCCTAAGTAGTTAATTTGAAAAAAATCATAAAAAGGAAAAAGGAGTATAAAAAGGGTGGGAAAATCAAGGTAGAGGCTCCGCATGTACCATGATTTCTCCCTCCTATACATTATATACCCAAGTGTGGGATTCCCTTCTACTAGCTACCCTTGTACCCCAACATTTGGCCCATATCTACCCCTTCTCATTCCCTACTCCATTCACCTCTTTATCACATGGAACCACCTTTCAAAGAATGTACCTTGACATATTATCCCCTTTAAAAGTAAAAACTACCTATTGGGATACTTAGTTAACCCCATTTTATATTTTGGAGACATTAGCACATGCCAAAGCCCATTATGGAAGGGCAGGCCATTATAAATTCCACACCTGTGGTCCATGGTTTTTAAGCTCTTTTTCTCAATTTCCTTGATGAATTGTTGTACTGGAAGGCTAGGGGAAAAATTGGATATTATGTAGGATTACAGGTGGTATCCATCTTGGGTTTGGCTGTAAAAATTTGGATGCCCAAATTTCTACTGCAGTGATTGATTAAGTTCCTTTTATTTGTTAATTACTGAATAAATTATTTACTGTTTCCTACAGTAAACACCAAAAACAATACACTACAACCTTCACCAATTAAAATTATATGTGGAAATAAGTAATTGAGCAAGAAATAAATACAAAATACATCTACACAGTTATTTTTGGACAAATGTCCCCGAAAAACCCAATGCGAGAAAACCAATGCAACAGTTGAGGGTTTTATTATTATGCATTAGTAATTTTTGAATACAATCTCTGGATTCCCTCCTAGCTATCCAGTACAAATAATATCATTGACAGATAGATAAGTGAGATTACCTCACACTGTCACTAGAGATATGGCTGATCCAACCACTAAATGAATGACCCCTAGCTGCCTCTGCACTGCCTCTATGCAGTCACTACGTCATCCCAATGTCACAACCTCCAGGGATTGTGTCACCCCTTCTGCTGATCAATTTGCTACATAGGAACTTTGATTTTCACCTCCCGGCCTCACACCCTGGCTTCTGGCCTCTGAAATTGATTCCTCCAGCAAATTTTTGGATCTCCTCAAGGATCTGCGCTACCTCTATGTCAGCCTATGCTACCTCTGCATGGCCCTCCGTTAGCCTCTTCTGGCTGCGTACTGCCTCTACCGTATCCCTCTCTGCCTCCTCTATTAAGTATTTCTGGATAAGGAGAAATATCCAACTGGAACTATCCCTGCCTCTCACTGCAAAATATCACTTCATATTTATCTCCCGACAACTGCCGTGCTTCAAAAATTCAATTTTCTGATCTCCACTCGATGTGTTCTCTAAGTTCCCCTCAAACCGCTTCTTATATCTTTTTGTTGGACAACCAACAACCTAGATTAACTTCTAATCAATGGCATAGATAATTTTGGCTTGATCCTCATCTTCTTATAGAAGTTTCACCAGAGTTAGATCAATACCCTTTAATTATTTTATTTTCCTAAGTTTAGACTTAGGGTCCCATTAAAAATAAATAATTAATTTAATAAAATTGTCTCTGGGTGAATTTCGTAAAACAATTTCTGGGTATTGGAGAATGTATGTGTCTAAGACTCTATAAAATTTTTTAGACTTAGAGCACATCTTATGCTATTAGAAATAAACTCTCCCTCTTAGGGAGGAATGTGCTCTAGCAATGCAACCTGCTAAAGCATTACTCTATTATGTAACATCTCCTTCTGCGCTACTGATGTCTGGCATGCTATCCACCAACTATTGCAAAAATGTTGCATTTGTACTGTTGCTGACCCTGCCAATGTCAATACTACATCCTTACTGCAACTCACTCTCAATTATGCATCCGTGCTATTGTTGGCACAGCCACTGCCAATACTACATCTGCACTGCAATCTTCTCCAACTGCTACTACTACTTCATCAGCAATGGAAAATCATTCCAAATTATTGAAAAAGTGTTCAATATGATACATGTCGTTGCTGGAGTGCTGACTACTGCTAGTTTCTATGCTAACCCTCTGAAGCCTCTAGGCTACTGCTAACTCTGCTCTATTCCAACTGACCTGCTGTCAACTCTAGCTCTGTGCTGCACAGTCTCTGGCACTCCTAACCACTGCAATTGTCACTTTAACACTCCTCTTCACCAACTGACACTGTTCCATCTTTCTACTTCTGATCTGTGCTCCGTAGCAAGGAATTGATCTGAGAGGTGGAATCCTCAAGGATCCTACCCAATTGTAGTCCTGTCGAACTATAACTCTAGATCTCTCCACCTCCCTCCTAGAGATGTTTGGGCTGTCATGGTGAAATCCTCCTCCTTGATCTTCACAGCTGCAACCTTCAGAGCATGCTTCTCATCTTTTTCCTTCTTTTTGAGAGGACATTGTGTGGCTTAGTGACCAAATTCACCACACCTGAAGCATTTGATCTTCGAAACATCTTTCTTCTTCTTCCGTTGTGCTTTTTGCCCCTTTGATGTGAGGGTTGCATTATCTTCCTCCTCCTTGGGCTTCGACCCATTGCTACTGCTTTCGTCAATTTTACACTTGACCAAGTCTATCCTTAGCTCCTCTTATTTAAGAGCTGCCCACATTCCATCCCAGTCTGGCAAAGTCGCCCTGCCCAAGATGCTTTGGACAAAAAATTTCCACTCCTCAGAAAATGAATTCAGGGCCATTCTTACCATCTCGAAATCTTGAGGTGTTGACCCCACAACTTCTAGCTCGTCTCGGGTCTAGTGAAGCTTAGTAAGGAACATATCGATGCATTCCCCCTTCTACATCTGCATAGATCTCATCTTCTTATCCAAGTACATCTTCCACTGCTTGGAAGATCCCTTATATAGCATCGACAAAGCCTCCCACATCTCCATGGCAGTGTTTATGCCAGCGATGTGACAGACTATATGATACTTCACTCCGTCGAGGATCATTCTCTTGGTCTTCGCCATTTCTCCCTTGCACTTCTTGAGTGGATCTGGATCTGCGGGCTCAGCTACCACGCTGTCGGCGTAGATCTTGAGAAGATGCTCATACAGAAGGCACATAATCCTTGCCTTCCATACCACATATTTGGATGCACCATCCAACCTATCATGATCTCTCAATCCACTAGTTGCCATCTTTGCCAATCAAAAAAGTTGAATGATCTCCTCTCTCCTGTTGCTGCTCAACAAATGAGAATTCGAATTCCCTGGATAGGAATTGTCTGAGGAAGAAATTCCCTCAAGTGTCTCTCTTCTTCCTTCTGACGTATTTCTGCTCAACAATGACCTGTAGAAAACTGCATCGCACTAGAAACCCCTCTTCACTGAAGCTACTGCTGCGTTTCTCCCTTTTCCACTGACAGATTTCGATCTGGAAATCCTACCTCTCTGTTAAGTCACTCATAGAGAGATTTACCACGAAAATATTGCCTTCCTCGCCTGAACTGCGCAATCCCTTTGGGGATTTGTTTTGCTGCCTCTGCAGGAATTTCGAACTCCCTTCCTCTTTCAATGTTGGGCTCTTGCGACACTTCTCTCTTGTTTCACCTGCACCTATGATACCATGTGAAAATTTGGATGCCAAAATTTCTACTACAACAACTGATTATGTTCCTTTTATTTGTTAATTACTGAAAAAATTATTTCCAGTTTCCTACTGTAAATATTGAAACTAATACACTACAGCCTTCACCAATTAAAATTATATGTGGAAATAAGTAACTGAGCAAGAGATAAATACACAACACATCTACACAGTTATTTTTGGACAAATGTCCCCCGAAAAACCCAATGTGGGAAAATTGGTGCATCAAATGAGGGTTTTATTATTATGTAGTAGTAATTTCTGAATACAATCTCTGGATGCCCTTCTGGCTATCCAATACATAAAATATCACTGACAGAGAGATAAGTGAGATTACCTCACACTATCACTGGAGATTTGATTGATCCAGCTAGTGAATGAACAACCCCTGGCTACCTCTGCATAGTCATTGCGTCAGCCCAACGTTACAGCCTCTAGGGATTGTGTCACCCTTTCTGCTGATTGATTTACTACCCAGTAACTTTGATTTTCACCTCCTGGTCTTTGAAATCGATTCCTCAAGCAAATTTTCGGACCCCATAAAGGCTCTGCGTTGCCTCTGTGTCAACCTACACAACTTCTATGTGGCCATGTGTCAGCCTCTTATGGATCTGCGTTGCCTCTCCCAAATCTCTCTCTGCCTCCTCTACTAAGTATTCCCAGATAAAGAGAAATATTCAATCATAACTATCCCTACCCCTCACTGCAAAAGATCACTTCGAATTTCTCTCTCTGGCAACTTTTGTGCTTTAGAAATTCGGTCTTCTAATCTCCACTTGATGTGTTCTCCAGGTGCCCCTCAGACCTCTTCTTATATCTTTCTGTTGGACAACCAATGGCCCAAATTAACTTCTAATCAATGGCTTATATCATTTTGGTTTTATCCTTGTCTTCTTCTAGAAGTTTCACCCACAGTTAGATTAATACCTTTTAATTATTTTATTTTCCTAAGTTTAGACTTAGGGTCCCATTAAAAATAATTAATCATTTTAATAAAACTCTCTCCGAGAGGAATTTCCCAAAATGATTTATGGGTATTGGAGAATGTATGTGTCTAATCCTCTCTGCAAATTTTCAGACTTAGAGCACATCCGATGCTACCAAAAATCAACATTCATCTCCTAACCCTCCATAGGGATACATTGGCACATGTAGGGTGTGCGTTGAGAGCCATGGGAATCCACAACAGTAGACATCACTCCATGGGTCCCCATATATGTTAAGATATTTCTCGAGATTTACCTATTGGATGAGGAAGATGCACTTGATTCACCTTGACCCAGCCAGCCCCACAGATGTACCATGCACTTGGCAGCGAACCCAGGACTTGTCAGATGATGTGGCATCACCTACACCATAATCTGAGACCTTACAGATGGTCTATAGGCATATTCAACTTACTTGGAGACCCATGAGGTAACTTGTGTTCCCTCACAACCATTGGAAGCACCACATGTTTATTATGTGGAGAACAGGGGGCCAAACCCCTTGTCCATTAATTTTGGAAGTCGAACTCATTATTTTGGCACTTATGGACTTCATTAGGTCTCTTAGAGAGCCCAACGACATGAAAGATTGATCATTCGACCTCTTGGGAGGCTTATTAATTTATTTATGAGTTAGTTTGGTGGGCTTGTCACCAATAAATAGCTATTTGCACATTATTTTAGATGATAGGCTAATGTAGGCTCAAATTAGGTAATTTGGACTCCTAGTGAGTGTATAAATATGAGCGACATGAATTCATTCATATCATCGCTTTGGATTGGATCATTCTTCTCTTTAGAGAATTTTTCACCTTTTTTGGGAGGATGAATTGGAGCATGGATGAATTTTGATATTTAAATTTGAGAATTTTATCTTGGAGCTTCTTTATTATCAAATTGTTGATGGTTCAATATGTTCTATTACATGTAAGTACACACATTTAATTCTATTCTTGTTTTACTTTTTGTCATATGCACTGAATGGGATTTTCACTATACTAGGGCTAATTTCTGCATTGCATAATTGAGAAATTGTGGAATTATTATTTCTATAGCATCTCTAAATGTATAAGCCATTTATGTGAATGAAATCTCCTAGGGATAATTCTATCAGTGAATTTATCTTGATAAGCCATTTCTTTTTGCAAAGAAAAGTATAAATGCTTTGAGGTCACTTCTTCTTTCCCTAAAGGCTAAGCGAAGTAGTCCTTAAGGTTTCCTTTACCAAAATACGAAGTCCTTTCTCATCATTCTCCTAGACTCCATTCTCCCCAAAGGACTAGGCACTGGTCTACCAATAGGTGATCACTAAAAGAACATTTTGTCCACCACTTCCCTTTCTCTTCTAGGTCTAGCCAAGTTTGGTCACCTAGGGCCTCATTTTCCATGAAATAGCCATAGAAAAATTTCGATTTCCTGGCCTCTACTGCGTTGGTGTGTGCTCAAGGCCTCCTCCAAATTTGAAGCCATTTCGAAAGTGGAGTTGTGAGATAACCCAAGCTCTAGCTCTGAGATCAAAATTTTCATTGTATTCCATAGGCTAGCACCTCATAGGATCAATTTGACACTTTTAATTGGAAACTATTGGTTTGATCCTTTCCCCTTCCTTGTCTGGGTTAAGAA
Organism: Pinus tabuliformis; assembly: GCA_031772625.1. Classification (NCBI taxonomy): domain Eukaryota; kingdom Viridiplantae; phylum Streptophyta; class Pinopsida; order Pinales; family Pinaceae; genus Pinus; species Pinus tabuliformis. The sequence continues at coordinate 275,082,638 of CM062804.1, read as the reverse complement.
CATCATTGGTTGCTATATTTTCTCTCATTAACTTGGTTTGGGTCCAATTGGTCCTGTGTGGTCCCATACCTTTGAAAAGTACATTCTTCAAGAACAATTCGAGTATTCAAGTTCAATAAGGATTTTAGGATTGGAAAAATCCTTTACAAGGCATATTCCTCTAACCTAACCCTCAAATCCTCCCCTCTTTATCCTAGAAATCTTTGTACCTTATTTGAAGAGAAAGTAAGCTCCATTATTTACCCCCTTCTAGGAAAAGGATCATCAGGGCCACTTCACATCCATTTGTTGGTTCATCCTCCGCAAATGACTTCCATATACTGGGTCTCCTCCCATCAGTGAAAGTCCTTAACGAGTAGGGATTCTTAGCTGAGGTGATAGTGGGCTAAGTCTTCATTGTTTCCCTTGGCCTAGAAGTTGTCCACTTTAGGAATCCCCTTTAACCCCCCTACTAGTTTGAGCGGTAATAAAAACCAACCTATAGAAGTCCCAACCTCTTTTTCTTTGCAAGCACCTACTTGCTGGAAGCACCAACACCCACTATTTACAAGCACCAACTTGTTGATATTTTTTAGGCACCTACCTAAAGGAGACTCCAATCCCCTAATAAATGATGTTAATATTTGCTATGACTAACTTATATGATCTTCTCTTTGCAATAACCTCTCTATTTCTAATCCTTTGTAATTTCCTCATACATAACAACATATGTTTTCATCCAATCTCCACCTATATCCTTTGTTTTGTCCTTCTATTCTGTATTTGCTTCAAATTTTTGACATTTCACAACTTTTGCACTAGGTTTTAGTGTCCACTATTTCTCTCTTTCTCTCACGTTATTAATTTGATTAGAACAAGAGTGAAAATTCTCAATTACAACTTGAAGCATCAATTTATATCAATATTACTTGTCTATTTTCACTGTTGAAATTATCAGAAGCTAAATCAATTTAGATTCATGTCTTTTCAAATTCATTGGTCACTTAAATTTTTAATATAGCATGCAAAATTTCGAGAACACAAAAAGCACCAAACTTCATTTGAAGAGATCGAGCCATTAATTGTTTTGTACACACACAACTCTAACACATTAGAGTGTCAAACATTGGATTCATTAAAATTCCATGGGGTCCATTTTTCTCATCCAGTGTGCAATTTGTCCAAGAGGCCTAGCCCCATGATACCCCTAGATTATCAGTTGTAAACTTATGATCTAGATATATGTATTTGTGCTAACTGGAGACTTCGCTTGTTATAATCCAGAATGGGGAAAACAAAAATATATGGAACCTTGTCAACTTATGGAACCTTTTTGCATTGCATCGGATATTTGGATGTTTTTAACTTTGGAATTTGTCCTTTGAAGCTGGATCGTAGGGACTCTGGATAGTTCTTAAGTTTTTTTGGCTCCATTGCCCAATCATATGCCAAATCACTTAATACTGCGAAATGTTTACAAACAAAATCTACTGATATGAATATCGAGGATCTACCACATCAAATTTCTCATGTCATCCTTCCACGTGGATGCCTCTAAGTGGTGCCACATGTCACACGGGTTTGGCCCACTTGGCCTTCCAAAAGATTCAAAATCACCTACCATGTGTCATGTTTATAGAGTGTGCCATGTCATCATGCTAATGTCGTTGCCACTTGTATAACCATTCATCTACCAACTCATCCTCGTCATCCAATAGAGTTATTCCATTTTTCATACTGTCACTTGTACTTAGCATGGAACTAAATACAGGGTCCAGGATGTTTTTCCTTATTTTCCTATGTAAAAATTTAAAGTGGTGGATGCTAGATTTTATTTATGGAACCAAATAATGCTCAAGTTGTGACTTGTGGGAAACTATATCCAGATCTGGGTTTTTTCCCTATTTGAAATTATGAAAATAATATGGTTTAAGTACTCTTTCCTTTGCATTGAACCCTTCCTCCAAATGGAACCTTAACATAATGATGAGCCTCAGTAGTGCAACAAGAATGCTGCAACTCCCAAGGCTACCAACTTTAATTATCCACCCGAGGTTTGTACAAACTTAAGAGGTATCATCACTATAAAATCCTAAACTAATTTCCTAAATGGAAATTTATTTGAAAAGAAATTAAACCTAGCAAGAACAATAATTTGTAATTGAAATCCACAGAGCATGAATTCAAATAAGTAGGCCTAATCTACTTTTCAAAAATGCATCTCCTAATTGGTGTTTTATTCTTCCTCAATCACTAATTTAGATCCTAGGGGTTATGATTCAACCCTAAGATAAAAAAACAAAGCTTTTTGAGAAAATTTGGTCAAGTTTACACGTGCTAGAGGAGTGCTACAGGAAGTTACATTGTTTGCAACAGGAAGTTACATGTTTGCTACATGAAGATATAATTCACCAAATGACCAAGTAAATCAAATCAAAATGGATGGTACAAATTTTGTTATTGAATAGGATGTCTTAGGTCTCCATTCCAAGTGGAATCACTTAGAAATACCCCCGTTAACACATGATAAAAAATAACAGAAAATTACTACTCTAAAATCTAGAATTTTGAGAACTAGTGAGCTAGTTAACCTATCAAATGACTAAGCTAATCAGGTGAAAATGAAATGGGGTAATTTTTTTATTAAATTGAATGTTTTTATGAACTAATTAAAGTGGAATAAACTCAAATGAAACTCATTATCATGTTCTAAAAAATAGCAGAAAAATACTACTATTTGCTACAAGGGACTTCCAGAATATTTTAGATTTGTGAATAAGAAAACTAATCCAAGCAGTTCAATGATTACGATGACCTTTCAAATATGTTCCAAGGATGAAATCATGCTTGTGATCTTGCAAAAGAGCTCACTTCAACCATTTTAACCCAATCATACAGCAAGAAATCATCAATATTGAATGCAGAAATAGGAAAAATAAGAACAAGAGATGCATGTGAATAAGAAGTGAAAAGAAGAAAAATAAATTATAAAAAAGGGCTTTGAGGCTCCTAGGATGGCCAAGCCCAACGAAACTCAGATTCCTATGAAGGAGACCAAGATTTAGAAGCTAAAAATGGCACCGATCTTCATTATTTGAATCAATCTAATTACAAGCCCACGGGGCTTTGGATTGATGGTGAATGGGTGCACTGTTAAGGAACTCTTTGCGATATGTCACTAGTTCGAATCCCCGAGGGTGCTTACCTACCAAAAAAAAATAAAAAAAGAATCAATCTAATTACATTCATGCTAGAAATGAAAGTGGAGCTACAAAAATATAGGTTTTCTCCATAAGAAGACTAACAAAAACCATCCCCTAGATGAAAATTCGAATTGGTACTTATACAAAATGATGAGGAAGCATTATCCTTGAAAGGAGGAATCTTTCCCCTCCAAAATCCCTCAAATAGTAGATCTAGTTCCCAACACTAGTTTCCGGTAAGATTAAATGAAATTCTTCAATTGTAAGTCTCATATACTCACTTTCATTTATTTCTCTACTTTTTAAATTTGGTTTTGTTTTTAGTTTTTGTTGATATGTAACTTTCTTTTACAGTGCTTCACAAGCATTTTCACACCTCCACCGGATCAAACTTTGAGCTCATTTTCCTTATTTTCTTTAAGTTTTTAAAAGAAGATGTAACAATTCTCATCAAATCAGCCAAAATGGGGGATCTTTAAACCTTTAATGTTTTTCTTTAAAAAGCATTACTTTGATTCAAAAATGGTTAAAAGATTTTTGCAGGTTTTTCTTTTGAAAAATAAAATCCATAGAAAACAGAAATTTCCTCATTTCAACTAAACTTTATTGTTACTAAATGCTTATAACTTTACAAGTAAAAATTTATCTAAATTTCAACATAAGGAGGAATGTTTACTGTTGAAAGTAATGCTTCCATGTCATGTGTAGTTGTCATTGTGAGCCCCTAGGTGTGAGTCTAGAAGCTGTTGATTCTTATGTAATGAGTTGGAGTCATTATCTAGAGGTGTCGAAGTCAGTGTGTAATTTCCTATATATGTAATTGTCGAAATTAATAATAACACGAAGTGTGAGATTTGTGTTGTGAAAAATCTATTTCTTAGTTCTTTTTATTTTTCTAATATGGTATCTGTTATGAAACCAACTCACAAAAAGATAGAAAATATAGATCAACGCCTTAGAAATAAGCCTCTTCGAGGGGGAAACCTCCTTTACATTACATAAATGAAAAATTCTTGGATGATACAAATGAAAAGACCTCCTTTCTATATATAGGAGTCTAAGGGGTCATAATATAATCAAAGCCGACATAAAAATAATAATGTAGGGCATGATAATAATAATAGTGGGCTTCTATGGGGCACAATAATAACAATATGGGGACTGCATGGGTACAACAATACAATAAGGGGGTTGTACTAATAACAATAAGGGGTTACACTAGTAGTATAGGGGCCTAACATGCCCCTCTCCTTCAAAAGGTGTTGTCCTCAACGCTTGAATAGTTCTTGATGGTTCTGTATAAAATTCTTGTCCTCCCACGTGGAATCTTCAACGAGTAAGTTCTTCCACTTGATGAGATACTCTGAAATTGATCGATTTCGTAGCTGTCAGGTTCTTTTTTCTATGACTGCTCCAGGTTCCAATATGATTTTTACATCCTCTTCAAGTTCTGGCAATATTGTTTGAATTGGATATTCTGCAACTTTTGAATGAGTGGCCACACTTCTTTGTCCTTCTTCCATTCATCCCTTGTTTTGTTTATCCAATCTGGTTGGATAATAGAAATAGCACAAAACAATGATTCCACATCCTCATCCTTTCTTGGGAGTCCATCTGCAACAAAAATTTTCTTCCCTTTGCTGTAGATGATGTCAAAGTCATAACCCAACATATTTGTGACCCATTTTTTTTGTTCTTCTAAAGGTAATATTTGTTCTAAAAAGTATTTAAGACTATCATGATCCATTTTTACCTTGAAGTGCCTTCCCATTGGGTAAGGTCGCCATTTATTAAGTGCATGTAGTATTGCCAACATTTCCTTTTCATAAATAGCTTTCTTGAGATGTAGCTGTAAAAATACCCAATCACCTACATCAAAACTTTTTTCACTACGATGTTGATCTACCTGTTGTTTCATTTGATTCTGCACCAAAGTGGCGTTATCCTTTAAAAGTTGGATAACTTCTTGTTGATGGTCGATGTGATCTTTCACTGCTTGAAACTTTTTCTTCTTGATATGTCCTTCTATCTTGAGAGTTTGAGAAGTGGTAATTTCTTCCAATCCTTTACAAGATATGGTCGGATTCATTTCTTGATGCTCAATGTGATATTTCACTTCTTCAACATTTTTCTTCTTGATATGTCCTTCTATCTTGATAGTTTGAGGAGTGGTAATTCCGGCCAATGCATTACAAGATATGGTTGGATTCATTTCTTCTTTCTTGATGTCATCTTTCACTTCTTGAACCTTTTTCTTCTTGATATGTCCTTCTATCTTGATAGTTTGAGGAGTGGTAATTATTGCCAATTCTTTACAAGATATGGTCAAATTCATTTCTTCTTTTTCTAGGGTTGAGTCCTGGCCTATATCCTCTTCTTTTGATGTTTCTTGATCATTTTATTCCTCCTCTTCATACTCTATGTAAAATAATTTCTTCTCAACACACTTATGACCTTTAGTGCATTTTCTATCACAATTGTAACAAAGCCCTTTTTCTCTCTTTTCTTCCAATTGTTGTGGTGTTGCTCTAAAGAAGGTGTTGCTATTTGTATGCTCATAATGTGCTATAATTTCCTCCGTGAAAATTGACCGCGTAACAATTGGTTTACGAGGACAAAGCCCTTTATACCATAAAAATTGATCTTGTTCTAAATATGAAGATGCAATCCACACCTTTTGTAACAATGGTACACCATGTAGATCAAAATATTTCTCCATCTGTAGTATCCAATTTACCAGATCCTTGCCATCAAACTTCCTCATCTCAATTTTTCTTGATTTTAGGAGCTCGATCTTGAAACGACTGTAACTCTGTACTTTCGGATCTTTAAGTTTTGAAATTGCGACCTGCAGTAGCCCTTTGTGTCATCTTTCCAATGCCACCAGTATTATCGAATTTAGATTCTCCAAGAAAGAGTTATGCACAATCTCCCAAGCTGACCTGATTATATACCTTTTCAGAAGAGTGAACTTGTATGAAGTGCCACGTGTCACAACTTTGACCTTTTGATTTGAAAAATATATACAAGAAACTACAGTTCGTCCACTTTCTATAACTTCTGACGAAATTTCAACATGATGCTCAGAGAGACAGTTATGACGATTTTCCCAAGGTGACCTGTTTGGAATATAATTCGAGGGTCTGAAAAAACCCTAACTTCCTCAGACTATATTTCTGAAAATATAGAGAGGCAGGATCTGAAATTTGGACCCGAGGTTCAAAACGATTTCAACCCAAATGGCTTTTTTTTTAGCTTCTGAAACATCGCAGAAAAAAATTTATAGCACAAATTCCACGATGACTTGTTTGGAGCAGTGAAACCCTAGAATCCAAAGCTCTGATACCAAATGTTATGAAACCAGCTCACAAAAAGATAGAAAATATAGATCAACGCCTTAGAAATAAGCCTCTTCGAGGGGGAAACCTCCTTTACATTACACAAATCAACAATTCTTGGATGATACAAATGACAAGACCTCCTTTCTATATATAAGAGTCTAAGGGGTCATAATATAATCAGAGCCAACATAACAATAATAATGTAAGGGCACAATAATAATAATAGTGGGCTTCTATGGGGCACAATAATAACAATATGGGGACTGCATGGGTACAACAATGTAATAAGGGGGTTGTACTAATAACAATAAGGGGTTACACTAGTAGTATAGGGGCCTACCAGTATCAGAGCCAGTTCTGGCTTAACTCCCTCAAGGGAGAGCCAGGAATATGTGGGAGATTCTGAGTATTATTGTTTTTGTGTATATATTAGTATAGATCTGTGTATTGTGTGAGTATAGTTTGTGTATAGTGTGTTATGTGAAGTGATTATTGTGAGCTAGTGGCATTCTATAGTAGATTTCTTTGTGAGCCACCAATTGGATCCCAAACCATCTGGGAATTTCTAATGACAAGAGGATCGTGCTTTCAAGAATGGTGATCGGTCTCATAAGCCTTTCTGGCATTGTCATGATTATGGATCTTGGATCCATGTGAGAGAGGCAGAGATCATGGATCGTGAATCATTCAACCAATATTTTGGCTAAAATATACGCGTCAATCGACTGTGCTGCGGTGGAGAGTTTCGTGCAGGGTGATTTTCTTAATAATGGCATTTTCCAATTAGATCCTCATAGTGGGATGTTGCATAGTTGATTCGTCGTGTCTATATTTATCTGTAGTTTGAATTCAATGGTTATGTTGAGCGTATGGAGGTTCGATCTCGTTGGAGGGCATGCATTTTTGTCAAAGGTGACGTCTCATGCTTATGATCGTATCACTTACGAGGTATGCGGTTGTATGGACTTAATTTTCCACTGCACGTCACTTCAAGGAACAATAAGATGAATTTATTTCATTAGCTATGTATTTTAGCTTCTCCGCAGCCTATAAGAGATCATTCTCCCCTGAAGTCCAAAAGGTCAAATGGTTCCGTAGCAAAGAAATGGGTCATCTTTTTGCAAAAAATAACCGGCACAGAAAATGAGTGTAAGGAGGCCACTTGCTAAGTATGGAATTTTATTAATAATTAAAGAACTTGGATCATCATGGTCATCAAATACTTAATCCATGAGCCAACAACTGCCGTGAGCCACAAAGGGTTCTTATTTGAAAAAATTCTTCCTCCTTTTTTCTTCAAGCAGGTCATTTAATGTTTTAAATATATATATATATATATATATATATATATATATATAATGTTTTTTTATTGACTTGCAGAATATTGATGCAAGGTTGATTTAAGAAAATCTGAAGTGGGTTTATTTAAATAGTTGTCATCTAAAGAAAGGTTGCAATGCTGCATAGGTTTCATTGGTTAGCTCCATATTCCTTGGCTAGTGGGAAGATTTTCTTTAAATATGGCGGAGTAGTTATATTATTTCAAAACAAAAAAAATGTGAGTTAAAAAAATTTCTATTGTGTGTTTTTTATTGGTTACAAATAGGGTTGATGGTTCTTAAATTGGAAGCCCCGGTGTTCGAAACATCAATTCTTGTGTGTTAGTAATTTTGGTTATGAGAAGGGTTGGTGGTTCTTAAATTGGAAGCCTCGGTGTCTGAAACATCAATTCTTGTAAGGTCAAGTTGTTTGATCATATCTTGAGCACATTTAGTATCTAGACCTCCATCATATCAACTGACGGATAGTCGAAACTGAAATATCCGATGGATGGTGGTTGGTCCATAAGATCACTCATTACTTGATGGCTCTTATCGCAGAAGCCCTGACATGATGAGTTGTCAATATTGTTGATCCTGCAAAGTTCACCAACGATGGTCAAAGGAAGTTACGTTTTAAATGGAGGTCAAGTGACAGCTTGAAGATGTGGTGGTGAAAGAGCAGTGTTTGCAAGATTCCAGAGTGGATGTGGGTGCTGATGAAGACCAGTCAGACATATATTTATTTATTGGTTAATATGTTTTCCATGTAAGCATTGAGGGAGGGTGTTGGAAGTAATGCTTCCATGGCTTGTGTAGTTGTCATTGTGAGTCCCTAGGCATAAGTCTAGAAGTTTTTGATTCTTATGTAACGAGTTGGATTCATTATTTAGAGGTGTCGAAGTCAGTGTGTAATTTCCTATATATGTAATTATTGAAATGAATAATAACACTGAGTGTGAGATCTGTGTTGTGCAAAGTTTGTTTCTTAGCTCTCTTTATTTTTCTAATATTTACATGATTGTCTTCTTCTTTTCTTTTGTTAAGAAATTTATATAAACAATCTTGTGGAGTTTTCATTTTAGGTTTGGTTTTGGTGATTTTACCATCATACTTGTGAATATTTGTATCTTGAGAAAATTATGTTATCATATCATATTTACATTTTTCTTTTAGATAATAATGTTAATATCATACCTTTGGCTTTTCACAAACATCTCTTGAAACCATTTTATGATATTTTCAATTTGAAAGTAGAAATTTTTTAGGAAATGGTTACAAAAAATGAAAAGTTAGATAAAAATTATATAACTCTTCCATTAAGTTGTGAAATCTTTTAAACCTCAGAAAATTATATAGTCATTTTTACTCTATTATCAATTAAGAAAGGTTATCCTTAAAAAGTAAAGACTATCTTATGACTAAGCATATTCAACTCTAATTGTCATCCAAAACTCTTAAGGAGTCAATGATTCTCCTATTCCATTAAAACATAATTTTTAGAGTGTAATTCAAAAATATAATAAATCTAAAAATAAGAGGTCTCATCATGAGCCTGCTTACCATGATCATAGGGAAATAATAAAACTGACATTACCAATACTGAACACCATATCAGGGTAATGGCTTATGATTGTTTCAATTATAAGACAAGGGGTCTCATCACGAGCCAGCTTGTTGAGTTTGATTACTACCAATGAATGGCATTGTCAGTATCTAGCCACCAAACCAGGACAATGTCTTTTAGGTACTAGTTTAAAAAGGAAAGAGAAAAAATCAAAGAAAGATAAAAAATGAATTTATCTCTAACTAATGCGCTCTTAAATGGATGGGATATTGAATCATTGGTGGTTAAAATCTAACCCTGTTGAAGGTATGAACGCTTGCTGGCAGCAGTGGCTCTACCTGTGACAAACGTGTACATCAAAAGGCTAAGTTGTAAAAGGCCTCCTACTTTATCTTTATAAACTATTTATGACCGATATGGATAAATAGTTATTTTCATCTATGAAAGGATTCTAAGAGATTGCAATTTAAATGAGTTTTTTATGATCAGAGTAATTTTATTTATCTAAATATTTCAATAAGTAATTTCCCCTTCCTAAATTATTTTTACTGAATTTTTGAAATGTCTTTATCATTCATCATAGATAACTGGCTCTTCCCATGAATCGTCAATTTTTGTGTTGTTCAACAATGCCCCATTTTTTTATATATAGACAATAGGGGACCTTTTTAAATTTTAAAACACAAAAAATAAAAAAATAAAATTCTTTTTATTTTTTCATAAAAAATAATAAAACTTTTTTTAGTTTTAAAACCATTTGATTTTATAAAAATTAAAAAACCAAATAGCCCCCAAGACCAAAACTCATACTTAGGCTTTTAAAAAACCTTAAGTATTAAACATTGGGTTGTTAAAAAAATAAAATAATAAATCGGAGTTCAATTAAAATATGATTTATAATTCAAAACTTCGACTTATCCAAAATCCTGCTCCCCACATCACAAATAAACATAACACCATGGTTAATGCCCGTCCACTGGCCCATTGAGATTGTGATTTGATACTAGACCCGACGGCATAATTGAACTATAATCTAAAAATCCCGCGTCCGCAAATATACATAGGCCTTTCCCCGTGGAACTAAGTTATAAGCGATTGTGATTTAGCAATCACCCGGACCAGACGAGACTGTAAAATCCACTCCATAACTATCTCCCATCTGCAAGGATCACAAAACCAATAAAATCCCATAGCCCAAGTCCGTGGCTCATCCCCTTTGTGATTGTGATCGCCTAGATGTGACGGGGTCATACACTCCATTTAATAAGCCCCCCACGTCTGCATAATCGCAAGGTCCAAAGGCTTGACCCCTCTCCACCTCGGTGATTGCGATTTTTTATATTTCCCAGACTTGATGAGGTCATCAACAATAATTGATAAAACCCCCGCATCCCCGACTATCGCAATTCTATTAGCCATGCCACCCGTTCCAAAGGCCCCTGTCAAATGTGATTGCGATCTACGATTGGACTCATTCCTTCACCACATAGTCATATGCCATGTCATCTATGGCATCATCCATTCTGTCACCTTCCACATCATCCATCCACATCACCTCCATGTCACTTCCACGTCACTTTCACGTCACCTTTCCACATCGATCTTCCATGTCATAGTGTTTTCACCATCATGTCATCTCGTAGATTGCAAATCGCAAGTCTTTGAGGACTGTTGGTAACTAATTGCTCTATTGTTGCGATTGTGATATCGCAATCATAAGATCCAAGGGTCACATGCCATTTCCACCTTTGTTCATTAATTCCATTGATATGATTCAGATTTTCATCAATTTCTATAGGGATTCTCCCTGCTCGATATATTATGATAATTTATCCCTTCCCAGTGGTAAAGCGATTATGATATGATTTCAGAAGGCCCCCTTTGGATTTTGATCAGAGTACTCCATGTTTTAGATACGATTCCGATTATTCTAGGTTTCGCCCCCGATACTAAAGCGATTGCGATATTGATTTTGGTTATTGCATTAAAACGCTCCCCTTTTAGTGATTGATTCTCATTTTCAGGTGCATAAATAAAGGTACAACTATGCATTTCCACAAAATCGGTCATCGTTATTATATTTCGAATCACATAGTTGTACATATAAGACAAGAGTAGGATTTCCGAGAGATCATTATCATAACCATTTCATTTTTGCATTATCTTCACAAATAATAAGGGATCTGTTTAACTCCCCAACGTTGTGCGCAATCATTTATTTTTTGCATCCTCCATGTGCTATAAAAACGCATTCATCATAATGAATTAGAGATCTGGAATCTGAGAAAGAAATATTTTGGGGCTTGCATTTTTGTATCTCCAAGTTTGTCTTAATAGACTGGGTCGGGTCCTGAATTTTATGAAGAAAGATGAGTGGAGATTACATTTGTGTATTTTCGGAATCTTGTCTTAATAGAATTATTGGATCGAGGTTCTTATTTTTTGTTTAAAGTGGCTCCAAAGAATCACATTTTTGTACTTTTGGGAAGCTTTGGAATAAAGGAAAAGGACCGGGACGTGTATTTTACAAAAGGAGCATGATACATCGAGATTTTTATCAATGTTTTAATGTTCTGCTTTGTATAATTTTGAGTCATTCCATCTTTCAATTTGTCTATTATATCTATATTTTTTAACACAGTTCCACATCATTTCATTTCTGAATATGCTAGTGTTGTAATTTTTTTAATACATATAACAATAAATTGTTAATTTATTTTGATTGTGATATGAGCTGTAAAAATTATTTTAATTAACTATTTAATTGAAAGAATTAACTAAAAAGTTTTCATTTCTTTAAGTATATGATTAATCTTCATTACCATGTACTAAAGACAATCATTTTAGATCACACTCAAAATAAATAGGTATAACTCGAGTAATGAATAGTTTTTATAAGCATATACTTAGGGATTGAATATACTTCTATCAAACATTTATGTAACTATTTACTAAGTGCTTGATTGTTAGTATTTAGATTAATAAGGAGTCAGATCTCAGGAGCTATCTCCTTGATCTAATTCCTTCATTTTTACTTCAATTCCTTAATGTTTTCTTTTAGTAAATCAATTATTTATTGGGAGAATGATTTTTCTTTCCTTCAATCAAGATAGGATAGATTAATTTCATACTATTTAAATCATGCATGTGTTATCTTAGAAGTCCTCTCTTCGAGGCCAAGCTTTAGATTGGTTTAGTTGTTCCACAAAAACAACTTAAGGGTCATTCTTCTTGCCTAATCAGCTAGAAGAATTGATCTTATGTCCCTACCTATTGGTAATTGAAAACATATTGTAAAACTAACAGTGATTGGGAAAAGCTAACTCAAGCTAATTTAATCAGTGAAAGCCACTACCCCAAATGGAAAAGGAGTTGCTTTAAGGTCCGAACCAAGTGGTTTTCCCCCATGTTCGTGCATCGAATTTCGAGGCATCAACACATTCATATTCGGTGGCCCTCCTTCTAGCGCCAAAATGTTGAAGCTTTGAAAATCAGTGCAACAACATGGGGGAAAACCACACAGTCAGGGACATGAATACCATCCCTTTTCTGTTGGGAATAATAGCTCCAACTGGATATAAGGGGACCAGTTTCCCAATAAAAATGTGATGGAATGGGTAGAGTGTTTATAACCAAAAACTAAGTGATAGATGGGATGGTTTATAAACTACAATGTATCTATATTAATCTATCTATTACCGGCGAGGTTTACTTATGTTTATGCGATCTAGAATATTTGTCATTAGTGCATGATAATAAAGATTAATAAAAAACTTACAAAAATGAAAATATTTTAAGATAATTATTTTGATTAAATAGTTAATCAAAATAATTAATGAAACACATATCGCAATCAAATAACGTTCAAAAATCGCTTATATATGTATTAAGGATGACAATTCTAGAATGTTCATATGTGAATTAATATAGAACTGCATTAGGAAAGATATATATAATAAACAATATGAGGAGAAATGACTATCAATTCATAAGCAAGACAGAAATACAATGATAATAGTACCCGATATATATTACTCTTCTCATGAAAGAAATAGTTCTGGTCAAGTCTTTCTCATTAAGATGGTTTCAAAAGTACAAAAGTGCAAGCTTCCAAAGCCTTCTCTACAAAACTTCAGGACCCTCATCCAGTCGTTCTACTAAGACAAATTCAAAATTACAATAATGCAAGCTTCCAAAGTTTTTCTTTATAAAATTTGGGGACCTGTTCTTTGTAGACATGAAAGGGTTTATATAACAAAAATAAAGTATAAAAATAGACAATACATGAAAGTTCTTACGAGGTTAAAACAACTCTCCTTAAAATAAGTGACAAAAATACAGAAATAGAAGTTTTTGAAATGACGAACTCATGAATGCAATTGTGTTTATTCTTCCATTCATTGCTTGAGCTCATAAATATCCATAATTGGCTTAACTTCAGGAGGTTGAACTGTCCTCATACGTAGTTGTACCATGTACACTGCATCTAAAAGTGAAGGAAGCATATGGGTGGATGAGTCAACAAGGAAGCAGATCATTAGCCATTGATTGTGTGGCTTCACAAGATATTTCCAATACACTTTCCAATCGAGTTTGGTCAACTTTTGAATCGCTTCTTCCTTTGCTTTTGAAGTTTGTTTATATTACCTTTCTAGGACTTTGATAACATGAAGATTACCAGGCAGGCATTCTTGAATCGGGTTAGCATTGTGCAAGTTATCATTGACAGTTTCAATGATGTTATTTGCAGCATCAGTTTCCTTGGAGACTGCTCTTTCGACCTGTTTCAATTCAATGTCCCAATCAATAAAGAGGATTTCTTTGTGAGATTACTCTATTCTGGGAAGAACTGCAGCTCTGCCTTCTGGAGTATCTTGCCATGTTATAAATCCTAAGATGTTATCATCAATGTCATTGAAATTCACCCTCTGATCGGATGATTGATTCATCAGTGAATCAAGTTTAACACACAATGGATTGATTATAGATAAATTGTAACATAACATTGCTTGTTGCATTGATAGCGGAGTACTTAGCTCCAATGCTTCCTTTATAAAGTCCTCCATTTTAGGATTGTCCTTCAACTAATCAAGTGAAAACTGGAGCTGTTGAATTTGGGCATCCTTAGTATTGGTCTCTGCCTGATATTGGAGCTTTAATTGATCAAATCTTTACTGGAGTTGAGACAATTGGGTCTTTACTTGATGGTCAATACTTTCTCTTTCTTCTACCAACTACTGCTCTAATTGTTAGAATTCTCTCTTATTTTTCCCTGACCAATTGTTGAACCTCTGTTTCTTTGTCAATCGTAGTAGATGCATAAGCACCTGCAAACTGTGACAACTTTGTCAAATTCTCTGAAGGATCAATTGGTGTATCCTTCCATACTATGTCCATAGGTATATCACCAGGAATTACTGTTGATGATGGTTCTCTTCTTCTCCTTTTCCTTTGTCTTTTCACGATAGCCCGATGTTTGGGACTGTAAAAGATGTCAAGAGGATGGATTTGTTCCACTTTAAGGATAATTTCAGATGAAGGCAATTCCAGGATGATTTTAATTTCCTCTGTAGTAACAGCTTTATCAGAAGCCCTATCAGTAAACTAGCTTTGTCCATTGTTCAGGGGTGTGCTAAATGTTTTCTCCATTTCAATATTTTACACCCCTTGTTGTCCTTTAAGCTATTGATCAAACTATTTCCAGGCTTCATCCAGCTGATTCTTGAAGGGTGTTTCATCAGTATGCACTTCTGTGGATTTATCTTCCACTTCAATATCCTTGGAAACATGTTCTAAGTTTTGTTCAAAATTATTTTCTAAACTCTTCTCTGAATTCATCTCTAAACCTTTTTCTGAGTCTTTCTTTGAACCTTGTTCTAAATCTTCCTCTTCCTGGGCAATCGGTTGAGGAATCCTCAACAGATCTAAAGGGACATTTTGTAGTCTTATTTATCTGTATTCTTGGAATTGTTTTACCTTTTCTAGATTTAGTTTCAATGTAGCCAGATGCTGCACTTGTGAAAATAGCTTGGTAGAATCAAATAGGTCATCATAGTCATCATCTTCATGACTGAATTGCCTAATTTTCACTTGGGTAGTAAAATTTTGTGCGACTTTATTAGGATCAAACTGTCTGACAGGAATGGTACCAAGGTTCAAACATGTAATATTATCAATTTCAAGTGCAGCATGCTTGAAATCATGTAGATAATATACACTGCATTTGATAGGGAATGAGGGCCAAAGAGATTTCTTGGATTCCTTTAGGGTCTTTGTCAGTCCATCCCCTACAATTTGATAGGCAATCTCCCTAGCCAATATTTTATCAGGGACATATAATGGGAGAACATGAGGAGGTGCTAGACTTCCATAGACTCTAGCATCGATAAAAATCTCTTCTCCAAACCACCTGCCTATTGGTGTGAAATCAATTATGGCCTCATTGGACAATCTTGGGGCTATTTTGTCAAAAATGGCTTGGTGAATTGGTAGCATAACTCCTTGGCAAATTTTATAGAAATGGGTGTCGAAATTAGATTCCCACAATATTTTATGATATATATGGTTGGGAGTGGGATCTTGAATGGTCGATTTCCATCCCTTGGTTGGGAAATTTGAAGTGAAACAAACCGCATGCATGATATGTGCACTCATAAAGAATGGTGGAACTACTCTGGTAGTAACATACCGATGTTGCCTAAATTCTCGGATTTGCGAGGCAATGTTATTTGAAAGGATAGTTCCCCAATCCATTATATAAGAATTGACTGTCGACTCAATAAGAGGAACCCATTTGACTGAGAACTTAGTTACATTAGGGTTCCTAAATAGTCTACACATCATAGCTGTGATATAAGAATAGGGAGCGACAAGAGAAGATATAGAGTACATACCCGGTTTCTCATGCTTATGCTTGTTCACATAGGATCTCCATCTTTTAATTGGATATTGTTGGGTTGTGTTATATTCTTTCCATGACTATCCGGCCTAGTTAACAAGGGATTAGAAGGGGGGTGGAGCCCCCCCTTCGTTACACCGATTGCGCGCTGGGGGGGTCATGGGGGGGGGTGAAAACCCCCCTTTACAGGGCCCAGGGCAGTGCCCCAGGGAAATTGTTATTTGGACCCTATATTAGATGGGGGAACCTACCTATGGTTTTGTGCTTGGTTTTCGCACATGGTTTTGGGTGCGATGGTTTTTAGTCCGTGGTATTGGATGCTTCGACATGTATAAATATGTATTGTAACATTGAAAGGAATATAATGAAAAATCAATCAGGTAGTCTCGGTTTTTGGATCTAGGGGAAAATCTCTGTGTATATTTGTTTTATGTGTTATGCTCTCACTATTGTTTGTTTTCTGTGTCTTAGAATTTGTATGCAAGTAATTTATGTACAGCATTAAAACCTACAGATATGATGCTACCTCATTCTCGCTTGCAAAATGTTCGAGGAAATATTTTTCATACACCTTCTGTGGGTCAGGTATATGATACATTTTCTTCACATATTTAGTTGTAAAGGACCTGATGATTGTTTTTCTTGAAGTCAAGAATATCTTATTGGTGATATTGATGTTCTCAATTATCCATTTTACCATACTAGTATAAGGAAGAAATTTTGGTTTAGCAACAATCTTGTGAATAAAGGATCTAGTGGCTTCATAGTTGGAGGCTTTAGAAGGTGAAGTAGCATCTGTTGTTGTGACTCTTTGAATTACCTTAGGTCCTTTGATTTCAAATAATTGGTAAATGGAGTCCCATGAGGATGTTCCAAGGTCTATTGTGCATGTAGTGTGGATTTTGAAGCCTTCATGGCTTTCTTGCCTTTCTTTGTCTGATCCTATTACACAACTTCTTCTCGGGTTTAACTTGCAAATTGCAAACACAGAGGAATGAAGAGCAATAGGTCTGAAATGCGGAATCATTTGAACATATAAGGCTTGAAATGATAGAAATCATAGCTAAAATGCGAAAATATCTATATACAGTCCATAAAATCACCTTGGGGCTTTAAATCATAAATATTGTTAGAAGTCTTTAATAATTGAAATCATGGCTTCGCATGATAATTTATTTCTCATTAATAGATCATATCACAAAAAAAATTCAAAACGGTATTTAGAACCTGTTTCCATGTGTTCTCCCAATATGCGATAGCGATATCATTATATCAGTACTTTGGGTATGGGAAGTGCACGATGCGATGATCGTAATATCACAATCAGAGGTTTTGGAGTAGAGGGGAATGAATATAGCCAAAGTATTTTTGCGATTGCAAATCACGAGTAATGATGTGGCATTAGAGCAGGCCTGACTAATGATTAACAAGTGTGGTTTTTCCTTTGAGTTATTCATTCTTATGATTTTATTAAAGTCACGCATTTTAACAAGTAGCTTTATCGCAATCGGAAGATCGGAGATGAAAAGAGCGGCGAGCCTTTTGCTAATTTGTAATTCATTTGGACGTAACATGTTTATAGATTGTGTTAATTGATATACCAGGTCTGGATGGTTTATCGCATATCGCAATAGGAATGGTCCTTGGGGTTTTTATATATCATGTTCATTATAAATTTGTGATGTGAGCGAGTTCTGATATAAAGTAGCTTTTAACGATACATAAGCCTTTTAAGTTTTAATCATTTCTTATTCTCAGGGGTTATTCTTTATCGCATCGTAAGTTTCGAAAGGATAAAAAGGGAAATTGTTCATTAAGACTTGTGAAATGCAATATGTCGAGATTTCTTTAAGGAAGGCTCATTTGAGTTGTTCGGGCCTAATGAAATTTGGATTTGTTTATTCAAAAATCAAAATTGTCCTTTGTTGGGTCCCTATAATACTAGTGATTACCCCATTACTATTGTAGTTATACCCCTTATTTATATTGTTGTGCCCCCATTACCCCCATATTGTTATTAATGTGCCCATAGAATCCCTCTATTGTTATTTTTGTGGCTTTATACTATTATTGTTAGGTCGGCTGGATTATATTATGACTCCATAGACTCCAATATATAGAAAGGAGCTTTTTTCATTTGTATCATCCAAGAATTGTTCATTTATGTAATGTAAAGGAGGTTGTCCCCTCGAAGAGGCTGAATTCTAAGGCGTGGATCTCCCTTTTCGATCTTTTTGTGAGCTGGTTTCATAACATTTGGTATCAGAGCTTTGGATTCTAGGGTTTCGCTGCTCCAAACAGGTCATCGTGGCATTTTCACTATAACTTTTTTCTGTGACGTTTCAGAAGTCGCAAAAAAAACCCATTTGAGAAGAAATCGTGTTGAACCTTGGGTTCGAATTTCAGAGCTTTTCGCACGATATTTTCGGAGATATGATCTTAGGAAGTTGGTCTTTTTGCATACTCCTGAATTACACTCAAAACAGGTGACCTGGGGAAAATCGTCATAACTTTCTTTCTGAGCATCAGATTGAAATTTCGTAAGAAGGTACAGAAAGAGGACGGAGTGTAGTTTTATTTTATATACTTTTCAGAGTCAAAGGTTGAAACAGTGACACATGGCACTTCATACAAGTTCGCTCTACTGAACTAGTCTATAATCAGGTCACTGCGGGAGATTGGGCATAACTCTTTCTTGGAGAATCCAATTTGGTTCAGACTAGCGGCATTGGAAAGAGGACATAGAAGGCTACTACAGGTCACAATTTTAGAACTGGATAATTCGAAATTACAGAGATACATCAGATTCAATATCAGGCTTCTACAAAGTAAAAAAAGGTGTGTAGTTTTTATTTTTTATTTTTGCATAAGCTTGGTTTGAAGGAATTCAAAGGGCATAGTAAAGCATTATTATCGGTAACTGATGCCCCGAGGAAAGAAAATGCAAACACCTAGTAAGGAACCTGAAAGCTCTAGCATGACTCATGAAGAAGAGGAATAAATGCAACATGATATATCAAAATTACAAGACCAAGTGCAACAACTGTCCCTTGCACAAAAGGGAACAAAATCTAAGATGGATGGTTTAAAGAAAGATGTAGAAGCTAAGATGGATGGTTTAAAGAAAGGTGTAGAAGCTAAGATGAACTGTTTAAAGAAAGGTGTAGAAGCTAAGATGATTGACGTGGAAGCTAAGATGGATGATTTGAAGATAGATTTGAAGACAGACATGGACGAATTGAAGATAAATATGAATAAGTTGCTACAAGAAATCGTCCCTAAGGGTGAAAGGGTACTAAAGGAAACTCATGATGAGAACAAAATAAATGTTAATCATGATTCCATAGATGCTAATGTTGGATTGAAGAATCACCATATTCCAAAACTCGATATGAGGAAGTTTGATGGCAAGGATCCCACCACATGGATATTACAGATGGAGCAGTTATTCGATCTCAATAATGTGAAAAACACACAAAAGGTACGTATGGCAACTTTATATTTGGAACCAAATCAATTTGTATGGTATCAATGGCTTTGCTCTCGTAAACAATTTATCACTTGGGCAATTTTTACGGAAGAATTGATAGCACATTATGAGGATACAAAAAGCAACACTTTTTTTAGCCAATTGATAAGTCTCAAACAAACAAAATGGAGCACATTGGGAGTTCCAAAAATTGAACATAAGGAAAAGATATTCCACATAGGATTGATGTGTTCATAGGGTCTTTAAAGGATAATATCCAACATGATGTTCGACTTTGGGAACCTGATTCATTAGAGAAGGCATTCAGGTTAGCAAGAAAAATGGAAAGCAAAATTATGGCAACCAGGAAGCATACCACTCACAACTATAAAGACGGAAGTGCAGTTGCCCCTAGTCTTCCACAACCTATAAGGTTGACACCACAACAATTGGAAGAAAAAAGAGCAAAAGGGCTTTGTTATAGTTGTGATAGCAAATACACTAAAGGTCATAAGTGTGCTGAGAAGAAATTATTCTACATAGATTGTGAAGAGGAAGAAGAAAAGGAGCAAGAAAGGTCAAAAGAACAGGATATGTTCCAGGAACAAAGCCTAGATGAAGAACAAATAAATCCGACCATATCTTGTAATGCATTGGCGGGAATTACCACTCCTCAAACCATCAAGATAGAAGGACAAATCAAGAAGAAAAAGGTGATAGTGTTGATTGATTCAGGAAGCACCCACAATTTTATTCATGTAGGGTAGCAAAAGAATTAAATTGCTTCCTATATCCAGCACCAGAGTGTCAAGTGATGATTGCAAATGGAGGAACAATAAATTGCTCTGGAAAGTGCCATAATATCAAGCTATCCATGGGAGAATATGTATTGACTAGCCCAATGCTTTCCATTCCAATGGGAGGTGCTGATGTTGTACTAGGAGTCCAATGGCTACAATCCTTGGGTACAATAGCTTTTAATTTTCAAGAACTTTTCATCAAATTTTCTGTGGAAGGAAAGGAATTTGAATTAAGGGGTATTGCAGGGAAACCAGGAAAGATAATCAGCTCTAATGGTATGACAAAGCTTCTAAAAAAGGAGCAAAGGGGTGTAATTGCACAATTATGTTCGCTAGATGTTTCCACATTAGAATCATCTATTTCTCCAGATCTCCAAAAAGTCCTGGACAATCATTCCAAGGTATTTGAGACTCCCAAAGGTCTCCCACCTAAGCGTGATCATGATCATGCTATTCATCTGATTCCAGGAAGTGTTCCTCCAAACATCAGGCCGTACAGATATCCCTATGTCCAAAAAAGTGAAATTGAACGTATGGTTGCAGAAATGCTAGAGGCTGGTATAATTCAACCGAGTCAAAGTTCTTTCTCTACTCCAGTAGTATTGGTGCACAAGATGGATGGATCATGGCGCATGTGTCCAGATTATAGGGAGCTCAACAAGCTCACTATTAAAGATAAGTTCCCCATTCCTGTCATTGATGAATTATTGGATGAATTGCATGGATCAATTTACTTCACCAAGTTGGATCTTCGTTCAGGATATCATCAAATCAGAATGAAGATTGAAGACATTCCGAAAACGACATTTAGAACTCATGAGGGTCATTATGAATTTTTGGTCATGCCTTTCGGCCTTACCAATGCACCTTCAACATTTCAAGGTTTGATGAATTCAATTTTCAAACCGTTCCTTAGAAAATTTGTGTTAGTATTTTTTGATGATATACTTATCTACAGCAAGTCTTGGAAGGATCATGTTGAACATGTTGATAGGGTGCTACAACTATTGGAAGAGAAACAATTATATGCCAAAAAATCCAAATGTTTCTTTGGAGTCCAGGAGGTGGAATATTTGGGTCATATTGTATCTCATGAAGGAGTTAAGGTAGACCCTAGCAAAATTAAAGCCATTAAGGAATGGAAAATCCCCACATCCATAAAGCATTTGCGCGGATTTCTTGGGTTGACAGGGTATTATCGCAAGTTTGTTAAGAATTATGGGAGAATAGCAGCACCTCTAATGACATTATTGAAGAAAGATGCATTTTCATGGACTCCAGAAGCAACAAAGGCCTTTGAACATCTTAAAGAGGCAATGTGCCAAGCACCGGTCTTAGCTACACCGGACTTCACAAAAACCTTTATTGTGGAATGTGATGCTTCAGGAAATGGAATTGGTGCTATTCTAATGCAAGATGAAAGACCCATTGCTTTTGAAAGTCGTCCAATCAAGGGAAAGTTTCTAAGGAAAGCTATTTATGAGAAGGAAATGTTGGCAATACTCCATGCACTTAAGAAATGGTGACCCTACCTAATGGGAAGACACTTCAAGGTAAAAACGGATCATGATAGCCTTAAATACTTTTTAGAACAAAGATTATCCTCTGAAGAGCAACAAAAGTGGGTCACAAAGATGTTGGGTTATGACTTTGAAATCATCTACAAAAAAGGGAAGCAAAATGTGGTGGCAGATGCACTCTCAAGGAAGGATGAGGATGTGGAAGCATTTTTGTGCGCTATTTCTATCATCCAACCAGATTGGATAAATGAAGCAAGGGAGGAATGGAAGAATGACGAAGAAGTGTGGGCACTTATTCGAAAGCTACAACAATATTCCAGTACGTCTGATACATTTAGCTGGAAAAATGATTCATTATGGTACAAAGATCGCTTATACCTCTGTAAGAATTCCCAGCTAAAACAAAAGATTCTTATGGAATTGCACACTTCTCCCTTAGGAGGGCACTCAGGATTTTTAAAAACTTACCACAGGGTTAAGAAGGAATTTTTTTGGGATGGCCTTAAATCAGATATTCAAAAGTTTGTGGCAGAATGTTTGGTTTGCCAACAAAATAAAGTTGAAACAATTAAGACACCGGGTCTATTACAACCTTTATCCATTCCAAGCCAACGTTGGGAGGAGGTATCAATGGATTTTATCACAGGTTTACCCAAGTCTGAGGGAAAGAGTGTCATCATGGTGGTAGTTGACAGACTTACCAAGTATGCACACTTTTGTGCATTATCACATCCATTTAAAGCCAGTACAGTTTCTACTGCATTTATGGAAACAATTCAAAAGCTACATGGAAACCCAAAGATTATTGTAAGTGATAGAGATCCCATTTTCACTGGAAATTTTTGGACACAATTATTTTCTTGTCTTGGTACTTAGTTAGCTCATAGCTCATCTTATCATCCTCAATCTGATGGGCAAACTGAGATAGTAAACAAATGTTTGGAAGGATATCTTCGTTGCTTTGTATCTGATAAACAGACACAATGGGTCAAATGGTTGCATCTGGCTGAATGGTGGTATAACACTTCCTTTCATACAGCAACAAAAATGACCCCATTTATGGCACTTTATGGGTATCAACCACCATCCATCACATCATATTTAAGAGAAAATTCTAAGGTTCAGGCAGTGGAACATCACATCGAACATCAACAACAAGTCCTCCAACTCTTAAAGGATAACCTCGTGTTGGCACAGAATAGAATGAAACAACAGGCAGATCAACATTGCAGTGAAAGAAGTTTTGATGTAGGTGATTGGGTATTCCTATGGCTACAACCATATAAGAAAATGTCCCTCAAGCAAGCTAAGAGGATAATAAATTATCACCAAAGTACTATGGTTCGTACAAGGTGTTTCAAAAGATTGGTACTATGGCATACAAATTGGAGCTTCCTGCAGCTTCTCGATTGCACCCAGTTTTCCATGTTTCATGCTTAAAGAAGGTTATAGGCGACAAGCTCCCAGTTCAAACAATATTGCCAGAACTTGACGAGGAAGGAAAAATTATATTGGAACCGGAAGCAGTTATAGAAACAAGAACTCGACAGCTACGAAATCGATCAATTTCAGAGTACCTTATCAAGTGGAAGAACTTATCCGCTGAAGATTCCACATGGGAGGATGAGAATTTTATGCAGAAGTATCCAGAACTACTCAAGCATTGAGGACAACACTTTTTTGAAGGAGAGGGGCATGTTGGGTCCCTATAATACTAGTGATTACCCCATTACTATTGTAGTTATACCCCTTATTTATATTGTTGTGCCCCCATTACCCCCATATTGTTATTAATGTGCCCATAGAATCCCTCTATTGTTATTTTTGTGGCTTTATATTATTATTGTTAGGTCGGCTGGATTATATTATGACTCCATAGACTCCTATATATAGAAAGGAGGTTTTGTCATTTGTATCATCCAAGAATTGTTCATTTATGTAATGTAAAGGAGGTTGCCCCCTCGAAGAGGCTGAATTCTAAGGCGTGGATCTCCCTTTTCTATCTTTTTGTGAGCTGGTTTCATAACATCCTTTTAAAACCCTAAACTATTCTATCTTCCTATGATTTTAAAATTTAAAGGGTCCCCATTTATTTATACAATAATTTCCTAAGAGATTTATATATAAATAAATGGAGAGGTTGTTGCATAGCACAACAAACTCACAATTTGAACTTGAATTTGTTCAATTGATGATCAAGTTGTTCAATATTGAGTTGAAAAATTATGACCCTCTGACTTTAGCATCAGAATTAAGATCCATTATTAAAATCCATTGGTGTTGAAATAAATACTCCTCTCATAACTTATGTGAGGGCACTATATCCCACTTATTCACGTTATCTTGAGTCTTTGCATGCAAGTGGCCAACTTAAGGAGATCACCTTTGACTCACTTAAGAAGAAATTTGATGGAAGAGAGAAGGTTTTTGGGAAGAAGAAAACTCCTCAATCTTGTGAAGAAGTTGGGTGTCTTACACAAAAGGAGAATAATCATGCACAAGATTCTTCTAGAGAAAGAGGTGGCTGAAGAGGAAGATGAAGGAGGAATTTTAAAGGCAGGGGGGTAGACAGTTCCAAGGATAAAAGTTTGCTCTTCATTTCATACGATGCAATAGAGATGGACATGATACTTCCACTTGTAAGTTTTCGTGGGATCGAATTGAGCAGGAAAGAAATGAAGGAAAAGGTAAAACAACTAACAAAGGGAAAGGTAAAGCACCTAAATCTTCTCATTATGTTGTGGCACATTGCAACATTGGAGTAACTGAATATTTATTCAATGCTTCACTTGCTTCATGGAAAGGTGCTTGGTTGTTTGATTCAAGAGAAACTTACCAAATGACTTTTAGGAGAGATTTATTTTAGTAATTCACTAATAATGTTGAGGGAGTAGTATACTTTGCCAAAAAATCAAAGTTCAAGCCATCATGGCTTGGAACCATCTAGAGCTCAAACTTCCTGGCCTTCCAGATTTTCTTCTACATGATGTTTTATACCTCCCGAAGTGGAGAAGAAACTTGTTTTCTTTGGTCCACATCCACCAGCAAGGAAACTCCATTCACATATTTGATGGCAAGGTCGAGGTCAAAAAAGCATCAGATCACTCACTTGTCATGACAGGGATAAAAGAAGAAATAATTCTAAAGCTGCAAGGAACCTATGCTCGTGCACATAACTTCTCATACAATTCTCACTATGATGAAGGTATATTTCCATCAAGTCTTTTATGGCATGCTTGATCTGGACACTTGAACTATGACAACCTTCGTTTGTTGAAGAAAAATGGTGTTACTGGTTTCCTACTATTCCGAGGAAACTTAAGTAATGTGATGCTTGTATCTTAGGAAAGCACAACAAACAGTGTTTTCATGATTCTCATTCTAGAGCACATAGAAAACGTGAACTCATTCATTCTTATTTATGTGGCCTAATGCATGTCCCTTATTCAAATGGTTATAAATATATGATGACATTTATTGATGACTACACCAGAATGTGTTGGTTTTATTTATTGAAGAACAAATCTAAAGTTTTTGAAACATTCAAGAACTTTCATGCATGGATTGAAAATGATGCACAAACTCATATTAGATCTATTAGTATTGGTAATGGAAAAGAATATACATCAAATGAATTTGAAAACTATATTTTCCAACATGGGATCAAACATCAAACAATCATGTCTTATAATCCCCAACAATAAAAGAAAGAACAAGATAATCTTAAATATGGTACGCTCTATGATGTTTTTCAAGAATGTTAAACCGATGTCTTGGGCTGATGTAGTTCTACAAGTTGTGCATATAAATTATAGGTGTCCATCTAATGTGATAAAAAAAAAAAAGAATCCCTATGAAGTGTGGTATGGCCACATTCCCTCGATGAGGCATCTCAAGGTTTTTGGTTCCACCTGCTATACCTTGATACCTAAGGAACAAAGAAAAAAACTTGATGCAAGGAGTCACAAATGTATCTTATTGTGGTACTTAAATACCTCCAAAATATTGTCTCTATGATGAAGTGAGAAAGAATTTTATAATATATAGAGATTTGATCTTTCTTGAATCGTCCAAGACTGACAATGTTGTTGAGAGACAGCTTGATCACTTGGATAGATTCAAACATGCAAAGTGCTTTTAAGAATTTGATAATGAGATTCCACATCTTGAAGGGAGGATTCCTATACTTGATCAATTTGTGGAATCTTCTTCTAAAGCACTCTCTCCCCTGCATGAAGCTCCAATCATTGATAACACTTTCACTGATGTGATTGACAGGATTATGAGACTAGATCTTGATTCAACCCCAACTCAGTCAACTGAGCAGCCTGGGCCATCTCATGAAGGTCCTCCACAATGGTTGACAAATACACTAGAAAGTGTACATCCTGATGAGGTTAGAAAGAGAGGAACAAGAATCTCAACTAGACAAAATGGAGGTGATGTAGAAGATTATCATTCACCTATTGATATGGACGCTTCTTATGATTATGAACTGAATTTGTCTATAGATTTCAAACCAAATTCCTTCAAATAATTTTATTCCTATGATGAATGGAAAGAAGTGATGCAGAAATAATATGATAGCTTGGTAAAGAATGGCACCTAGAAGTTGTTTGATCCTCCATTGGGAACCAAAACAATTAGCTGAAAGTGGGTCTTCGAAAACAAGTATAAAGAAAATGGCTCACTTAAAAATCATAAAGTCAGACTTGTGGCAAAAGGCTTTGCACAGAAGGAAGGGGTCGACTATGAGGATACTTTTTCCCCTATAGAAAAATGGTTACCATCCAAACACTCTTTTACTTGGTAGCTCAGAACGATTTAAAAGTCCATCAAATGAATGTAAAAAATACTTTGTTGAATGGAGATATGAAAGAGAATGTTTTTATGTCCAAAATAGAAGGATTTGTTGTGAAGGGTCAGGCACAAAAAGTATGCAAGCTTGTAAAATCCTTGTATGGCCTCAAGAAAGCACTGCGAGCCTGGTACAAGAAGTTAATTGAGCATCTTCTAAAACTAAATTTCAAACACTATGATCTTAATGATGCAAATTTATTTATCAAGAAAGTTGGAACAATAGTTTTATATCTTGTGGTGTATGTAGATGATCTTCTAATGACATGGAAAAATGAGAGCTACATTACATACTTAAAGAAATAACTAAGGAAAGATTTTGAAATGATAAATTTGGGTTATGTTCACTACTATCTTGGTACTGAAGTAACCCAACATTTGAAGTTTATATTCCTCTCTCAGAAGAAGTAAATTGGAGATCTCTTGAACGGGTTTGGCATGGCTGAGTAAAATCCTTTGACTACTCCAATGGAACAGAACTTAAACCTCACATCGACTAAAAGAAAAGAATTTGAGGATGCAACGAAGTATAGACAGCTCATAGGAAGTATCAACTACCCCACTACTACGAGGCTAAATAGTTAATTTTATGTTGGAATCATATCTAGGTTTATGCAAAAGCTTTGTGAGTGTCACTGGTGTTAGGACCTCATATTGTCCCTTTTTGACCATACATTTTGTCATGATATCATCCTTTTCAACCTACATTTAAAAGTCCTTGTTAGTGTTTTAACCCAATTATCCCAAAGGTATGTAATGATTCTTCTCATCACTATATGTTTAATTATTTAGCATATAATCACGATATCTTCATAGTTAATCTTTAAATTGTTAAGTGTTGAACAGTTAAAGAATGATGTGCAGTCCACGTTGCTGAAACAGCCTGGAGTTTGCGAGACCATTTTTGCAGTTGCTGAAATAGTAGAAACGGCACGCGAATCTCGAAGTTGAAATAGCTGAGATTTGCATTCTAAATTTTCCAGCAACAAAGGAACTAGACTGATCATCGAAGAAGCTGTTACACTGGACGTAACTCCTATAATCTAAAGACAGTATTATTGTAACAGCATTTTGTTGACGGGAAATTGATTTCCCTATTTTTGTATAATGGGTTAAAATAGAATTTATAATGTAAATCTTTTGTAATAGATGTATCCTCTTTATAAAGAGGAGACATCTACATTAGAGGGGGATGGACTGTGGGAAAAGGCCCAGCTGAAGGAACAGGACTAGAATTATTTTTGTAATATGACATATTGATGGATGAATAAAATTTTGTTCTGAACATCTTTTTCTAGTTCTTGTTTCCTGAGGAATCTTGTGAGAAGGACAGGGCCCACCTTCATCACAAGATTCACCCATTATATTTCTACAGTGTGTCAAGTGTCTCTTTTATTCATGCCTTGTTAACAAGTACTGTTTGTTGAATATTATTTATAATACCTTTTGCTGAAACTCTGCTTCTTTTTCAATTGATTGTTATATTATTCAAAGTTAATTCATGAGTGTTTCACCGATGATTAAGTTACAGAGTGAATTGGCAAGCTAGCTAATCAGAGGCAGGTGCTGGAGATTTGTCACACGGAATTAGTCAAAAGTGCGGACACAACCGACCTTCCTAGAAGTCTAAGACATTCTAATGACAAACAAGACAAACTAGAACTATCCTTCTCTAAACATGCATTGTGATATGAGAAATCAAGTGTTTCGTTCTTACCTTTGTCCAAACGTTGTTGTAGAAGTCCAAGCTTTGTTGATCTGGATGAGTTCCTCCTTTTCTCCAAAACCTGCAATCACCAACAGTCAAACAATTAAATAGCACCTGATTATAACATAAAACAAAGCATATTCAACATATAGACCAAGGAGTACATGAAATAACCCATAAACAACAAGTTATTGAGAAGAATGGACCAATTTGCATTAAAGGTAATCAAAAGGAACCATTACAACCTGAGCCTTGGTGTTGTGCAAGCTCCTTCCAGGGTCCACAAGAGTCTTCCTCTACTTTGACAAAGCTCACCCACTTCCAAATAGAACAAGCAAAGATGGCAATCTCTCCTCACAAGCTTCTAAATGGGAGTCCTAATTCCTGCAGCATTTACCCTTAGAAATGTATAGCTTTCAACCTCCCTTCCTTCTGGCCCAATGCCTGTATTTATAGTACTCAAGAGGAGGTTAATCAGGTCCACCATCAATGGGATAGTCCCCTCTTTGGATGGGATCACTCCCTTATTGATGGGATAAGTTCCTCTTTGATAGGAGTGCATGAACCATCTGGAGGCGCCCAATACACGTCGAACAACCTTCTAGAATGCTCTAGAAATGACCACAAGTAACTTTTTAAAGATGAAACTTGTGCATTCTAACTTTTACAGGGGGACGCACCTGTCCCTTTACATACAGAGCGTCTTTGGACGCAGCTTTTGTGAACATTGGGAGCGTCTCCGCAGGTAAGGTTGAGAGAACCTGCGTCCCCAGAGATAAATACATTTATACAAGACTTTCTCTCTTTTTTGGAGTTTGACATGGAGAGCAGAGGCATAAGACTTGCCTAAGAGGGTAGCATGACTGTTGATTGAGCCATACTAACTGTAAATAGTCATGGTGACATTTTTTAGTGTAACAGATTTCCCCCTAAAGTGCGAAGCCTGGAATAGATTAGGGTTTGTAATATCTAGGAAGGGTGAAGCGCTTTATCATTTCAAGGATTATCCCGTGGAGAGCCTGGTCAGAACCTGCAATTTTCAACACAAAATACATGTATAAGATTATATCATCACTGAGGTAGGCATTCCCATACTCAGATCAAAACTTTAACTAACAGACTAACTACTCTGATACAGGAATGATCTTGCAGTACATCACAATCATAGACTTTTGTAGACACAGTATGGACGCAACCATCTGTTTATGATTAGTCTACTTAGATAATGAATACAAAACTCCTCGCAGCCTGGATGGTGGAAACTAGATCCAGGGTCTTCATTTCTACTTCCCGAATTGGTACGATTCTAGCCATGCGAATAAATGAGTTGATGTCGAACATGGTAGAAACCACTTGATTACCAGTCGATGATGTAAACTGTTAGCAAGCGTGAGAGAGACCACCAGTAATGTCAATGGTTCTCAAAGTACCCAGTACAATCCATGAGATGTGAATGAATGAGTTGATGTCGAACATTTCACGAAATCCTTCGATCGAAAGTCAATGATGTAAACTGACGTCAAAGGCGAGAAACCTGCCATTGATGCATGCAGACTTCAAGGTACTGACGATTTCTAAGTCATCTCTCTAGATAATGTGCTGATGTCGATAGAAAGCGACCCGTTGCAGGCAAGCCCGCAACACGAAATCATTGTTCAAGTTGAAGAAACGTTGCTGTAAGGACTGACTCAGGGATGGTCAAATGGATGACAAGTATTTTGCAGATGAAAGTTTTGCTTGCAGACCTCTTGAACACATAACGACACGACAGATGGCTTGGTGATGAATGACTCAAAGTTAATCCCCGGAACCCGGCTGAAGACTTTCAATGTGGTTTGATCAACTGTGGGGTAAAGGATTTCCCAACCCAGGTGAATGAAAAGTGTCGTGTCCAAGAGTGGTAATAAAGTTTCTTCTGAGACAAAAGATAACAAATAGGCTCATTCTTCTCTTTTTCCCCCCCCATTTCTGGCAAGTACCTCTTTATTTTTAACAAGCTTGAGGAGGATAACATATGCTTGATTATAAGCTCATCCTTCGGATGAGTCCAACCTAGTTTTGATTCGAACCCTAGGAAGGAGTGGTTCGTTCCTGTTTGTAATTGAACAGGTCCTTTACTGTGGAATTTTAACGAGCCCAGTATAGGTGAAACTCGGCGTTTTTCAATTTTAGAGAGTCTGAAAAAACTAAAGGAGACTCCACTGTGAACTTTTTCGTAAGTTTGTGTCCCTCAAGCCCGAAAAAGTATAAAATAATACCTAGGGGAACCGCTTGATCTTGCAACCAAGGATTACTTTCATGTTTAGTGTCACTGACCTGAAAAGTAAAAAGCGATCAAGGACACGTCGTTTTATTTCCGTATCGAGTTTGAAACGACAAAAACCCGGCAATCTTTTCCTGATTTTACGGTCAGAAAAGGGCTATAAGGGGACCGTCTTTTAATTCCGTTTTAACGAGTGTAAAAGAAACGCTCGGCAATCTTTCCATATTTTAGGAGTCAGAAAAGGGCTTAAAAGATGACTCTAAGGTTTCACTTTTTCGTAAGTTTTAACGAGTTCGAAAAAGGGATTAAAATGTACTCATGGTTTTCACTTTTTCGTAAGTTTTAATGAGTTCGAAAAAATGATAAAAATGTACTCATATGGCCGACTTTCAATTTTAATTTACGAGCAGGAAAAGACGGAAAGAACTCGGCATTTTCATTTGTTTTACGAGAATGAAAGATAGCAAAATAATCTCGAGATTTTCATGAGTTTAACGAGTCTTGAAAATAACCGAAATTGACTCGAGATAGGTTTCATTTTTACAAAAGCTTGAAACAGAGAAAAACTATGCTTTAAAGTAGTTTCATTTTTACACAAGCTTGAAACAGAGATAAAATTGTGCTTGATGCCCCCTAAGCATAACTGCTAGAGCGCATGCCCCCCAGCTTCATTTCATTCAACCAGTTGGATGAAATGAGGTTCATGAACGAGATCATTTGAAAGACTCGACCTAAAACTGTAAGAAAATTATACAAAAACTGAAATAACTAACCTAAATACTTAACATCTATGAGATCTAGTCAAACTCTCGACTCAATTAGAGGAGGATTTGTTTCATTTTTTAACGAGCTTGACACAGGAAAAGAAGTATGCTCGGATTCAGTTTCATGTTTACGCAAGCTTGAAACGAAAAACTATGCTTGTTATAAGTTCACATGCCCCCAGCATAATGACGCAAAACGAGGTACATGCCCCCCAAGCTTCATTTCATTCAATGAGGTGGATGGAATGAAGCTTTACTTTCAAGATCTTGGAAAGACTTGTGGGAGTTGTTTCATTTTTTAGTGAGGTTGACACAGGAAAAGAACTATCCTCAAAATCCTTGTTTCATTTTTTAAACGAGCTTGACACAAGATAAGGAACTATGCTCATAACTACTCTCTATAATCTACCTAACAAAAAACTTTACTCTAAAAACCTTGATTCATTTTTTAACGAGCTTGACACAAGACAAGGAACTATGCTCTAAAATCCTTGATTCATTTTTTAATGAGCGTGACACAAGACAAGGAACTATGCTCTAAAATCCTTGATTCATTTTTTAATGAGCTTGACACAAGACAAGGAACTATGCTCATGACTACTCTACAATCTACCTACTTAACCTACCCTTGTTTCATTTTTTAACGAGCTTGACACAAGACAAGGAACTATGCTCAAAAAAGTTCGCATGCCCCCAGTATAATGATGCAAACCAAGGTACATGCCCCCCAAGCTTCATTGCATTCACCCAGATGGATGGAATGAAGGTTTACTTTCAATATTTTAACTTGAAAAGGGAGTTGTTTCATTTTTAAGGAGGTTGACACAAGAAAAGAACTATCCTCATATCTGATTCATTTTTTAACGAGGTTGACTCAGTAACAGGAACTATCCTCAAACCTGATTCATTTTTTAATGAGGTTGACTCAGTAACAGGAACTGTCCTCAAAATCCTACTTTCTACAATCTACCTATATATCCTAAAATCTACTTGATTCATTTTTTAATGAGGTTGACTCAGTAAAAGAACTATCCTCTAACACCCTGTTTCATTTTTTAACGAGGTTGACATAGGAACAAAACTATCCTCGTACCTGATTCATTTTTTAACGAGGTTGACACAAGAATAGAACTATCCTCTTAACATCCTATTTCATTTTTTAAAGAGGTTGATACAGGAACAAACTATCCTCGTGGACACCTGTTTCATTTTTTAACGAGGTTGGCACAGGAAAAGGAACTGTCCTTGCAAACCCTACTTTCTACAATCTACCTATATATCCTAAAATCTAGCTGATTCATTTTTTAATGAGGTTGACTCAGTAAAAGAACTATCCTCATGCTAGCCTGTTTCATTTTTTAACGAGGTTGATACAGGAAAAAACTATCCTCGTACCTGGTTCATTTTTTAACGAGGTTGACACAGGAAAAGGAACTGTCCTCGCAATTGATCATGGCTTCCAACTGGAAGGAAGACATGTCAATGGACACACCTTGATCATGGCTTCCAAAAGGTCTTCATCAGAAGGAAGAATAGTTCTCTGGAATGAACACATGTCAAGGGACTCAAAAGGGATAAGAACATTGTGTTCAAGTAATCCCATAGTGTTTTCCATGTCAATTACCGGATCTAAATCAACAGTGAGAGGCTCACTTACATCGGTAACTGAAAACATGGGACCAGTTGCCACATAATTAACCCGTGGCAGGGTAGATACCACTTTAGAATCAGGAACATTTAGGGGTGTCATATTATTGGTAGTTGAGACAAGACTAGGGAACGAAAGCTGGTCTACAGTCACAATATTTCCATTGTGAGGGAAAGACATCACGCGAAAGAGTGTCGATACGACAGCTTTCATTGCATAAACATAGTCTCGCCCAAGGAGTAAATTGAAATCCAAGGGACCTCGAACTACCATAAGATCAATACAGACAGTTTTACCTTCCAAGGTAATGGAAAAATTAGGAAGGATCCCTAAAGGTTCACTAATGGTTCTGTTAAAAGCTTTCAGATTCTGCGTAATAGGCGCTAGCTGAGGGGAACCCAAAGCTCTCCAAACATTTGAGGATAAAATACTAACAGAAGCACCTTCGTCTACCTGTGTACGATGTATGTCCCTACCACCAGCCTTCACAATGATTTGGAAAGGGATGGAGGAAGGAAGACGAGGTTTTGTCAGTCTATTCCAATCAAAGGAAAAGACCTCACTACTTGGAGGGGGTTCTGTAGAAACAGGTGAAATGCTCCCCGGCATAGAAGAATCTGATGTAACAAGAAGAACCTGAGCGGCATGAAGTTTACTCTCGAAAGGGAGAGTGTGATCGACCGAATGTGAAATTGAATCGACCACTTGATCAACTAAAGGATCATCAACCTGAGTGACATGAGTTTCACTCTTCAATGGAAGAGTGTGATTGACCGCACTTGAAATTTGATCAATCACTCCGTCAGTTGACGGTAGGTTGGGAGAAAGTTTACGGTAACCAGTTGAAAATTCTTTCTGTGGAACAGTAAGGTTTTCCAACAATTTCGAGGCTTCATCCATGTGAGGGCAAATGTGAGTTTGATGACTCCCTTTGCATAACTTACAAGGAAACCTAACTTTACCCTTTTTCCCAGGAACCTGACTATCACTGGTTGATGGATCAATGGAAAGTTGATGAGAGTTTTTTGACCATACTTCCAAGACCTTTGGAATACCAGGACAATTGACAAGGAAGTGGTCACCCTTACAAAGCCTGCAAGGGTATTTTGGTTTACGTTGCATGTTGGAGTTTTCCTCAACACCACTAACACTTACAGTCGTGGTTGGTTGGTTGACTTCTTTCTTATCTTGCTTCTTCTTCTTCTTCCCTTTCTTCTTCTTCTTAGCCTCCTGGTTACTAGCAACAAGGCTTTTACCAGGCGAAGAGGAAGAAATGGAGGAAGAAAAATTAGGCGAAGAAGGTAAAGGGTCAACAGAAGGTTGGTGATGTTGAGATGGTGAACTCTGTGAAGGAGAAGCATTCGGTTGAGGTTGAACAATTGGAGTATTTTGGGCCAACGAAGTTGAAAATAACCATATCGATAAACCTATTGTAAATCCAGGTAATGACAAAGTAGCCATATAAGGAGGACCAACATTCCCAAAGTAAGGAAAAGTACTAGGATTCTCATTAGGAGGGGTTCCTAGGTTGATAAATTCCGGAACATTTGCCATTATATTCAACTTCAGTGAATTTTATTAACAATTTATAACTAAAATTAACAATTCACAATTCACACCTAACAATTAAAATTCACAAATCACACCTATGGTCTCTAAAAGTAAAAACAAACAAATTAACACGCGCTATCAAATCTAGGAGTCAAACCATACACAAACAGTAAGCTCTCCGGACCGAAAACACTAGTTGGTGATGAAGCCCAACCTCGTAGAATTCAGTACAGAAATGGCGGGTGGAACAGTTACCCCGGCAACCTGCTTAATGAATAGACTGGCACAAGTTCCTCCACTTTAACTGTCTCGAGTGAAGTGAACCCCCCGGAAAATCCAAGTGAGTATAACCGACGTCTGTTCCAGGTACAGTGGGATCTTCTCTCCACCGTCACCTTGGGTAGAATCCTAAGATTATGGCCACTAAGGTTACCAACAGCAACAAATGCACCTGGGGGAACAGTCTACACTCCGACAGCATGCAAGGGCAGAGTATCAAGCTCAATCCCCTTGCCGGCTCCTTGACAATAATCCAAGGTTTACCGACAAGTGACCCCTGGCTCCTCGACAATGGTTAATCCGAGGTTTACCATTTGTAATACGTGCGTGTCTGGCGTCATTCCCAACGAGGGAGGATTGATCCCCTCACTGGTTCGGACACGAGCTCGTGCTTCTCCTTTAAGAGGAGCTTTCCCAGAGTACAAATGAAACAGTTGGATTTATCCTACCACAAGATAAGCTACTTGTTTGGTTTTGCTGTCTTGTAGAGTTAATTACTCTCCTACTCCAAGACACTAGCCTGATCTATATTGGTGTTTCAGAGCCCTAGAAACGTAAAATTTACTAGATGAATTTTAATTAAGCGCTGTGTTATTAAGGCTGTTATTACTCAAATGGGTAAATGGATACGAAACCAATGGTGTTATGACCCGACTCAACTGAATGCAATCGAATATGATAATGCAATCCTTTCAATTCGATGAATCCTAACTAAAGTAAGGAGAGAGTTTCCATTCACTTCCAACAATGCAAAAATTGATCACTAAGAGAAAATATAACAGATTCTCTAATGCACTAATTTTATCAAGAAAAACTAATGCAAATCAATTCCAAACCAATTTTTTTATTTTTATTTTTGTGTAAATTCAAATCAAAGGAAGCTGATCTAAATCTACGATTGATTTTTCAGAATGTAAACTATGCAATGGTAATCGAAGCACAATTCACTTGAAAAGTATGCAAATGTAATCTATGCACATTTTTCATTCATATTCTGAAAGTGAGAATTCTAATTATGCAAATGTGATCTATGCAAGAGAATCCTCAAACACAAGATGATTCTAATGTGATCTAAGAACCAATCAAGTGCAAGTCGAGAAAATTGGGTGAGAGTTCCAAAGATCAAAAATAAAAATACTCAAAGGCGATTAACACTCATACACAATTTAGCCCCCCCGGCGAATGAGGGGGAAATTTTTTTGCAAAAACAAAAGCAAAAAGATGCAAAATTGTGAAAAGACTGAGAGAAACCTCCAAGTAATGACCAAAGGAAAATAAATCAAGAATTTCTCAAGAAAGAGACTCAAAACACCCAATTGATGAAAGCTTAGAGCAAGAATGCTAATGAAACAAGTTCAGGTGAAGATCTTTGACAGGAGACTAATGGATCTGGGCAGTAAAAACTAAGAAAAAGCAAAATCTAAGAGGAGAAATGTAAAAAATGAAATTTTCTCAAATTTTGGCAGGGGACGCAGGCAACCCGTTAGCACAGGTGCGGGCCCGCTCTGTGCACACAGCAAAAGTGCGTCCAGGGACGCACTGTGCAGCACTTAGAGGGTGCGTCCTACTGAAAAACTCAAGAAAAACTAAAAGGATTCTAACTCTAAGCTAACCCACCCAAAGACAAAGTCACAGAGCCAAAAACCAGAAAAATAAACTAATTTTCTCAGAGCAAAGTTCATACAAAGGAAAAGACTTTTCACATCAATGGAATCCCCAGTATGGTCGCCAATTTGTCACACGGAATCAGTCAAAAGTGCGGACACAACCGACCTTCCTAGAAGTCTAAGACATTCTAATGACAAACAAGACAAACTAGAACTATCCTTCTCTAAACATGCATTGTGATATGAGAAATCAAGTGTTTCGTTCTTACCTTTGTCCAAACGCTGTTGTAGAAGTCCAAGCTTTGTTGATCTGGATGAGTTCCTCCTTTTCTCCAAAACCTGCAATCACCAACAGTCAAACAATTAAATAGCACCTGATTATAACATAAAACAAAGCATATTCAACATATAGACCAAGGAGTACATGAAATAACCCATAAACAACAAGTTATTGAGAAGAATGGACCAATTTGCATTAAAGGTAATCAAAAGGAACCATTACAACCTGAGCCTTGGTGTTGTGCAAGCTCCTTCCAGGGTCCACAAGAGTCTTCCTCTACTTTGACAAAGCTCACCCACTTCCAAATAGAACAAGCAAAGATGGCAATCTCTCCTCACAAGCTTCTAAATGGGAGTCCTAATTCCTGCAGCATTTACCCTTAGAAATGTATAGC
Source organism: Pinus tabuliformis (assembly GCA_031772625.1). Classification (NCBI taxonomy): domain Eukaryota; kingdom Viridiplantae; phylum Streptophyta; class Pinopsida; order Pinales; family Pinaceae; genus Pinus; species Pinus tabuliformis. The sequence continues at coordinate 275,045,191 of CM062804.1, read as the reverse complement.
TTTCAACCTCCCTTCCTTCTGGCCCAATGCCTGTATTTATAGTACTCAAGAGGAGGTTAATCAGGTCCACCATCAATGGGATAGTCCCCTCTTTGGATGGGATCACTCCCTTATTGATGGGATAAGTTCCTCTTTGATAGGAGTGCATGAACCATCTGGAGGCGCCCAATACACGTCGAACAACCTTCTAGAATGCTCTAGAAATGACCACAAGTAACTTTTTAAAGATGAAACTTGCGCATTCTAACTTTTACAGGGGGACGCACCTGTCCCTTTACATACAGAGCGTCTTTGGACATAGCTTTTGTGAACATTGGGAGCGTCCCCGCAGGTAAGGTTGAGAGAACCTGCGTCCCCAGAGATAAATACATTTATACAAGACTTTCTCTCTTTTTTGGAGTTTGACATGGAGAGCAGAGGCATAAGACTTGCCTAAGAGGGTAGCATGACTGTTGATTGAGCCATACTAACTGTAAATAGTCATGGTGACATTTTTTAGTGTAACAAGATTCCCGCTCTGGGGATAGGGTCATGACTCTCTGTTACAGAACAACCATTATTTTCCTTTGCAGATTGATTCTTTTCCATTATATGATTCTTTGAATGGAAATTAAGCATTCTTTGATAGTTATCTGCAATAGAGTGTAATTGTTGTAATGCAGAGTGGAGCTTCAGTTTGTTAAAGTAAGGCATGATTTGTTTGTACTACAACTTTTGTTGCTTTTAAAATTGAGTACATATAGTACGCAGTTGCCTTTGAAATAACAAGACTTCCCTGGGTTGACAATTTATGTTGCACTTTGTTGTTTAATTCAATAAGCAATTAAAGTGACCAACATTTTGGGGCCGTTGCCGGGGAAGGCAATTATAGATTTTAAAAGTACTGATGATTTTCTTGTAGATATGCAGGATACATGAGAGGACGCAAGAAAACTAATCCTACAGGTGGCAAGGGCAAAGGAAGAGGAGGAAGAAAAACTTTCATCAATGAGATTATTTCAAAAGCTGAGAAATCCCAGAGGCTAAGCTCTCGGAGGCCACAGACTCAGCACTCTCTCCAAACGGACTACCAAACAGAGGAAGTAGTGGGACCTGAAAAGGTTGTAGAAATAGCAGAACATATCGAGAAACCAGTGGAGGAAGTTGAGGAACCAGTAGAAGATATTGAAGTTGAGGAACCAGTTCAGGACACTGAGAGTCCAACGGAAAACACTGAAGACTGGGCAAGTGCATCAGGAAAGCAACAAATGGATGGAAACAATGAAGGAATCTTTGGTGGAGGACGTAGAGGTGAACGAAGAGGTGAGAATTATCTCTCCACCTTGGAATTCCCTATTGAGTAACTTCCCATAGGTACAACTCCTATGAAGAATATTCCACTCTCAGCCCTACCTAACTTCCATGGTTTATCCTCTGAAGACCCTGATGAGTTTCTTTTTGAGTTTGATAGATTGTGCAGAAGTTATGATTATGTTAATAATGCTCAAAAGTTAAAGTTGTTTCCAGCAACACTAAAAGGAAATGCACTAAGATGGTTTATGAGCTTGGGAGGTCATGTGATCACAACATGGGATCAGATGAAGGAGAAATTTCTAGCCAAATACCAAGAATATTGCCAGACGAGAGAAAAAAGGGAGGAATTATTCAATATGGTTCAGAAGGAGGATGAAAATCTAGAGGACTTGTTGGAAAGACTTCAGTATAATCTGCAGAGATTTGAGCACCCTGATGTAAGTAAAGATATTCTTAAAACAATATTATTGAAAGGGGTAAGGGATGATTGTTTAGATATGTTAAATATGCTTGGTAAAGGGGATATATCTAAAGAATCGTATGATGAAATCGTTAACCTCTGCAAGAGGTGTTCAAGAGGAGTTGAAAATAAATCAAAGAGCAGGGATAGTACTTATTCAAGGGTCCAGAAATCAGCCAGTGGAGGAGCAACAAGAGCTGAAATAGGTAATCTACTTAAGGAATTCAAGACTTAAATGTTAAGTTCTTTTGCTTCACAGATTGATATCTTGCAGGTTAAAAAGAAGCAGGCAGAGGTAGAAGCTTCTTTGGCTATTTTCTGCCCTAAATGCAGAGAAAAACACCCACTGAGGGAATGCCCACTGGACAAGGTACCATTCTGTACCATTTGTGAGAAGGACCATGAAACTCAACAATGTCCCTCTTTACCAGGGATAAAGGCAGCGTTACAACCAACTGAGGAGGAAGTTGAAGCAGTTTATCTGCTGACACAAAGGAGGCAACCACGAGGACAAGGTACGAACTCTAGTATGCCATTTAATCGTTGGAATAATTATCTTTTTTTTAATCAAGCAAATTACCCACCCTTTAACCAAATGTAATACCCACCCTTTAATCAAATGAATTTCCCACCCATGCAGCAAACAAACCCTCCCTTTATAGACCCTGCAATGTGGACTCCCTGGCTTCTACAACAATCCTATTTTAACCAATGGAACCCAAACAGGAGAGCTCAACAAACTCTATTCACAAACCAATTTCCTCAGTTCCAAAAACAACTTTCTCTCCCATCAGGTACCCCAACAAATAATTAGACCATGAAGCCTCAATTGCCTATACAACTGAACCCTAACCCTAATAATAATAAAGTTGTGCAAGTCATCGACATTCAGAACCTGCCTACATCTCCTGTGCAATGTAATGATATTCATTTACGATCTGGGAGAGTAGTTGAGCCGATTATAGATGATATTACCTCTTTCGAATTTGATAAAGAAGACACAAAAAAGAATAAATCATCTAATAAGGATGCTGAAACAGTCAAGCCATCCTCTAATGAAACTGCTAAAACAGCAGAGCCACCATTCCCTGAGTGTTTGGCTCTCACTAAGACGCCTGAGCCGCCTGATTTTAACCTTTTAGGGGAATTGCAGAATCTGTATGTTAAAATTCCACTTTTACAAGCACTCAGAGATGTGCCAATCTATGCCAGAACCGTCAGAGACATTTGAATCAAGAAACCTGGTAGGAAGGCTAAAGATCCCCTTACAGTTCATGTGATGGGTGATCTAGCTGCTTTAATGTCAGGAAAAGTTCCTCCTGTAAAATATGGTGATCGTGGTCACCCTACGGTCTCAGTACAGGTCGAAAAAACTATTGTTTCACGAGTTCTGATACACCTAGGTGCTGCTATAAAATATTATGACCCTTGAAACTGCACAGTTGTTACAGTTGAAAAATGTAATTAGAGATACACCAACTATCCTGGAATTAGCTTATCATTCCACAATCAAACCAGAGGGGGTTATTGAAGACCTGATCATTTCAGTTGAATCCTGGAATTACCCAACTAACTTTGTTGTATTACAGACTAAAGCAAAGTTGGGGGGGCATCCTCTGATTTTGGGGAGACCCTAGCTAGCTACAGCAGATGCTTTTATCAGCTGCAGATCAAGTTCAATGACAATTTCTAATGGATGTGAAACTAAGCAGCTTACGTGGTACCCTCATGCTACACCTATTATTAACAATGATGATTCTGTATGGTTAGACTATGAGGATAATGATACTCAACCCATTTTTACCATTGGACAAGCCTTAACTCTTAAAGACACCACAGAAGATGATGTAATTAGTAATTTTATCTCTGAACCTTCCTCAGTTACTTCTGAAACATATAATCAGTTAACTACAATTCTGGATCCTGAAACACAGGAAAAGCTTAAATCTCAAAATTTATCTCAAACATCAACTGTTATCTCCTCTAAAAGCATAATAGTAGAAATTGAACCTGGCAAAACATTAAACATAAACCCCAATTTATCAGATGCTGAAACCCAACAGCTAATGAAGTTGCTCCATGAGAACAAGGAAGCATTCACATGGGACTACACAGACGTGAAGGGGATCTCCCCTGAATTATGTACTCATTGTATATATATTAAATAGGGGGCCCGACCAGTCTGTCAACCCCAGCGGCGAATGGATCCCAATTTGAGGGAAATTGTTAAGGAATAACTTCAAAAGTTGCTTGATGCAGGGTTTATATACCCCATATCTGACAGTGAATGGGTTTCTCCGTTGGTAATAGTACCTAAGAAAAACGGGAAATGGAGAGTGTGTGTAGATTATAGAGCCTTAAATAAAGCTACCCAAGAAGATCATTTCCCCTTGCCATTTATTGATCAGGTGTTGGACAGCCTGTCAAGAAAGAAATTCTTTTCTTTTTTAGATGGTTTTAGTGGATATAACCAAATCAGAATTGCACCTCAAGATCAAGACAAGACCACTTTTACTAGTCCTTGGGGGACTTTTGCTTATAGAGTTCTCCCATTTGGACTATGTAATGCTCCAGCAACGTTTCAAAGAGCAGTGATAGGAATTTTTTCTGATATTCTTAATGATTCTTTGGAGATATTTATGGATGATTTCACTCCCTATGGTGTGACTTTTGAAGATGCGCTACAAAACCTTGAGAAAGTACTTAAACGATGCATACAAGCTAATATTTACTTGAGTACCAAAAAATGTCATATGATGATGAACGAAGGAATTGTACTAGGACACTTCATTTCATTCCTTGGGATTCAAGTGGATCCATCCAAAGTACAGGTAATTCAGACCCTTCCTGTTCCTAAAACACAAACTGATGTAAGAAGTTTTTTAGGACATGCTAGATATTACAGAAGATTTATCAAATTTTTTTCTAAAATAGCTTCTCCTTTGTTTGTGTTACTTATGAAAAATGTTGAATTTAAGTGGATTGATGCCTCTCAGAAAGCATTTGATGAACTTAAGCATCAGTTGTCTACAGCTCCTATTCTGAGGGGACCTGATTGGGCACTTCCCTTTCATATATCCTCTGATGCTTCAGATACTGCAATTGGAGCTGTCTTGGGTCAAGAAGAAAACAATCTTCCTTATGCTATCTATTTCATTAGTAAGAATATGACCCCTGCTGAGCTTAATTACACAATTACTGAGAAAGAATTTTTAGCAGTTATTTATGCTATTAATAAATTTTGACATTACATTACTGGTTATCCTACTTTTGTCAATACTGACCACTCGGCTATCAAGTATTTAATGAATAAATCTATTACAAATGCTCGAGTTACCAGGTGGTTATTGTTACTGCAAGAATTTGATATTACAATTGTGGATCGACCAGGTAAAGAAAATGTGGTTGTTGATTTCCTTTCTCGGATAAAAACTGACATTAATACTCCAGTAGATGATTCCTTTCCCGATGAATACTTGTTTGCAGTATCTGCTCACTCACCATGGTATGCAGACATTGCCAATTATCTGGTTGCAGGGAAGCTACCATCACACCTTTCACATCGGGAGAAAAGAAAGATCATTCAACAAAGTGTTAGGTATAGCTGGATAAGTGGGTATCTTTTTCATATGGGACTTGATCAGAAAATCCGAAGATGCATTAGAGAAGATGAGGTTTATGATATATTGAAGGCTTGTCATGATGGCCCTTGTGGTGGACATTTTGTTGATAAGAGAACAACACATAAAATTCTCAGGATGGGTTATTATTGGCCCTCACTTTTCAAGGATGCAAAGAAATATGTCAGGGCCTGCAACAGTTGTCAGAGAATGGGCCAACCCAATCATAGAGATGAAATGCCACTGAACCCTCAGGTAATACTTGAACCCTTTGAAAGATGGGCTCTAGATTTTGTAAGGCCCATCAATCCTCCATCCAACCAAAGAGTTTATATATTGGTTTGTATAGATTATATGACTAAATGGGTGGAAGCTAAGGCACTTATTAAAGCTAATGAAGAATTTGTTTTAACCTTTTTATTTGAAGAAATATTTGTTAGATTTGGGGTGCCTAGGGAGCTAGTCACAGATGGAGGACCTCCTTTCAATTCTCATAGTTTTAAAGCTATGCTTCAAAAATATCATATCAATCATAAAATGACTACACCTTACCACCCCCAAGCCAATGGTCAAGTGGAAAGTACAAATAAAGTCATAGAAGCTATTTTAACAAAAACAGTGAAGGAGAATAGGAAGGATTGGTCTCAAAGACTGTCTGAGGCATTATGGGCTTACAGAACTACTTGGAGAAACACTACAGGTTTTTCACCCTATGAATTGGTTTATGGTAAAATCATTGTTTTTCCTGCGCAATTTGAAATTAAAACCTTAAGAACTGCTTTAGCTGCTAACCTTGATTTGACTGATGCACAGACAGCTAGGTTGCAACAGCTGCAGAAATTGGATGAAAAAAGGTTGGATGCCATCCATCAAACAACTATGATTCAGCAGCAAAGAACCAGGTGGCATGATAAAACTATTAAGCATAAGCAGATCCAAAAAGGCAATTGGGCTTTATTTTATGATTCCAGGTTTGAAAATTTTCAAGGGAAACTACGAACAAGGTGGCTGGGACCCTACGAGATAGACACTGTTTTTCCCAATGGAACAGTAAGTCTCCTAACAATTGATGGTTCTAGAACTCCATTGTTAGTAAATGGGTATCGGCTTCGTCTGTACCAGCAACCAATTTCTAAGGAGGATTTTAAAGCCATTTGCATAGCAGATTCACATTATATCTTTTTGGGGGAGCCTCTTGCCCCTCATTGCACTTAATCTCTGCATTATATATTTTTGTATTATTATTAGATTAGATTACTTAACTAATAATCCTTGTCAAGGGCTGCCATATTACAATTTATTATTTCGCAGGTCTTAGATTCGAAGGCTGGCTGAAGGAACAATTGCATTACAAGCAGGATCAGGTTTCAGTATGGGAAACATTGCCATTCCACTTCAATTCATAATCCATCCCCTCATACTACTCTTTAGCAACATTTTCCTATTTTTCTTTAACAGCAACATCTCTTTTTCCTGTTGCTGAAACACCAGTTTCGCCGTTGCTGAAACACCAATCTTTGTCCATTTTCCCCGTTGCTGAAACACCAACTTTTCCGCATTTTCTCCATTGCTGAGACACCGATTTCTCCATTGCCGAAACACCAACTTTTCCCATTTTTTCGAAAAAGCATCAATTTTCCCATTTTCCCGTAATCGAGGCATCAATCCCTCCCAAAAACGACCAATACATATCATTTTCCATTGAGAGAATCAGCCATTCATCCTGATAATTGTGTTCCTTCACTATTACCTCCTGTGAATAGAGAAAGCCTTTCATATAAATACCCTCATATCTTACAACCCTTTCCCATAACCATTGGTGATCTATTAAACGACAAGATTATACTTTCAGCACAACAATCGAAGGTAAAACGTGAGGTATGCATGTTTATGTGTAAATATTAAACTATAGTTAATGAGAAGATTCTGATATGATTGCCAAAATCGCCGTACATTCAAAACTTATCATTTTAGCCGCAGTTGGGGGGAATATCAAAATTTTGCAATCATTACCCGATATGCCAATTACCGTCATTTTTATTACGATCGTGTCTCGTCATCCCGTCTCTGTCTTATTATGTCATAACCTCATTTGCAATATCTTACTCTGTCTTGGTTGCGGTAACTCGGCTCTGTATTGTGCATTTTACTGAACCGGTAACTATGGAAGGTAACGTTGTTCGAAATGAATCTGGTTCAATGGCTCTATTGGAATTACACCCAGAAGCATATCAACTGCAAACAGGCTGGGTGGATTATTTCCGAAGGCTCCAGGAATTTGATTCTCAGCAAGTCCTGGAATTCGCACGTAATTTAAAGGAAGGTTATTCTACTATTCGAGGAGAGGAAGATATAGCGCAGGTTTCAGGATTACTGGCCGATGGCATCCGTTGGTTCAGTCGTAAACACACCATTCTGAATGCACAGCAAGATTTTCTTCTACCTGGGGAGTGGGTCGAACCTAAAGGCAGGGATGATGCACTTCATTCATTACCACCTCCATGGCCAAAGGTTGTAGAGTTTGTCAAGCACTACCTCACCTACGAAGGATGTTACCAGGTAGTGTACCAGCATGACTTTGTGTTGTTGGATCATTTAAGACATGGTCGTTTATTAAATATGCCATACTATCTGCTTGGGTGTCTAAAGAATATGTCACAATATTCCACGAATGCAAAGTACCCACTTCTCTCCCTCACTGACCATCGCATGGTTCAGCTTCTAATCCTGAGGGGCTTTGCTCTGTAAAATCCTCCTCCCCTTAACAACCCACCCCAGGAAGCTGCTGAAATCCCTCAATCAACAACTGAAAACCCCCAGGAAGCTGCTGAAATCCCTCAACCAGCAGCTGGAAACCCCCAGGAAGCTGCTGAAGTTACTCAACCAGCAGCCGAAAATCCTCAAGAAACTGCTGAAATTTCTCAAGCAGCAGTCGAAACTCCCCAATTAAATGCTGAAAATCTCCAGCCACCCATGACAGTTAGTCCAATTCACCCCTCCATTGCATCAACCCCACCCCATAATTTACCTGAATCATCAACTCCCACTGTCCATATCCCCAACAATGATTTAGATGATGACATTCCCCTGGCTAAGTTGAAAAGGAAAAGAAAAAGGCAAGAAACGGTTGTGCCCCCATCAAAAAGATGAATAAGGGCCTCAATCAAAGAAGCTATCACTTCTGATGTCCCTCCTACCCCAGAGAAGGCCATCCATAAAAGAAAAACCATTGTTTTTCTTGCCTCCTTACCTCGAAGACGAAGGAGGACGTCTTCTGAAGCAGCAAGAGAGACCGCCACTCCAAATTCCCCACCCATTATCCTAAAACCCCATACCCCACCAAACCCCAAATCTTTACCTTCCTCACCCTCAGGTACCAAATGCAAAATGTTCAGGATTTTGTGACATCATTGCTTTTAGAAGATGCAGCTACTCCACAAGAATCAGCTGCTAATTTATCAAAAGTAGACACCCAAGATGATGTACAGCATGTAGTTGCCCCACAAGAACGAGCTACTAACTCAACAGGTGTTACACAAGAACCACCTGCTGAGGAGCAAAAGATAGACGACCTGGAGGTAGTTGTTACACAAGAACCAGCTACTAACTCAACAGATGTTACACAAGAACCACCTGCTGAGGAGCAAAAGATAGACGACCTAAAAGTAGCTGCCCCACAAGAACCAGCTACTAGTCCAGCAGGTGCTACACAAGAACCACCTGCTGATGATCATGATCAGGAAATAGATCAAGACGCAGCAGCTACTAACTCAGCAGATGTTACACAAGAACCACTTGCTGATAAACAGGAAATAGATAATCAACAGGTAGTTGTCCCACAGGAACCAGCTACTGGCTCAGCAAGTGTCACACAAGAACCACCTACTGATGACCATGACCAGAAAACAGACCAATACTTGGCTGCTACGGACTCAGCAGTTGATACACAAGAGCCACTTGCTGATGAGAAAAGTGTAGATAACCAGGGTACTGCACAAACTATAGCTGTTACAGAAGAACCAGCCACTTAGTTGGCTGATATGCAAAAATTTGCATGTTCAAGAGGATATAGCTGTTACAGAACTAGTTGATGACCCAACAGTTGTCACACAAGAACCACCTGCTGGAGATACAAATAATGAAGCTGCCACCAAACAACGATCCTCCCATCCACTTGAACCAGCTAGAGAGACTGCAACTGCTATAGAAGGCCCTGTCATGTTAGCTTCCCTTCAAAAAGAAAATGAGTTTCTGAAAGCCGAGATTTAGGTTTATAAGCAGGAGTTAATGATGGCAAGGGAAGCTTATGAAAAAGAACTTAATCTGTATACTTTAGCTCACGTAGCATTTGCAGCTGAGAAAAGTGCAGAAAAGGATCGATACAATGAATACATGTGCAGCCAATGTGGTGATCTCTATTCTCGAGCTGGTTATAGGATAATCGAAGTCCCATTGCCTGGACCCACTCCTGTATTTACTCCTGTTATAGTTAAAAAGGAACGCCCTGCTGTTACACAAGAACCAGCGAGGCCTTCAAAGATTTCTGAAGAAGAAGTGAAACCACAAGTATCCCGGCCTACCCTAGTCATTAAAGCTGAAAATCATGCACCAAAGTCTGCAAACACAGTGTTTACCCAAACTGAACCTCGGTGTGCAGAGACTGTCTTCACCCAGACCTTAAGCATTCAAGAACTCGGGGATATATGGAAGAAAGAGTATGCTCTGTCGCAATAAAAGGCATTGCAGGAACATAAATTATTATGGCAGAATCATGTATATAGAAATTGGGAAGTCCTGGAACAGTTCCATGCATAGCTGTTAGGCCCCTCTAATACTAGTGTAACCCCTTATTGTTATTAGTACAACCCACTTATTATATTGATATACCCATGTAGTGCCCATATTGTTACTAATGTGCCCCATAGAAACCCACTATTGTTATTATTGTGCCCTTACATTATTATTGTTATGTCGGCTCTGGTTATGTTATCACCCCTTAGACTCCTATATATAGAAAGGAGATCTTTTCATTTGTATCATCCAAGAATTGTTCATTTATGCAATGTAAAGGAGGTTGCCCCCTCGAAGAGGCTGAATTCTAAGGCGTTGATCTATCTTTTCTATCTTTTCTTGAGTTGGTTTCATAACATTTGGTATCAGAGCTTTGGATTTTAGGGTTTCGCTTCTCCAAACAGGTCATCGTGGCATTTTAGCTATAACTTTTTTTCTGTGACGTTTCAGAAGTCGAAAAAAAAACCCATTTGAGAAGAAATAGCGCTGAACCTTGGGTGCGAATTTCAGAGCTTTTCACATGATATTTTCGGAGATATGATCTGAGGAAGTTGGTCTTTTTGCAGACTCCTGAATTACACTCAAAACAGGTGACCTGGGGAAAATCGTCATAACTTTCTTTCTGAGCATCAGATTGAAATTTCGTAAGAAGGTATAGAAAGAGGACGGATTTTAGTTTTCTTTTATATATTTTTCAGATTCAAAGCTTAAAAAAATGACACGTGGCACTTCATACAAGTTCGCTCTACTGAACTAGTCTACAATCAGGTCACTGTGGGAGATTGTGCATAACTCTTTCTTGGAGAATCCAATTTGGATCAGACTGGTGGCATTGGAAAGAGGACACAGAGGGCTACTACAGGTAGAAATTTTAGAACTTAAATATCCGAAATTACAAAGTTACAGTCGTTTCAAGATCGAGGTCCTAAAATCAAGAAAAAGCAAGATGAGGAAGTTTGATGGCAAGGATCCGGTAAATTTGATACTTCAGATGGAGCAATATTTTGATCTACATGGTGTACCACTGTTACAAAAGGTATGTATTGCATCTTCATGTTTAGAACCGGATCAATTTTTATGGTATAAAGGGCTTTTTTCTCGTAAACAACTTGTTACGTGGTCAATTCTCACGGAGGAAATGATAGCACATTATGAGGATACAAAGAGCAACACCTTCTTTAGAGCAACACCACAACAATTGGAAAGAGTAAAAGGGCTTTGTGACATATTTGAAAGTAAAATTATGGCAACAAGGAAGTCTACCCCTCACAACTATAAAGATGGACGTGTTGTTCCTCCTAGCCTTCCACAACCTACAAGGGTTACACCACAACAATTGGAAGAAAAAAGAGAAAAAGGGCTTTGTTACAATTGTGATAGAAAATGCACTAAAGGTCATAAGTGTGCTGAGAAGAAAATATTTTACATAGAGTATGAAGAGGAGGAAGAAAAGGATCAAGAAACATCAAAAGAAGAGGATATATGCCAGGACCCGACCCCAGAGAAAGAAGAAATGAATCAGAACATATCTTGTAAACTATTGGCAAGAATGACCACTCCTCAAACTCTCAAGATAGAAGGAAATATCAAGAAGAAAAAGGTGCAAGAAGTGAAAGATCACATCAAGAAAGAAGAAATGAATCCAACCATATCTTGTAATTCACTGGTCGGAATTGCCACTCCTCAAACTAGCAAGACAGAAGGACATATCAAGAAGAAAAATGTTCAAGAAGTGAAAGATCACATCGAGCATCAAGAAATGAATCCGACCATATCTTGTAAAGGATTTGAAGAAATTACCACTCCTCAAAATCTAAAGATAGAAGGACATATCAAGAAGAAAAAGGTTCAAGCAGTGAAAGATCACATCAAGCATCAACAACAAGTTCTCCAACTTTTAAAGGATAGTGCCACTTTGGTGCAAAATCAAATGAAACAACAGGTAGATCAACATCATAGTGAAAAATGTCTTGATGTAGGCGATTGGGTATTTTTACTGCTGCATCTAAAGCAAGCTATTTATGAGAAGGAAATGTTGGCAATACTACATGCACTTAAAAAATGGCGACCCTACCGAATGGGAAGACTCTTCAAGGATGAGGATGTGGAAGCATTGTTTTGTGATATATCTATTATCCAACCAGATTGGATAAACGAAGCAAGGGATGAATGGAAGGACAAAGAAGTATGGCCACTTATTCAAAAGCTGCAAAAGATCCCAATTCAAACAATAATGCCAGATATTGAAAAGGAAGGAAAAATCATATTGGAACCTAGAGCAGTGATAGAAACAAGAACCCGACAGCTACGAAATTGATCAATTTCAGAGTATCTCATCAAGTGGAAGAACTTACCCGCTGAAGATTCCACATGGGAGGACAAGAATTTTATACAGAAGCATCAAGAACTACTCAAGCGTTGAGGACAACGCTTTTTTTAAGGAGAGGGGCATGTTAGGCCCCTATAATACCAGTGTAACCCCTTATTGTTATTAGTACAACCCACTTATTATATTGATATACCCATGTAGTTCCCATATTGTTACTAATGTGCCCCATAGAAGCCCACTATTGTTATTATTGTGCCCTTACATTATTATTGTTATGTCGGCTCTGGTTATGTTATGACCCCTTAGACTCTTATATATAGAAAGGAGGTCTTTTCATTTGTATCATCCAAGAATTGTTCATTTATGTAATGTAAAGGAGGTTGCCCCCTCAAAGAGGCTGAATTCTAAGGCGTTGATCTATCTTTTCTATCTTTTCTTGAGCTGGTTTCATAACAATAGCATAAGGAGAATAAGGAGTTGAAAACTAGACTGTCTCTTATCTTTGAGTTAGTTCAGAGACTTCTGGCCACCAGGAAACCATCCTTTTAACTATTCTGTGTTTCTAGCAGAACACCTAGCATTCCTCCAAGTAAAAGCAGTCATAGATGGACGACCTCATGAGGTGTCTACACCCCAACAGTTTATTGAAACCTTTGCAGCAGCGTCAGTCAATGAACAGAATCTATTATGTGAACTCTATCTCCATAATGAAGCCATTCCGGAGGATAGAAAGCTTAATTTGATTCCTGTGGCTAGTGACATTTAGATTAGAGCCTTGGTCTCTTTTATGGCCAATCAGCTCACGTGGAAAAATGCTTTCCTTTCAGCAAAACATAACGAAGAAAATCGCCTTCTATGGATCTGAGATGAACCACATAATGTTGTTGTTTTCATTGTTGAACATCATCAGGTTATAAGAGAACCAGGAATGAATGAGCATATCAAAGAATTACAGGCAGCAGTGTTAGTGGAATGTCAACAGTATGTCAAAAAGAAAGGACCTCTTGCCATACAGGCAAACAATCTGTTCTGGGAACGTTGCCCTAAGGAGAGAAGGGAATACCATCCCTTTAACTCTCTTAATCTTCACGTAGCAATTTCACGAATACCTAATTACGTTAAATGTGTTCAACAATGTGGCGAAAAATGGTTGGGTTATTATTTTCATTTCCCGCTTCTCTGGTTGCCAGTACAGCAATATAAGGCTTACTTCAAGGTGTCTAAAAAGGAGGAGCTTGCAGCATGGCAGAGATTACAAAGTGTCCAGGGCTTCAGAGATTCGACTGATAGCACCTTAGATACTTACTGTATAAGTAATTTTCACTGTACATCCCAGTACTCTGATTCAGACTCAGAGTAAATGTTGCATGGGGACATGCAACTGCTTCAGTTGGGGGGGATGTTAGGACCTCATATTGTCCCTTTTTGACCATACATTTTGTCATGATATCATCCTTTTCAACCTACATTTAAAAGTCCTTGTTAGTGCTTTAACCCAATTATCCAAAAGGTATGTAATGATTCTTTTCATCACTATACGTTTAATTATTTATCATATAATCACGATATCTTCATAATTAATCTTTAAATTGTTAGGTGCTAAACAGTTAAAGAATGATGTGCAGTCCGCGTTACTGAAACAGCTTGGAGTTTGCGAGACTATTTTTGCAGTTGCTGAAACAGTAGAAACAACACGCGAATCTCGAAGCTGAAACAACTGAGATTTGCATTCTAAATTTGACAGCAACAAAGGAACCAGACTGATCACCGAAGAATCTGTTACACTAGACGTAACGCCTATAATCTAAAGACAGTATTACTGTAACAACATTTTTTTGACGGGAAATTGATTTCCCTATTTTTGTATAATGGGTTAAAATAGAATTATAATGTAAATCTTTTGTAATAGATGTATCCTCTTTATAAAGAGGAGACATCTACATTAGAGGGGGATGGACTGTGGGAAAAGGCTCAGCTAAAGGAATAGGACTAGAATTCTTTTTGTAATATGACATATTGATGGATGAATAAAATTTTGTTTTGAACATCTTTTTCTAGTTCTTGTTTTCTGATGAATCTTGTGAGAAGGACAGGGCCCACCTTCATCACAAGATTCACCCATTATATTTCTACAATGTGTCAAATGTGTCTTTTATTCATGCCTCGTTAACAAGTACTATTTGATGAATATTGTTTATAATATCTTTTGCTGAAACTCTGCTTCTTTTTCAATTGATTGTTATATTATTCAAAGTTAATTCATGAGTGTTTCACCGGTGATTAAGTTACAGAGTGAATTGGCAAGTTAGTTAATCAGAGGCAGGTGCTGGAGATTCCCGCTCTGGGGATAGGGTCCTGACTCTCTGTTACAACACAGCCATTGTTTTCCTTTGCAGATTGATTCTTTTCCATTATATGATTCTTTGAACGGAATTAAGCATTCTTTGATAGTTATCTGTAATAGAGTGTAATTGTTGTAATGCAGAGTGGAGCTTCAGTTTGTTAAAGTAAGGCGTGATTTGTTTGTACTACAACTTTTGTTGCTTTTAAAATTGAGTACATATAGTACGCAGTTGCCGTTGAAATAACAAGACTTCCCTGGGTTGACAATTTATGTCGCACTTTGTTGTTTAATTCAATAAGCAATTAAAGTGACCAACAACTGGTCTGTTGCAAAAAGAGTTCTAAAGTACTTGAAGGGAACTCAAGACTTTGGACTCAAGTATGCACAGGTGGATGACTTTAGCTTGATTGGATACTCTGATTCAAATTTTTATGGAGATAAAGAAATTGGAGTATCTACTTCAGGGAATGTTATGAGTCTTGGATCATGAGTTGTCTCTTGGAGGTCATGCAAATAGTCAGTTCTAGTAGATTCCACAACTGAGGCAGAATATGTGCCAACAGTTGAAGCAACGAAGGAAATTGTGTGGCTAAGGAAAATTATGGAATATTTGTAGGAGAAACAAGTACATTCAACTCCTCTTTTGATTGACAACACTTCTGCAATAAACTTGGCCAAGAGCCCAAAGTTCCATGATCAAACGAAGCATATAAATACAAAATACCATCTGATTCGGCATCATGTTGAGGCCAAAACAATCCACATACAAAATTGTTCCACAAATGAGCGGATTGTTGACATATTCACCAAAGCGCTTCTAGAAGGGGAAAGTTTTATAGATTCGGAATGATGCTTGGACTCGCCAACATCCCTTCAGATTAGGGGGGGGGATGTTTACACCTAATCCGAAAGGATTATTGTAAATATTGTCAGTTATGCATTTGAGAAAACCAAGAGACCTTGGAATTCGAATCCCATGAGTCTCTCCACTCATGCATAAATTCATGATATGGCTAATGCAATAAACAAGTTATTCATGGAGTTACTCCTCGTATGACAAGATATACAATAAAAAATATGTAAATAGAGTGTTGTGTGCATAATAAATAGATCTTCATATATATGATCATATATTCCCCTCCTCTAAACAAAATGCTAACAAAATACCCATATCATAAAAGCATCGTAGATATTTACAAATATATGCATATAAGAGTATCCAGGCAAAACAGGAAAAATAGCAACATTGTATCAAAATGACAGCAGCAAAATAGAGTAGTGTGCATAAGAACATCAAAAAGACACTGCAAGTACCCATAAAATATTGTCCTTGTCTATGTGATGGAGCAAATTCTACATGTTACTCTTCCCGACAAGAATGGGACATGGCAGAGTGTGAGGAACCATGTGAAGAATTAGAGAGAGTGACATGTGATTTTTGTTGTTTTTCACTCATAATAGGTTGAGGAATGATTGTTACTTTGAAGACTGACAAAAGGGACCAACAAGTACAGTGGGCTACTTATAGGCTTGTGCAGTAGAATGAGGATGTTGACTGGTAGGCGTAGACAATCATGGTGTTGCACAGGGAGAGTGGACTATACATGAAGCAACAGAGTGTAAGTGAGAAACATGTTCCTTAGGAAGAGGAGGCAAATACACTGTGGAGCAACCTTGAATTGAACGTAGAGGGTGTGCAGGGATGGCAACTTCTCAACCATCATTGATAGGGGAAACAAGTGGAGCAGACACATGTGGCGGTACAGGAATACCAATGCTTGATGCATGAGGAACAAGGGGTTGTTGTGGTTGAGGTTGTGTCACACGATAAGGCTCTAGTAGACCTAAACCTAAACGGTTCACCACATCAATGCGGAGCAACTGTCTCAATTCCTTTGAATTTGCATTGAAATGGATTGAGACTTTTGGCCTCTAGTCTCTTCTCACCCCTAAATTATGGTCCCTATTTCCTCCTCCTCTACCTTTGCCCCTACACCTATTTGTATTAAAGAAACTCATACTAAAATCCAGTCAAACAAAATTCATGGAATGGGCCATCTTATCATATATTTATATATATATTAATATTTACAAAGATAGGGATGACACTGCGTTTCCTTCCTTTCTTTTTTAACTGCCATGTAGGGCTCGTTTACACTGAATCAAGGAAATTCCATATTAAATAAAACATTATGAATATAACGTTATGAACGATTATTAATACACTTTGAAAAGAGGAGTGACATGATCATAGATCCAGTTCATTTAACGTGCAAAAAACAAACACGAATGCAGATACATGTAAACATTGCACGACAAATTTTCTTTTCCTAACGAAGGGGGAACAAAAAAACTTTGTGCACGACATCGCTGTGGTTTTTTTTGTGGGGCTATGTTGCCTCAAAGGCTCCCAAGAACGGAAAATGGATTAGTTTACAACTAGATTAGGGTTTCAACTAATTTCTTAAATAATGTGATAAACCCATTCATTTATCGATATTTAAAACAAGGATAACAACTTAATTATTTCCTGGATTCTCGACAATGCCAGGGTTACAAGAATGAAACATATAGATGAAGGAGAAAGTGGGATTTGTAAATCCATCTTATCTCTCCTGTCAAAATAAGTATATGTTTGAACAAACTAAAGCCCAGCGTTATGTGCATAAGGGTTTCCTCAAGGTAAAACTATAAGGCGCAGGTTTTCTGAAGGAATAAAAATAAAAATAAAAAGACCTTTGAAACCATGCATAAAGACGTCAAACAATGAACCAGACTTCATTGTTAAAATGACAGGGAAATATTTTTTAGAAATTCAACGAGACTATACAATTAACACTTGCTTTTAGACTATAAGATTAATACCAGTGGTTGAGGAAAAACGATGGACGCAGTTGCGGCGCAGGGGTTTTGTTCTTCGCCTTCGGCCGCTCAGGTCAGGGCTTCTTGCGATGTTCACGACGGCCATGGAGGACAGGAGGCAACGTTCCAATCCAGCATTCAGGGCAGCCGCGGCAAGCACAGCGCGGGATCATTATGCCCTCACAACAGATCTGCACACGCCATTATGGCCTCGACCGGACAGTTATCCGTGCGCTGTGGCCACAAACCAGAGCAGGAGATCTCAATGTTAGCTTGGTCTTTGTTAAGATCTGGGGAAATCACTCGCTCTCCGAAGCACAGTCTTGGCTTCAGATCTGACAAAGATCAGCCAGATCCGGTCACCCAGAAGGCAGATCAGTCCACGCTCTGGCCAGATCCAGAGATCTGTTCACATCCTGGCCAAGATCTTGCAGGTCTGCTCCCTCGGATGGGAAATGGCCATGGCAGATCTGCTCCAGGAAGCTCAAAGCCCTTACCTGACTCCTTTCAGATCCAAATCTCTCAGCCTACAGGCAACACCATCATGCAATGGGTCAGCCCTTCAGATCTGGTGCAGGAACTCAAACTGAATCTAGAGCGCAGAATGGGGATCCCTTCAAGCTTTCAGCGACTCCTCTTTCAAGGTAAACAACTTGAAGACCCTTTTCCCCTCTCGGCTTACAGTATTTCCAGGAACAGCTCTGTGGTGGTAACCCTTCGTTTGAGAGGAGGTGCAGCGGGACAGTCTTCCTCTTCTCGGCCTTTCTCATACAAAGATGTTGTTCACTCTGAGATCCCCAAACCCCCGGAAGCCCTTAAATCTAAGGCCTTCTTGGTTGACAAGGTTGAAGAAGTTCCCTCTATTGAACTCATTCATGAAGAACTGGCTTCCCATCTTCAAGAATTTGCAGAAAGAGCCATCATTTGCAGATTCAACGGATTGTGGCCGCGATCTCAGGATCTCTATGCATGGATCCATGCAAACTGGACACATCATTGTAAGATCTTTTTTTGCTCGAAAGGTTATTTCATTGTTTTATTTGACAATAGTAAGCACTATGAAAAGGCCTTAGCAGAAGGCCCTTGGTTCATGGGAACTGCAGGACTATTCTTGACTCCTTGGTTCCCAGATTTTGATCCAGCTACTGCAGTCATTACTAAGACACCTGTATGGATCCGGCTTCCAAACTTACCTGCCCACCTATGGAGTACTCGTGTCTTCAGAGCCATAGGAGACACCTTGGGCAGCTTCATTAATGGTGATTTATGGCGGGAATCCAAAGGTCTCTACTCATATGCAAGAATATGCGTGGAATTAGATCTGAGCAAAGGACTTCCAGAACAAATCAATCTCAAAATTAACGACTTCGTCTGGACCCAGACACTGGATTACGAGAATACTGCTTTTCGGTGCCGACATTGCCACCAATCTGGGCATTTGCAGAATACATGCCCATCTCGCCCAGCAAAAAAGAACAAGGCCAACGTCTCCAAGCCCAAGGCTAAACGATGGGCTCCTTGTTCTCCTCCTCCTGTCGTGAATTCTGATTCATCCAGTTCTGAAGATGAAGATAGTGATGAAGAATTGAATCAGTCGCCTCATTTCGTGGCCCCTCCCACAGATGGTCTGGTGCCTCTGACTCAGCCATTGCTCAGAAACGTGTCCATTTGTCCTCCTCCTCTGATTCAGAAAAGGAGGGCTCTCCTGTGGAGGAACCCAATCTTCAAGTTGTTATTGCTCATCCACCCCAAAATGGTTGGGTTGAAGTCAAAAAAAGGAAAGGTAAAAAGCTTCGTGTTGATGCCTCTACCCTCTCAGGGTAGGAAACACTGCTTCTTTAGGTTACCAGTGACTCGTTGTAGCTCCTTGCTTGCTTAATTCCTTCGCCGGAACCGAGGTTGATAGTCTTATCATTTCCGGTTGCCGGTTTTCTGCATCTCTGGAATGTAGCCTCTTGTACAATATTTTTGCTTAATAGAATTAGTCTTAATCGAGAAAAAAAACACTTGCTTTTAGACTAAAATGACTGTGCCAGTGAAAATTCAAAACCATAATGGGATCAGGGGACACGCAAGGAGAAAAACTCAAACTATGTTCAATTTGTTGACAAAAGAAGACCATTAAAAGCTTACCTGTAAATAATAGTGCCTACGAAAGAAAATTTAGTTATTGAGTCGTAGGACCGTCCTTTGTGCTTAATTTCCCAGGCCATAGACATAGTTTTTTGCCAAATTTTGATTACAGAATGATTGCATTTGCCGGATTGAAGGGATGAAAACCCTTTAAAGGCTCAAGAAAGGTAAAAATGGAGTGCATGGTTCGAAGTGATGGAAATAACTGTGAGTAAATGCAGCAATAAAGATCGAAACAGAGTGTGTTTAATGAGCTCAAAACTAGGCCTAGGGAATTGTATGCCAAATCACTCAATCCATAGAACATGAGCCAATATAAATGTGCCAACGAGTTAGGGTTGTACGAGAGTAGTGGTGACTCAGAAATACAGTGGGATGATGAGAACAAACTATTGACAATGCACGACGACAGACTTTAATTGCAAAATTAACATTATGATCAGAGGATCAACATGGACAATGAATCCCCCTAGGGTGAGGTGTAAGGGAGGATTAAATGAAATGAAGTGATATTTTAAGGTTCATAAGGCTAAAAATAGTCTATGAGACCATTAGTTCTTTGTTTTTCGTTTTTTGCAATTCAATCCTTTTCCAATTCAAATTGATGATGAGCTAGCCCAACCATCCAATAATCCCCTCGTTGAAAAGACAGTGCCAAGAAACTGATGCTAACATGTTCTCATAACTTTCTCTGATGTCTTTGAATGCATCACATTCCAAAATAAAATATTTTTCCGATTCCACTGCCCGAGACGTGCAAAATGTACACACCCGTTCCTCACAAGCTTCTTTAGGCCTTTTCCACTGTCCTGTTTCACACCGATGTTTATGCCAGTTGGTCCTTAATTGAGCAATAAGAACCTTTTCCCTCCATAGAATGCTAGCTCCAATGAACTATTTTTGTTGTAGATCACACGTAGGGTTGAATTCCTCAATGTAGTACTTCTTCTTTCTACCCAACTCTTTTCCTCATACCCTTTTACAAAACTTCTCCATAACAAATTTCTTTAGCTCCTTGCTATTTGTGGGACAGGAATTGAGGTAGATATTCCATTTTTGCATCCGTGTGTAGTTTTGTTTCATCCATGTTTTCTTTCTTTCACTCATGCCTTCATTGAAGATAACATTAGGTCATCTACCTACTCTCATTTGCTCAATTCTTTTTAGATGTCCTATGAGCCACATCATAGCAATTGCTTCGATGGGAGTTGTTCATGTTTCACTCAACATTATCTCATAACGAACTGAACTTTTTATTTTGAACTTTCTCATGATCAATTGTTTTTGGATTTTCTCAATTTGTTTCCATTTTGAGACGGTGTGATGCTAGCCCACAATTCACACACATATAGCATCACTGGACAAATTAGGAGTCCAAAAAGCACTTTAATCGTTTTTCAATCTCATAACTCTACTCTCTACATCTATTTTGAAGAGAATATAATGCTTTCCACCCTCCTAAAATTCTCTTCTTTCTGTAGTCCTCCCAATTGAGTTTGTTGTCGAAATCAATCTTGAGGTACTTGTGCTCATTTACTTCTTCAAGAATGTTGTTTGCAAAGAAGAAAATAATTATTTTGGTCTTGTTGGTATTGACTTGCATCCCCACTACTCTACAAAAATGATGAAGGGCATATAAGTGCATTTGCAATCCATGCGCCGATTTAGAAATCAATACAATATCATTAGCATATAAAAGAAGATTTATCACAAACTCCCCCAACCAATCACCATCTCCACCTTGCAGATTTAGCCACTCTTCCAATTTATCAATATATAAACCAAAAATAGTAGGGGATAAAGGGCAACCTTTCTTGACTCCAATGTCACTCCTAAAGCTTTCTTGAATACCTACTGAGGTTCTAATTTTGACTTTAACCTCTTCATAAAGTCTATAGACAACAACTCTATAATGCACAAGAATTTTAAGTTCTTCCATTCTATGCCACAACTTGTCTCTAGGGATTGTGCCAAATTCATTTTTGAAGTCAACAAAATAGCCAAATACTTCTTCTTTGTCCTCCAAAACCTTTTCAACAATGTGTCTCAACATGATACCATGATCCATTGTAGAATGATTTGGACTAAAACCCGCTTGTCCTCTTTCCCTCTTTTCTTTCACTTCTTCCCACTCACTGATTATGTTTTCTTCCATGTTGCCGAAAAGCTTTGCAAACAAAGGATTCATCATAATGGTTCTATAGTTGGATGGATTATTAATGTCTCCACTTTAAAAAGGGGTATTGCTAGGCTAGTTTTCCAGACTCTTTGGAATCCTTGCTGAATGTTGTTGTTGAATATTATCATGATGTGGGGTGAAAGAGCATTCATTCCTCATTTTAGATACTCTGCTTGAAGTTCAAACAAGTACTTTGCCTTTCCTATTTTCAGCGTCTTAATTCCATTCTCTACCTCCTGTAATGTGAAGACCTTTGAAGTTGTGTTAATCCTGGGGGGGGAAGGGGGCTCCGCATCAAATTCTCTCTCATAGATTTGCCTTGCATATTCAAACCATTGATTGGATGTAATATTATTTGCAATTTTCTTCTTCCTTGATTGTAGTTCCTACTAGAAAAGCTTTGGATTATTCTTGCTTAAATATATTAACTCTTCTCACCTTGTTTGCATGAATGCATATTTTTTCCTTTTTAGTATCTCCTTATATAACTCTACACTCATCTTCTCCTCGCCTACCTTTTTCAAGGTTCTCCATACCATTTTGCATTCCTCATCAAATCAATCATTTACAAGAAAATAATTTGATTCTGATTTCGTATTTTTTGCTCTTTTGCACTTCTCAAGTGTGCTTTGAATTATATTTTTTAACTCATGGCTGTTGAAGCTTTTGAAACCAGTTTTCTCCTTCTTAATTTATCTCTCTAACATTGTCTTGAAGATAGTACAATTTTTTGTGCTAGAATAATTTTTCCCCTTGAAATTGATAGTCGAGAGCATTGGGTTTTCCTCCTATGCTACCTTTCTTCTAGCCATGATAACCTTATATAAATTGGGTTATGGTCTCATTTTAAGTCCCAAATATGCTCTCCAATATTAACTTCATCTATCTTTTCTATCAAGCTTTGTGAACACATCACATCGTTAACAACACTTGCCCCATCGTATGTGTTGCAAGTGAAGTTCCCAAACCTTTTCCATCTATCTAGACCATTGCGAATAATTAAGTTGAAAGACCCACACCGTGTAAGCAACTCCTCTCCAAAATGATTGCAAACTTTGTCATCTTCTAAACACCTCACCCATTGGGGATTTAGTGAGCCAAATAGGAACGTTATCCTCTTTGCAACAAAGAATGCTAGCTTGATTATTTGTTGTTCTAGCATTGAAATATCCTACTAAAATAACTTCTCCCTGCTAAGAGTGCATGGCAATATCTTGTTTTAAAGCTACATACGGATCCTTGCTGTCAAGCCCCTTATTTTTGTAAGTTTTTTAGACTTGAGGGGAAAAATAGCATGATGCAATTCTTATGTGATTCTCATTCTTTTATATGTTGAACCATAAATATTGTTTATTTTCACCTTCTTTAATTAAATTAATGTGATGGCCTTTTTTTTCTTTCACTAAAACTAGTATTCCCCATACCCTTTTCCATTTTCTGCTACCTTGTTCCAAACTTCAAATAACCGTCAAACACGAAAATTTTGCAAACATCATGCTCGTATGTTTTTCAAACATACTAATAAAGTTGCACGTATGTTTTTCAACCATACTAATAAAATTATCAGGATGAACCCACATCGCTTTGCAAAAAATTCTTCATAGGACTTAATATCCATTTAAAAACATATCATGTTAACCATAACACTTTCATATAAAGTAGTGTGCCAAATCCTATGACCGATATGCATACATTTAATACAATTCCTTGAGCCAAATGTTCATAACTATCACCCATTGATAAAATTTTAATGAGATGAATCCAAAAGTATATTATTTTGTTGATGTTCAATTGGTTGCATATGCGAAGTGTTGTGGTAATGAGTTTTCAAGCTCAACCATAATGCATATATACAATGTGTACACCACGCCCTTCGTATAATAAAACTTATAAAAATATCACCTTGACATTTAAAACATGATCCATGAAATTGCATAATCTCAATGGCCTCATTTTTATATACATATACACCATGTATGAGGTAGTATAACCAAGGTGCATAAATTTATATATATATATATATATATATATATATATATATCCCTCCATGTGCCATCATTTTGTATCTCATTTATATAATATATGTAATTCTCAAGGTTGAAATGGATGTAGCATAAAAGGAGACCTTTAACTTGGATATCACGTAAATAATTTGTGTAAACTATATAAAACATTTTGACAAGTAATCTCATTTAGGTCACCCAAAACGTGTAGTGTCTTCAAAAATTTTGAGCAGAGGATTCTCTCTTAAGGGCCCCACATACTAGGTCAATTGATTAAAAATTTAGTATGATAAGGGGAGGATTTAATAAAGGATAACCGCAATGGTTTGTAGAAGTTAATTATCATTAACAAGTGTCAACATTAGGGACTCCACAGGGAGACTTGTCCAATACAAATTAGAACACGACATATCTAGTTGAAATGAGCATGATTTCACTGTAGAATAGTAGGATGCAAGTTGTCATCATGATACGAAGAAGGGATTGCGAGAAGCGAGATGCATAAGGCATACCTCAAAGGTTATTATATAGTTAATGATAATGTTCAAACATAACCAAGGTGGTCCATTTCAAGATAAGGAGAACAAATTTCTTGCTTCCTGTAAGAGATCATGATTGCACAAGGTTATAATGTCAGCTTATAAATTTCATATAAACAAAGACTTAAAATAATAATCTTGCAAGAGGATTAGCTACCAATGTTTCCTCATTATTATATAGAATAAAGTAGTAGCAAACAGTAGTATCAAAGTATATTGCAGCAATGATTCATCCATCATCTACTTCCACGAATGGCTTCAAATGAGAGCAATTAGTGGTATATGGTAGAACACAATCATTCTGATCTTTGAGGAAATAAGTGTTTGGTGCAATAATAATGGTAATTTTGAAAGGACTGATCCACAATTTTTCAAACTTATGGTGTTTACCTTTTTCAGCATGGGTCGAGTCCCAAAGAAGGACTTTTTGATTCACATTAAAATTGACATTCTTGGACCTTTTATCAAAGTTTTCATTCTACACTGAAGATTTTCCAAAGAGTGGTTTTGTTTTTCTTCAAGATTTAGTAGTGCTAAAACTCTCAGTGGAATATTATTTGAAGAAATTTCCTCAGCCAATATAGTAAGACAAAGAGACAAGAGTTCTAATTCAACTAGCAATATAGCATCTTGTCCATATACAATATGGAAGGTTGAAGTGCCAATACTATATTTGATAGTAGTATGATCTACCCATAGTGAAAATTTCAAAAAAATTATGCCAAATGCGGGACTTGTCATTAATAAGCTTTTTCAAGATTTGGATGAGGTTTTTATTAGTAGACTCAACTAATCCATTACTTGTAGGTAATAAGTGGAATAATTAAAATTTTTGATATTGTACTGATTACAAAAGAGAGTGAAATGTGCCATATATAAAAGTAGGTCCATTACCTAAAATTAATTCCAAAGGCAGCGCAAAGCATGAGAAGATATTATTTTCCAAAAATTCTATTACCTTCTCATCACGAGAATTCTTTAAAGGAATAGCTTCAACCCACATAGTAAAATAATCAATAGCAGTAAGTATAAAAATATCACCAGATAATGAAGAGGGGTTAATAGGTCTGATAAAATCTAAACCACATTTAGCAAACAAAAATTCAAGGATAATAAGATAGAGAGGCATAGCATGAAATTTATCTCTTCCATATGCCTGTTTACATTCTTTGCATCTTTGTACATAGTTAGAACAGTGTATAAAAATCGTAGGATGGTAAAAACCAGAACTTAAAATTTTATGTGCAGTTGATTTCGTTGCAAAGTGGCCACCAATGTGAAAACCTATGAATCCAAAGCCATGGGAGACTAATATAAGTTTAGAAGAAGATCGGTCATCAACATATCTTAGCAATAAATCATTATAATACCTACGATAAAGCGTAATATTCAAAATAAAATACTTAAAAGGCTCTAAACGTAAATTTATGCCCTAGAATTTACCCAAGTATTTTGTACATTTATTATTCTAAAGGTAAAATATTAGGCCCTTATACCATGGGTGGTTTGCAATATTGATTGATTTTTCATTGATTAAAAATAAAGAAGACAAAGATTCATCATCATCATTTGGATTGCTTAGCTTTGGACGCTAAGCTAGATGTAATGCTAACTCGTGTCCCTTTATAGTTTTTGAAGTAGTCATCATTAAATCATCCTATTGTATCTTGGAAATCCAATGTCCAAGTTTACCTAAGAGTAGAGTCAGAGATAGCAGAAATATTACTGCAGTTAGAGGGACTTTTACCTTTGTATGCTTGCCAAGAATACAGTGCCTAAATTTCTCAAGTCTTTAACCTCAGAAAAGGCATTCTGTTTAATCAAAGAGTACTTAAAATCTTCATCTGATAAGCTTTGACTCATGATATTGATTGGATGCTCTTTCCCTTGATCATATTTCTTCATAAGGATGCCAAATATAGCTTCCTTAGTTGCATTGGTATAAATAATAAAGTCTTTAGAAAAATTTTGTTTAGCTAAGACAGGTGTGGAAGTGATTGCTTATTTGATGGTGATAAAAGCATGTTGTGCATAATCATTCCATTTAAATTCACAATATTTCATTGTTAGATTATGAATAGGCTTCACGATTTTAGCAAAACCATTTATGAAATTTTGAACAAAATTTATCTTACCCATTAAATATTGAATTTCTTTTTTAGAATTTGGGGGTGGAAGATTCTTAATAACAATGATTCAATCAGGATCGATACTAATACCTACTTCTGCATTGATATGTCCCAATAATTTACCATCTGTGATACCAAAAACATATTTCTTGGGATTAAGTGAGACACCAAATCATCTACACTGAATAAGAACATGCTTAAGATGATCAGAGTGATTTGCTTGACATAGAATAAATAGTCATATCTTCAAGATAGATCTAAATGATCTTCCGAATGAGATTGTCAAAATCCAACTACATGGCTCTTTGAAATGTTACACCTGCATTAATTAAGCCGGACGAAATGCACATTCATAGGTAAATATGCCCCAACGAGTGGAATAAGTTGTTTTAAATTTATCAAGTTCCTTCAAGTGTATCTAGTTGTAACCAGAGAAGCCTTCCAAAAGTGACATCATTTGGGATCCTACAACCTATTTCAAAATTTGATCCATG
Source organism: Pinus tabuliformis (assembly GCA_031772625.1). Lineage (NCBI taxonomy): Eukaryota > Viridiplantae > Streptophyta > Pinopsida > Pinales > Pinaceae > Pinus > Pinus tabuliformis. Next base: position 275,018,015 of record CM062804.1, on the reverse strand, counting down.
TTAGGTAAGGGAAAATTATCTTTTACATTGTCTTTGTTTAGAGATTGGTAATCAAAACACAGACATATATCACCATTTTTATTCTTAACTTGGACGAGGTTAGCTACCCATTTTGAATACTTAATAGGAAAAATGATGTGATCATTGCGCATTTTCTTTATTTCTTTCTAGATGGTAGCTTCAAGTGTAGGATTAACAGGTCTTTGTATTTACCTTACAGGCTTGGAATCTTGTTTGATTGGAATAGCATGTTGTATAATACCAGGATCAAAACCACAAATATCCTTGTATGACCAACCAAAGACATCAGAGAATTCCTTAAAAAGGGAAATGAACTTCTCCTTTTCTTGATCAATGCATTGAACCCCAATTTGTAAAATCTTGGGATCATCAGGGGTCATGATGTCAATCGAGATAGTTTCACTAATTTTCCTTTTTGAATCCTCTACATGATTATTCTTTAATGTCGAAGGAACATCAATGGATAAAAGGAGATTTCTAGTGGAGAGATTTTGGAAGGATACTTGTCTTTTAGGGATATGATTCAATTGTCATTGATTAGTTGATTTGGAATAAAAGCATGAATTCTTTTATCGCCTTGAAGTACTTCCAGTGTTATTCGTTATTAGAGAGATGGGGCTTGTACAAAGATTTGAACACATAATCAGGTATATCAAATAATATTTGATGGGAGTGAATTGAAGCATAAGCAACTAATCGTTAAGCTCCCTATGAAGATAGGTAAGATTAAAAGTAATCAAGAGAGATATTTTCTCCCAAGTCAATTGAGTGTAACACTTGATTAACTTGTTATTGGGAGAGTAAACTTTCTTAATGAGATTGACAACAAGTTTGGAATCTCCATAAGAAGTTAGGGATCTACATCCTAAAGCAAGAGCTTGTTCAATTCCAAGAAGAAGGGCTTCAAATTCAATGAAATTATCGGCACACTCAAATTCAATTCTAAAGGTGAATTGGTGCATTTTACCTTGAAGTGAATATAATGAAATTCCAGCACCATTTCCTTCACAATATGGGGCACCATCAAAGTGTAAATACCAAAGTCTATCATCATATTAAGGTTCATTAGGTGGGGGGAAATCCACCTCTATAAAAAGTGAGTAACGCCCATTTCCTCTTTGACGTAGTTAACATTAGGTTGAGGTAGGCCTTTGATGAAAGAAGTGATCTGACCTTCCCTATAAACAATAATACGTTTAGAATTTTTGGGAATGGTCATGTGCATTCCTTTGAAAGATAGTTGTCAACATGTATGGACTTGCTAGTCTCTTCTAAGAATGATACAATATTTTGAAACCGACATGTTCATCACATCTATGTTACATGTAGAATTAATTTCATGGTGAGCATAGACAACTAGTGTAACATATTTGATTATACCAATGGTTTCTTGTAGTGATTTATTGAAACCTACTATCTTCCGGGGGATATCGTCAGTACATTAAAGACCAAGTTCCTCCATGATAATTTTAGGCATGACTTTTGGTCCAGACCCACCATATACTAGGTAATAATGTGAAAACTCTCTTTGTTTGCTTGATGGGGCCTGACCCAGGTTCGGAGTGAATTAGCCAAAAAAATCCCTACACTATTGGCCCTTTCGGCATCAGCCCACGGTGTGCAGACTGAAGTCTCACCTGAAGCAGTATGGGGGGATGCTAGAACCAAGTTTCCACACCCTTGAGATGTCTGAGGTGTCGATTTAGTCCAACTATGAATAGCTTTGCGTAGGTTTCTTCGTGCACTGTCCTGACCTGCGAGGCCTTTGCGATCTGTTATAATCGCCTTCGCGCAACCCCCATTAGGGATTGAGGTTCTTTCGCACTGCTAATGCAACGATCTACACTATTTCCCTAAGTTACACTACGGATCTTACTTATCTTCTTATAACTGTTAGTTAACTTCGCGTAGACAGATACTTTATCTTATATTCACTTAATCAACACAATCATATAAGTTCGCACATATAAACAGTGAAAATGCAATTCATACCCAATATACTCAATGCATAAAAATAGGAAATAGATAAACAGAATTGATGTGAAACTCTCTTTATTAATGCTTCAACGGTTACATAATCGACTCACCCTGTGCACTCAGCTGCAGGGGTCCGTGCACTTAGCTGCGAACTACTAAGCCTCTGCACACTCAGATGCAGAGCCTTCTCCTACTCTACGACCCAAAGACTCGACTCTACACTTAGATCTTCTACTATGGTTCTATTCCATCATCCTTAGATTACTACTCCTTGGGTTTTTACAACTTAGAGCCTTGCTCTATTTATACAATCCAATGGTCCGTGAATCATGGGTAGATCTCTAAAGCCAACATTACATTACAAAAATGAGGGTGGACAACCTTATGACTCATTTACAACTTCACGCTCCGAGCCCACAAAATGCGGAGTCTTTACATCAGATTTAGTCAAAATCTGGGCTTTAAGCCCCAAAACTTCCCTTGGGGGATCCTACGCCCAACAAGCCCCCAACACAAACATCGTGACTCACTCTTGAGTGACTATGTCGGTAAGGAAATCTTCGCGCGAAGACCATCCAACTCTGCCTGGATCGCTGCAAGATTGGTAACGCACTAATTAGTTGCCTATTGTACTTCCTGGATGCGTTGTTTAGAGACTGTTGTAGCTGAACTGCTGCCCTGCACCTATTCTTGCATTCCCTGCATCTACGCAAGCCTGGCTTCAATCGAGGCTGTAATGAAAAAAGCCTCATCAATTCGCAGTTGTACGTGCACCTTCAGGATAGCTTCCTTGTGTCGAGCAACATCCACCTGCTCCTTAAGTGCTTTTTCCTGTTGCATCCACGTGAGCCTTTGTGTAAGGGCCACCGTATGCGCAGTCCCTTTTATATCATCATACTTTTTTTGCAGCTCGCATGCCTCTGTTTCTAAGCGTTGTATGTTCGAGTCGTCTTGCAGAGTGGTGAGGACTTCGAACGACCCTTTAAACAGTTTGGTGCATTCCTTCACTGCACTGCTGCTCTCCGTTATTCCTGATGTAATGGCGCTAGTGCGTTGTTCTTTCACCTCTGGCGGAGTTGAAGGCTGCGCCTTCAATTGCAGCTCAGATATCTAAAGGTTCAGCTCCAGCTGAATCTTAGCCATCTCTTCTTTCACCTCGTTCACCCCTGCTGCTAGTCTCCATATGCGCACCTCTGTTGGTGCCTTTGCTGGGATGGCCAACTCAGGGACCATCTGGCAGGCTTCTTCAACCACCTATACTAACTGCATGTTCCATGACACGACCGCGTCATGCTGTAAGCTCAATTGTTCCATGTTAATTCGTTGTTCACTCATCACCTGGAGCACGCGACCCTCCCTAACCCGTAGTTCTGCAGTTACTTTGTCCTGGAGAACATAGAGCGCCTCCCGAGGGAGCGCAACCATGTTGATCCCCACTCATTTTAGTGCACTAACCATAGGCCTATCGGCCTCATTTTCTATAACTAATGCCCCCTCTGGTAGCACCATAGTATTGGTCATGGGGGCGCACAACATTTCCTCAGTTGCGGTCGTGCCTACTGCTAGGCTGGTCAACAGAGTACAAGCCTAAGGAGTGTGCACCTGCAATTCCTGTATCTGTGCCCGAAGGGCCCCCAACACCATTTTATTTTCCTCCGTGAACTGCTAGATGGCCTTCACGGTGACATCACGCACCATTTCCCCTATGTCATGGAGATCCCCCTCAGTGAAGGTGATCGAGTCGAAAGAAGTCTTGGAGGCCATTGACTTCTTCTGTGGCGCGGCCCCACTTGCTCTCTTGGGCGCTGCCTCTTCAACTATGTGGACACCATCTGTGGGTCCGCGCCACCTTCCTCTGTTTCTATCTCTTATTCAGGTGAAGGTGATTTTCGACCTTTGCGCTCCTTCTCTACTGCCTTTTGTTGTTCTGCTACGGCCTTCGCAATGTCCCCCGCCTCCTACGCCTTTGCTGCCACTACTTCATTCTGTCTCTTCTCTGCCAACTGCGCCATTCGTAGTTTTTCCTCCTCCTTCTTCTTCTGTGCAGCATACTTCTCTGATTCCACCGCGGAGCTGGCTGGAGCATGCCACTCCGGTGGCCATGACTCAAGCATGGCGAATATGACATCATCTGTGGCCAAGTAAGGTAGCTCATTCCACTTCTTCATGGTGTCCTTGCACACCTTGATATACACATGATGGAAGTCCGCCTTGAACTCCGCAAAGCTTTGCAGACTATTGTACACAGTGGGTGATAACCACGGCTTGCGGTTAATCCCCATTCTGATGTTCATCTCCGTGAACACCTAGAATATCTTGTTGTCTCTAATCCTCTACGCATCTTTAGTTTCCCATAGCGAAGCGTACTTCGTTTCCTATGGAAGATCCTACACAATTATGGGGAACTGGCTATCCTCAAGTAATTCCCAAGCCACCAGCACTATGGACAGTAGAAACCATGCATAGTGGAAAGTCTTCCCTTGTTCCTATGCCTCGCGGCAATTCTCCGGGAACTCCTTGCACAAGTAGTCTGACCAGTTAACTAGACCCCCTCTGTGCACTTCATGGCAAGTGCAACCACCAGCGCAGGAACCTCATCTGCGTGGAACTTCCGCATAACCTTCCCAGCTAGTATCTGCGTCAAAACTTGGACCGCAGCATTGTTGATACTGGAGATCGCGTAGCCTCTCTTTTTCTTCTCCAGCTTGAATTTTTTCTTCATGGCCTCCGCGATGGCCAATTCATTACTCTTACCCTCCTAAATATCTGTTGGGTCCTCCCCTTTACAAGGGAGTCTAGTAATTCTATGAATCATGTGGTCTGTGATGGGGATGGGCTCCTCCAGCGACAAACACCCATCATGCACCAGGCAGAGCAGCTGCCTAATGACAAAGAGAGTCACTGGGGCGCAATGGTAATTCAGCACCCAGAGTAGGTTTAAAAACCTTGTTTTTTTCTACTCCGTGCAACCACTTGTGTGGCTCCAACCCTATGACTCCCGTCACGGTGTTTTTCTTCGGCCGCATGAGCTACGTGGTTGCCACATGTGGGAATTTCTCGTGGTCTGTGAGATCCCAGTCTTCAAAATTTAAAACTAGCACCCATCCCAAGTGCGCTCCTTCAAAAATGATATCATCGGGGAGCAGCGGAATCTACAGAGAGATTTTGCTCTCATCTAGGTCCTTGGGTAGCCTCGCTTTCCCCTTGTGCGGAGGAACATACTCGGGCAGCCTGGTCAAAAGGTTCGCACCCTGGGTTTCCTCCTCCATTTCTTCGTCCTCCTCCTCTTCTACCAGGATTTCCTCAAGGTCTTCCTCCTCCTCTTCGACTTCCAAATTAATCACCTTCCCCTTTTCTTCCATGGTCAGTTTAGTTCTTATCAAGTTTCTAGGGGACATGCGCACCTGAAACATGGGCTGCTTATCTTTCCTGGATCCCAACATGTATGGCGATTTAGGGATTTCTGCGACTATCCCAGTGCTCTCTGAGGCATCCCCTATTGTCACGGCCTGCGCGGCCTCTTCGGTGGTCATTTCTCCGATATCCCTGGCTTCTTCCAACGTTGCCATATGGATGTTCCACAAATCTCTCAACTGCTCAGGTAAGTGCTCAAACAACGCCTTCGACTTCAAAAGGTCAAACAGGTCTAGGTTCAGAAATCTCTGGGTGCACGACAGCTTAATTCTCAAATGGCCAAGTGTTGTTTTTTGGGCAGCCCTTTGCAATTTATAGCAGATTTTGAATTCAAATTCGAACGTTCTCCCCAAATCCGATCCATTAATGCTCCCTTAGCGGCAGATTTTCCCAAATCTATCCCATAAAGCTTGCCTTAAATGCCTATTGCCCATTCCATTTGGTCTCAAACCAAGCATCACATCATGGATAGTGACTATAACGGTCACTTTCCAGCCAACCCACGCGGCAGCGCAGCTACCCTTGCGCTGTCACAGACCTTGTGACACTTTGCTCCTGCGCGCAGTCTTGTCATCACACAACTCTTGGGCAGAATATTTTATAGTCTCCTGCCCCCTTTCAGCTGCCTGGAGTGCTACGGTTATGCTTCCCATAGCTAGTCAAGTGGTCGGGCCACCAGTATACGACTGCAACCGACTATCGTTTACTTTTCCTTGGAATAGTTCGCCATTTAACTTCTTCAACTGCACTGTGCCACCATCTGTGAGCCCCTTAATAACATATGGTCCAAGCCAATGCATGAAACTAATAAACTCGCGGTGGTAGTCCCCAAGTTCGTCAATGTAATCGAGCTCATCCTGCTCTATCAGCATAGTCTTTTTATCAAGAAAGTCCTTCTTTATTCCTTCCTCTAACTTCTTGACTTTTTCTTCCGCCATGGCGCTTTTCTTCTTCAACTAAATTCTTTCATCCATGAGTTCTTGGAGCCTAATATCACCCTGCTGGATCTCTTCATCGAGTCCCAACCGTTCTTCTTCGAGCTCTTCCAACTGCGCGAACCCTTCTTCCAAGCCTCCACAATCTGTTACCCCTATGAGCGTTATTATGTGTGGACTAGACACGATAGAATCCATAGGCATTACGGATTTAACTCCATCGACCAACTGAAAAGGCGTTTGTCTAGGTACGCGTAAGTCCCAATTACTTCACTGTGCGTGGCATAGCTTGTTCAGCGCATTGTACACCTTGTCAAATACTTCCGAGTGGATAACCTTGTGCGTGATTGTTCTACCCACATACTATTTGTTCAACCTTAAGAGCCAACTGCACATCTGCCCCCCCAACACACACTTATTGAGAATACTTCTCAATGCGGACTTCATGCGCATCTGCGTAGGTTGCTTTCCATATGCCTACATCCATCTGGCCAGACGTGTGCACGGATTATCCTACCCATTTTACTTACCTGTCATTCGTACTATAGGCTTTCCAAACCATGCGTGCATCATCCTCCTACATTCGCGCCAGTCTTCACATCTCCCTTTGTGCATACCCCACCACCTCGCAGGCATAGCGCACAGTACCCAATTCAAGGCCTGGAGACGTTGGTTTTCCAGCACATCCCTTTCAAATCTGTCCAAGAAGGCATCTACCTCACTTAACCCATCATAAGTAGGCAGATCTCTCACTTCTGTCGATACACAACGTAGTGATCTTGTCATCATATTACAGTTCAACTTGGTTACCTCATGTAATCAGTTCTGCCATTGCTCTATCTCCTCATCGGAATCAGAAGTACAGTAGCTCTCACGCTCCCATGAAATGCGCTCGTCCACGGCGGGATTTACCCAGTCTTGCTCTCGCGTGGTTATCTTGTAGATACAGTCCAAATCATCGTCACTTTCATAGTCGCGCACCGGCTCTATATAGTGCGATCCTTCAGCAGGGTCTAGGGGTATAACTACGGACAGAGACCTCTTCTCAAAAATCATCTTGTGCTTCTTCAGATTAATCACCCTGTTCATGTTAGTGGCCAATCAATTCCTAAGAGCGTGGGGTAGGGATTGTTGTCATCAACAATATCAATCACTCCAAAGTTTGCTAGCGCACTCACTCCTTCAATATCCACAGTAATTCCCTGCAATCTCCCCATTGGTATTATCTTCTGCTCGTTTGCCATTCGCAGCTGAATAGGCGACCACTATAGCGTAGGTCTCCCCATGCACTCATGTTAGCTCTGCTACAGTTTGTAACATTTGATGGATAAAATCAGGTCAGGCAATGCTGGTTTTGGTTGCAAAGGGTTTGCAGCAGTTTTTTTCATCCTTCCCTTTCATTTTCCCTTTTCTCCTTATAACTCCCCACACCTCTGTTTCCTCCTTCCTCTTAATATTCTTCATTCTCCTTTAAACCCTGTATAACACATTTTCCCTTTGGTCCCGAGCGTGAAGCTAAACCTATGAATCCATGGATTATATAGCCGCGCGCAGATAATAAAAATCATAACCCTCCACCCTTCCTCGGCCCTTCGTTGTTTTCTAAATCTCCACCATTGATCGCCCTGATTTAATGGTCTCTGTGTTTCCCGCCCGTCATTAAACTTTGTGTATGTCCCCGCCATCCAACCGTCCATCGAGTCATCAATGGTGGGCGCTTCCCTCGATTACGTGACTTGTGCTCACATTAACCTGGGGGGCGGCAGTTTTCTTGCACCACGCGTCATATTTTTATCTGATCGCACGCCCTCATACGGAAACCACTGTTACCCCGTAGGCAGTGGGGAGAAACCACCTGTCGCCCGAAACCGCCTGTCCCTTGGCCGTTAACCGTCACGCTGCTTCCGTTTCCGATAGCCATCTAATCATCCCCGCCCATGATTCAACGGTCCTCGTTCTTCCCACGCACATGCCTCCCGATAGCCCGCGTAGCCCGATCTCCGTCGTCCAATCTGTCAGATCCGACGGCTTATAATCAATCACGCCTCTGTGTCTTCCCATCGCTGCCTGCCAAGAGATCTCAGCCATCCATCTGAGCTATCCAACGATCAGCATTCATGCCCAGTTCATCGTCCATTTTCAATGTATTTTTCAGTGTTTTCGGCCTATTTTGTGCGCGCGAAGAAGGAAGAGATGATTCAGTACTCAATGCATTGAATCCTCAGCAACTTTATTCAAAGAGTAGCACGGCCAAGGACGAGAAGGACGATCCTCGAACAGTTCAATGACTGCAGCAGTTATTGAAATTCATTCAAATAATACTTCACCTATTTAGGAAGGACATCAAAGTACCAAAAAGGTTGATTTTGTTCATTTAAACACTCAGCTTGCAGTAGAAACCCATATCTAATTGTAAATGTGGTTGGTGGTCAGTTATGACCCCTCCACGCATAGGTTAGCAGATATTTTATGTGAACAAACTCTATATATACCAAAAATCAAGATGTAATCAGGTTGATGAAAGTTATCTTGATGTAAACTTCAACTTCTGGAGACTGCAACTATTGTGACACCTACAGCTTCTGGTCTTCATTTTCAGCTAATGCAAGCTTCTTTTGTTGTCAATTGCTCACTTTCCACTTCTTATTTTTTGTTCCAGGCTGTGTTTGTATGCATTTTTCACTTTCTCTTGATGTTTAGCAATAGAGGGACTATCATCCCACCTCTCTGTTAGAATCTAGTTAGTATTATTGAATTTGTATGCAGGTTTCTGTTGTTTTAATGTCAGAGAGCTGTCATCCTGTCTATGTATTAGGAAACAGATTTACATACCTTTTAACTGGTTGCAGCTGGCCATCACAGGGTCCTGTGCATCTGCTGGTGTGATCAGTATTCTCCATCATCACATTTTCCTTAAAACTGTGAGTAATTGGTGGTCTAAAGCCTTGTAGTTTGGGGGTGTTCACCCATGTCTGGGGTTAAGCATAGTAGAAGTGGTTATCTAGCTTGAATATGCAACATTTCTTTCATTCATCTACCATTTTCCAACGTCTTTGTTGAGTTTGTAATGTTCCCGAACATCTCTGATATACAACCTAGGAGAGTTTCTTGGGGTGATAACATTAATTGGCATCGTTGCCGGGGAGAGGAGAATTGAAGCTTAGCTTCCTTGGGAGAACGACACAGCTTCAAGCTTTGATGATAGACAAGGTTTGAACATAGTTTCTAGTTGTAATCATCTATCCAACGACTCCATTGGAGGAAGACCATCCTTTGGCGACTCCACATTGAAGTTCTGGCTCAGTTTGTGAGACATACTCAAAGAAATCCTCAAAAATCACTAGCTGAACCAGTACCTGACCCTGAGAGGACTGTTAAATCGAGGAAAACATCACAGAAAGGGGCATGAGGATCAGGTAAGCCTAAGAAATCTTATTCATCTCTGAAAGATAAAGTTATTGCTGAAGATTTACAGTTTGAAGATTTAGAGCACAACATTGTTATTAAGAAAATTCCTTCAGAGATTAAGACAGCCCCTTTGTCAGTTAGTTCCCCTTTGAATCTCAGTCCAAAGAAAACTTCCCATTCAATCCAAAATATCCCTTTGTCTTTGCCATCCATCACATTATTTCCTGCTATTCAATCTGCCACTATTCTTCCACATATTCCAGTTATGGCAGGACAGCAAGCACCCACGAAGATTGAGAGAATTGTTGTTGCTAGATATGGACCTCTAGTCTTGCATGTTCATTTAAATCCTATGCCTGTGGGAGAATATCAAAAATATATGCCTAAATTCACTGGAATAGAGGGAGTAACAACAGAAGAGCACCTAGAAGCTTTTTACAGTTATGTTGATAATTTAGATATAAGTGAAAATGATGTGTGGATAAGAGTTTTTGTCTAGAGCCTTGATGGAGAGGCTAGGAGGTGGTTCAGATAATTACCCCAGAGATCTATAACTGATATTGAAGCATTAGATGATGCATTTTTTAAGCATTAGGGAGATGAAAAGGACTTGTTGTATTACCATACTGAGTTTGGTAATCTAAAGAAGGAAAATGGTGAATCTTTACCTGATTTTAATAAAAGATTCAATCGTATGTATAGTAAGATACCAGCTGAGGTAAAGCCTACTCCTACCTCTGCCAAACTCACTTATGCCAATGCTTTTGACTCTGATTTTTGCTTTTTATTGAGTGAAAGAAGACGTGCCACTCTGGCAGACATGCACGATGCAGCCCTAGAAATAAAGTCTAATATCATGGCTGTAGAAAAGCTCAAAAGTCAAGCTGACAGAAGGAGACAGAGAAATCAGGCTTCTACGTCTTCTGCATCATGTTCAGAGCCTAAATTAGATAAAATGACTAAGATGATAGAGTCATTGGCTGCTGAAGTTTCTAAGCTGAAAGTTGAACAGAATTCATGGAAAACAAATCAGCAGAACACATTTGCTCCAAGAAATCCAAATCCTTTCAGAAGAGAAAATGAGTAGTTACAAATTATGCAAAGGGGTGAAGAATCAAAAGAAGATCAAATAGTTAAAGCTCCTTTCCAAAATGTAGTCATGGAGGAGGAACAATTTGAAGACGAGGATGAAATTCACTATATGGAGGATAAATGCAATGCTGCATTTTTTACTTTGGTTGCTTATGAAGAATCATTGTTGCAGCAACAAGACAGTCAAGAATGGGATAGAGAAGCTGTCCTACAAGCTGAACAGTAGCAGAGATATAATCTGAGGTCCAATGCAAAAATTGTCAAAGAGAACCCTGCCCAAAGAGTTGCTGCCCAAGCAGAATCATAGAATACTAGGCAAAGAAGACCAGCAGCTGATCCAGTTATCCTCAAAGCTCCAGTTCAAGAGGTAAAAGGTTCTGATAAGTTATCTTCTTCTTTCAGCTTTGAGTCAGAGGTCTAGAAATTGAAATATATGTGCCTCTGGTAGAGTTGGTGAAGAGTGAAGTATTTAGAAAGCCTATCCTTGAAGCCCTTGAGCTAGAAACCACACAAACCTCCACTGACTCTGTCAATTTGCAAGATGACAAGCCTGCCATTGTGCTTAGCCCCATGATTGAACTTACTGATAATAATTCTCCATCTTTTTATGTCTCATTGACCATTCATGACAAAATCCTCCACAATTGCCTGCTAGACATAGGGGCCAGCCAGAATTTGATGCCTAAAGCTGTCATGGAAGAGTTAGTCCTTGATATCACCAGACCTTATCATGATTTATTCTCTTTTGGTTCAAGAAAAGTGAAATGCCTAGGAATGATTAAAGACCTGGCCACTACCTTAACTCAGATTCCTATGAAGAGTATGATGATGGATATTGTGGTAGTAAATGTCCCTCCTAAGTTTGGCATGTTGTTGTCCAGAGGGTGGATTAAGAGACTAGGTGGGACACTACAAAATGATCTATCTTATGCAATTGTCCCAGTGTTTGGAGGAGAAAGCAGGAGATTGTATAGAGAAGCACAGTTGGCATATATCATCAGTGATAAGAGGAATCCTACAAATCATCCAATATATGCAGTGGATACTGATTTTGGAGCATGTATTCTCCAAATAGAAGAATCTCATAAGGCCTCATTGCAGATCATGAAACCAACAGTTTAGGTCGAGGAAAAGCAAGGAAGTCAGGTTTGGGAGATGTTCTTTGATGAAGCATGCTCCAGGGAGACTGTAGGAGTAGGGGTGGTGCTAGTATCTCCAAAGAAAGAAAGAATTCAACTATCTTGTAAGCTGACTTTTCAAGTGACAAACAATATAGCAGAATATGAGGCTCTATTATTGGGCCTTAATGCAGCAAAAGACAAAGGAATCAAGAGTATAAAGGTATTTGGAGATGTTGATCTGATTATCCAGCAAGTAAATAAAACATTTCAAGCAAAGCACCCAAGGCTGAAAGCATACAAAGATGAGGTATGGAGAATCAGAGGTTCTTTTGATTATTTCTATATTTCATATATTCCTAGAGCCCAAAATCAGCTTGTTGATCCCTTATTGTTTCTGCCAGTCTATTTATACCTCCCATGCCTCCCAAACTAGTTTATGAAGTCCAAATGAGGTATAGACCATCCTTGCCTGACAATGTCCAACATTGGAAAGTTTTTGATGATGATGATGAAATAAATAGGTTCCTTCAGGTCATTGATGAGTTCTCTGAAATGAAAATTGACCAAAAAAATTATGTCTTGTTAGAAAAACCCCAGTCCCAGCTTAGAAATAAAATTGGTAAAGACAACATTGTTCAGCTTCCCAACAATCATATTCCTAAGGGTCTAATTCCTCTTGAAAGATTGTTTGACCAAAACGATATGCCTTACAAGGCTGCCCAAAAAGAAGACCAATCTGCAGTCTGTAAGCATGATATAGGAAGTCCAAGTCAGCCTAGATATGTAAATCTGTCCACTCATTTGTCAGTTGATCAAAGTGTTGAATATTGCAATTTAATGAGGCAATTTGCTGATGTGTTTGCCTAGGAGTATAGTGACCTGAAATCATATGATAAGAACATAATTCAGCATAAAATCCCTCTGGAGAAAGACATTATTCCTTTCAAACAGAAGCTGAGACCAATAAATCCTATGCTTCTTCCACTGATTGAAAAAGAAATTAAAATGTTATTGGCTGCCAAAATTATAGTTCCGCTTAGATATTCTAATGGGTAGCCAATCTAGTGGTGGTGAGGAAGAAGAGTGGAGAAATTAGACTGTGTGTTGATTTTAGAAATTTAAACAAATGCTCAAAGAAAGACAACTATCCTCTGCCCAAGATGGAGCATTTGTTGCAGAAGGTCTCAGGAGCTAAAGTAATGTCTTTCTTGGATGGTTTTTCAGGCTTTAATTAGATTGTTGTGCACCCAGATGACCAAGAAAAGACTGCATTCACCACTCCTTGGGGCACTTTTATGTATGCCAAAATGCCTTTTGGGTTGATGAATGCTGGAGCCACCTTTTAGAGAGCTATAGATATAGCATTTGTGGGAGAGAAGGATAAATTTGTCCTTATCTACCTTGATTATATAGCAATATACTCCAACAGCCATCAAAATCATTTGCAGCATTTGAAAAAGGTGTTTATGAAGTGCAGAAGGTTTGGAATTTCAATCAATCCCAAAAAATCTCAATTTGCTTTAAATGAAGGCAAGTTGTTAGGACATATTGTGTCTGTTGCAGGTGTTCGGATTGATACAGAAAGAGTCAAAGTAATACAGACTTTGTTTGTCCCTAGATCAAAGAAGGATATCCAATCCTTTTTGGGAAAAATTAATTTTGTCAGGAGGTTTATCCCAAACTTTGCAGAACTAGTGAAGCATATTACCTCCATGTCAAGAAAAGGGTCAGAGGTAAGATGGACTGATGCAACAATAAAATCATTTGATTCCATCAAAAAAGCTATTATGGAGGCTCTCACAATAATAAGTCCATATTACAGCAAGGAGTTCCATGTATTCTCATTTGCCTCTGAAGATACCATTGCAGCAATTTTATTGCAAGCAGATGAAGAAGGTTCAGAACATCCAGTAGCATTTTTCAGCAAGAATTTGAGGGATGCTTAACTGAGGTATGATATTATTGAAAAACATGCATATGCTCTTATTAAATCCTTGAAATATTTCAGAGTTTATATCTTGCATTCAAAGATAATTGCATATGTACCCTCTGCTGCAATAAAATATGTCTTAACACAACCTGATGCTGATGGAAGAAGGGCAAAATGGATTGCAAAAATGATAGAATTTAATATAGAGTTGAATCCCACCAAGTTGTTCAGAGGTCAGGGTCTTGCCAAATTATTAGCTGAAGAAAATTGCAGGTCTTTAGACATTGATTTCTTGTGCACAATTGCAAAAAATGATCAGGCAGAAAAAGAGGAAGCAGCTGAACCAGAGGGTAGGCAATTAGTGGCCGAGAATCTAGCTTCTTTTAATTAGTATGCTGGAATAATTAATTTCTTGTTGAAGCTAGAAATCCCTTCAGGATTTACTCAAAGTCAAGCTAGAACTTTAAAACTTAGGGCAGAAAAATATTGTATCAATGAAAATCTGCTCTACTGGAGGGATCCATCTGGAATATTTTTGAGGTGTCTGGACAAACAACAGTCAATTGAAGTGATTCAGCAGTTTAATTCCAGCATATATGGAGGACACCATTAATGGAAGACCACAGCCCATAAAATTATCAGAGCTGGGTACTATTGGCTCACTTTATTTCCTGATGTATTTTCTTTTGTTAAATCTTGTGACAGGTGTCAAAGATTTGAAGGAAAACAGCAGTTGAAATCCCTGCCCCTAAAACCAATTCAGGCAAAAGGACTTTTTCAGTAGTGGGGCTTGGATTTCATTGGAGAAATCGATCCGCATTACAGTGGCCATCATAGATGGATATTAGTAGCCACTAATTATTTCACTAAGTGGATTGAAGCAATCCCTACAAGGAAGGCTGATATAATGTGGTCATGAAGTTTTTAATTGAAAATATCTTTACCAGATTTGATTGTCCACATAAATTGGTCACAGACAATGTAGCAGTCTTCAGGGCAAAAAAATTGGTGGAAATGTGTGATTCTATGGGTATTAAACTTGTTCATTCCACCTCATATTATCCACAAGGAAATGGTCTGGCAGAATCCTCTAATAAAAGTCTGATCAGGATAATTAAAAAACTGTTAGAGGGCAATAAAAAGAATTGGGATTCAAAGCTCAAGTATGCACTGTGGGTTGACAGAGTGACCATTAAGAAATCCACAGGGAACTCTCCTTTCAAGCTGGTGTATGGCACTGATGATGTATTCCCAATTCATCTAACTCTCCCTGTGGGAAAATTCCTTCAAGAAGAGCAGGATGAGGAAGAAGACATGGCAAAGAGGATCACTGATTTAGCAGAGTTGCATCAGATTAGAGAGCAGTTGGTTGAAAATGTTACAGCGCATCAGAGAAATACCAAGGAAGCCTTTGACAAGAAGGCAAAAACAGATAATTTTCAGGTTGGAGACTTGGTTTTGAAATGGGATGCACTAAAGGAAAAGAAAGGCAATCATGGGAAATTTGATGCTTTTTGGACACTGCCTTTCATCATTTCACAGATTCAAGGGAACAACACCTTCATACTGAAAAGTATGGGAGGAGAGACAGTTTTTGATGGCTCAGTTAATGGGCGGTTTTTTAAAGTTTATGTTGTTTAAGGTCTTTGGCCTTAAAAGTTGTAAATATTGTGTTTTTAATCAGTTTTAGTATAGGTGCAGTAGACTCCATGCCCAATGGAACACTAGGAATTTTGGCTAATTTGTTTTCAGCTAGAAAGACATTGGTTTGCAGGTTCTTGAGACCTCACAGGGAGGATCTCATCCCCAGAAGGAGCCAGTGTTAGCTCTGCTACAGTTTGCAACATTTGATGGATAAAATCAGGTCAAGCAGTGCTGGTTTGGGTTGCAAAGGGTTTGCAGCAGTTTTTTTCATCCTTCCCTTTCATTTTCCCTTTTCTCCTTATAACTCCCCACACCTCTGTTTCCTCCTTCCTCTTAATCTTCTTCATTCTCCTTTAAACCCCGCTTAAGCCCTCTTTCCGGCTCCCGGGCATTTTTTGTTTTAACACTATTAAACCCCGTATAACCCATTTTCCCTTTGGTCCCGAGCGCAAATCTAAACCTACGAATCCGTGGATTATATAGCCGCGCGCATATAATAAAAATCATAACCCTTCGCCCTTCCTCGGCCCTACGTTGTTTTCTAAATCTCCACTATTGATCGCCCTGATCTAACGATCTCCGCATTTCCTGCCCGTCGTTAAACTTTATGTATGTCCTCGCCATCCAACCATCCGTCGAGTCATCAACGGTGGGCGCTTCCCCCGATCGCGCGATTTGCACACACGTTAACCTGCGGGGGCAGCGGTTTTCGTACGCCACGCGTCATATTTTTATTTGATCGCACACCCTCATACGGAAACCACTGTACCCCCGTAGGCGGTGTGGGGAAACCACCTGCCGCCCGAAACCGCCTGTCCCCCAGCCGTTAACCGTCGCGCTGCTTCCGCTTCCGATAGTCGTCTGATCATCCCCGCCCATGATCCGATGGTCCTTGTTCTTCCCGTGCACATGCCTCCCGATAGCCCACGTAGCCCGATCTCCGCCATCCAATCTGTCAGATCCGACGGCCTATAATCAATCACACCTCTGTGTCTTCCCATCGCTGCCTGCCAAGAGATCTCGGCCATCCATCTGAGCTATCCAACGGTCAGCATTCATGCCCATTTCATCGTCCATTTTCAATGTATTTTTCAGTGTTTTTTGCCTGTTTTGTGTGCACGAAGAAGGAAGAGATGATCCGGTACTCACTACATTGAATCCTCAGCAACTTCATTCAAAGAGCAGCATGGCCAAGAATGAGAAGGACGATCCTCGAACAGTTCATTGACTGCAGCAGTTATTGAAATTCATTCAAATAATACTTCACATGTTCAGGAAGGACATCAAAGTACCAAAAAGGTCGATTTTGTTCATTTAAATACTCAGCTTGCAGCAAAAACCCATATCTAATTGTAAATGCGGTTGGTGGTCAGTTATGACCCCTCCACGCATAGGTTAGCAGAGATTTTTTGTGAACAAACTCTATATATACCAAAAAGCAAGATGTAATCAGGTTGATGAATGTTATCTTGATGTAAACTTCAACTTCTGGAGACTGCAACTATTGTGACACCTACAGCTTCTGGTCTTCATTTTCAACTAATGCAAGCTTCTTTTGTTGTCAATTTCTCACTTTCCACTTCTTCTTCTTTGTTCCAAGTTGTGTTTGTATGCACTTTTCACTTGCTCTTGATGTTTAGCAGTAGAGGGGCTGTCATCCCACCTCTCTGTTAGAATCTAGTTAGTATTATTGAATTTGTATGCAGGTTTTTGTTGTTTTAATGCTAGAGAGCTGTCATCGTGTCTGTGTATTAGGAAACAGATTTATAGACCTTTTAACTGGTTGCAGCTGGCCATCACAGGGTCCTGTGCATCTGCTGTTGTGATCAGTATTCTCCATCATCACATTTTCCTTAAAACTGTGAGTAATTGGTGGTCTAAAGCCTTGTAGTTTGGGGGTGTTCACCCATGTTTGGGGTTAAGCATAATAGAAGTGGTTATCTAGCTTGAATATGCAACATTTCTTTCATTCATATACCATTTTCTAACATTTTTATTGAGTTTGTAATGTTCCCGAGCATCTATGATATACAACCTAGTGTTATAGACATTTTTGTGCCTTACAGCTATAAGCATGAAATGTCCATAATCCAAGGGATCCAAAGTCCCTAAACATGATGTTCCTACCCCTAAAGGAACAAGGCTAACAAACCACAGCAATTCACAGAAGTTCTCCACCAGAAACTGCTCAAAAACAAGTCAATTCAGGATCAATTCAGAAGCTCCACTAGTTGCCTGCGTTGAAATGCAGAGGCTACACTGGCTAGTTGCATTGCAACGCAGGTGGAAGCACTACCAGGGTGCGCTGAGTGGGAAATGACAAATGTCAGGGTCTCTTGTGAGAGGTGTCAAGACTGTGGAAGCTTCCAGAATCTTCCTCCATGACACTTGCCTTGCTGAGTTCGACTAAGTGATGAGTAAGAGGCTCTTAGTCTCCAAGTGGAAGTAAGAACTGAAAGAGAGAGAGGACACTAGTGAGATCACAAGCTGACTCATCCTCACTCCAAACATATATATATGGATCTCTTCTCCATGAGATCTGGAGGCTGGAATTTGGTTATTGCAAAGAATTGCTGCTGGTTTGAGATTGAGATCATTGGGTGCTTAATGCTTTGAAGGGAGGTGAAGATAGGAATTTCATTTGCTGGGAGGTAGATGCTGGATTGGAACTCTCTTGGTTGTATCTCCTCTTGAACCTTGTTATTTCATCAATAAAGCTATCTTGGTTTCTCCTATATGCTGATGTGTCTTTGATGTATGATTGCATTAGTATATTTGGTTTACTTCTAATCCTGAACTAGTTATGAATATGAATCTATGTCTTTGTGTAGTGTTCCCTTCTTGTGGTCTTGCAGGAACCTGTTGAAGCTGGGCGAGCGAGAAGGCAAGTAGCTGGGAACTCTCAAAGAGAAGAGAAACCGGATCGAGGGACAAACGGAAGACACCGGTTAGTCCATCCATCTCTCTTCATTCTTAATTCATAAAGGAAGAATACTAGAATAGTTGTTTCTGTTTGTTGCTAAGGCACTGTCACACCTTAGGTGGATAGGATCGTCCTGCATAGGCATTTTTCCCCACAACAAATTGGTGACTCCGCTGGGGAGATCTGTTTAGTCATTTTATTTGTGTTTCTATCATTGTTTGTTTCATAGACTCAAGAGCAGCAATCGAACTGCATCTGCTATTTTCAGATGCAAAGTAGACAGCTGCTGCTTTGATCCAATCACTGGATTTGTCTATGATCTGAACAATGGACTCACAAATGATTTGATGATCCTTTGTGATAGATCTTAGCCCTCCTTCAAATCATCCCTTTGATTGTACCTTGCTTGTTGCTTTGATTTGGCCTGAAACTGTAGATTAAATAGCAAACCGTGACCCAGAACCCAGTGAGGAACTCTCGTTTCTCCTTCAGCGCAGGCTCTGTGAAGAGACTCTGCATTTCAACGCAGTTCCCGTGAAGGCTACCTGCGTTGAAATTCAGTTTCCCTGTTATACAGGTGCGCTGATCCAGTTAGGCCTTGTGCAGCTGGGGTTCTCTGCTCTGTTTTGCCTTGTTTTGATCTCTGATTTTTGCAGCCTGTAACCAGCATAGGTACCTGTCTGATAGCCCTTTTCTCTGCTTAAATTCCGCCTCCTTTTGTACAAAAGACTGTGAGTGTTTTTATGTGTTTGTGGCATCATTTATAGTTTCCCTTTGCAAGAGTGAAATAGTCATCCTGTAGCCCTTGATTCAGATCTGTTGATTGTGATCTTAGGAGAGAGTTCATTGGCTGTTTACAGTTGGTTATACATTCATTTTTGCTTTTGGTTTGAGTTTGTCTCTTTTGAGTGTCAAAACAAGTATTCATTTCGAAAATCGTTAAGTGTTGTAATCTCTTCCACCCTTGCTAATTTCGAAAAAGTAAACTTGTTTGTATTTGTCATTTAAAAGCAAATTCAAAGTTGTGCAAAAAGCTTTCTTTTTAGGCATCAATATTAAGAAAGCGGAAAACAAACACTTGCATTGTGCATTTGCATCTTGATAGTTTGCATGATTGGTTTAGGGAAAGTGCATTTAGAGTGTGCTGATTGCTCTCTGAGAAAAGATGGTGTCTTTCTTTTCCCTTTGTAGCTAGGATTTTCATTGTTGAAAAAGAGATAAAATTTGCTTATCATCTTTTAGATTGCATTTAGGAAGTTGTCTATACATCTCGTGGTGAACCTCAAAAGGCAAACTTCTAAGAAAGATCAACATAAAATAAACCGAATGAACTTAATAACGCTTTGTAACATAACGCACAACATAGAGGTCTAGGCTAGAGACATGTTCCGGTGTCGTAAAGCCTGGTGACTGTCGATCTCGCTGATGGTGGGTGATTCCTCCTGAAAGACGATAGCACCAGTATGGATTGTGCTCCCATGTACCATCGAGTATATATTGGGAGACCCCTATAGGCATAAAACCTTTATCCTTAGGAAGCCGTGTCAGCCACCCTACTGATCGCAATGCACTGAACACAGCATTCAGGAAGATTGACCGCCCGTACCTTAAAAAGTATTCTGCGGTTTTGCGAAAAGTTTGGCACACCCTCTACCTAGAACTCCAGAGCAGTTCCTTTTGGCCTTTTTCAGACTCTATAACGGAAAAAGTCCATCCGAGCATTTGTCACTTCGGGCTCGTTAAAATATCGAAGGAGACTAGAGTCATCTTTAGCTTTTTCTCGACTCTTTAAAATTGAAAAAGCAAGTTGTGTCTAAAAGCGTCTAAAATTCATTCAATTCGGAAGCGTACTTCCCCAGTTTATTTTAGTTGATTGAGTAATCCACAATCGTGGAAGAAAGTCAATTGAAACCCCGTCGTTCGCGGAGACTTACGAGTCAACCGTCTTTGTCTCCGGAATCGAAGCCAGTATGGGCAAAGCGAACTCGTTTAACCGGTTCCAAATCTCCTCTTAAAGTTAGAACAAGTGTTCCGACGACATCGGAGGTTCCGGTTACTCCAAACATTTCTGGAATCCCTGCCTCTACAGAAGAAGTTCAACAGCCACAGAGGGACAGTGATACTGATCCTAGTTTGAGAGTAAACACTTGTGTTATCGAACCAGTTCCATCAGTAACCGGTCCGGAGAGTGGTGCTCTTCAAACATCTATCGTTGTCGATACAACCCCTTCTTCGGCACCAGAAATATTTTACGGACCTGACGGTCTTCCTCTTCCACCTGGTCTGATTGCGATTGAAGAAATTGTAGAAGACCCTCCAACAAGTACTCCAACTCACTTTGGAGTCGGGGTCACTCTATATCCTTCTTCAAAAGTTAGTCTACCACCAGCGGAAGTTCTTGTAGAATCGCTAGGGAATCTCTTGGATAGACTAAATATGTCTGAACAACCATCAACATCTAGGACTGTGGCACCTGACACAGCGACAGCAGAACTCCCTGCCGTCACTCCAACAATGTTCGCCGGCATACCATCTGTCCCAACTAGCTCTCAACCGCTGGAAGGAGCCCATTCAGGGGCTATTACGACAGTATGGTCTGTTCCTGTTTGTTCTTCCAGAATAATACCCGGCAACTCTTATGTTGAAACTCGACAAATTGATCCGTTTGGAGGTCAATATGGGCAATCCGGTCCCCAAGGGCAAACAATCCCCTTCAGTGTTGGATCACCACCGTATGGGGGGAAGTATGCCCTTTCATTACCCCCTCCGGGAGGTTATCCATACGGGAGTTCACAACAAAGTTCAGGTTACACTGGAATTGCTTCAAGTGGTTGGGTGCCTATGCTACCTCAACAACCAAGGGTTGTGTATTCAATGCAACAGTGTGTACCTATGTCGAACATCCCAACTACACCAGCTATTGTAACAGTGTCACAAGTTCAAACGTTGCCTGTTGTATGTCAACCTCAGATTTCTCAGGTTGTAATGCAACAGCCCCTTGACCCTGTGACTCAACCACAATCACCAACTGGTGGGGCGACACAGGTCTTAACGGGTACAATTACCCCACACCTTGGTCCAACGGTTAGTATAGCGCAACAGAACATGGATTTGCAACCATGGCTGGTGCAATATCAACAACCACAATTCCAACAAGTATACCAAGGTTCTGAGCAGCAGATCTTTGCGAACAGTGGACAACCGTACATCCAAAATGGTCAAAATCAACCACTTTACGGTGGTCATGTCCACCAACCGTATCAGTCATACCAGCATCAATTACATTATGCTGGTATGCAAAGGCCAACTGCTCAGGCAATTCCATCATATCCTGGGTATGCTTCACCTAACCTGAATCAACAGTTACCATTCGTGGCAACTTTAGAGTTACCCGATTTACACCGGTTAACAAACGATCCAATTGCTTACGCCCCTTGGTGGCCAGCGATTCCTCACAAACTTCCTTCAGACATTCCTAAATTTAATGGAAATCCAGGTGAGGACCCATCGAATCACGTGATGACATTTCATCTATGGTGTTCGTCAAACACCTTAAATGATGATTCGATAAGGCTTCGCCTCTTTCAGAGGACGTTAACGGGTCCAGCGGCTAAATGGTATATTGAATTGCCTAGAGCTTCGTTCGAAAATTTCAGCACCTTAGCCATGACTTTCTTAACCCATTTTCAATTACCTATAAGGTATGAAACGGGAACGGAAATCCTTACCAACTTCAAACAGACAATGGCCACTCACATATCTGATCATATACATGAGTGGCGACGTCGTCGTAGGATGGTAAAAACCTACGTTCCCGATCAGCTATTAGCTGAATGGTTTATCAAGTCGTTACTTCCTGCCATAACGGAAGATGTGGCGAAGGGGGGAGTCGTGACGGAAGAGCAAGTTATCGCTCGTGCGCAATATCTAGACTTGGTCTATACTCAGTCTGGCACGCTCTACGACAAAATACCTGACGCCCCTAGACCGGAATTCTCAATTCCTCCTCCCCCTAAATCAAACAATGACTCTCATGACGGCGATGGCGTGATTGGCACGACAAACGCGAAATCGACAAAGGCTACATCCAAGAAAGCCCGTAAGGTTTCAGATCAAAATGCAAAAGGCGAAATTCTTGCTTCGGAAGTAAATTCGTATCGACAGATAAGGGCAAAGAAACCAAACAACCAGGAAGCAAGAAGAAACAAAACAAAGGGAAGAAGAAGAAACAGGATGAGCCATCACCTGAAGAACCTTCCTCGAACCCTCTTGGACATAGGAAATATCCATGCAGTATATGCGATGAGGATCATTGGACAAGGGAGTGTCCATACAAAGTTGAGCTGAAGAAATTCTTTAAGAGTTCGAAAACCTCAGCAGTGTTAACTGATCCATTTCCAAATCTAGGAACAAATCTGGTTGATAGTGGAGATGCTTCCCCGTCTCAAGTGCTAATGTTGTCGGTTTCAGAACAGCAAAATGATGCTTTGATCTCGACAAGGAACAAAGATTACGGGAATCCACAGCTGTCGAACAACAAGGATAAAGATCAACCAAGTAGTTCAACAACAACTTCGACAGAAGTTGTAACGCCACCAATAATACCTGAATTAACAATAAAACCGCCAAAGGGAGTAGTACACAAGTCGACATTTAATCCTTGCGCTAGGGTAGCGTAGCATTATAACATAGTGGAAGATTTGGCCCAATCGCCATTCGCTATGTCGACTCTTGAAGTACTACAGAATTGCCCATCCCAAAGGCAGGCTTTGTTATCAGCTATCGGTGGGGTTGACCCAAAGGATTCCAATCTTGTATCCTTCGATCATAAAGGATACGATCCTCAGTTACCGGCTCAACTGGCTTTCCTTATTCAAGTGAAAGCCCTCAACAAAACCGTTCATCGAATGATTATTGATGAGGGGGCATCCACATGTATTATGTCGATGAGTTGTTGGAAAACATTAGGATCTCCAACCTTGTCGCGATCTTCGACAACATTAAAAGCATTTGATGGACGATCGTATACCCCATATGGTATCCTGAATAACTTGAAAGTTGAACTAGGAGGGAAAACAGTAGAAATAGATGTCGAAGTCATTGATGGGAACCTTGACTACAACATCCTACTAGGAAGACCATGGATTTATGCCATGGCAGCTGTTGTGTCAACCTATTTTAGAAAGATTGCATTCCCTTTCCAAGGAGGGATTACAATCGTTGACCAGCAAAACTTCCTCCCCAATGGTTCTCAAGTTACGGGAAGCATTCCAATGATCCATGGGAGCAACCATTCGCTTCAAAATATCGGAGTAGGCCTACTGAAAGACCCCACATTAATGGGAACTTTCGCGCTTCCACCTCCAATCTATATTGGAGAAGTAGCGTTGGTAGGAGCCTACAACATGATATCTTCCGCACAAAAGATTTCAGAAGACGATATTAACATGGATCATGCAATGGTTTTGCCCCCAAGCCCAACGGAAATATTGTAGCAATCAATGTTCCTAGCTTGGGAGGCGAACCCAAATCAACGCTCATCGTGCGTTTGGGTAGATAGGTCTAGAGGATTTGGTACCCCCTTGGATCCTTGGTCGCGAGTGCATGGAACCGACGAAGGAATCATACAACCAATGTTGATTGAAGGGGCACCATGGAATGATAGCCACCATCGTTCCTTTCTTCCGGATTGTGAAGAAGATACTCAAGGTGACCTTTATCATCCTTCAGTCTTTGAATTCCTATCAAATACTGTAAATACGGTGGATTCCGAGTGGAACCTATCCAATATAGAAGAGACTATAGACATAAATATATCAACCAAAACAGATGTTGTAGAGAATATTTATGTCGGCAAATGTTGTTCTCCTTCAGAACAGGAAATATATAATGCTCTTTTTCGCGAATTCAGAGATGTCTTTGCTTGGTCATATGATGAAATGCCAGGCATCGACTCGAGTATCGTTGAACATGAAATTAAGATGTATCCTGATGTCAAACTAGTAAGACAACGGCTTCGGCAGGTGCACCCCAAGAAAGCCGCTGCCATTAAGGCAGAAGTTGAGAAACTTCTCCATGCTGGTTTCATCTACCCGGTTCCTCTAACTGATTGGGTATCGAATATTGTCCCTGTTATGAAAAAACAAGGAACAATCAGAGTGTGCATCGATTATAGGGATGTAAATCAAGCTTGTCCAAAAGACAACTACCCTACACCCTTCATCGACCAGATAATTGATGAATGCGCCGGATGTGAAATCTTTTCATTTATGGATGGATTCTCCGGGTATAATCAAATAAATATCCGCCCACAGGACCAGTCAAAGACTGCATTTATTTGTCCGTGGGGCACATTCGCATATCGAAAATTACCCTTTGGTTTAAAGAACGCTGGGGCGACGTTTCAGAGGGCAATGAATTATGCTTTCCACGACATCAAGAACATCGTTCAACCATATCTCGACGACCTTCCGGCTCACTCGCAAAAGCGGACTGATCATCCGCAGCATTTAAGGGCGATATTTCTACGTTGCCGACACTACAAGATACGACTCAATCCACACAAATGTGTATTTTGCGTCAGTTCTGGTCGTTTACTTGGCTTTATAGTCTCCAAGGACGGGATTCGTCTCGACCCCTGTAAGGTTCAGGCAATCATAAATTTGCCTCCACCTTCAAATTTGCTTCAGATTCAGAAACTCCAAGGGAAAGCAAACTTTCTGAGGAGATTCATTCCAAATTACGCAGAACTTGCTAAAGGTTATACTCGTCTTTTGAAAAAGGATGTACCTTTTGTCTGGGATCAGGTGGCGCAAGCTTCCTTTGACGCTCTGAAAGATTCTCTAGTAAAAGCATCATTAATGTATGCCCCGGACTACCAAAGAGATTTTAACCTGTATCTGGCTGCAACGGATACGACCATTGCGATGGTTTTAGTTCAAGAAGTCGATGGAATTGAACATCCTACATATTATTTAAGTAAAAACTTAAATGATACATAAAGCAAATATTCTTACGTTGAAAAGCTAGCACTCGCTGTTGTTCAAGCGATACAAGATTTCGACATTATGTCCTCTTTCGGAAAACTACCATTCTATCAAATTGAAACCCCATGACTTATATATTGTCGCGACAGTTGCTGGGGGGCAAATATTCAAAATGGATAGCAATCCTTCAAGAGTTTGATCTGGAATTTGTAAAATCCAAATCAAAGAAAGCTTTGGTTTTTGCAGAATTATTATGCGATCTCCCATCGTCGTCCAACGATGAAACATCCCAAGAATCAATCGTGGACTAAAGTTTGTTTCTGATATCCACAAGCGATGAGTGGTATGGAGATATAATCGTTTATCTCCAAACCCAAAGATTTCGGCCAAACACCTCCCACTCAGAACAAAAATGTATTCGATACCAAGCAAAATACTACATGATCGTCGGTGATACACTTTACCGTCGTGGTGTCGATACGGTTCTGAGAAGGTGCCTCACCCACGAGGAAGCCGAAAAAGCCCTGAATGAGTGTCATTCAGGCGCCTGTGGGGGGCATCAATCTGGTTATGCTACAGCACAAAAAATCTTATGAGCAGGATACTTCTGGCCAACCATGTTCAAAGATTGCATAACCGCAGTCAGAAGTTGCCATGCTTGTCAGATTTTTGATAGCAAAACCAGAAGACCTCCCGCTCTGCTACAGCCAATAGTAGTTGTGGGGCCTTTCGCCAAATGGGGCATCGATTTCATGACATGTAACCCCACCTCGACCGGGGGGCATGGGTATATCATAGTTGCGGTCGACTATTTTACCAAATGGGCCGAGGCGATGCCTACATTAGATAATACTGGTGAAACAGCTGCCCTATTCTTTTTCAATCATGTAGTCACCAGATTCGGCGTACCACAGGCTATAGTTACAGATCATGGATCGCATTTCCGCAATCACATGATGGTCAAATTAGTTGCCAAACTAGGGTTGTCTCACGACAGCTCTACCCCATATTATCCGCAAGCTAACGGGCAAGTTGAAGCAATCAACAAAGTCCTGAAGCGCATGCTGCAAAGGATGA
Source organism: Pinus tabuliformis (assembly GCA_031772625.1). NCBI lineage: Eukaryota > Viridiplantae > Streptophyta > Pinopsida > Pinales > Pinaceae > Pinus > Pinus tabuliformis. The sequence goes on along the minus strand of CM062804.1, from coordinate 274,991,487 downwards.
TTGGGGTTCACAAAAGAAGATGGCACCTAATCCTGTACTCAGCTTTGTGGGCCTACCGAACATCGGTAAGGAATGCAACTGGATTCACACCTTTCCAACTGGTGTATGGCCTGGAAGCAATCCTACCAATCCAGTGTGAAATCTCGTCTCTTAAACTCGCAATTGATCTCCTCCCCAAAACTTCAGAAGAAGAGACTCGTTTCTTGGAGTTAATCCAATTGGATGAAACCCGTCGTGACGCCGCATTGGCTAACGAAGCCCATAAGAAACGAGTCAAGGCGCAGTTCGACAAGAATGTCAAACTCCGTGTCTTCTCAGAAGGTGATTTGGTCTTGCTTTACGACCAAGAATCCGATAAATTGGGAGCTGGTAAATTTAAGTCTTTATGGATGGGCCCCTATATTGTTAAAAGGGTATTAGCAAAAGGAGCCTACGAGTTAATGGATTATGACGGAATTCCACTGGCGCAACCTCGTAACGGGTTGTACCTCAAGCGTTACTATGCCTAATAGTAACCTGTATGCTTTTGTTACATTTTTGTTTTCGCTAAAGTGTTTATTTTGGTTAAGTAATCCACTTTTTACATTTATTGCAGATGTCAAATCCATTGGAACCATGTGTTGGATATGCCGACGGAGCGAGTCGTAGTTCCGGAACCTATCCTCTGCAGCCTGGGCCATTTTTGATCCAAGTGGAGAGTTAGTAAGTTTCAGAGGTGTATGTATTGGTCAATCAACGAATAACATCGCTGAGTATAGCGCGTTGATAGAACTACTCTCTGATGCCATCACCCATGGTATATGCCGACTAGTCGTCAGGCTAGACTCACAACTCGTAATACTGCAACTCACTGGTATCTACTCTGTCCGAAATCCAGCTATTTATCGCAAGTTCCTAAGGGTTAATATTTTGGAAAGACAATTTGATTTTATTCAATATCAACACATTTCCATAAACTTAAACACATTAACCGACTCATTAGCAAACTATGTGTTAGATAGACATTTGCAAAATTGATAAAAAGAAAAGCATCATCAATGTTTCACATATGGATCACATAAACCAGAATAAAACTCCGAAAATCAAAAATATATATAGTTGTTTATGGTTTACATATAATGTTCTGTAACCAAGACAAAATCGGTCATATGACCCAAAAACTCAAAATTCTAGGGGGCACCCTAGTCTAATGATGCTCGTGATAGCAAGTCACGGCCTGTGCAATCATGCGCAAGAGACGAGTCCATCGTCTGGACACACCAGTAGTATGCCGCTGTAGCTGCAACGGCAACTCATCAATCCTCACATCTGGAATACCGAGAGTAAGGCTCTCGACCTGCTCCTGCACAGCTGAAAGAGTCTCAGCCACATCAAGATCGCGAAGAATAACTCTCCCGGCAGCCTCTCCTGCTGGGGCGACAGCTGGCACTCTCGGACGGGCTACTGGGCCAACAGGACCAACATCTGCATGTACACATGAGTTTGATTAAAGTCTTGATAGAATAAAGCACAAGAACATTATAAACAAAAACAATAAACAGTGATATGGTCAGAGATTTTACCAATAGCACCCCACTGCTCGCCAGCCGGCAGTACTAAATCCGGATCACCTCAGAAATCCATGCCAACATATGGATACTCGGCATAAAACATCTCCTGACGATCGAACCACCTGAAAAAGGTATCAGAAAAGGAAATCTGAGACTGGCCTGCATGCCGAGACATGTGAACAACCCATCTCTGCATACGTGGTTCGGTAGGAGAAGTCAAGTGCAATGTACTGAGGCTGCATCAGTGGTATCCTCTCGAAGGCAAAGGCGGTCAAAATAGAACCGAACCCAAAGTTCTTCAATCTTCCGGTATTTACCTTGGTCAGCTGTTGTTTCATCACCAGAAGTACTGCATCACACCAGTTGAACAATTTCGGTTGGAGGCATTCCAAGGCATGCTGCATATAGGACCTGTTGGCTACATGAAGAGAAGTGCTACCGGCCATCCTACCAAAAGTAAACAAGATAGCCCTGAGGGGCCTGTCGGTGACATCGCGGATGACGATCTTGTCGTCTTTACTCGGTTGAGATCCTTCCCTACAATACTGGCGGACATAATCTCTCACAGAATCGCTCCCCCGGACCGAACCTGACAAAGAGATGGGGGCACCTCACCTCGACAAACCAGTCAAGAAATAGATGTCCACTGCTGTCAAGGGGATGGACTTGCCCCTAAACTGAAAAACTTGGTGGTCGGTGTTAGCTACCTATACCAATAGGTTTCATATTTCATGATTGGCAAAGAAAGTTCCAAATATGCTCTGCTTTGATGATGCAAAGATCCCATATTTCCAAGAGAACACACTGTGTGTATATAGCTTTATGTTGACTCAATTTTGATGGATGGTCCAAAAGCCTAATCTGGACCATGCCATGTTTCAATTTTTTGTTGTAGAATAGAGAAAGAAGTCTGTCCAAACTGTTTAATCTTGGCAGACCAGTAGCTTAGGTAGAGAATTAAGGTTACCAACTGCTTAATCTGGGACCTTGGAAGCAATAAGGGTAGTTCTAGATAGAAAATCAAAAGAAAAATCCAAGAGAAAAGAAAAGGCAAATAAGGGTCTGCAAGTCTAAGTGCACCCTCCAAGAAGTAACAAAAAATGCTAGGAAATAGATGGGTAAGCATATGGGGTTGCAGAGATATAATTCCTTTCAAATGGAGGGTTTGATAACCTGGTCACAAAGGCAAATCAGTGGATGGAGAGGCTCCTCTTCTACATCATGTGCAGCAAAGCTAAGGAGCATGTCTAACTTCCCTTTTTTCCCCTTCACATTCATTTACTAACATCCCTTAATCAGCTAAGATTCATGGAAGAATTGAAGGTTTATGCTGGTTCTTAGGCCTTTAAAAGCCACATTTCTTGTCTAAAATTCTTTTCATTTTGATCTACTCCCTAAAACTAAGTGGTTTTCAAATAAACTTAGTGATTTCACTCCTCATTCACCTCTTTCATCCATATTAACCCTTAACTTTATTATCTAAATCCCCTATGTCCCCCTTTCCCTACTATAATAACACTATGGTGTATAAATCCCAGCATTGTATAAATATCCTCCCTCTTTAGCACTATAGCTAAGTAAGTTAGTCTTGGGGGACTTTAGTCCAACAGGGACTATGGTCAACCCTGTAATGGGATTGCTTCAACTTCTGGTTGGAGTGATAACCTCCTCCTAAGCCATCACCTCACCTCTGTTCAATAAATTCCACAAGAACCCCTTCCCTCTGCTTAAAACCCACTTTTTAACCCTTTTTCCCCCCTTGGATTAACCCTTGCCCCGAAAAACCCACAAAAAGCACTAAATCTAAAGTTCTCCGCCCAAATATTAAATCAAATATTTTAATATGCTGGCGGGTCCCTCCCCAACATGCACGATCCGTCGGAAGGCCCGCCAGCCATCCATCATCTGCCACCCCCGATCCAACGATGGGCGGGCATTTTCAGTTTCGGATCTGCCGACATTTAGCGTCCGGGGAACGGTGGTTTTCCGCCCCGTACAAGGGACGCGTGGCAGGTGGCAGGGTTGTTCGGAGCCCCCCTCCCCGATACCGCCTTTGCCCAAAGGTGGTGCGGGGAAACCGCTTACCACCATCCTCGTTACCGCCTTCCCTCCTACGTCACCTACACGTCATCATGACGTCGGACCACCTCCCGCCCCCGCGCGCGTGGCCCTCCACGTGGTCGGCCACCGCATATGTCTGCCACCGCATTCCCCTGCCACCGCGTCTGCCACTCTGGCCGCCACCTCGCCATCCACGTCACCTCCGTACCCGGGCCCGCCGTGACATCATGCTGACGTCATTGGCGGAAAAGCGCCAATAACCCATTTTTGCCAAAATTGCCGTTATTAACGCCGAAATAGCCGTTTTGTGTCATTTTCGAGCGAAAATACACAGAGCTCTTGTGCTGCTTCCGCGCCAGATTGTTCCTGAACCTCCAAAATTCGATTTGTGCTGCCCGAGCTTATCAACTCAGCTACCTTGTGCCTCCACAGTTCGGCCCGCAGGCTTTTCAAGCGTTTTTATCCAGGTATTCACCGTAATTCTTCCATTTGGCCCATGCATACCATTTCTTTGTAAATTCACCATTAAAGCACTTGTCAAATTCCATACAAGCTCTATCTACTACCTAAAAGTGAGCTAAGGTAACCTGCATTACCCCGGAACCATAATTCAACACTAAAACATTTAAAAGGCGGACCAAAATTCTAAATTTGTCCTCGAGGGGCCCGGCATTGTTCCCTTTTGCCGGGTGTAGACCAACTGCAGCTGCTTTCCTAAGTAGACCTCACATACCCTCTGCAATTTACCCCTAGCAATTCACAATCCCTGTGAATTTACTAAAAACTGCAGAAGCAAGCTTGCTAAGCCTGCCTTTTCCACTGTGAAAAACATTTCAGACATTGTCTACAGTTGGCCCATCATTTGAGCTCTTAAGAGGTTTGCAAACCGTTGCATTCATCTTATTCAAAATCAAATCATACAATGGCTGCCCCTGCACCCACAGCTCTCAGCGTTTCTCCATTAAATCCACCCAATAAAGACCTGCAGTCCTTGCCTCTTGCTGACAAGGACTACCTTATTTAAGACTATGTGGGAAACAGGGACTTTCTGCAGACCTTCAGGCAGTTGAGAGAGGACTACCTGAATGGTCATGATACATATGGGATATGGGAGTCAAACCTGCCATACTATTGCCTCCCATCTGTAAATGTCTTCCCTGAAATCATTCGCCTATGTGCTGAAAACTATAATGTGCAGCACAGAGCTATTAGCACTCCATCTGGGAGGATCCTCTTCTACATTAATCCTGAGTCCATCAACAAAATGCTACATTTTGATGAGACAGAGCTGCTAATCCCATTCTCCATGAACTATCTGCTGGACACTGGTGCCAAGATGACCAGTGAGGAGATTCAAAAGGTCACCAGGACATTCATGAGACCTGAGTGCCAGCCTGCAGGGCCACCTCCTTATTTAGATGTCCACTTCACTGAAGTAGGCAGATTACTCCTGGACATGATTGCTTATGTGCTGGGATACAGAACCAGCGAACATGTGGATGAGACAATGCTAGTATTACTAGCTGTTTACAGCCCAGGCCAACCCCCTACCCGCAAATATAACTTTGCCAAGTTTATAGCTAACAAAATCCATGATCAGTTGGGTGCAGTGGATAGACAGGGGGTCTTCAAGTACTCGGCCTATATTTATCACCTCTTTATGTATTATCAGTCTGAGGCTTTTCCATGCTATATTAAAAAGCTGGATTATAGAGGGGAAAGAAGATCTGTGATCTTCTGGACCTCTGTCTATCACAAAGTCACAAACTCACCCTATTCCTATTGTGAGTTTGTTGACCAATTTGTGTATCCAGTCTCTTGCCTATTGATGAGGTCCCCTCCTCCCAGAATATCAACTGAGATGCAGAAGGCTCTGCAGCTTTCCAAAAAATGTAAAATAGGTGATTGGTACCTATATGAGGATCACACAATCATCAGAGTCAATGGCTGTGAGCTCTGTCCATACAGGCTCCCAAAATATGTGCCTATGAGGTTGTTTGCCTTGGAGTATTACAGGCAGTTGATTCAATCCGACCTCACCCACTTCCACAGCGCCAAAAAGAAGGCCCACCTCAAGTTCAAACACCAGTTGGGCCCCTTCATCATGAATCAGAAAGAAGGGTGGGAAGATGCTGACCTCATCCTCAAGGACAAATATAAACTATCATATAGTTTTCGGTGGGTCCCTTATGACCCTGAGGGCTTCATTACTGTCAGAAGAAACAAATACAGGCTTCTAGGTTATAGACATTGCCAATACCCACACATTGAAAGATATGCCAACCAGCAAGAATGGCAGCAGGGTACTCTAGTTGAAAAGCTAACTGAAGAAGAGATAATGCTAAAGAATATGAAGGAGCTTGAAAAAACCATTGACCTAGACTCTGTGCAGCAGGTACCTTTCAAGCGGCCTTATTCAATAGGAGAAGGGACCTCGGCCTCAAGGACTGCACCAGTCACACAAGCACCTTCCACAGCAGCACCAGCTGCAGACAAAGGCAAAGGGATAATGGGTGCAGAGGAGGAAACAGTGAAAGAAAAGCCTGCCCCTGCAAATGAGCAGCATCAAGAGCCCCAACAAGGGCAGCAAACAGAACAGCAGCAAGAGCAGACTGCCCCTCAACAAACAGAGCTACCAGTAGCTCCGGTAATGCAAACTCCACCTCCACAGACTGAGCCATTGACTGCTCCAAGTTTGCAGACCCCAGCACATGAAGAAAGGGGTATGAAAAGAGATAGAGAAGAGTCCACTCCAATTAGTGGATCCTCCCAACAACCAGGAGCCAAAAGGCAAAGGCTAGACTCCCCAGAGGTAGAAGACATCACTGAAGAATTCCTTGACAGCTCAAGGAAAAACAGGGAGGGCAGCCAGCACACAGGGACAAGCTCCTTTCAGCAGGAGCAAGGATTGCAACTTGGTTTGGAGGTGTCTTCCTCCTCCCAGCAGAGCAAGAAGCCCAAGAGCACTAAGGCTTCTTTCAAACAAATAAAAGCTCAGAATGATCTGCTGAGGGCTGAGGTCTACAAGCAATTTATAGATGCAACACCAGCCCAGCAAGAAAGGCTAACGTCTGTGTATGACATTAAAGAGGAAAAAATAATCCTCAGTCACTTTAAGCCTACAATACCGCAGCCTAAGTCAGCTGCAGATTTTGTGAAGACAAGGGTGGAGGTCATGGCCAAAGACATCCATCCCATGGACCAAATAGAACTCCACAAGCAAGCTGGAGAAATGGTTTATGCAACCTTGGTGGAGAGGGCAACCATGGCCCATGAGCTGAAAGAATCCCTAAAAAACACCAATACACAGTTGGATTTCGAGAGAATGTACTCCTTGGCCAAAGACAATAGAATAAAGTCTCTTGAGGACATCATCATTGATCTAGGACATGATCCTAGTGATCCAAAGGGTGTGAAGGCCCTTATGAAGAAGAAAGATGATGACCTGAATGCATTAAAGAAGAGGTTGAAGCTGCAGCCCACAGAGCACCCTCAAACCGCAGAGCTTCAAAAGAAAAAACAGGTTGATGACCAATTGGACCTCATAATGCAGCTAGACCAGAGGATCATGGATTTGGAGAAAGAGCTGGAAGGAGCATTACAAGATAAACAGGGAGAATCCACTTCCCAAGCTCCTCCAACTACTTCAACAACAGCAACAACTTCAGGGGCAGCAGTGGCCCCCACAACAGAAGCAGCAGGAACAACAGCAGCTCCAGATGCCAGTGCAAGTATAGAAGAATTGACTAAGGCCATCAAGGAAATGGAGCTCCAGGCCAATGAAATAAAGAAGGCCAGGGAAAAATTGGCAGAACTGGATGCCAAATATGACAAGTCAAAAGTAACTGTAGCGGAGCAGGGTAGAGAAATAAAGGCCCTAAAAGACAAGATCAAGGCCTTAGAGAAGGAACTGAATCTAGAGACTGCCATGGCCGACATAAAGAGGATTCTATGGGCCAAAATTGGCCATTCCATCAATCAACAATGGAGGTCAATCAAAACAATACATGAACAGATGGACTTAATGGGCCAAGCACAAGCAGAAATCCATAAGGCCAAGACAACACTGGGAGACAAGCCAGAACAGGCCAACAGGATGATAGACTTCCTGAACATGCAAGAAAAGGAGGAACTGGCAGCCATAGGCATTACCAACAGAACCGAGGCTGTCCTCACTGCTAAGAAGGTACTAACTCTAAGGAACTATGTACAAACTGTGGAGAGGAAGTGCTATGAGATACAAGCTGAGGTGGAGGAATATAAAGTCAAGATGGCAGTGCTGCAATCAAAGGGACTGCCCAGCCTCCTAAGTGGTGCAGGAAGACTGATCTCTCGAGATCAATTTGCCAACAGAATGGCAACCACTATTGAAAATCAGATTATTGCATCTGGTAGTACATCTGAGCAAACAGGGCCCCCCACAGGACAGAGCTTGTATGAAAAACTTGAAGGCCTGTTCTTCATTGAAAATGAGGTAAATCATGTGTTTGAAACTCCTCCTAACTTTTATAGGTATACAGAGGCCGATGAGACCTTGATAAAAATTCGGAGGCATCAAATGCCTAAGGAGGATTGGTGGCAAGCAATGCTTCAGATTTTGCCACGGTAGCCTCTGTTGTTCGGCCACTGCCAGCTCTAGGTCACTACAAGACAAACAGCATGACAAAGTCAGAAATAAAGGCAGCTGAAAGGGTGACTCAGCATAAGGACAATGACAGCTAGCCTAAAGGATAAGCAAATGCGCATATTTGGACAGCTTAGCCTCAGCCGACTTCGACACCCACCAAGTCATCAATTTCTGACTATTTTTGACAGCTAAAGCAATAAAAAGTTACTACGGCTTTTACTTTCTCAGCTACCAAGCTCCAGGAGTTGGCATAACATTTATGAGCCATTAACTCCTTTTCTTGATATTTTTACATGTAAATTTTGTATAAATACTCCCCTTAGTAACGCATAAGGGGTTGGTGATTTTTGACTCCAAGGAGAATCTATTGTATACTTTCAGTTTTATCTAATACAGAGGGCTGGACCAGCTCAGTGATTTCCTAAAGTATTTGATGTATGAATGATGCTAGATGTGCTGATGCAGAATTCCTGTGATGTCTGATGAGATAACAAGTTTTCCTCAATCTCTGTTCCTTGTCTTCTTATGTTTATCAAACCATACTTATGTTGTACTAAGCTAGCAGTGAAGAAAAAGAATAGTACAGGATTTGTTTTACTACACCTTGTGCTCAATTTTTACTGCTGTGAATGTTAGTTTTCAGAATTAACGATATACATGAATTCTTAACTGCTCATGTGTCTATTAATTCTATATGTGTTAATGTTAACTAGAAATTCTTCATTGCTTCTAGATTGATATTCCTACCGTCTTTTATTTAGCAGTTTTCTGTGAGATTCTTAATTGCCTTGCATAAACTGGATACACCCACTTAATAACTATTATGAACGTCTTTTCTCAGACACAAATCTGGCTCTGCAGCATCACTAAGGTATCACACAGTATCAGACAAACTAAAGGACCACTGACCCCATGCCCAATGGACTAAGACATGCTAGTAAGTACCTATATATATTAACTGGAATCATCACCAAACACATTTCAAAAACAAAACCTTGAACATCATAGCTAGCCTAAAATACTATCAAAACAGAGCTAAACTTTAAAGAGAGAGCCCTCTCTGATTACAGCTTGGCTAGAGGCTGCAATCCAAAGACTGGTTAGTGGTTACCCCGGCCGTATTCCCTTGGGAGTCATAGGGAACAACCTGGGTGTTAACATAAATGGCGACTCCACTGGGGAACTGAGCATATTGTTTTTCAACTGTTGTCTGCCAAGACAGTGGTTTTAAAAGCTTGAGCAGTCCCTTAAAACAGTCCTAAAAAATATCTTAAAAATACCAAAAAGAAGTTCAGAAGCTGGCTCCTAAAAGGGAAACCAGGCACACTAGGTCAAACCCTGACCCAAATCCACCAGCAGTTTTTGAAAATCCAAATACAATTCCCAAAATAATTAGGAAACAGCAAAGGCAGGAAAATCCTAGTGATTTGAGTCCTGAGACAGCTCACCCTGAACCAGTTCCAACTCCTATCAAGGTTCTGTTTCGGTCAACTCCTGTCTCCCCCAGTTCACCATCAACATCTCAAAGCCCTCCTTTCACATCTTCACCCACTGCACAAATCCCCTTGACCAACACTCTAGGTGCTGCTACACCTGTTACCCCTGTGGTACACATCGTTCCTTTTATCTCAGTTGCTCCTGTAAATCCCCCAAACCTTGTGAATATGGCTAACAGATATGCACCCTTGCAGTTACCAGCTAATGCTGCAGCTCTACCCCAAGACTACCAAACTAAAATCTCATATTTTGACTCCACTGGCCCTTTTACAGCTATTCAGCATGCCAAAAGGATGCAAGACCATTTTGAGACCTATGAAATAGATGATGACAGTGTGAGAATGAGGATGTTTGTTCAAAGTCTGACTGGGGATGTAAGAACTTGGTTCAGATCCCTGAATGCAAATTCCATCACAACTCCTGATGAGCTGTATCAAGCCTTTACTAACAGATGGGAGAAAAAGAAAGATCCTCTGCACATACTTGGCGAATATGACACTATCAAAAGAGGTCCCCAAGAGACTGTTTTGGAGTATTGTGCAAGATTCAACAATGTATATAACGCAATCCCACAAAATTTAAGACCTCCCCCTGATTTGGCCTTATACAAATTTCCTGATGGTTTTGATCCTGATATGGCCTACCAGTTGAAGGAGAGAGCTCCTGAAACCCTTGCAGATGCCCAAAAGGTTGTTGTCACAGTGGAAGCTAACCTGATTGCCAAAAGAAACAGAGCAAGGTTGGAAAAGAGAACCACCTTCAAAGAAGAACCCTCAGCCTTTGATCAAAAACTGGATGCAATACTCACTGGTATGAAGAGATTGGGAGATAGAGTGGAATCAATTGAGAGAAAGTCATCATGGGAAGCACCACAAAACAACCCTCCTAGGAATCAAAATTTTAGGAGAACTCAAAATCCAAACGTTGGCAAGGCCAATTCTGACCTAGACATAAGACCCCCTTTCCAAGAGAATTATGCTGAGACTTCCACAGCAAGTGAACCCAATGAAGATCCCCACATTAATCTAATGGGTTTGGATGGTGAAAGTCAAGTCTTTTTAACACAAGAAGATCATGAGAATGATGAAATCAAGCTGTTCCAAACCAAATCAGATGAGTCATTTGACTTTAAGCAAGGCTATGACACAGCTGTTTATGAAGTCCATAAACAATACAAGCTAAGGAGTAGAACTGTAAATGTAACTCAGCCTGAAAAGACAAAGGACAGCCAGCAGCCCAAAAGAGCCATTGTCACAGAACCAAGTAACAAAACTGGTCCAAATACAGATGAGCTAACCGTTGAGGAAATAGCTGAAACCTTTTCCTCAAAACAGCAGCCAGTAGATCCCTCACCCTTGAAGCCCAACCTAAGTAACACCTCTCAAGAAGTGAGTAAGAAGGACAAGCTTCCAGATCAAGATAAGAAACAAGAGGAGGACCTGGTTAACAAGGAAAAGGCTGCCACTCACAACACCAAGATCCAATCTGATAGACCCTTTGACATAGAAGCTGAAATTGGAAAATTGAAGATAGCTATTCCCCTCTCAGAACTGGCCAAACATGACATTTATAGGCAACAAATCAAAAAGTCCCTTCAGCTAACTCATAATAAAGATAATGTGAATGTGTTAGATGATACCCCAGAATTGCTTTTCGGTCCAGAAGTTGATGGAAAAGCAGCTGTTGCAGGTATTTTACCCTTTTATGTTAGTTTACATGTTCATGATAAGATATTACACAATGCAATGTTTGACTCAGGTGCCTCTCACAATTTGATGCCTAAGTCAGTCATGGAAAGATTGAATCTAGACATTACAAGACCATATAAGGACCTATTCTCATTTGACTCCAGCCAAGTTAAGTGTCTAGGTCTCATAAAAGATCTCTATGTCTCACTCGTCCAATATCCCAATAAAACAATCCTGATGGATGTTGTAGTTGCTGACATCCCACCCAAATATGGAATGCTGTTATCAAGGTCATGGGGGGCTAAACTCCAAGGTTCCCTACAATTAGACATGTCATATGCAACCATCTCTGTCTTTGGGCAACCGAAAAGACTATATAGAGAAACACTTATGAAATACATGGTCAGCAGTGAAGAAAAACCTCAAAATTTTCCCATATATGTTGTTCATTCTGATATAGACTCATATATTCTTTTCAATGATAATACAGGTCTTACAAATACTGATGTTGAAACCAAAACACTTGAGCAAGACCAGGATATTGATGAACAAACTACTACACAAGAAATAATGGTTAAACCATCACTAAACAAAACTGCTGTTCTAGAGATCAAGCAAATTCAATCAAGTGGTCAGACTGTCCTAGAAGACAAACCAGGTGAAAAACCAGAACTTCAACTTATGATCCCAGATCACAGGGAACTTATTAAATCTCCCCTAGAAAAAGAAAACCTATGGTTTCTTGAATTTGATGGGTCAGTTAACAAATTAGGGGCAGGAGCTGGAGTTTGGATACATAATAAACAACACAGTCATGCAGAGGGTCGAGCCTACAGACTAAATTTCAGATGCACCAATAACATGGCAGAATATGAAGCTCTTTTACCAGGCCTTAAACTAGTAAAGTCCCTACAAGCCATAAAAGTGTCAATTCTAGGGGACTCAGACCTAGTTATCCAACAAGTAAAGGGAAATTTTGTCACCAATGACAAAAGACTGAGATCTTATAGATCTGCTGCTGCTGAAATACTACAGTCCTTCACTGAATTTCAAATTACCAAAATTCCTAGAACCCATAACCTGCATGCCCATAGCTTGGCCACATTTGCAAGTACCTGCAAGCTACCTTTTGAGCCCCACCACTGCTTTTCAGCCAAGATAAAACACAGACCATCTGTCCCAAACAATGTCAAGGATTGGCAAGTGTTTGATGATGATACTCAAATAAACAATTTCTTGACTTTACAGCAAGAATTTTCAGGACTAAACATTGACACTGAAAGAGCAAGTCAATCACAAATACCTGAAAGAGCAAGTCAATCACAAGTACAGAGTAGACAGAATAACAAAGCAATATCACCCAAAACAGCTAACCAAATACTAAATCCTACAATTTTCAACAAAGATAACATACAAGAAATTCAACAAATCAGTTATGAGGAGACAGCCGAAGATGAGGCTGAAGTGATACAATTGAAGGACAATTTTCTTCCAACAGGCTTAGCTCCTTTAGAAGACATTTTCGACCCCAATGATGTTCCCAACAAACCAAAAATGCAGCCCCTCAACACTGCCATAGAAGAATGTAACATTGGGACTGCTGAACAACCCAAAATAATAAAATTGTCTGCTTCCTTACCTCCTGACCAAAAGCCCAAATACATTGACCTCTTTAAAGAGTTCCAGGATGTCTTTGCATGGAGTTATGAGGATTTAAAATCCTATGACACCTCTGTAATTCAACACACTATCCCTCTCAAGCCAGATCAAAAACCCTTTAAACAAAAATTGAGGAGAATCAATCCTATGCTTCTCCCAGCAATGGAACAAGAGGTACAGAAAATGTTCAAAGCAGGCATCATAGCACCAATCAGATTCTCTGATTGGATTTCAAACTTAGTCCCTACAAGAAAGAAAACCGGTGAAATAAGGCTATGTGTTGACCTAAGGAACTTGAATCAAGCTTCCTTGAAAGACAATTACCCCTTACCCAAGATGGATCACATCTTGCAGAGAGTAGTGGGGGCCTCAAGAATTTCTCTACTTGATGGATTCTCAGGTTTCAACCAGATCTTAGTTCATCCTGATGATCAGGACAAAACAGCATTTACAACTCCATGGGGAACCTTCAAATATGTAAAAATGCCTTTTGGGTTGAAGAATGCAGGGGCAACATTTCAAAGAGCAATGGATATTGCTTTTGCCAAAGAGATTCATGACTTCCTTGTCATTTATTTGGATGACCTCACACCTTTCTCAAAATCAGACCAAGAACATTTGAAACATTTGAGACAGATCTTCCTAACATGTAGGAAATATGGAATTTCCTTAAATCCTAAGAAATCCCTGTTTGGTTTAGAGGAAGGAAAACTGTTGGGCCACATCATTTCTAAATATGGCATTAGGGTTGATCCAGACAGAATCTAGGCCATCTTACAAATGCCTCACCCAAGAAATATAAAGGAATTACAAGCCTTTTTGGGTAAAATCAACTTCCTGAAGAGATTTATCCCAAATCTGACCGAATTGAGCATGTTACTGAATAACATGTTAAAAAAGGATTCAAAGGTAAAATGGACGACAGAGGCAAGTCAAGCCTTTGAAGGAATAAAATTGGCCCTCACCCAAACTCCAGTCCTAACAAATCCACAATTTGATAGGGAATTTATCATATTTTCCTTTGCTTCCCAACACACAATTGCTGCTGTCTTATTACAGAAAGATGACCAAGGAAATGAGAAACCCATTGCTTTCTTTAGTAAATCTCCTAGAGACGCACCCCTGAAATACCAGATTATGGAAAAGCAAGCATATGCCTTGGTCAAAGCTATCAAAGACTTTAGGATCTATATCCTATACTCCCATGTTATAGCCTATGTACCAAGCCCAATTGTCAAAGACATACTTACTCAAGAGAACTTAGAGGGCAGAAGGGGAAAATGGATTGCAAATATTCTAGAATTTGACATTGAAATAAAACCTACAAAACTGATAAAAGGACAAGGTCTGGCTAAATTAATGTCTGAAACAAATTTCCAAGCCTTGGACATCAACCAGCTGGACAGTGAACCGGAGTTGGCGACTCCAAAGATCAATGTAGCCTTTGAACAATCCCATTGGTATTCTGATATATGTTATGTATTACAAAACCTGTGTGCTCCACCAGGATTGTCCAGAACTAAGTGTAGGTTCCTAAAAATGAAAGCTTCTAAGTTCTGTGTTATGGATGGAAATTTACTTTGGAAAAACCATGAAGGGATATTGTTAAACTGCTTAATTGAGAATGAAACTAACAATATCATAAAAGAATTTCATGCAGGTGATTGTGGTGGACACTTGTACTGGAAGTCCACTGTGGATAAAATACTGAGGGCTGGTTACTACTGGCCCACCATGTTCTCTTATGTCAAGAAATTCACCACCTCATGTCATAAATGTCAAGTGTTTGAGGGAAAGAGATAGTTACTGCCACTTCCCTTGAAGCCTATTGCAACAGAGAGACCTTTTCAACAATGGGGCTTGGATTTCATTGGGGAGATTCACCCTTCATCTTCAGGCCAGCATAGATGGATTCTAACAGCTACAGACTACTTTACTAAGTGGATTGAAGCTGTTCCATGCAGACAAGCAAATGATTCCACTATCATTCAATTCCTTGAGACCAATATCCTTTCTAGATTTGGTTGTCCTGATAAAATAATAACAGACAATGTTGTTGCTTTCAGATCTAAGAAGATGGTAAATTTTTGCCACAAGTTTCACATTACCTTGGGCCATTCTACTGCATACTATCCCCAAGGAAATGGCCTTGCTGAATCATCAAATAAAAGCCTGGTAAAAATCATAAAGAAAGTGCTAGAAGAGAACAAAAAGAATTGGCATAAGAAGCTTGTGAATGCCTTATGGGCAGATAGACTAACAACCAAGAGATCAATTGGGACCAGCCCATATGAGTTAGTCTATGGATTAGAAGCTAAATTCCCTTCATCACTAGGGATTCCTGTCATGAAACTTCTTCAAGAAATTCAAGCTGAACCAAATGATATGCAGAGAAGGATAAATCAAATAATATGTTTGCAGCAAACTAGAGATCAAGTGTACAGCAGAGTTCAAGTTTTACAAGAAAAGCTAAAGAAAGCTTTTGATAGAAGAACTAAGGCAGAAGACTTTAATGTTGGAGACAAAGTCCTCAAGTGGGACTCAAGAAGAGAGGATAAGGGAAAACATGGAAAATTTGATTCCCTTTGGAGAGGACCATTTGCTGTCCAAGCAGTACAAGGAAACAATACCTATTTCCTTAAAAGTCTTAATGAAACTGATTTGGATGAAGGTCCTGTGAATGGCAGGATGTTGAAGCACTATTTTGACTACTATCCATAAGTGCAGCCTGAGTTTCCCTTGTACATATTCAGGTGTATATATTACTTTCTGTTAAAATGTAAAAATGCAGTTTCTCAAGTTTTATTAACTGTCAGCAAAAGGCAAATAGGTTTAGAGATCCACCAAGGTGGGAAGAGCACAATTTTGGCATTTCAAAGCAGCATACTTCAAGTTTTGGTAAAAGCAGTCAAGGGCCAAGGCATTCTGACCTGCTGTTCTTGGTCTTTCAAATGGAAAAACCATCCCCATGTGGAGCCACTGTTAGCTACCTATACCAATAGGTTTCATATTTCATGATTGGCAAAGAAAGTTCCAAATATGCTCTGCTTTAATGATGCAAAGATCCCATATTTCCAAGAGAACACACTGTGTGTATATAGCTTTATGTTGACTCAATTTTGATGGATGGTCCAAAAGCCTAATCTGGACCATGCCATGTTTCAATTTTTTGTTGTAGAATAGAGAAAGAAGTCTGTCCAAACTGTTTAATCTTGGCAGACCAGTAGCTTAGGTAGAGAATTAAGGTTACCAACTGCTTAATCTGGGACCTTGGAAGCAATAAGGGTAGTTCTAGATAGAAAATCAAAAGAAAAAGCCAAGAGAAAAGAAAAGGCAAATAAGGGTCTGCAAGTCTAAGTGCACCCTCCAAGAAGTAACAAAAAATGCTAGGAAATAGATGGGTAAGCAGATGGGGTTGCAGAAATATAATTCCTTTCAAATGGAGGGTTTGATAACCTGGTCACAAAGGCAAATCAGTGGATGGAGAGGCTCCTCTTCTACATCATGTGCAGCAAAGCTAAGGAGCATGTCTAACTTCCCTTTTTTCCCCTTCACATTCATTTACTAACATCCCTTAATCAGCTAAGATTCATGGAAGAATTGAAGGTTTATGCTGGTTCTTAGGCCTTTAAAAGCCACATTTCTTGTCTAAAATTCTTTTCATTTTGATCTACTCCCTAAAACTAAGTGGTTTTCAAATAAACTTAGTGATTTCACTCCTCATTCACCTCTTTCATCCATATTAACCCTTAACTTTATTATCTAAATCCCCTATGTCCCCCTTTCCCTACTATAATAACACTATGGTGTATAAATCCCAGCATTGTATAAATATCCTCCCTCTTTAGCACTATAGCTAAGTAAGTTAGTCTTGGGGGACTTTAGTCCAACAGGGACTATGGTCAACCCTGTAATGGGATTGCTTCAACTTCTGGTTGGAGTGATAACCTCCTCCTAAGCCATCACCTCACCTCTGTTCAATAAATTCCACAAGAACCCCTTCCCTCTGCTTAAAACCCACTTTTTAACCCTTTTTCCCCCCTTGGATTAACCCTTGCCCCGAAAAACCCACAAAAAGCACTAAATCTAAAGTTCTCCGCCCAAATATTAAATCAAATATTTTAATATGCTGGCGGGTCCCTCCCCAACATGCACGATCCGTCGGAAGGCCCGCCAGCCGTCCATCATCTGCCACCCCCGATCCAACGATGGGCGGGCATTTTCAGTTTCGGATCTGCCGACCTTTAGCGTCCGGGGAACGGTGGTTTTCCGCCCCGTACAAGGGACGCGTGGCAGGCGGCGGGGTTGTTCGGAGCCCCCCTCCCCGATACCGCCTTTGCCCAAAGGTGGTGCGGGGAAACCGCTTACCACCATCCCCGTTACCGCCTTCCCTCCTACGTCACCTACACGTCATCATGACGTCGGACCACCTCCCGCCCCCGCGCCCGTGGCCCTCCACGTGGTCGGCCACCGCATCTGTCTGCCACCGCATTCCCCTGCCACCGCGTCTGCCACTCTGGCCGCCACCTCACCGTCCACGTCACCTCCGTACCCGGGCCCGTCGTGACGTCATGCTGACATCATTGGCAGAAAAGCGCCAATAACCCATTTTTGCCAAAATTGCCGTTATTAACGCCCGAAATAGCCGTTTTGTGTCATTTTCGAGCGAAAATACACAGAGCTCTTGTTGCTGCTTCCGCGCCAGATTGTTCCTGAACCTCCAAAATTCGAATTTGTGCCGCCCGAGCTTATCAACTAAACTACCTTGTGCCTCCACAGTTCGGCCCGCAGGCTTTTCAAGCGTTTTTATCCAGGTATTCACCGTAATTCTTCCATTTGGCCCATGCATACCATTTCTCTGTAAATTCACCATTAAAGCACTTGTCAAATTCCATACAAACTCTGTCTACTACCTAAAAGTGAGCTAAGGTAACCTGCATTACCCCGGAACCATAATTCAACACTAAAACATTTAAAAGGCGGACCAAAATTCTAAATTTGTCCTCGAGGGGCCCGGCATTGTTCCCTTTTGCCGGGTGTAGACCAGCTGCAGCTGCTTTCCTAAGTAGACCTCACATACCCTCTGCAATTTACCCCTAGCAATTCACAATCCCTGTGAATTTACTAAAAACTGCAGAAGCAAGCTTGCCAAGCCTGCCTTTTCCACTGTGAAGAACATTTCAGACATTGTCTACAGTTGGCCCATCATTTGAGCTCTTAAGAGGTTTGCAAATTGTTGCATTCATCTTATTCAAAATCAAATCATACAATGGCTGCCCCTGCACCCACAGCTCTCAGTGTTGCTCCATTAAATCCACCCAATAAAGACCTGTAGTCCTTGCCTCTTGCTGACAAGGACTACCTTATTGAAGACTATGTGGGAAACAGGGACTTTCTGCAGACCTTCAGGCAGTTGAGAGAGGACTACCTGAATGGTCATGATACATATGGGATATGGGAGTCAAACCTGCCATACTATTGCCTCCCATCTGTAAATGTCTTTCCTGAAATCATTCGCCTATGTGCTGAAAACTATAATGTGCAGCACAGAGCTATTAGCACTCCATCTGGGAGGATCCTCTTCTACATTAATCCTGAGTCCATCAACAAAATGCTACATTTTGATGAGACAGAGCTGCTAATCCCATTCTCCATGAACTATCTGCTGGACACTGGTGCCAAGATGACCAGTGAGGAGATTCAAAAGGTCACCAGGACATTCATGAGACTTGAGTGCCAGCATGCAGGGCCACCTCCTTATTTAGATGTCCACTTCACTGAAGTAGGCAGATTACTCTTGGACATGATTGCTTATGTGCTGGGATACAGAACCAGCGAACATGTGGATGAGACAATGCTAGTATTACTAGCTGTTTACAGCCCAGGCCAACCCCCTGCCCGCAAATATAACTTTGCCAAGTTTATAGCTAACAAAATCCATGATCAGTTGGGTGCAGTGGATAGACAGGGGGTCTTCAAGTACTCGGCCTATATTTATCACCTCTTTATGTATTATCAGTCTGAGGCTTTTCCATGCTATATTAAAAAGCTGGATTATAGAGGGGAAAGAAGATCTGTGATCTTCTGGACCTCTGTCTATCACAAAGTCACAAACTCACCCTATTCCTATTGTGAGTTTGTTGACCAATTTGTGTATCCAGTCTCTTGCCTATTGATGAGGTCCCCTCCTCCCAGAATATCAACTGAGATGCAGAAGGCTCTGCAGCTTTCCAAAAAATGTAAAATAGGTGATTGGTACCTATATGAGGATCACACAGTCATCAGAGTCTATGGCTGTGAGCTCTGTCCATACAGGCTCCCAAAATATGTGCCTATGAGGTTGTTTGCCCTGGAGTATTACAGGCAGCTGATTCAATCCGACCTCACCCACTTCCACAGTGCCAAAAAGAAGGCCCACCTCAAGTTCAAACACCAGTTGGGCCCCTTCATCATGAATCAGAAAGAAGGGTGGGAAGATGCTGACCTCATCCTCAAGGACAAATATAAACTATCATATAGTTTTCGGTGGGTCCCTTATGACCCTGAGGGCTTCATTACTGCCAGAAGAAACAAATACAGGCTTCTAGGTTATAGACATTGCCAATACCCACACATTGAAAGATATGCCAACCAGCAAGAATGGCAGCAGGGTACTCTAGTTGAAAAGCTAACTGAAGAAGAGATAATGCTAAAGAATATGAAGGAGCTTGAAAAAACCATTGACCTAGACTCTGTGCAGCAGGTACCTTTCAAGCGGCCTTATTCAACAGGAGAAGGGACCTCGGCCTCAAGGACTGCACCAGTCACACAAGCACCTTCCACAGCAGCACCAGCTACAGACAAAGGCAAAGGGATAATGGGTGCAGAGGAGGAAACAGTGAAAGAAAAGCCTGCCCCTGCAAATGAGCAGCATCAAGAGCCCCAACAAGGGCAGCAAACAGAACAGCAGCAAGAGCAGACTGCCCCTCAACAAACAGAGCTACCAGCAGCTCCAGTAATGCAAACTCCACCTCCACAGACTGAGCCATTGACTGCTCCAAGTTTGCAGACCCCAGCACATGAAGAAAGGGGTATGAAAAGAGATAGAGAAGATTCCACTCCAATTAGTGGATCCTCCCAACAACCAGGAGCCAAAAGGCAAAGGCTAGACTCCCCAGAGGTAGAAGACATCACTGAAGAATTCCTTGACAGCTCAAGGAAAAACAGGGAGGGCAGCCAGCACACAGGGACAAGCTCCTTTTAGCAGGAGCAAGGATTGCAACTTGGTTTGGAGGTGTCTTCCTCCTCCCAACAAAGCAAGAAGCCCAAGAGCACTAAGGCTTCTTTCAAACAAATAAAAGCTCAGAATGATCTGTTGAGGGCTGAGGTCTACAAGCAATTTATAGATGCAACACCAGCCCAGCAAGAAAGGCTAATGTTTGTGTATGACATTAAAGAGGAAAAAATAATCCTCACTCACTTTAAGCCTACAATACCGCAGCCTAAGTCAGCTGCAGATTTTGTGAAGACAAGGGTGGAGGTCATGGCCAAAGACATCCATCCCATGGACCAAATAGAACTCCACAAGCAAGCTGGAGAAATGGTTTATGCAACCTTGGTGGAGAGGGCAACCATGGCCCATGAGCTGAAAGAATCCCTAAAAAACACCAATACACAGTTGGATTTCGAGAGAATGTCCTCCTTGGCCAAAGACAATAGAATAAAGTCTCTTGAGGACATCATCATTGATCTAGGACATGATCCTAGTGATCCAAAGGGTGTGAAGGCCCTTATGAAGAAGAAAGATGATGACCCGAATGCATTAAAGAAGAGGTTGAAGCTGCAGCCCACAGAGCACCCTCAAACCGCAGAGCTTCAAAAGCAAAAACAGGTTGATGACCAATTGGACCTCATAATGCAGCTAGACCAGAGGATCATGGATTTGGAGAAAGAGCTGGAAGGAGCATTACAAGATAAACAGGGAGAATCCACTTCCCAAGCTCCTCCAACTACTTCAACAACAGCAACAACTTCAGGGGCAGCAGTGGCCCCCACAACAGAAGCAGCAGGAACAACAGCAGCTCCAGATGTCAGTGCAAGTATAGAAGAATTGACTAAGGCCATCAAGGAAATGGAGCTCCAGGCTAATGAAATAAAGAAGGCCAAGGAAAAATTGGCAGAACTGGATGCCAAATATGACAAGTCAAAAGTAACTGTAGCGGAGCAGGGCAGAGAAATAAAGGCCCTAAAAGACAAGATCAAGGCCTTAGAGAAGGAACTGAATCTAGAGACTGCCATGGCCGACATAAAGAGGATTCTATGGGCCAAAATTGGCCATTCCATCAATCAACAATGGAGGTCAATCAAAACAATACATGAACAGATGGACTTAATGGGCCAAGCACAAGCAGAAATCCATAAGGCCAAGACAACACTGGGAGACAAGCCAGAACAGGCCAACAGGATGATAGACTTCCTGAACAGGCAAGAAAAGGAGGAACTGGTAGCCATAGGCATTTCCAACAGAACCGAGGCTGTCCTCACTGCTAAGAAGGTACTAACTCTCAGGAACTATGTACAAACTGTGGAGAGGAAGTGCTATGAGATACAAGTTGAGGTGGAGGAATATAAAGTCAAGATGACAGTGCTGCAATCAAAGGGACTGCCCAGCCTCCTAAGTGGTGCAGGAAGACTGATCTCTCGAGATCAATTTGCCAACAGAATGGCAACCACTATTGAAAATCATATTATTGCATCTGGCAGTACATCTGAGCAAACAGGGCCCCCCACAGGACAGAGCTTGTATGAAAAACTTGAAGGCCTGTTCTTCATTGAAAATGAGGTAAATCATCTGTTTGAAACTCCTCCTAACTTTTATAGGTATACAGAGGCCGATGAGACCTTGATAAAAATTCGGAGGCATCAAATGCCTAAGGAGGATTGGTGGCAAGCAATGCTTCAGATTTTGCCACGGTAGCCTCTGTTGTTCGGCCACTCCCAGCTCCAGGTCACTACAAGACAAACAGCATGACAAAGTCAGAAATAAAGGCAGCTGAAAGGGTGACTCAGCATAAGGACAATGACAGCTAGCCTAAAGGATAAGCAAATGCGCATATTTGGACAGCTTAGCCTCAGCCGACTTCGACACCCACCAAGTCATCAATTTCTGACTATTTTTGACAGCTAAAGCAATAAAAAGTTACTACGGCTTTTACTTTCTCAGCTACCAAGCTCCAGGAGTTGGCATAACATTTATGAGCCATTAACTCCTTTTCTTGATATTTTTACATGTAAATTTTGTATAAATACTCCCCTTAGTAACGCATAAGGGGTTGGTGATTTTTGACTCCAAGGAGAATCTATTGTATACTTTCAGTTTTATCTAATACAGAGGGCTGGACCAGCTCAGTGATTTCCTGAAGTATTTGATGTATGGATGATGCTAGATGTGCTGATGCAGAATTCCTGTGATGTCTGATGAGATAACAAGTTTTCCTCAATCTCTGTTCCTTGTCTTCTTGTGTTTATCAAACCATACTTATGTTGTACTAAGCTAGCAGTGAAGAAAAAGAATAGTACAGGATTTGTTTTACTACACCTTGTGCTCAATTTTTACTGCTGTGAATGTTAGTTTTCAGAATTAACGATATACATGAATTCTTAACTGCTCATGTGTCTATTAATTCTATATGTGTTAATGTTAACTAGAAATTCTTCATTGCTTCTAGATTGATATTCCTACCGTCTTTTCTTTAGCAGTTTTCTGTGAGATTCTTAATTGCCTTGCATAAACTGGATACACCCACTTAATAACTATTATGAACGTCTTTTCTCAGACACAAATCTGGCTCTGTAGCATCACTAAGGTATCACACAGTATCAGACAAACTAAAGGACCACTGACCCCATGCCCAATGGACTAAGACATGCTAGTAAGTACCTATATATATTAACTGGAATCATCACCAAACACATTTCAAAAACAAAACCTTGAACATCATAGCTAGCCTAAAATACTATCAAAACATACATAAACTTTAAAGAGAGAGCCCTCTCTGATTACAGCTTGGCTAGAGGCTGCAATCCAAAGACTGGTTAGTGGTTACCCCGGCCGTATTCCCTTGGGAGTCATAGGGAACAACCTGGGTGTTAACAGTCGGGATCCCAAGCATCGAGCAAATACTGCAGTAGATTGATCTATTGTCTCATGCTAGAAATGCAGAAGAACTTCAGCAAACCACAGTTCCTCACCGCGTTCACTGTAACTGGATCATGTAGGGCAATCATGTCCTCTTCTTCATGCTCTCGTTCTCGCCATGTAAGGGTCATTTTGCTCAAAGATCCCTGCAAAACAAACAAGAGAAGGAGTAAGATCCTGATTTTGATGCAAAACAGGCAAAATTTTCATCAAAAAATGTGCAACAAGTTCCTCTTTTTCGCCCAACACACCTGCAGGAGTGGTTCACCTGCGTTGAATGTCAACCTGCCTTCATACTGGCTGACATTCAGCGCAGGTTTCGCTAGGCACAGGGTGCGTTGATAGGAAAACGAGCTCATGAAACCCCAGGGGCTCAGAAAAACAGGAAAAGAGGCACAGAATGCAAAAAGGAAACCATGAAAAGAAAGAGATAGGGTTTAGCTCCTACTTGGTCCAGACAGCGCAGAGAATCGTCCACAAAATCTCCCGAAATCAGCTGATGAAAATCGAAGAGGAAGAGGCACCTCCAAGGCTCCAACAAACCAAGTGCAAATGAAATGGTAAAATGACTGGTAAAAACACTTTTTAATTGCTTTTCACGTAGTTCAAAGTAAAATATTAGTGTGTCAATCTCATTTTCAAACAAATATTGTTTATTTCTAACTCGTTTGATGAAGCAGTCGAAGATACAGTACTATCTGTTGAAAGAACAAAGCTATTTATGGTAAAAATCCAAAACAATACCATCATCGAGCAGTTTTAGCACACAGTTCATGCTCGTTAAAAAATAAACGCAAGATCCAAGCAGTTTTAGCGCATAGTTCATGCTCGTTAAAAAATAAACATAAGATCAAGCAAATGTTTCCACCCGCGTTTAAGCTCGTTAAAAAATGAACTATTCCGGTAAATAACCACTGTGAGTGTAGCGACATCAGCCATTAAATCCTTGGTCGTGTTTGCCCACCACCTCCACTTTTCCATTGGCCGATCATTCACCTCCATATGATTGTTTACCCATTTTGAGGAACAGCTGCGAAGAGTGATTTCACTAGCCATCCTTGTGACACTGCCGTGATTTGGAAATTCCAATCCTTCCCTGGAATCAGCTGCTACCATTTTTATCACTCGTTCCTCAAAAGACGAGTCTTCTTTAAGCTCTTTTCATCTGACTCGTAAAATATGAAAAGATTGCCGAGTTTTGGCCTTCCAGCTCGATAAAGTGACCGGAAGAGCTATCCCTCCTCTAGATTTTAATCTTTTTGGACCTGAGGGATTATTGCACAAAAAGATCGAGCGCTTGTTTTATTCGGCTCGTTAAAGATATCGAAAATCCATCCCTTCTGTATTATTTTATACTTTTTCGGACTTAAGGGATTAGATGACAAAAAAGGACTTTTGGAGTTAACTTTATGTACCTTTTCAGACTCTCTAAAAATGAAAAGGACCGAGTTATCCTTGTCGTTAGACTCGTTAAATGCATGAAATAGCGACAAACTTGTCTTTAGACGAGAACGAGTTTCACTATCGCTAGGCTCGTTAAAACATAGCGATGGGCTTGCCCGAAGGGAAAGTTATAGAACAAGCATAAGTTATCCTCCTCAAGCTTGACAAAAATAAAGAGGTACTGGTCAGCAATGACTGGGGAAAAATTGGGAGAAACTCAAGAAAACTTTGATGGTAGCAAGTCGCTCTTGAACATGACACTTTTCCTCCGTACCACAATCGGGTTGGGTTGTTTCATTCACCGGTCACCATGGTCTCGCCATACCATCCATATTTGGGGTAATGCTACTGATCCATCGCATAAGTGTCGCCATATGTTCAAGAGAAGTCGTTCAGAGAAGTCACCTGTGTCCCATCCACTACCATACATTATACTCTTTCATGACCGCCACCCTGAATCATATGTCATTAGATCGTTTTCACCTCCATCAAAATCATTAGCTCCGTTCCGTGTCATCGATGTGGGATTCATTAAGGCCCTCCTTTGACGGATCGCTTCTTGTCGACATCAGCTCATTATCCAAGAAGTTGATCTAGGAACACCCCCTTCAGTACTTTGAAGCTTGCATGCCTCAATGGCAAGTTTCTCACTTCCGGCAATAGGTATACATCAATGACCTTCGACCGAAAGATTTTGCGTGGTGTTCGACGCCAAGTCCTCTATTCACACCACGTGAATTGTACTGCAGTACCTTGAGGGTCATCTTCATTATCGGTGATTCCTCTCGCGCTTGTTAACAGTTTACATCATTGACTGGTAATCAAGCGATGTCTTTCCATGTTCGACTTCAGAACAATTCTCACATGGATCGACTTGTACTTAGAGTGAAGATCGGACGAGATTGAAGACCCCGGATCTAGTTTCATCCATCCGAGCTGCGATATATATTCAGAAAATAAAGACATAGAAATGTACAGCTTTACAGCACAGATAATCATCCTACCAAAAGGATGATGGCTCTATCAGAATCATCAGTCTATCATCAGACGATTGTCTGTTATATGTACATGAAAATGAATTTATAAAGCTGAGCATGGGAATGCCGGCCTCAGCTAGATCATGAAAAAAGTATGAAAATAATGTATTGTATTGTATTGTATTACAGGTCTCCTCCCAACATTGAAAGAACTTCGGATCCTCCTAATAAAGCATTTCACCCGATAAACGGCCTCATACTTTAGGGGGCAATTATTATAGACATTTTTGTGCCTTACAGCTATAAGCATGAAATGTCCATAATCCAAGGGATCCAAAGTGTTATAGACAATTTTGTGCCTTACAGCAACAAGCATGAATTGTCAATAATCCAAGGGATCCAAAGTTCCCTAAACATGATGTTCCTACCCCTAGAGGAACAAGGTCAGCAAACCAACAGCTCTCAGATCAGTTCTCCACCTGAAAACACTCAAAAACAAGCAATCCTGAAATCAAAGCAGGTGCTCCACTAGGTTTCTGCGCTGAAACTCAGTTGCTCCATGGTGTACCTGCGTTGCAAAGCAAGTGGGACAAAGGCCACCTGCGCTGAGCGAGAAGGGACAAGTGGCACAGTGAGTCATTGCTTTGGAATCTTCCAAAAATGACACTTGGATCAGGTATTTCACCTTGTGATGAGTCAAGGCTCTGTTTCTCCAAGTGGAAGCAAAGTTCTCCAAGTGGACTCAAGAACTGAAGATCAACTAAAGATTAACTGAAGAGAGAGAGGACACAAGGCAGCTACACATCAGTTGCAAGCTGACTCATCCTTTCTCAATTCATCTATATATTGAGCTCTCTCCTATGAGCTCAGGAGGCTGGAATTTTGTGCAAAGTAATGATATGTTGTTGGTTTCACTATTGAGTTATTGGGTGATTGTTTGAGAGAGGTGAAGAAGAGCAATTCTTTCTGCTGGGAGGTGTTGCTGGGTTGGAGCCTTCAATGGTTGTAATACTCTCAGAACCTTTATTTCTTCATTAATAAAAGCTATTGAGGTTCTTCTATGTGCTCTTGTTTCAATTATATATTGTGATGATTGCATGTTTGGTTTACACTAATCCATGAACCAGTTATGATTGCATGCCTCTTGTAGTTTCCTTCTTTGTTATTTTGCAGGATCTCATCGTAGCTGGGCGAGCAGAAGAACAAAGAGCTAGGAGCAAGCGGCCAAAGAGAAGAGTTTGGATTCGACATTAAGCGCAAGGCAACGGTTAGTTCTTTCTCCATTCTCTTTTGCTTTCATAAAGAAGTAAACCTTAAGTAGTTTGTTTTACAGTTGTTGCTAAGGAACTGTCACCCTTAGAGTGGGATAGGGTCATCCGAGTCGGATACTTTTCCCTACAACAAACTGGCGACTCCGCTGGGGATCGTATCCGTTTGATTGTGTTTGTAGTATTTTGCTATTCATTTCCTGAACAAAAGAGTACCAAATCGAAAAGCTTTTGACTATATCAAAAGCGAAGTAGAGGGCAGCTACTCTTGCTCATTTTCTGAGCAAATTCATGATTTGAAGAGCTGATCTACAAGGATCCTTGTAAGCTCTTAGTGATAGCTTTGCACCTTCCTAATCATCCCTTTGAGTGTGCTTGACTGATTGCTTCTGATTTGAGCAAAAACCGTGCATTTTTTAGAAAATTATGACCCGGAAACTGTGAAAACGCAATTCTCGTTTTCCAAAGCAGATAGTACACAGGCTACCTGCTTTGCAAAGCAGGTCCCGAAGGGGCTACCTGCGCTGAGAGCCAGTTTGGCTGTGCAGAGCCTGCGTTGGCCCAAATTTGCCTAGTGCATTTGGGGTTTCCTCCTTTCTCTTGCCTGTTTTCACTTAGTTTTGCTGCTAGGTGTTAGTCTTGTGCCTGTTTTGAAACCAATATTACTTGCCATCATTCTGCCTCTGTTATATAACGAAATTGTACTTGTTCTTTGTATTTCTTACTCATTTACAATTTCCCATAACGAAAAGTAAACTAGTCATGCTTTTGGCCTTTTAGATCTGAACCTGTGTTAAGCATTTTGCTGGTCTAAAGAGTTAGCTTGTTTGTTGTCCATAGCTGATTAGTCATTTTACTTTCGTCAGTATGGTTTGATTTCATGTATTTCCAGTGATTAAGCAAGTGAATCTTAAGGTGTCTTTTGATTTTTGGACAAACTTGTTTGTTTTCGCTCTAAATCGAAATCAAAGTTATATAACCGCTTTCTTTTTGTAATCCATTGACATTAAGAAAGGGAAAAGAAAATACATGCATTGTGCATTTTGCATTTGAAAAAGTTTGCATGATGATTTAGGAGAAAGTGCATTAGTTTGTGCTGTATGAACTGTGTGAAAAGAATTTGCCTTTCTTCTCTCTCAGTAGTTAAGATTTTCATCAGTCAAAAAGATTTGAAAAAAGCTTGCTTCTCATCTTAGGCTGCATTTAGGAATTTGTCATATACATCTCGTGGTGAACCTTGAAAGGCAAACTTTAAAAAGATCAACTTAAAATATACTGAATGAACCTAACAACGCATTTGAAACATAACGCAAATATCTAGAGGTCTAGGTAGAGACGTGTTCCGGCGTCGTTAAACATAGTGACTGTCGATCTCTACGAAGGTGGGTGATTCCTCCTGAGAGTCGGTGGCACTAATACGGATTTGTGCTCCCACGTACCGTCGCGTATATATTGGGAGACCCCTATAGGCAATTATCCTTTATCCATAGGAAGCCGTGTCGGCCGCCCTACTGATCGCGATGCAGTGAACACAGCATTCACGAAGATCGACCACCCGTACCGTAAAACGTATTCTGTGGTTTCGCGAAAAGTTTGGCACACCCTCTGCCTAGATCTCCAGAGCAGTTTCTTTTGGCCCTTTTCAAACTCTATAACTGAAAAGGTCCAATCGAGCATTTGTCACTTCGGGCTCGTTAATACATCGAAGGAGACTAGAGTCATCTTTAGCTTTTTCTCGACTCTTTAAACATGAAAAAGCAAAGTTATGTTTAAAAGCGTCTAATAAAATTCATTCAAATCGGAAACACAAATTTCCCCCTTCATATTTTAGTTGATCGAGTAATCCGCAATCGTGGAAGAAAGTCAATTGAATATCCGTCGTTCTCGGAGGCTTGCGAGTCAACCGTCTTTGTCTCCGGAATCGAAAACAATCCGGACAAAGCGAGCTCGTCGAACCAGTTCAAAATCTCCTTTAAAAGTTAGAACAAGTGTTCCAACAACATCTGAGATTCTGGTCACTCCAAACATTTCCGGAAACCCTGCCTCCATAGAAGAAGTTCAATCGCCACAGAGGGACAGTAATACTGATCCTAGTCTGGGGGCAAATACTTGTATGACTGAACCAGTTCCATCTGTAACCGGTCCAGAGAGTTTTGTTCCTCAAACATCTGTCGCGGTCGATACAACCCCTTCTTCGGCACCGGAAATCTTTTACGGACCTGACGGTCTTCCTCTTCCACCTGGTCTGATTGCGATAGAGGAAATTATAGAGGAACCGCAAGTATCCACTCCAATTCAATTTGGAGTAGGGGTCACTCTATTTCCTGCTACAACAGAAGTTTGTCCATCACCAGTGGAAGTTCCTGTAGAATCACTAGGCGATCAATTGGATAGACTAAAAATGACTGAACAACCGTCGACATCTAGGACTGTGTCAAATGACACGGCGACGGCAGAATTACCTGCTGCAAATCCAACAATGTTCGCCGGCATACCATCTGTCCCAACTAGCTCTCAGTCGCTAGAAGGAGTCCACCAAGAGACTATCTCGACAGTATGGTCTGTTCCTGTTTGTTCCGGAGTAATGTCTGGTAACTCTCATGGTGAGACTCATCAAATTGACCCTTTTGGGAATCTAATTAGGCCATCCAGTCCTCCAGGACAATCAATTGCCTTGAGTTCTGGATTGCTACCGTATGGGGGGCAGTATGCCCTTTCATTACCCCCTCCGGGAGGGTACCCATACGGGAGTTCTCAACCTTATTCAAGTTATGGCGGAATTGCAACGAGTAGTTGGGTACCTATGCTATCCCAGCCACCGAGAGTTGTATATTCTATGCAACAGTGTGTACCTGTGACAAACATCCCAACTACACCGGCTATTGTGACCGTGTCGCAAGTTCAAACAATGCCTGTTGTATGTCAACCTCAGATTTCTCAGGTTCTCATGCAACAGCCCCTTGACCCTGCGACCCAACCACAATCACCTACTGGTGGGGCAACACAAGTACAGTTGGGTACAACTACCCCACATCTTGGTCCAATGGTTAGTGTAGCGCAACAACCCATGGTGTCGCAACCGTGGATAATGCAATACCAACAGCCGCAATTCCAACAAGTGTACCAAGGTTCTGAACAGCAAATATTTGCGAATACTGGACAACCATATATTCAAAATGGTCAAAATCAACCACTTTATAGTGGTCAAGTCCATCAACCGTATTCATCATACCAACATCAACTCCATTATGCTGGTATGCAAAGACCGACTGTTCAGGCGATTCCATCGTATCCTGGTTACGCTTCACCTAACTTGAACCAGCAGTTACCATTCGTGGCGACTTTAGAGTTGCCTGATTTACATCGGTTAACCAACGATCCAATTGCTTACGCCCCTTGGTGGCCAGTGATTCCGCACAAACTTCCATCCGACATTCCTAAATTCAATGGAAATCCAGGTGAAGACCCGTCGAATCATGTGATGACATTTCATCTATGGTGTTCGTCGAACACTTTGAATGACGATTCGATAAGGCTTCGCCTCTTTCAGAGGACATTGACAGGTCCAGCGGCAAAATGGTATATAGAATTACCTAGAGCTTCGTTCGACGATTTTGGCTCCCTTGCCACGACATTCTTGACCCACTTTCAATTACCAATAAGGTATGAAACGGGAACAGAGATATTGACTAACTTCAAACAGACAACCGCAACTCATATATCAGATCATATACATGAGTGGCGACGTCGACGAAGAATGGTTAAAACATACGTTCCTGATCAGCTTTTAGCTGAGTGGTTTATAAAGTCGTTACTTCCGGCCATAACAGAAGATGTAGCAAAGGGAGGAGTCGTAACAGAAGAGCAGGTTATCGCTCGTGCACAATACTTGGATTTAGTATACACTCAGTCCGGCACGCTCTATGACAAAATACCAGACGCCCCTAGACCAGAGTTTTCAATCCCTCCTCCTCCTAAATCAAACAGTGACTCTCATGCCGGTGATGGCGTGATTGGCACGGCAAACACGAATCCGAAAAAGACCCAACAAAAGAAGGCCCGTAAGGATTCGAATCAAAATGCGCATGAAGAAGTTCTTGCTTCGGAAGTAAATGCCGTATCGACAGGTAAGGGCAAAGAAACCAATCAACCAGGAAGCAAGAAGAAACAAAACAAAGGGAAGAAGAAGAAACAAGGAGAGTCATCTCCTCGAAAAACTTCTTCAAGCCCTCCTCGAGATAGGAAACCACCTTATGGGTGTCAGATATGTGATGAGGATCACTGGACGAGAGAATGTCCATACAAAGCTGATCTAAAAAGATTCTTAAAGAGTTCGCAAACTCCAGCTGTGTTAACTGATCCGTTTCCCGATCGAAGAAAAAATCTGGTTGGTAGTGGAAATGCTTCACCGTCGCAAGTGCTTATGTTATCGATATCGAAGCAGCAGAATGATGCTTTGATTTCGACAAGGAACAAAGATTACGGGAATCCACAGGTGTCGAACGATAAAGGTAAAGATCAACCTAGCAATTCGACAACAACTTCGGCAGAAGTTGTACCCCCCATCACACATGAATTAACAATAAAACCGCCAAAGGGAGTAGTACACAAGTCGACATTTAATCCTCGTGCCAGAGCGGCACAGCATTATAATATAGTGGAAGATTTGGCGCAATCACCGTCTGCTATGTCGACTCTTGAAGTACTACAAAATTGCCCATCCCAAAGGCAGGCATTGTTATCAGCAATTGGTGGGGTGGATCCTAAAGATTCCAATCTTGTATCCTTTGATCACAAAGGATATGATCCTCAGTTACCAGCTCCACTAGCTTTCCTCGTCCAAGTGAAAGCCCTCAACAAAACTGTTCATCGAACAATTATTGATGAGGGGGCATCGACATGTATTATGTCGATGAGTTGCTGGAAAACTTTAGGATCTCCAACCTTGTCGCGATCATCGACAACATTAAAAGCATTCGACGGAAGGACATATACCCCTTACGATATCCTTAGTAACTTGAAAGTTGAACTAGGGGGCAAAACAGTAGAAATAGATGTTGAAGTCATCGATGGCAATCTTGACTATAACATCCTACTGGGAAGACCATGGATTTATGCCATGGAAGCTGTTGTGTCGACCTATTTTAGGAAAATCGCATTCCCCTTTCAAGGAGAGATTACGATCATTGACCAACAAAATTTCCTCCCTAATGGTTCACAAGTTACAGGAAGCGTTCCTCTGATCCATGGAAGCGACCATTCGTTTCAAAATATCGGAGTAGGCCTACTAAAAGATCCTACATTAATGGGAACTTTCACCCTTCCGCCAACGTTCATTGTGGGAGAAGTGGCGACAGTAGGAACCTGCAATATGATATCTTCCGCACAAAAGATGTCAGAAAACGATATCAGCATGGATCATGCAAAGGTTTTGTCCCCAAGCCCAATGGAAGTATTGTAGCAATCAATTTTCTTGGCCTGGGGGGCAACCCCAAATCAACGCTCATCAAGCGTTTGGATAGATAGGTCTAGAGAATATGGCACCCCTTTAAGTCCTTGGTCGCGAGTGCATGGAACCGACAAAGGAATAGTCCAATCAATGGTAATTGACGGGGCACCATGGAATGATTCCCACCATCGCTCCCTTCTCCCGGGTTGTGGGGAAGATACTCAAAATAACCTTTATCATCCTTCAGTTTTCGATTTTCTATCGAGTACTGTAAATACAGTGGGCAATGAGGATAGTTCTTTTACTATGTCAACCTCATTAAAAAATGAAACGATCCCCTTTCCAGATCTCAATGGTAAACCTTCATTCCAACCAACAAAGTTGAATGCAATGAAGCTTGGGGGGCATGCACCTCGATTTGCGTTATTATGCTGGGGGCATGCAAACATATCATCGAGCAGTTTTAGCAATGTTCATGCTCGTTAAAAAATAAACGCAAGAATCGAGCAGTTTTGTACAGAGTTCATGCTCGTTAAAAAATAAACACAAGTTGTGAGCAATCTTTCCCTACAGTTCAAGCTCATCCAGAAAAAATGAACCGGTAAACAATCTCGAGAAATGTAACCTTTGAAAGCCATATTAAAAACCCTTGGTCGTGTTTATATGCCATCACCTCCATCCGTTCATTTGGCCAATCGTTCACCTCCATATGTTTGTTTACCCATTTTGAGGAACAGCTGCGAAGAGTGATTTCACTTAGCCATCCTTGTGACACTGCCGTGATTGGAGAATTCCAACCTGTACCTGGAATCTGCTGCTATCCCTGTTCATCACTCGTTCCTCAAAAGACGAGTCTTCTTTGAGCTCTTTTCACTGACTCGTAAAATATGAAAAGTTTGCCGAGTTTTGACCTTCCAGCTCGTTAAAGGACAAGAAGAGCTATCCCTCCTCTAGATTTTAATCTTTTTGGACCTGAGGGATTATTACACAAAAAGATCGAGCGCTTGTTTTGTTCGGCTCGTTAAAGAAATCGAAAATTCATCCCTTCTGTATTGTTTTATACTTTTTCGGACTTAAGGGATTAGAAGACGAAAAATGAATTTTGGAGTTAACTTTTCGTACCTTTTCAGACTCTCTAAAAATGAAAAGGACCGAGTTTTCTTTGTCGTTAGACTCGTTAAAATGATTAAATAGCGACAAACTTGTCTTTAGACGAGAACGAGTTTCCCTATCGCTAGGCTCGTTAAAACATAGCGATGGGCTTGCCCGAAGGGCAGGTTATAGAACAAGCATATGTTATCCTCCTCAAGCTTGACAAAAATAAAGAGGTACTGGTCAGCAATGACTGGGGAAAAATTGGGAGAACCTCACAGCATTAATGGTAGCAAGTCGCTCTTGAACATGACACTTTGTCCTCCGTATCACATCGGGTTGGGTTGTTTCATTCACCGGTCTCATAACCATGGTCTTCGCCACACCATCCACAATTGGGGTAATGCTACCAATCCATCACATCAGTGTCGTTATATGTTCAAGAGATGTGGTTCTGTAAAGAGTCAACCGTGTTCCACCCACTGCCATACATTATCCTTCATCCACTTCATGACCGCCACCCTGAATCATACATCACAGTTTGTTTTCACCTCATCACAATCACTAGCTCCGTTCCGTGTCACTGATGTGGGATTCATTAAGGCCCTCCTTTGACGGATCGCTCCTTGTCGACATCAGCTCATTATCCAAGGAGTTGATCTAGGAACACCCCCCTCAGTACTTTGAAGCTTGCATGCCTCAATGGCAAGTTTCTCACTTCCGGCGATAGGTATACATCAATGACCTTCGACCAGAAGATTTTGCATGGTGGTCGACGCCAAGTCCTTTATTCCCACCATGTGGATTGTACTGCCATACCTTGAGGGTCATCATCCTTATCGGTGACTCCTCTCGCGCTTGTTAACGGTTTACATCATTGACCGGTAATCAAGCGATGTCTTTCCATGTTCGACTTCAAGAAATTCTCACATGGATCGACTTGTACATCGAGTGAAGATCGGAAGAGATTGAAGACCCCGGATCTAGTTTCATCCATCCGGGCTGCGATATATATTCAGGACATAAAGACATTTGATATGTACACCATTACAGCAGATGATCATCCTTCTCAAAGGATGATAATTTCAGCAGAGAATTATCAGTCTACAATCAGACGATCGTCTGTTCTATGTACCAAAATGTATTTATAAAGCTGAGCATGGGAATGCCCGCCTCAGCTAGATAATGAAAAATGTATGAAAAATAATGTATTGTATTGTATCTTATTACAGGACACTTCTCAGCAGATTGAATGAACTTCGGATCCTCTCAATAAAGCATTTCACCCGATAAACGACCTCATACTTTAGGGGGCATCTGTTATAGACAATTTTGTGCCTTACAGCAACAAGCATGAATTGTCAATAATCCAAGGGATCCAAAGTTCCCTAAACATGATGTTCCTACCCCTAGAGGAACAAGGTCAGCAAACCAACAGCTCTCAGATCAGTTCTCCACCTGAAAACACTCAAAAACAAGCAATCCTGAAATCAAAGCAGGTGCTCCACTAGGTTTCTGCGCTGAAACTCAGTTGCTCCATGGTGTACCTGCGTTGCAAAGCAAGTGGGACAAAGGCCACCTGCGCTGAGCGAGAAGGGACAAGTGGCACAGTGAGTCATTGCTTTGGAATCTTCCAAAAATGACACTTGGATCAGGTATTTCGCCTTGTGATGAGTCAGAGGCTCTGTTTCTCCAAGTGGAAGCAAAGTTCTCCAAGTGGACTCAAGAACTGAAGATCAACTAAAGATTAACTGAAGAGAGAGAGGACACAAGGCAGCTACACATCAGTTGCAAGCTGACTCATCCTTTCTCAATTCATCTATATATTGAGCTCTCTCCTATGAGCTCAGGAGGCTGGAATTTTGTGCAAAGTAATGATATGCTGTTGGTTTCACTATTGAGTTATTGGGTGATTGTTTGAGAGACGTGAAGAAGAGCAATTCTTTCTGCTGGGAGGTGTTGCTGGGTTGGAGCCTTCAATGGTTGTAATACTCTCAGAACCTTTATTTCTTCATTAATAAAAGCTATTGAGGTTCTTCTATGTGCTCTTGTTTCAATTATATATTGTGATGATTGCATGTTTGGTTTACACTAATCCATGAACCAGTTATGATTGCATGCCTCTTGTAGTTTCCTTCTTTGTTATTTTGTAGGATCTCATCGTAGCTGGGCGAGTAGAAGAACAAAGAGCTAGGAGCAAGCAGCCAAAGAGAAGAGTTTGGATTCGACATTAAGCGCAAGGCAACGGTTAGTGCTTTCTCCATTCTCTTTTGTTTTCATAAAGAAGTAAACCTTAAGTAGTTTGTTTTACAGTTGTTGCTAAGGAACTGTCACCCTTAGAGTGGGATAGGGTCATCCGAGTCGGATACTTTTCCCTACAACACAAAGTCCCTAAACATGATGTTCCTACCCCTAAAGGAACAAGGCTAACAAACCACAGCAATTCACAGAAGTTCTCCACCAGAAACTGCTCAAAAACAAGTCAATTCAGGATCAATTCAGAAGCTCCACTAGCTGCCTGCGTTGAAATGCAGAGGCTACACTGGCTAGTTGCATTGAAACGCGGGTGGAAGCACTACCAGGGTGCGCTGAGCGGGAAATGACAAATGTCAGGGTCTCTTGTGAGAGGTGTCAAGACTGTGGAAGCTTCCAGAATCTTCCTCCATGACACTTGTCTTGCTGAGTTCGACTAAGTGATGAGTAAGAGGCTCTTAGTCTCCAAGTGGAAGTAAGAACTGACAGAGAGAGAGGACACTAGTCAGATCACCAGCTGACTCATCCTCACTCCAAACATCTATATATGGATCTCTTCTCCATGAGATCTGGAGGCTAGAATTTGGTTATTGCAAAGAATTGCTGCTGGTTTGAGATTGAGATCATTGGGTGCTTAATGCTTTGAAGGGAGGTGAAGATAGGAATTTCATTTGCTAGGAGGTAGATGCTGGATTGGAACTCTCTTGGTTGTATCTCCTCCTGAACCTTGTTATTTCATCAATAAAGCTATCTTGGTTTCTCAGATATGCTGATGTGTCTTTGATGTATGATTGCATTAGTATATTTGGTTTACTTCTAATCCTGAACTAGTTATGAATATGAATCTATGTCTTTGTGTAGTGTTCCCTTCTTGTGGTCTTGCAGGAACCTGTTGAAGCTGGGTGAGCGAGAAGGCAAGTAGTTGGGAACTCTCAAAGAGAAGAGAAACCGGATCGAGGGACAAATGGAAGACATCGGTTAGTCCATCCATCTCTCTTCATTCTTAATTCATAAAGGAAGAATACTAGAATAGCTGTTTCTGTTTGTTGCTAAGGCACTGTCACACCTTAGGTGGATAGGATCGTCCTGCATAGGCATTTTTCCCCACAACACCTAGGAGAGTTTCTTGGGTGATAATAGCTCCCATGTCTGCTGTTTAGTCAATTTAACGTCTTAAATTGCTCTACATAAATTATCAATCCGGGTATCGTAAACTGATGAAGTGTGGTGCACTATATGTGCTTAGTTAACCTTTCTCTTACTTCGTTGTTTTATAGTTTATGTTCAACTCTTCCTAAAACTCTGCTTCAAACACATGTGATGTGTAAAGCACGATTAAGAAGTAGTCAGAAATAAGTCCAAAAAGTAATCAAGCTCTAAGGTGACAAGTAAGAAAAACCACTTTAAAGACCAGTTATAATGTTCAACTCTTCCTAAAACTCTGCTTCAAACACATGTGCTGTGTAAAGCACGATTAGGAAGTAGTTAGAAATAAGTCTAGAAAGTAATCAAACTTTTAAGCTTGCAAAGAAAGAGCTTGAAAGAAATAACTTGAAATGAAACTGAAAGCAAAGAACTTGAAATGACTTGAAAGTAAATGACCACTTCCAATGGCACTAGACACCATTCATGCTGCTGCAAATAAAAGAAAAGAAAGTCACTTTTAAAACCAAAGATAAAGATTATCTCTCTCTAACTCGATGCTTCTAAGCACATGTACTGTGTAAAGCACGGATAGAAAGTAGCTTAAGTTGAATTAGAAAAGTGAGAAAAATCTGCTTTAAAGACTAATGATAATATTTTGCTCTTTCTAATTCTCTACTTCAGCCATATGTACTATGCAAAGTATGATTAGAAAGTAGTGAAAGATTAGTCTAAGAAGCACTTAAAACCAAAAATCTACTTTAAAGACTAGTAATAATATTTTGCTCTTTCTAACTCTCTACTTCAGCCATATGTACTATGCAAAGTATGGTTAGAAAGTAGTGAAAGAACAGTCTGAAAAGCACTCAAAGCCAGCTGCAAGTTAGTGATATTTTGATCTTAAAATATAACAATTTATGATGAAGATCATTTATGTGTTAGCAGCTCTTTGAGAAATAAAATTAAAAATCAGCTATAAAAACAAAGGCAGTAGCTTGAACCTGTCAACTTCAAATACCATTAGTTTGTAAAGCAAATACATAAACATAAAAACAAATCCCGGGAGAAAATAAAATGCAATAATTCAAACTGTACAAGGCAGGGGCCCCCTTCTACCTATGAAATCAAAGCATACTTAAAATTGCATGAATGAAAATCTAATCTACCTTACATTCTACAAAGCAATATTTACAAAATGAAATCTAATCTACTTACATCCTAATATGCTCCATGACATCTACTTCACATCTCCTTCCATGTTGAGAACATCAAAGCTTTATTCAATTTCTTCAAAAGTGCAAAGTACAACAAAGCTCTCCAAAGAGAGACTAAAAGAGACTAAAAAGACTAAAGAGACTAACTAATGAAGGAGAGAGATCTCCTATTTATACAAAAAGATGAGAGCCATCTCATTAATGATAATCCATGAATATCTCTCTCTACCTCTAGAGTCCTAATCAAAATAGGAACTGATAAGACACATGTCTTTTAGAGTTACAATACAATTAGGAAATGTGACACATATCCTCATGATCCCATGATTCTTTTCAACCAAATTCGAATTTGGCCTTAGAGTGCCACATAAGGGTCTTCTAGAAGTCTCCTTTCAACCTACACATGTCAACAAACTCAACCCATTTGTTAGGTATAAGCATATGCACATTATTTTCTAATGTTTAACCACAAATTCACTTAAAAGGCTTAGAAATAATAAATATTGGAAAAACATAAAGGTAGCCCAATGATAATGAAAGTGGGATGAATGTGGTGACATAGTAGTGAAATGGAGGTGAAATGGAGGTGATATAATGGACATAATAGCGAAAGTGTAATGCAAATGAATGACATTTTCAAGACTCAACATCTGCTTCGACAGAACATTCGTGTCTGATCCTAAATCCAAAATTACTTGGTCCATCTCATATTCTCCAATTTGCGCGGTTAACCTCATTTCTCTCCCCGTCCTTTCCTTATGTTTTCCAATCTTCTGGACTACGCGTGATTCTCTTGGCGTGGTCCCACCGCATCTGTTAATGAGTTCCTATAGTCATTTTACAGCCTTACTATCACGTAGTAACTTCATGCATGTTTCTAGGAACATCGTGAGCATCGATGGGTCCATCTCTGGCTCTGGTCTATCTTTGCTTCCTGAAGTCGAGGCATCAGCGAAGCTCTTATTAGCTTCCATAAAGGTTTCTCGAGCACGCTCCAAATCAAACTACGCTTCTTTCGTCGGAGCTTTGCGAACCCAAGTACTATATTCTAGTTGTTTTCCCTTATCGTCTCCCTTCGTGATTCCACTTCGAAGCACAATGTTCACATTTGGATCTTCCTCGCGCAGCTCAAACCTCATCATCTATAGGTTCTGAGTTGAGGGAGGTGGTAACGCTCCCTTGTCGCGTATCCTAGCTATCAGCGTAGGATAATCTTCTATCTCATGATCAAACACGGTACAATACAGGCATGATGGATGCATTGGGTTCATACAATCATGGACATAATGTCCTCGCCCTCCGCAATTGTAGCATATTAACTGTCTGCTACCTCTTCCAGGTCCTCCTCCACCTCAGCCCCATCCACGCCCTTGAAATCTGGTTTGCAGCATCCCTGCACTCTGGTCTAGGGGCCGCGTTTCGGCATGAACCATGTAGGTGGGAGTTCTATCCATCATTAACTCATAGCTTCTACAAGTGCGCTCATCGTGTCCCACCAACCTACAAAAATTACAGAACAACTATTGCGAATTTTGTGTATACTTCTGTAGCAAATGGCAATTGTCTGTAGCACACTTTCCACCAATTTGACAAATCGCACACCACAAAGTAGGCATCACGCTAGGTCCTGCTTGTGCTTCTGGCCTTAACAACATCAGCCCTCCTCCCGCAAGGTAATTCGCGAACACTGGGCAGTGGTCTTTGTCATGACCCTGACCTTTGCATTGTACACACCACACCTCTTCACGCACTTCTGGTCGAGCTGTCCTTTCCTATTTCAGACTCTGCATCTTAAGGCATAAGTTTTTAAACTGCGCGTGGATCTGCTGAACTCTCGAGTTAGGATCCTACATTGGGGTCTCATGCAGCCTCATCGCGATCTCTAAAGTGTCTGCCTGAGTCATTAACTTCTATTGCGACAACGCGCTCCTCAAATGTGGCGTTAACGATGCTACAAACTATTCATGGTGTTGTCCATCCATCAGATTCATATTAGCTTCACGAATCATACACTTCAGCCTTTGATCCAGCTCCCAAGGGGTCTCGCCTAGTAGAATTATGATTTCTTTGAATCCAATGATCGACTGTGCTTCTGACTTCGGCCGGCTGAATTCCTTATTTAGTGCAGTTTGGATCTCCTCAATTCCCGCATTCGGATTATCATTTGAGTGCTTAATGTACCAGGTCAGCACGCGGTCTTGTAGGGCGCTAACGAGTGTTTGTTTATTTATATTGTCATCCGTAACTCCCTATGCTTCCCATACAGATTTTACCATGAACCAAAATTGGTTTGGGTCTTCATTTCCCAATCCCTTGAACACAGGAACTTTATCATGCTTGCTATATTGAAGTGCAGTGGTGGTGGAGGTGGTACAAGCGAAGATGGAGGTGATGGTGGTGAAGCTAGTGGTAGTGTGGGTGGGAGTGGTATGCACGGAATTCTCTGCCTTATCAAATGGATCGCACTTCACAGAGAGACCTTCGTGAGCTCTTCCTCGTCCCCTCGCGGAGGTGAAATCAAGGGGCTATTCTCTGGTCCCTTACTTCATTTCTGTAATTTTTTCCACTTCGCGTAGCCCTGAACATCAATGTAACTGCGTAATTCGCTTTTCACACAATATCATTTTAAGCCAAGTATTCAGAGACTTTACGTACTTACCTCACGGTCCTTTGAGAAAGCGTCACTCTGCCTCACTATAGCTGATTGAAGTATCTACCGTAAACTCAGTAATGAATCCTCCTATAATCTGATCGAGACAGTGATCAACAGCCTGTGTGATCTTATCCTCCGATGCTTCCAATCTGCGCACCAATTTTGGAGTCCACACAATAGGACCGTCGAGCTTCCACCTTCCTTGGCTATCTGCTAGCTTTGTGATCCACTCATACAGCTCAGTAGGGAAAGATGCAAAGGATATTTCATGGATCTCTGTGTATAGGTAGCAGTCTAAGCACTCTTCCTTTGATAGTCACAGACTCCTGTTCCCCTGCGTCGCGAATTTGTGAATTCTCCTATCCAACCAACCTTCAATTTCCTTCTTAGTTGGATTCCAATGATATGACATTAGACATCTCTATGCAGATTCCGGTCCCGGAAATGGAACCATTTGTTGGCTTGATGGAGCCTAACCCAGGCTTGGAGTGAATTAGCCAAAAAAATTCCTACACTACTGGCCCTTTCAACATCAGCCCATGGTGCACGGACTGAAGTCTCACTCGAAGCAGTATGGGGGGATGCTGGAACCAAGTTTCCGCACCTTTGAGATGTCTGAGGTGTCGATTTACTCCAATTGTGAATAGCTTCGTGTAGGTCGCTTCGTGCACTGTCCTGATCTATGAGGCCTTCGTAATCTGTTATAATCGCCTTTGTGCAGCCCCCACCAAGGACTAAGGTGCTTTCGCATTGCTAATGCAACGATCTGCGCTATTTTCCTAAGTTACACCACGGATCTTACTTATCTTCTTATAACTATTAGTTAACTTCTCGTAGACAGATACTTTATCTTATGTTCACTTAATCAACACAATCATATAAGTTCGCACATATAAACAATGAAAATGCAATTCATACCCAATATAATCAATGCATAAAAATAGGAAATAGATACACAAAATTGATGCGAAACTCTCTTTATTAATGCTTCAACGATTACAGACTTGACTCACCTTGCGCACTCAGCTGTAGGGTCTGCGCACTCAACTTCAAACTATTAGGCCTCTGCGTACTCAGCTGCTGAGCCTTCTCCTACTCTACAACCCAAAGACTTGACTCTACACTTAGATATTCTGCTATGCTTCTATTCCATCATCCTTAGATTACTACTCCTTAGGTTTTTACAACTTAGAGCCTCACTCTAATTATACAATCCCATTGGTCCGCGGACCATGGGTAGATCTCTAAAGCTGACATTACATTACAAAAATGAGGGTGGACAACCCTATGACTCATTTACAACTTCGTGCTCCGCGCCCACAAAATGCAGAGTCTTTACATTGGATTTAGTCAAAATCTAGGCTTTAAGCCCCAAAACTTCCCTTGGGGGATCTCACAGAATGGTACAATAGTTTGAAACTAACATGTGCATCACATCTATGTTACATGTAGTCGTAATTTCATGGCGAGCATAGACAACTAGGGTAACATATTTGATCATACCAATTGTTTCTTGTAGCAATTTATTGAAACCTACTATCTTCTGGGGGATATCGTCAGTACATTAAAGACCAAGTTCCTCCATGATAATCTTAGGCATGACATTTGGTCCAAACCCTCCATATACTAGGTAATAATGAGCAACTTTATCATGAATTTCATGGACACATATAATGGAGATGTCCTAAAAGGATTGGAAGGAGTGTTAGTAGCAAAATTCGTTTCCTGAGAGGGTTCTTTAGGTTGGATCTCCAAGTAATTGACGGGAGCAGGGACTTTCCCTTCAAGGAATACTTTTAGTTTCTTTTGTTTCTTGGGAATTGTGCCCATATCATGTAATCAAACATCATCCATAATGTTGGCCATTTGAGTTAGAATGTTGAATTCAAGCAACAAGGTTGAAGAAGAAGAAGGAGAGGAATGTACAGTTTGAGTTGAAGTGAAAGTGTTTACATATGAACGGCTATAAGTAGGATGCAAGGAATTTTTAATTGAATGTTGTTTAGAAGATTGTTCTTAGTGGTACGATCCTTATGAACACTTCCAGTTTCAACTTCCATAACATATTCTTCATCAGCTCAATCAAGGTTAACTATGGGAGGGTGAAGCCTTTTACCAAATATTTTCTCCCTGACGCTCTTGCGAATTTGACAAGTTTTCCCATCATGATATTCCTCACGAAAATCACACCATGGGTGAGAGAGAAGAGGAACAATTTGATAGACTTGCTAGGAAGCTTAAGCATGCCTAGATGTGGAAGATTTAGGTTGGGAGTTAAGTCTTCCTTCTTATGAAATCAACATGTTACTCATGTCTTACATGAGTTGTAAGATTGAAGTCATATATGTCTTATTATCTTGACTTCCAATAGATATGTTTGTCCTTTGGAGTTGATCGTCATACTCCAAGCATATTCATAAGGAGGATTCAAGGCTAGTAGCATTCTTATCTTATATTTGCTAGCAATAAGGAGGAGGTAATCCATTGACGTAGTAGTCCATCATTGTAGCTTGGTGGCGGAATTCATAGTTGTAAGTGGACTATTGATGTCATTTGCACTGCATCTTCTTTCAATCTTTTTTGATTTTTATCATTTTGAAATCTATTTTTAATTAACTCATCTTGTTATTATTCATTGATATCAATCCCTTTTGGATTGGAATGCATGGAAATATCCTAAAAATGAAAACAATGTAATGCAATTCATTCTCTCCCCACTTGCCATCAAAAGGAGTCATATAAAATATGTGACCAAGTGGCACAAAGTTATGGACTGAAATATATTCTGCAACAATGCCTAGTTCATGTTACATCCTCCTTTGGGTTTCATTTTTAATCCCTAAAATGTCCTCCTCATTGAGAGTATACTCCCTATAGAGAGATTGGTTGCATCAAGTATTTTTCCATACCAAAGTAAATGTCACCTTTGTTGTAGAATGTTGTTGAAGAAGTAATTCATACACTAAAATCTCTAGGCAATATATTCTCAGACTCTATTTTCTTCATCAAGTGACAGTTTTATTTTAAGTTATGCCTAATGAAATGATCCCCTTCATTGACCAAAATGCTCTCATCTTCAAACATGAGCTTCCTGCAAAAAATATCTATGGTCACATTTTCCACTCTCACACCCATCTTATAATTTTATCCAATAAAATTTCTAACATTTAGGTTATAAGAGAAGCTAGTTTTCATAGTAAGATGAACCTTGCTTTGCCTTGGGGATGCACTGCCCACCACGATTTTGGAAATTTTGCACTGCAGAAGATGCCACATATAAATTAAACTATACCTTAAGCAATTTCTTTATATTGTTTAACTATGTGATACAATTGAATTAAATTCCTATGTACTAAAGTGGTGCAATATTTATAACTTCTTCATTAATTCCCATATTGTGTGTGCCACCCCTCCTTGGGCAATTAACATGTGATTGGCTTTAGCCACATCTGTGTTCGTCACATAGAGGCCATGTGACTG
Organism: Pinus tabuliformis; assembly: GCA_031772625.1. Lineage (NCBI taxonomy): Eukaryota > Viridiplantae > Streptophyta > Pinopsida > Pinales > Pinaceae > Pinus > Pinus tabuliformis. The sequence continues at coordinate 274,947,256 of CM062804.1, read as the reverse complement.
CCATCGCAGCATTGGGATGAGTTAGGATGAGGGGAGGGCCATCGAACGACCATAGTTCTTCTACGTAACCCTAACCCATTTTGGAACCTCATTGTTTAGTCAATGTGCCATTTTCACTATCGTTCTCTCCATCTGATGGCATCATCGAATCACTCTATGTCCATACTCATCATCTGGATTTCTATGGGTGCAAAAATGCCATGAAAACATGCGGACTCTGCATGAGACATTGTAAGTATCCCTTTCTTGTAGTGAAGAGTCATGCAATCGAATCTTTTCGATTAGACAACTATCATCATGCAATTTTTAAGACATAAAACTTTGTTCATGGTCACTTTATTTTTGGTGAAATTCTTAAGCATTTGTCCAAATTATGGATATCTTGAAGCATCGTATCTTTGTAATTGAGTGATTCTCAATACATTCCTCCTCTTATGTCATGGGGTTTGAATCAAAAGTGTAAGGAATAATCTAGTATCCACTAGTGTTAGGAACAAATGATGAATAAAACACTTTAGCGAGAGTGAAAAACTAAGATTCATTTGTATATTTTGTTTCGGAATAATTTTCATGACATATTTCTAGTCTTTTGTCACTTCTTGATGACTTCAATATTATCTATGTCAAAAGGATTAGTTGTTTTCCCACAATATTCCTTGCTCTCCTTGTCAAATTCTTTGTATAATGCATTCAATATTGCATAAGGGTTAGAGGTTGAAAACAATTTCATGACTTCCTTCTTCCACATTTTTCACTCTTCACTTTGACTAGTTTTCATAGGGTTCTCCCACAACTTGGAAACATCATACCACAAGATTGTGTTCTTGAACTCCTCTATAATTTTCTATGTATATTTTGTAGTTCATGTATCCTCACATTGATGCTTCCATAGATCAAATGTTTTCATCTAGGAAGGGCTAATATATATTTCCTATATCATATTATTTAGATTTATTAACATTCTACCAAAATCAAGATAAGTTGTGCATTGTGCAACCTGATTTGTAAAATATTTCCAAGAATTTACATTACAGACTCTTTCTACCATAGCCTCAACATGAAGTTGATCACCTGCATCTAGCATAAAATTTGCAATATTTTGCAACATAAAATGTTGTGGCAAGCTCAAGTCCTTTGCTAATTCCTATCCACTTAGATGTGTGCCAAAGGAAAGAGACTTTGGTCTCTCTGTAATTTTATAAAAAATTTATGAATCTGTCCAGCAATGAGCACAGGCATTTAGGAAGTAAACTAAGATATATGTTTTCCTCCCATAAGTAGGAATTCCTTTCACATATATTGAAGGATAGCCATCATTGGAGCAATGAATTTGTGCTTGCAACTTTCCTCTCCATTTAACCCAAAGAGCCAATCCAAGTGATTGTTGTATCTCCTGGTCTCTCACACCAAGGCCTCCTATGTTGCAAGTTTTTCATGATTGGTGCTCATTGTTTCGATCTTCCGGAGATTGATTAGGAAGAATTGGAACCCTGAAAGAAGCATTATTTTGGCCTTCAGTTTTGAAAGAAACATCCAAGTATATTGCTACAACATTATCAACAGGTCCATCCAAGCATTTTTCTAATTCCATCCCACATTTTCTCTGGTCTTCCTTTGAAAGTTGAATCTTTAGAATAACCCAAATTCAAGCTTCCAAGAGAAATTGGAGATATAATAGCATCAAATATGACCGTAGTTAATTCGATGGTATGCATCTAGTAATGACTAGGTGATTTGAAAAGTATGTCTAAAAATGAAAAGAAGGTATCCATAAAACTTGTAAAAGCAAGGGGGACCCAAAATTTTTAATGTATAGGGTTAAAATTTTGGGTGGTGTTGTAGCGGATACCAAAAATATATGAGGTAAACTCCATTTTAACAAATTCACTAGTTATTCATCATATTTTTTTTGTTTTCACTATTATATTCCTTTGAGTTTATTTATTTGGCAATGCCTTATTTGGCCTTTACTATTTTAGTAATCTAGCTTATTTTGTATTTTTTATCAAAGTAGGGAAGAGTATAGGGGTTTGAAGTTATATAAAGCAATGTGGGCCTTTGAAAGATAAGTTTTAAACTCTCGTGACTTCAATTTCCTAAGGGACATGAATATTTGTATCAAGAGTCTTAGGGATTTGAAAGATGATGTTTCAACCTTTTTTATTTTTCCAATTTCAATGCCTTAGTGTATATTCAAGCATGAATATTTTGAGGCCATTGTTGACATATATGGAATGAAATATTGTTGGAATGACACATGAAAGATGCAAAAGAGTCTTTGGGTTCATTCATAGATAGGATTAATTTAGACAAGTTTACAATAGATTTAGTCTTGTCTTTCCTATATTGATGCCCATATTTATAGATCTATAGGAATTAGTTTCTCAACCTAGGATGAAATTATAATAAAGAAACAATTGTAGTAGATCAAATGAAGATAATAGGTACATTGAATGTTTATATTTCAAGAAAATGGCTCACATAGCTTGAAACTATAATTTCAAGGAAACAATGTTATTAAAGGAAAATTCAAAGGCATATAACATGTAGTAATGCAGCCATTATTAAATATCCACCAAACATTTCCAATGTTGGCACCCTTATTGAAGAAAGGGAATTCTATGCATTATAATAAACCCTCGATGTTAACACAAGAAGGGATTTATTGTAGATATGTATCAGGATGGATGGTTGTCCAAATAATTTTAGGGTGCAAATCATAGGAACTATAATGTTATTAGGATCATGATACATCTAAATGAAGCATTTTGTATGTATATCAATATGGATAGTTCTCCAATAATTTAGGAGATTAGGGAGATGGAATATAGGAACTCAAGAATTTAGCCTGGGAGATTGATCCGAGTTGATTCAACTCCCGGATTTAACCAAGATCTTTTGCATTTATGATGTGATTAGAATTTCATTTAAAAGAGAATAAAGGAACATATATGCATGTTTTAAAGAAGAAGGAACATGACAAGAATCGGCAACATATAACACAAGATGTTGATAACGAAGTTCTTCTAGGAGGGACTACGTCTCGGGGCCCTAGTGTCAAGATGGTGTAGGCCGTTGCATTAAGTGCTGGAAAGAGTGATGATGTACATGCATGTGTTTTCTCTATCATACAAGGAATATGCCCTCACGCAGGAGTGGCTCCAAGAGATGTTGCGCTGCAAGAACTCCCATTCAAAAAAAGGACTCCTATTAGCATGACATCATTTCACGTATGTTGATAATGAGCATCCCGCAAACATGGCATCAAAGGGATCTCAATTCAAACATACATGGTGACACATGAGTATCCTGTCAACATGACGACAAAGGGATCTCAATCAAAACATGACAATAAGTACATCTCACATCAAGAACAAAACAAGATCCCACATCAAACATCAAACAGGGATCTATAAAGCACAATGCATCTCAAGCAAAGAGATAAATAAGTAAATGATCACACTGCATATACCTCACATCAAGGATTTATCTGAAGAAGAGGATGATAAACTGCTAGATCTGGCTGCATCATCAATCTCGTGACGTCAAATCTCATGGAAATGATTGCTCACACATTGAATGCTAACCCCTGCACTCCACTTTTAAAAGTGGCCGAAAATTGGAATGATCAAATGGAAAATCTGATTGCACCATCAGATTTGTGGCATCGAATAGTGTAAAATCGACTGCCAAATTTCTGATTTCTGACAAAGTGAAAATCTGGGGCTATAGGAATCTTTTAGATTCCCCCTAGATTCCTCAAAGATTCCCTCCTCCAGGTCATCTGAAGATTTGTTGCTCAGATCAAAATTATGTCTGTGCCATCAGGTTTGTCTCACTGAGAGGTGTAGGATAGACATAAAGTTTGTCCAATTTGGACATTGCAAAATTTTTCCCCCCTGGAAATTTGGCTCAATCATGGTTCCCCCTGCGCTTTTCCAGGATCATGATTCCCCCTGCAAAAATTAATTAAAAAGTCACCTCGAACTTTGTGTCACGTTCTGCCTTCTAGAACTACGTCATGGTTTCGTTCTTCGTTCCACACCTCCGTTTTCAAATCTGCCTTTGTTCTATCCCTCGTCGTGTTATTTAAGAGGGTTTATATATTTTGTTTTCAGCGGATAAAACAAAGACTAAGCCCGTGGCTCATTGGTGGCAGAGATTACTTAGCCAACGGAGATCTGGGTTCGAATCCATGAAATGGATCACAGACGCATCATGTTGTTTTTAAATAGAGCACATTATTATTTTGGGCGCATTTGGTTTAACCCGTTTCATAAGTTGGGAACCTTACATTTATTGTGTTGTATTTATATTGATGTGTTTGGCATATTAAGTGGGATGGTTGGGCCGCCCATGGAGCAGGCGGGCCATGTGGCCGGGCAGTTTCAATTCTCGTCGGCCCAAATATATATATGGTCGTTGTATGTTGTAGGCAGAGGTTGGGTGGCGGGTCTGGGGGGCGACACACCCTGTTTACTTTTTAATACATGTGGTCATTGGTATTTAATACATGTGGTCATTAGGAGGGTGGTTGTCAGGGGGGTCGTGACTTGTCAGTCCATAAAAATATAAAAATTCGGTTTTATTTGATATGGTTTTTGGTAGGAAGGGTGGTGGGGGTCATGGCCCGCCACCCATTTATAATTTTTTTTCTATTTTTTTATAACAATAAGATTTTTTTGATTTTGTCTAATCTAGGGGATATTAGACAAATTAACGACCCAACAAATTCACCTGCTTTTGGGACGTAGGTTTCATGCCCCGGGGTCGATCAAATTGTAGGATACTTAAACCTGGCCCACAACCCAACTTTGACCAAAACTTTGACTGGCTCTTTCTCTCTCATACGAGCTTGGATTTGAGTGCCATTCACACCGTTGGAATCAGGGTGACGAGCACTTCGATCTAGTGTTGGTTTGGGAACAATCCGACCACTTTGAATTTTGACCCTTTCTGAGTCCTCTAGGATTTCTGCCTATGTTTGGAGCCACCTGGATCAATCCTCCCCACTGAGGAGATTTTGGTCCTCCAAAAGCATGAAAAATAATCTGAAACTTCTTTGTACCCTGTCCGAACTTACAAGTATCTGATATGTCACCCTTCCTTCTCCTTCACCTTTGTCCTTTGGAGCCATAAGCGATGAGCCGACACCTGCCACCTCTACAAACCTGTAGTACATTGTTTTGAAAATTATATGCTTGAATTACATGACCAACTAATGAACCAAGCATCCCATACCTGCCACGAGTTTATAACACATACTCGGCGGTCAAGTTTACATCAAAATGGAAACAATACCCCAGCTACGAAAACAAGGCCAACATATCATTGCTACTTCAACAAGTGATGGAAAACACATCATCACTGCAACACATGATTTACAAAGATAAGGCAAAACACTATTTTTTATTTGACAAGTGATGGAAACACAACATCACTTTCAAAGTGTAAAATGCAACACAAAAATAAAACCAGACATCATTGTTGCTTAACAAGTGATGGAAAACACATCATCACTTTTACATCTTAAAATGCAACAAATGATTTACAAAAGCACGACCATAACAAGCTAACATATCTAGAAACCATTTTTCACTTATCAATGTGAATGGGTCATCTCTCTGTGGTGGTTTTTCTTGTCGAATAACTGTTTCACCTGGTTCATGCACCAACAATTTGTTTGTAAGGCGTTGCTCTAGATGGAGCCTCCAACGAGTGGCTCTTTGATGGCCACCTCTATTGCAATGACTGCAATACATCTTCTTCCTCCAGATCTTCTTAACATGTTTCTTTACATGTTGTTGAGAGGGTCTTTCATGCCTCCTCCTTTTGTGTGCTACTATTGTTTTCCAGCACTCAACAAATGTATGGTTATGTAATCCACAAAAGGTACATGTTTTTTTATTCCATGATTTAAGTTTATCTTTAACAACATGATTATAATCAAAATGAACATTCACATATCGAGACTAGTTATACCTTTCCTTGTTGTCTCTAGTGTCATTATGGTGATGAGATATTGCCTCAGCTCTTTACCTGCAATTGGAACTGCCATGGGATGATGGTGATGTGTTCCCATCATTCTCTTTCCTCAACAATTTCGATGATGTCTCAGACGAATCTGACACCTTTGAGCATTCTCCTTTAGTGTATCCCAAGCTTGCAAATCGAGTTTTATGCACAACCTCCAATGGTTGAGTTATGCCTTGGTTATTAACACCAAGCTCTTTTTCCTCCTTGTGCTTCATCCTGGTAAGGAGCCTCATGTTTGTCCCTGTAATTAGGATCTCCAAATCTCGAACAGAAATCATACTATGTGAAGGTGAAACTGAAAGGAAATCAACATCTCTTACCTCCACTGTCGAGTTGGAAAGAACTGATGAGGGCTTCTCATCATCTGTTGTTGGTAGTTCACTTGTTGTCGTGGCGCACTCCCCAACTTCCTTTCTGACATACCCAAGTCCTACCTGACAGGGTAATTCCTCTACTTTGATGGGGTTGACAAATGCCTTGGCCATTAATGCCCAAGACTTTTCCTTCATACCCCATTTTCTTCAAAAGTTTGGAGCCAATTCCTATGGTATGATTTTCAAAAATATTGAAATCATCATCAAGAAACATACATGAATTTGGAGAATTACTTTTTACCTCACATGGGTCACGTTGCAGCTTTTCCAAGGCCTCGCCCTTAGCTTGCATCTGTTGTAGCAAAATTTAGTTTTCCTCTTTCTCTTCATGTAGAAGCATATTCAATTCAACGTTCTCTGTTTGAAGATTCTGGTTGTTATGCTTCAGTCCTTCTAGGGCCTCTTCTATGGCTCGTAACTGAAGCTGCAATTGCTCCTTTTCCTCTGTCACTTTTTGTAGAGCTTCATACATTATTTCCACCTTTTGGGAAATTCTGAGCATGGTCTCGTACATCGCTTTGTCATCCTCCATCGTTTCACATTCCATTGTTCACACTTGTAATTCACATCCACGCAATGACTGCTCTGATACCAAACTTGATCCGAGTTGACTCAACTCCTAGATTTAACTAAGATCTTTTGCTTTCGTGATGTGATTAGAATTTCATTTAAAATAGCATAGAGGAACATATATGTATGTTGTAAAGAAGAAGGAACATGACAGGAATCAACAACATATAACACAAGACGTTGATAACGGAGTTCGTCTAGGAGGGACTACATCTCCGGGTCCCGGTGTCAAGATGGTGTAGGCCGTTGCATTAAGTGTTGGAAAGAGTGATGATGTACCTACATGTGTTTTCTCTATCATACAAGGAATATTCCCTCACGCGGGAGTGGATCCAAGAGATGTTCCGCTGCAGGAACTCTCATTTAAAAAAAGGACTCTTATCAGCATGACATAATTTCACGTATGTTAATAATGAGCATCCTGCCAACATGGCATCAAAGGGATCTCAATTCAAACATACATGGCGACACATGAGTATCCCGTCAACATGACGACAAAGGGATCTCAATCAAAACATGACAATAAGTACATCTCACATCAAGAACAAAACAAGATCCCACATCAAACATCAAACAGGGATCTATACAACACAATGCATCTCAAGCAAAGAGATAAAGAAGTACATGATCACACTGCATATACCTCACATCAAGGAGTTATCTGAAGAAGAGGATGATAAACTGTTGGATCTGGCTGCACCATCAATCTCGTGGCGTCGAATCTCATGGAAATGACTACTCACACATTGAATGCTAACACCTGCACTCCACTTTGAAAAGTGGCCGAAAAATGGAATGATCAAATGGAAAATCTGATTACACCATCAGATTTGTGGTGTCGAATAGTGTAAAATCAACTATCAAATTTCTAAATTCTGACAAAGTGAAAATCTGGGGCTACAGGAATCTTTTAGATTCCCCCTAGATTCCTCAAAGATTCCCTCCTCCAGGTCATCTGAAGATCTGCTACTCAAATCAAAATTATGTCTGCACCATCAGGTTCGTGTAGCTGAGAGGTGTAGGACAGACATAAAGTTTCTCCAATTTGGACACTGGCAAAATTTTTCCCTCTTGGAAATTTGGCTCAGTCATGGTTATGCCTGCTCTTTTCCAGGATCATGGTTCCACCTGCAAAAATTAATTAAAAAGTTGCCTCGAACTCCATGCCGCATTCTGCCTTCTGGAACTACGTCATGTTTCATTCTCCATTCCACACCTCCGTTTTCAAATCCGCCTTCGTTCTCTCCCCCATTGCACTATGTAAGAGGGTTTATATATTTTGTTTTCGACGGATAAAACAAAAACTGAGCCCATGGCTCATTGATGGCGGAGATTACTTAGCTGGCGGAGATTTGGTTCGAATCCCTGAAATGGAATAAAGGCACATAACATTGTTTTTAAATAGAGCATGCTATTGTTTTTGGCGCATTTGGTTTAACTCGTTTCATAAGTTGGGCACGTTACATTTATTGCGTTGTATTTATATTGATGTGGCTGGCTTATTAAGTGGGATGGTTGGGCCGCCCGTGGAGTGGGCCGACCACATGACTGGGTGGGTTCAATTCCCTCTGGCCCAAATATATATATATATATATATATATATATATATATATGGTCGTTGTATGTTGCAGGCAGAGGTTGGGTAGCGGGTTCGCCGGGGGTGGCCCGCACCCCATTTACTATTTAATACATGTGGTCGTTGGGAGGGGGTCCAGTGGGGGTCATGGCCCATCGGTCCATAACAATATAAAAATTTGGTTTTATTTGATATGGTTTTTGGGAGGAGTGGCGGGGGTCATGGCCCGCCACCCATATATATATGTGTGTGTATAACAATAAGATTTTTTCGATTTTGTCTAATATAGGGGATATTAGACAAATTAACAACCCAACAAATTCACCCTCTTTCGAGAGCTAGGTTTCATGCCTCGGGGTCGGTCAAATTGTAGGATACTTAAACTTGGCTCACAACCCAACTTTGACCAAAACCTTGACTAGCTCTTTCTCCCTCATACGAGCACGGATTTGAGTGTCGTTCACACCGTTGGAATCAGGAAGATGAGCACTTCGATCTGGTGCTAGTTTGGGAACAATTTGACCACTTTGAATTTTGACCCTTTCTGAGTCCTCTGCGACTTCTGCCTGTGTTTGGAGCCACCTGGATCAGAGATACACCTTTATGATAGTTACAAGTCAACTTGATGGAACTCTACCTGGTCCAATAACTATTTTTTCAATTGCTAACCAACATAATTTTTCTTTCTTTATTATGTTTTAATTTCAATATCGTATGGATTAAGACTCAGTGTTAAGATATAAAATTTACACTTGCCATTTAATCACATTATGTTATGTTTACTTTCCCATTTTTAAAGCAGTTTCTATTTATAAGTGCACATAAATTTTCTTTATCACAATGATATAAAAAAATAAACTACATTGCAATAAATGTACTAGTTATTCACTTATAATATCATATCATATAATTATGAATATCTTCCCTTTATCTTAGTTATATCATTAAACCATATCTAATATTTCCTCTTCTTCTCCTTTTATATATCTAATATTTCATCTTCTTCTCCTTTCATATGATAATTGTCTTACACTTAAAAATCTACCACTTGATATTTTATGCACTTATTTACCCAAATATACTAAAAAAATAAGTAAAAATAAGTACCATAGATAAGAAACATTTAACCCTTACTTTCACAATCCAAGTCATACACCCAAAATATCCCTCTACTTCTAAAATTAAGGATTTCTATAGTAACCCTTTACACCTACTCAACATTGTTGCTACTAACCACTATACCAATATGTCATTAAAATAAATATAATATCTAATTTTAAAACTATTGTATTAATATGCCATTAAAATATAATTTTCAAAGTTCATGGATAATGAATACAACGCTAATTTTGTGAAAGCAATTTCTAAACAATAATTTAAATAATTGACATTATAAAATAAATTTCATTATAAGAAAATTTCCCTTTGGGAATATATGGTCCATATATTTCTAAATTGGACTATATGAGACACTAAAAAGGGGATTACTTCATGGGGAAGAATGTAGATAAGAAGTTCCATTCAACCTTTTTTGTGATGGACTTTTACTAAATATTTCATTGAATGTAATAGCTTTTTCGTGTAATTGCATTTTTAATGATATTAGTATAGGATTAAATTCTAGTGTCTAAATATATATGGTAATTATTTATGGTTTAAATTGTGATTTTAAATGTTATATAGAGCCTATAATTTAAATTTGCAAGTCTAAAAGAATGTTGGATTTTATTTAAAATTGATATATATATAAATAATATGATCAAAATGTAAAACATGATTTAACTGTAAAAATTTATTTTTTCCAATAAATTTTTTAAACAATATATAATATATAGTTTACATTAAAATAGTTTATATAGTGCACCATATTTTACATAATATGTGCATTGAGACATTTTATCTATGGACTACATTATCTACATCAAAATAGTTTTTCATTATTAATATATTTAAAGTATTAAAATATTTTATTGATGACGCACATTTGTTTTTTAATTATTATGAATATTTTTTAATTTCACATATTTATTTTATATTAAGAATTGAATGAATTACATATCTCTCTTATTAGTCCTTGGTAAGGCAAGACTCTAGAAATTTGTAATGACCACTATTAGTTTAGGATTGATTGTTTTGACCAATATTAGTTTAGGATTGATTGTTGCAATTTATAATGTTTAACTTTGAAAAAAACATTTGTTTTTTAATATTAAAAAAAAATCCAAACATTTGATTGGACTATAACATGAAGGTCTTATTATAGACTTTACAAAATACAATGCCATGTGGATAATGCTTTAGATTTTTTTCTACCATATTTTTTTGATATAGTTGCAATATTCATGTTATGTTTTTAGATATTAGTATAGTGATTTTTTATTGTGAAGTTTTATAGGAAAACCACCCAAAATTAAAATCTTTGGAATAGCTATATTAATATCAATTATTTCCCACCATAATTTAAGAAAATATTTGCATACAAAATTGAATAAAACATAAATAAATATACTTACCACGAGTTACTGCCCACAATTTTTTATGTGTTCTTTAACAATTTAATAAGTCGGAGTACAAATGTAAATGTGCAGAGTAATTTATGCAAGTCCTTGTCTCTTAGTAGGGAAATAACTGGCAATTACACCCAATGTTGCAAAGGAAATGTCGTAAAGCAATAACATATAGCACTAATTGATACTTCTTTGACCAATGTAGAAAACAAAAGAAAATGACCATGCTACAATAAAATATTACTACAATACTACTTCGTAGAGCCTTACAAATCATGAGGCTTGTGTTCAAGTAAAGACCTTGTCTGATTATGCCAACATGAATGCCTCATAAATAAAGAAATAAATCATTTCTTTTAGTACAATTTCTCTATATTTCTTCTTGATCACTTCATCCTTCTATAGAGAACCTTAATGAGTACAAAGCAAATTTTTTTATAGTTTGAAACATGTGTCTACAACAGACTATAACAATTTTGTAAATAAATTTTGAATTTCCATGTGAATTAAGATCCACCCTTATAGAACTACACATATCTCCTATTTGGAAATTGAACCCAAGAATAGCATCAACTACACCTCTTCTTGAGAAAATTGCATGTGTTTCTTATCTGACTGTTGACTTACCTCTATATTATTTCCTTCATGATCCTTAAAACTATTCAAATGATCACATTTCTCTTTACCACTAATCTCCTTGTTGTATGTCATGTTCTTGTTTTAATCCAATAAATTATGCTCAAGAAAATATAACTCATGTCATGTACTTGAAAATAATGTAGAGATAGCTCAACAACATTTAAACTATTTTATCGTGAAAATCAAGCAAGTGAGATCCATAAGCACCATACTGAAAATACTACTTCGTCTTTACATCAAAAGACCACAGCTCACCTTCGTTTTAAAATAATGGCCCCAAAATTTATATCACCTACTCGTCTATTTGACTCTTAAAAGCATGAAAAAGTTATTATATGTGTTCCAAATAGATTGAAAAGTGATCTAGTAAATCGTAGGTGACAAAAAAAAATGTTAAACCATGAAATTGGTTCCGCTTTCTTAATCTATATTTACCATCTAAGGACAAAAGAAATGAAAGAGGAAAGTTGAGAATGAAAAAAAAAAAAAATACTAAGGTGTTAAATTCAAAACAATAGTAGATGAAAGGTAAATTAGCCCACATGAATTTTTTCTCAAATGAATTGGTGCATTCCTTTATAATATCAATTATATTAATAGTACAACTACAAAGTTTAGAAAAATTAGAGACATGAAAACAAAATAGATACTCAACATTTTATATATCTAGCATAAAACAGATAGGGCCCCTAATATGGGCCATTCAAGAGAGCATGCTTCATCCAATCTACAAAGCCATCATAATTTAATTACTCGAAGGCATTTTGTTGTGTTTCTTTGTTCCAACCAATCTGCGATAATTACTCCTTAGGGTGAGTATAGGTGTTGAAAATGTTGGAAATGAAGTTGTTGTGCAACAGGTCGTTGACATCATCCTTGTTCATGAACTACTAGGAAATCAGTTTAGGAGTTATAGGCCTCTTGTATCCCAAATCTTCGAGCAAATGATCAAAGCTAGAGTAACCACTTAGGTCATCATACAATTCATCGAGCAGATTTTCGATGTAGAGTAATTATTTAGGCACTTGCCAATGTTAGTGCTATTGCCCGCAACACCATAATATTAAAAAAAAATCCGAGATATTGGTTGTTTCATTTGAACATAAATCGAAAATGTACCAAAGATCTAAGTTGCCATATGGTAAAGCACAAAAACCTTCACAGAAACATAAGAACCAGCGAAAATTATATAATGAAATCTACCGCCATCACCTGGTCCCTTTATCATTCTCACACATGCACACTTTTCCTCAACTTATAATCACCCATCGTAGCTTTTGAAAATATCTCAACTCAGACTTTGAATACAGTTGCAGAGGACAACAATTGCCCCATTTAAGAGATTCAAACCAAAATCCAAAGATTCTATAATGGTGGCACAATGAATGGCTTGGAAACAACGTAATGGAAAGGAATAATGTTCTACATTCCATGCTCCATACATACATTATATAAGTTCAAAAAATATTATAATAATGAAATTAACATAGTTCAAATGCATAAGATATTTACAAATGTGATAAAACCTGTAAAAGAATATTTTCCAAAGAGTTATTAGTTGTCCAAAGCCGCATGTGCGATATGAACATAAATCTAAAATGTACCATAGATCTAAGTTTCCATATGGTAAAACCAAAAAACCTTCAGGGCAACATAAGAACCAGCAAAAATGATATAATGAAATCCAGCGCCAATGCATCGACTCTATATCATTCTCCCACATGTACAATTTTCCTCAACTTATAATCACCCATCATAGTTTTTTATAATAGCTCAACTTAGACTTTGAATAGAGTTGGAGAGGACAACAATTGCCCCATTTGAGAGACTCAAAGCAAATCCAATGATTCTATAATGGTGGCACAACGAGTGACTTCGCAACAACATAATGGAAAAGAAATCAATTTACAATTGTGTTGTGGGATCCAACGACCGAAGAGTTTTCAGTTGTCTAACATTTGATCTGATGTTATAGACCAATGTACAGTGGCAATTGGGGGAGTTGTTATCCAAGAGGTACTCCTTAAGGTGTAATTATTGTATAGGAGTATAACCAATTACCTATTTTTTAACAAAATCCTAAATTTTAATTTCACGCTTTCTCAAAAGCGGGTAATTTTTTTTTATTGAAATTGAGTTAGCTAACTAGAAAGTTAAATCAACATCAAATATTTCCAAAAGTGAAAAATGTGAGAAGCCTTGATACAAAATGAATAAATAATAAATACAAATCCCATTAAACTTGGATAATTATGTCAAGTTTAAATGTTGGTCATTAATATGGCAACATACCATTTGAACCCCATATCAAAGTACAAAAAACCTTGACTTAAAATGTTAAATAAAACTCACATTCTCCTATCTCACAAACTTATTATTGAATTTAATATATATTATTGTATATACTTCCTCACTTCAAACTACTCTCTATTTTATTTTAAGCTAAATATTGATATGCTTCCATAGTTTTAAACCTTATATTTATGCTTCCTTTATTTTACATGTCTTCTTAATGATTTTTATTAAATATTATTTAATAAACATTTTAGATTAACACAAATAAATTACCAATATTTATAAAATAAATATTATAATGAATAAAAGCATCTAGCGATTGTTCAAAAAAGAAACCATAATACAAGAAAAATATGAGAAACTTGCACTTACCCCATCAAATTACAAGACCAATGTGATCAATAGAATTATCCTACGGTCAAATAGATGAAAGCCTCGTCAATAAAAAGTGTAACCAAACTTCACTAACCAATCATCTACAATTTATTACAACTTATTAACCTATTGACAACCTTTTAGCCATCAATCAACTAAATGAACTTAATAATCATTTCAATACTATGGATTCTCAAAACCATGGGTCATTTTTATTTTTATTATTAATTTATTTTATAGCCTGTTATTTTATTTTATTATTTTTATTTTATTTTGACCTACATTACATTATATTAATATTTTTTATTTTAAATATGTAATTTGAGTTAGTTAAAATGTTAAATATTATATTACAACTTCTCTACCATATTGGGCCACAGAGCACCTCTGGGCACAATAAATTTTATTATATACATAGCTTGTATATTTTAGAGCTAAATCTAGTATTCACTTTTTGGTTAGGTATTGTGATTCTTGATATGACTAGCAAGCCTAACCTCTAGTTGTATTTGCCACAATCAAGAGGTATCTAACCCGCCATCAAAATTACCTGGGGATCACACCTAACCCGAGCCACACCATCCCTTAGCATGGCTAGATTTTGCCTATAAAGTTTGAAATCAATGACCTTTTCACCATGGAGTGTCTCAATAGAATACCCTCTCATCGTCTATTCTACACCTAATCTAATCTATAATAATATTCTCTTGAAATAATGATAAAAAAATGAAAAGGAAAACTTTAATTATTTGTCTTATAGTATAAAATACTTATTAAAATAAGCTTAGCATTTCCTAACTCCTTGCAACTTTATAGTTAGTTAAGTTATTTTTTAAATAAATAGAATATGAAGAGCAACATTTTTCAGTATTTAAACAAATATATTTAAAATTGGTTCATATATCTTCTCATTGAATTTGATACAACTATGATAATATTTTTAATTAAATTTATAAATTATGAAAAATTATAGAAACGCAAGATATATGGCCCAGGATTGATCCACAACCTCCACCTTGTTGAATCGAGGGGGAGGAGTCACCATCCAACCCTAAGTTTGATTAATATTTCTTTGTCATGATTATCCAGATAATGATAGTTCTCATGTGGCATTCATTACAAAAACATGTCAAACATAGAACTTCTTGAAGGATCCATAGTAATGTCTGAGGCAAGCTATGTTTTTTCCATCCATAAAGTGTTCAATTTAATCCCCCCTCTACCATAGTGATGTCTGAGGCAAGCTATGTTGTTTACATCCATAAAGTGTTGAGTTTAATCCCCTCTCTCTATGCTTCCTACATCCAAGTAGCTATTATCGTTTCCATTTTCCATAAGGGGCAAGGCCAGGTATTACTGCCCTGGCTTCCCCTAATAAGCCTATCCTTTGGTACTCTATGATTTCACTGGATGAAGACCAAGAATGCTTTTGTGGGATGGAACTGAATAAATATGGGTGATTTCATTATGGGTGGTGGATCACACCTATAGTGAGCTCCTACAGTGTCAACTTGGACAGAGCAAAAGTGTGGATTCAATGCTCCTCTTTTGATGGTATTTCTCCAAGTACCCTCATACGGAGACTAAGGAAAATTCCTCCCATTGTAACATTTTTTCTTAGTCCTATGGTTGGCTTGGTTCACACATCCCTACCCATCTTCATAGTTTCAAAGAACGCAAATATTTTTAACTGCCCTATGGCAACAAATTAATTCCATTCCTGGAACTTACATTCATTGTATGCAATCTATATGTATCACGAGACAATAGCTAATTCATATGTCAAAATTGTTTCTAATGTACTTCCCTCACATAATCGTTAAAGCATTAAACTACAATGATGTTATTATTTTAATTGAATGCACTCATATCTCCAAGAGGCAGACATTTAATAATTATTTGAGATTCAATTAGATCCATCTAGACATTGAGAGTCCAAAGTTCCAAACCATTGATCATACCTAACCTTCCTACGACAGTGGCGGCCCGCCATGTTCCCTCTCCTAACTCACCAACCCTATCCTTACCTACTCCATGTCTTCTAAATTTCCCAACCAAT
The DNA here is from genome assembly GCA_031772625.1 of Pinus tabuliformis. Classification (NCBI taxonomy): domain Eukaryota; kingdom Viridiplantae; phylum Streptophyta; class Pinopsida; order Pinales; family Pinaceae; genus Pinus; species Pinus tabuliformis. Next base: position 274,930,825 of record CM062804.1, on the reverse strand, counting down.
CACAAATATTAATAACAATATAAATATGACGAAGACTTAAATACAACTATATTTCTCCAGCCTCTAGAGTTTTGGTGTTTGGAATCGATTTATAGGTAGTCCCACCCGTGTTGTTCTAATGGAACCAAAATGGCAATGGAGTAATATATATTTCTTACATGATCTTATAATTTGATGGTTGTAGTCATTCGATATCTCAAGTGTGATGGATTGTTTTCATGATGTGTTGTGGATGTGGCCATGGAAACAAGAGGAACCCTTATTTCTCTTAGACTCTATAGCATAGAAATAATAAAATCAATCAAATTTATAGGGTTGTTGACCACCACTAGTATATTTTCCATTTCATCAGAAGAAGCGGTACCAGTACTACCTCCAATATTTAATAATTCAAATATCACCAAGCTATCATCGCCCTCACTACCTATGGAGCCCTGTTGTTAGAGGCTTGTGCTAGTGGTTGCACCCTCTTGAGATTCGTGCAGGGTTGTGTTGGTGGTTTTACCCTCCTGAGATTGAGCACGTGGGAGCTTATTCAATTCCGATTCCAACTATTTATTCCTCTCTTCAAGTTCTTCCACCCGTGATTTGAGACTAGTTAAATAGTCTCTTGTATACCCCAATATGGAAGCATTGTCTTTCTAAAAATATATTAATAATAACAAATAATTTTTTTGTAACTACTTCTAACTTAAATATAAGAGAAGAATGATTGGCTATTATATATATTTTCAATAGCTATAGAGATTAAATCCAAAGGTCAATGGATGGCCATAAAACTTCATTTCATTACAACAACAACAACAACAACAAAAATCATGGAACATACCCTTGTGCCATGAGGGATGAATGGACACAATGCATCAAATCTCTACTTCAATTTCTCCCTCCTATGCTCAGAAATCAGATGATGAAACTGACCGCTAGAAACCATTCCCCCTGGTGGTCTTTTGCTCCCAGACATTGAGATTTTTCCCAATCTTTCTACAAGAATATTCCTCAAGAATTCTAGGATTCTCTTTAATATGTACTGATCCTCAGCCACGAGTTGGCTCGACGTTTTTCTTGGCAGTCTCCATATGTCAAATGTGTTGTCCTTGATGGAAACCTACTTTATGAGTTGTCCTTGATGACAAACTACTTGATGATTTGTCCTTTGATGGATACCTACTTCATGAAGATGTAAACAAGATGTGTCTATAGATGTGACAAAGGCATAATAGTTCAGAGGTAGAGGAATGATAAAGTTAAACTTGCAAGAAGTATACACAGGTTTTGTTAATCAAAGACGTGTACACACGTGAGTATGAAGAAGCAAAAGTGCTACAGTTTTCGTACCATGGTATTCTAAATAACAAGGGTACTTACCATGGTATTTCCCTATGGTATTGACCCAGTAGTAGATGTTTTGATCCCGTCTAAGAAAACCATCAGCTGGAGTATGATTTTGAAATGTGCTATTGGATAAGGGCTAAGCTATATATGGAGATGAAGATCAAAGTGACAATCGTTGTGCAAGTGATGAATATCTTATGAATAGTTAGATATGAAGAAAATATGCATGTAAGGGGTTGTTAATGTTTTGCAAGATATAAAATAAAGTATGCACTCAAGAATTTGATGATGGATAAGATCCAATAGATTTGAGATGAAAATCATGTTCATGATTTGATTTGATTAGTGTCGATAGTGTCTTGACGCATGATTTTTTTTGTGTATGTTGAGATCTAGGTATATCTGAAGTTTTGTGTTGCATCGAAGGTCTCAATAAAAAATCACAGATCTATATGCAGGTTTTGTAGCCTGCAAGGCGCATACACACGTGAGTGTGATACTGGTAAATTGGGTACATGCGGGTTTGTCTCCTGAAAATCATGTATACACGTGGATATGCTTTAAGGAAAGTGCGTACATAAATTAGGGATTTGATGAAAAGAATGTCTGATCAATTTAATCAGTCTTGTTGTCTTTCTCTTGTCCATTAATGAAGTTTTCTTGATAACTTGGGCTTAAATAGTGATGTTTTGATTATGAATTAACTGATTGAAGAATGATGATGATACTTGTTGTTTTTGAATGGAGATCAGTGAAGGTTCTGTGGTTGTTTCAAAGTGATGCAGTGAATCTATATATGATTTAGTATTTATTTCAAAGTGACAGTGGTTCAGATTTCATGATTCATTGGTTCAAGATATGTACATGGGTATGCTTCATGAAAAGCGCGTAAACACGCGGGTTTTCTATTATAAATTAGCTAGCGTATATATTTTGACATATTGCTGATCAGGGTTTATAGTAACAAAATCTGGTTTATGTGATGTGCAGTATGTTGAATTGTATTCTGGTTACAGTGATCCGACTGTTCAAGTCGTTTAAGTTGATTGATTTTGGTTTCAATTGATTATGTTGATTCATCGATTAATTGGTTCTGTTGGTTCAGTGATTGGTTGGTTCAATGGTTGAGTTATAGTGATAAGGTTCAGTTTTGATATTTGGTTTTGAGCTTAAATATTGGTAGTGGGTCTAGTATGAAAATTTGATGAAACGTGGCCTACAAGTTTTGATGTGTTGAAGTAGGTGGATCCAGTATGCAAATTTCTGAAACGTGGTCCCCAAAGGTGTTGAAGGTTGGAACCTTCAATGAGGGAGTTTAAGCTTCCTTCTAGTGGTAGCTGGTAAACGAGATCAAGGGGTTGGAGCTCCCTTCCAGTAGGAGATGGAAAATGAGCGAAGGTTGTAGCCCTCTTTAGGTGGGTGCATGTGTACTGGTATGAGTTTATGCCAGTACAAGATTCAGGTGGTTGGAGCTCCCTTCCAGTACGAGCTGGAGAATGAGCAAAGGTTGTAGGATTCTATAGGTGGGGTCTACGTACTCGTTCGAGTCTACATCCGTACAATAGTGTAAAATATTTTATTTATATTAAAAAGAATATAGAGACGACAACAACAGGTGGTTGTTTTCCCACATTGAGTTTCCACCTTAAATCTTGGTGTTCATGTGTGTGTATTATGTGTGATAGTTTATTTTGTTCTTAGTGCACATGGTTACTGTCTATTTAATGTTCAATGAAGTATTGAAGCATTGGCTCAAGATAAACATAATATGAATTAACTGAAAAGTAATTTTACTGGATATACGCTAGTTGTATTAATAACAATCGTCTACACATTCAGGTTCCCTTTAGTAAAGTCGCGTACAGAAATCAAGATATGGATTTTAAAGTTTTAATGATTTGAAAATATTGATTCAACCCCCCTCTCAGTATTTATTCCAGCAATTGGTATGAGAGCAGGTCCTTTGGTAGAAGCTTGATCGCTTGAAGGAGATCTGTCAAGATGAGTAGTCACGAAGGAGTATTTTCTATCAGACCTCTTATATTTAATGGAACTAACTTTGGCTTTTGGAAAGTTAGGATGATAGCATACTTGTAGGCACTAGGAGCTTATGTATGGGAAATCATTGAAAGTGGATATCAGTATCCAACCTCTATTCCTTCAAATAATGCAGGAAGGAAACATATGAAACTAATGCAAAAGTTCTAAATGCCATCTTGGGAAGTCTGGTCAAGTCAGATTTTGTGAAGGTAATGCAGCTGAACATAGCAAAAGGAATGTAGGATAAGATTATCGAAAGTTATGAGGGCGACACCAAGGTAAAAAGTGCTAAACTTCAAACATTCAGAATACAGTATGAGACATTGAAAATGCATTATGATGAAAGCATTGCAAATTTTTTTCTTAGAGTAGATGAAATTGTTAATTTCATGAGAATTTTTGGTGAAGAAATAAAATATGCTACTATTATTGAAAATATTTTGAGATCTCTAACTCTGAAGTTCGACTCCAAAGTCTCTGCTATTGAAGAAATTTAGGATCTAAAAAGTCTCGCATTTGATCCACTCCATGGAATACTAACAACATTTGTGATGAGGAAAGGTGGTCCTTCAAACATGAGAGAAGTAGCCTTCAAATCTACTGCAAAAGGAAAATAAAAGGAGGGATCAAGTTATGTATCCGAAGAAGAAGAGGCAAACTTCGTAAAGAAACTCCAAGTGGGTATAGGAAGATTCAGAGATAAGATTCCTTTCAAATGTTTTACTTGTGGTAGATTTGGTCATTATGCTGCTAAGTGTCCCTATAAATAAAATCAGGAGAAAGGAAAAGAAGATGCAAAAATAAATAGGAAGAGGTTTGAAAACAAGAGAAGTTTTTATACACATGAAGACAGTGATGGTCTTTCAAATGGTGAAGAAGGTGAGTCCGATCAAGATTGTCACTTAATTATGGCATTTGAAGATAAAAGTAATAATGAGTATGATGGCCTAGAAGAAAAGGGTACTTTTATTGAAAAAATTGACAAGAATATACTAGATGCAGTAACATTATAAGATGTCAACAAATATTCAAGTTTGGGAGAAACACACTTTCTATTGGTTAAGAATGAAGAAGAGGAAGAATCATCAAGTAGCGGTTTTTGTTCAAAAAGTGATCCATTTTATTGTCTATGCAACAATGATAGCGATGATGATAGTGAAACCACCGAGCTTGCACTTATGGGTAAAAGTGAAAGTAAACACTCTAAAGAGAAAATAGATTTAAAAATGATGCCTTTTGAAGCAGCAAATCAAGACAAGTGAGAATCAATAGACAATACAGATGTGCCTATGCTAAGCAAAGATAATTATCAACAAAGGAAAGGAAGGATGAATTATAATCTAATGAATCTCGATGTCTGGCATCTAGTGTGGAAAGGTTACACAAAGTTTCCTCCATCTAACAAGGAAGTACAAAGGAACAATAAGGCTTTGAGTAACATCTTTTGTAGCATATCTGATTCAATATTGAATAAGGTTATGCATTATACCTATAAGCAAGTGTGGGATAACCTATAAGAAACACATGAAGAAGTCCCAAAGGAAGATTTTTCAGGTAATCTTATATCTAACAATGTGTCCAAAATGATAGATGGAGTTTCTAATTCAAAGGAAAATAGATTAGAAGAATTTTTTTTATCTTAGAACAAAACTTGATCTTGCTTTGAAAAAGATTGTCAATCTTAACGATAAGTTGCATACTTATGATAACAAGGATCATGCTGATATGGTATCTAACCAATATTGTGAAGGTCTTCAAGCTGAGGTCATCTCTCTAAGAGCATATCTTGAAAAATCAGATAAGCATAATGAAGAACAACTTCAAGCATTTGATGAACAAGAAAATGGGTTGAAGGAAGAGATTCTCAAATTAAAATAGCAAATGGAGGAAGGAAGAAAGGTTGAAGAAATTTTGAAGAAGCAGTATCTAGAAAAGGAAAAGCAATATCAGGTTGAGGTAAAATCTCAAAAGGTAAATTAGAAGAAAAGGATAAACATTTGCGATTTCAAGATAGTACTAAGATTTTGGATAATATTCTTAGTATTCAAATGTCTCCTACCATCAAATCTGGTCTTGGTTTTCATGAAACTATTGAAGGAGAATCTAGTTCACAAGCTGAGGCAAGGAATTCTAATGCAAAATTTGAAATTATCAACAAAGAGATAAGAAGTCAAGCTCATCAAAAACCAAGGAAATAAAACCTTCAAAGAAAATCATTTACTCATAACTATAGAAGTGTTAATCGACTTTCTCCTCTGATCAATAGTGTTGAATGTTCTATATGTCATAATTATGGTCACGTTGTAGCAAACTGTAGAAGTAGAATGTTTCAAGTTAACAATGGCCTCACAGAAATATCATCAGCTTCCATGTAATTTAAGGGATATTTTTTTACTTGCAATATATTTGGTCACAAAGCCATTGATTTCAATAGAAGGAATATGAAACATATAAGATGCTATGCTTGTAACAAGTTTGGGCTTATAGCAAAATAATGCAGGAACAAGTCTATGGATCACTGCAGACAACATGGTAATCAACCAGATAAGAACCTTAATGTCAGAAGATCCGAAAAATATGGATCCACCAACTTTTCTGATAATAAGAAAGACAAGGAAGAACATATAAGGTGTGGTCTTTCTCTCTGCTTATTTGAAGATGAAGATGAATGGTACATAGATAGTGAATGTTCTCATCACATGACTGGAGATAAGAGTAAAATAGAGTATCTCAGGAAGAACCATCATGGTAATCTTATTCTTGGAACTAATGTTTCAACAAAAGTATTAGGACAAGGTAAAGCTAGAATTAATAAAACTAGAGCAGCAGTTGATGCTTTATTAGTTCAAGGACTAAAGCAAAATATTGTAAGTGTAGGTCAAATGGTAGATAAGGGAAATATAATTGTGTTTACATTAACCAAATGTAAGGTTATGAATGAAGTAACTAGAAAAGTCATAGAAATAGGATATAGAAATCGAGAAAAATTATATGTGTTTGAAGAACAAAATTCTCATAGATATGAGAAAGATTCAGACTTAGAGGAAAAGAAGATGGTGCCTATTGCAGTCCGTTATTATTAAATGAATACTTCTAATAGTTACTGCGGAAGTGGTGAGAGGTACTTGATCGAAGATGATTATCAAGTCCTCAAAATGAGTGATGTGTAATCTCAGGGAGAATAATACATGTTTTGTCTTGATGATGATTCCCATGGGTTTTATTTATTTATTTTATTTATTTATTATTATTATTTTTTAATTAATTAATTAATTGTTGTTGTTGTTTTTTTTTTCTTCGCTTATACTACTGACAGTGCCTCTAGTGTAGTAGAAGTGCATAGGTGCAGATAGAACAGACTCAGGGGGTGATGAAGCTGTGAAATTTCAGTATTTCACTTACTGTACACGGATCTTATGAAGACAAGTCATGTGTATACGTGAGTTCTAAACTGGACAGTTGCGTATATCTTGGTATGATGAAGAAATAGTGGGACAGACTCAGGAAAAGGGTCTGACATGCTTCAGTCAATTATTGTTTGGCTTTTCTGTTTTGATGGTTGATGATTACAGTCTGTTGATGCTATTTAGAAGTTCTTTTGGCCTTTATAAGTTGATTGATACCCTGATGTATGACTGGTTGATTAAGATACTTTAATGATTCTTACTGATATATGAAATGATATTATAAGATCTAATAGTGAATAGTTGGCACAGGTTCAAGAGGATAATTTGTTATGCTTCAAATAATGCATTGTTGGCATTATGTTTTCTTGATACATAATGATGTTTATTAACAGGTTGATGATATTGAAGCTACATTGTCTTATCTTGCAAATTGATGATGGAAATATACATGTTGTTGTTCTTAGTGCTGCTGACAGATGCTCATGATGCAGACCATATGTGGTGTATGATAGTTGTTGATGACTATCATGGTCTTGTTTATCTTGGTTATAAATGTCATATCTATCATTTTATATAAAGGTCATGTAAATACCTATGATGTACTCATTGTAAAATTCAGTCATGTATGGACTATTTTGGTAAAGTCCTTTTGGACATATGATGTAATTTATAACCCCTCTGTGTTTGGGAAGTTGATGTAATAATGATGTCAAATATGTAAACCCACCGTGTTTGGGTGATTAATGTAAGTTTGAGTCCTTGGTGATAGGGAAAGTCATATGACTCATAGAGCCATGTACTTCATTGTACATCGTTCAAAAAATTCAACATGTGCTTAGGGGGAGCATGGTCAGTATTCAGTGTTTAGATCTGCAGTGCTCAAATGAGAAGTCTTCTTTCAATATTGGTCAACCCTTTCCCCTTGATGTCAAAGGGGAAGCGTAACTTGGTGTTTCCAAAGCTTGGTTCTTGGCTTGATGTGTTTTACAGGTATCTACAGGTTGTGGTGACAAAACACCAAAGTGGTTGCCATCAAGTCCAAAGGGGGAGATTATTGGCATTATGAATTATGTGTTGTCCTTGATGGAAACCTAATTGATGAGTTGTCCTTGATGAAAACCTACTTGATGAGTTGTCCTTTGATGAAAACCAACTTGATGAAGAAGTAAATTGGATGTGTCCAAGAAACCATAGACAACAAGGTGAGGAAGGTTCCTCACCTCCACTATGCTTCACTATGAAATTTTGCCACCCTAAATGTGCTCTATGAAAGTATTTAAAACAATAGTACATAAATTGATGAACCCATACCCAATTACCATTTTATACCATACCATGTCTACAAAAACATACAAATAAGAGTCCATAATACTGTTCTTATTAATGACTATAGAAGATTACACTCCATTGGGAATTGAATAAAAAATAAAAATTACAAAGATTTTCAAAAAAATATCATCATGTGCTTTCTTTTAAAAAATTGAGAACATCTCCACAAAAATTTGCATTTCACTTATCCGAATAAAATAATAAAATAAAAACATTTTCTAAAAATCTGATCCTCTCTCTTAAAAAATAAAAACAAAGAACACTTTTCAAAAATGTTCTTTTCATTTCTTTTATGTATGGAAGGTTAAAATGATTCCGTTGTATCTCAAATATATATTGAAAGGGCAACCAACGTCTGCTCGCTACGTGTTCAAACTTTTCACACTGCGATTCGCCGGAGCGATTGGACGTCAAGTTGAACCAGTCCTGCAAGGCGAAGGACGCACGCAACAATACAAAATGTTATATTAAAACAATTTTTATATTCAGATTCTGAAATGCCGGGAGCCAGTTATCACCAGTTACAGTATTTCAGCATGCTCACTAATTCTATACATTGCGTTCTGTTACCACTTCTGGATCGCCCGCAGTCTAATTCTCGCTCTGTACTCAGTTCTGGATCGCCTGATAGATTCCTCAGCCATATCTGTGGATTGCACTGAATAGTGAACAAGTCGGGTTTTGCAGAAAAGATGGAGATCGTGAACGTTTCCGAATATGAAGCTTTGGCCAAGGAAAAGTTGCCCAAAATGGTATTCGACTATTATTCTTCCGGTGCTGAAGATCAATGGACTCTCCAGGAAAATCGCAGGGCTTTTGAAAGAATAAGGTATTTCCTGATCACTTGTTTGTTCGGTTCTCATGGATTTCCATTATTCCCCTTCTTGCACATGCTACTTCATTGTAGTTGCTGTCCCCGTTAAAAAGAAACCTCGGTTTCTCACCTAGAGATTTGATCTTACTGAATTCGTGGAATCCCGTATCTCCAAGGGTATTGGTAAAGACGTCTTTGGGTAATTGATTACTCCAAGGGTATTGGTAAAGACGTCTTTGGGTAATTGATTACTCCAAGGGTATTGGTAAATACGTCTTTGGGTAATTGATTACACTAGTTCTAAACTGTGTTCACTGCTATCTGATCAGATTCTTTCTAGCCTTGATCACTGCTATTTGAGCAACTTCTTCCTAGATCTACCTCTTTGGCAGAAGATCGATTCTAATTTCTCCGTTAATATGTTATGCAAAACTGGACTCTCATTTGGACATGCTTATGCAGAATAGTTCATGGTGGGTTGATATTCCCATCTTTTATTTCCTTGGTAAAATTTTTGGGCATGGACTGTCATTTGGACATGCTTATACAAAATAGTTCATGGTGGGTTAATATTCCCATTTATTTTTCCTCGGGGACCGCCCAGGCAAAAAAAATCAGCCTCCCTCTGAGCCCTAAGGCAAGAGAGAGGTTGTTGGTACTTAGCCAACCTACAATATAGACTCGGCCTTAGAGAATAGAGAGGTTGCTGGTACTTGGCCAGCTCACAATATACACTCGGCCTCTCTCTGAGCCCAAAGGCAAGAGAGAGGTTGCTGGTACCTGGACAACCTACAATATAGACTCTGCCTCCCTCTAAGCCTGAAGGCAAGAGAGAGATTCCTGGTACTTGCCCAGCCCGTAATAGAAACTCGGCCTCAAAGAAGAGAGAGGTTGCTGGTACTTGGCCAACCCACAATATAGGCTTGGCCTCTTTTGAGCCTGAAGGAAAAAGAGAGGTTGCTGGTACCTGGCCAGCCCACAATATAGACTTGGCCTCCCTTTGAGCCCGGAGGCAAGGGAGAGGTTGCTAATACCTGGCCAACCCCAACATAGACTCACTTAAAAGTGCAACAGAGAGAGGTTGTTGGTACCTAGCCAGCCCACAATATAGACTTGGCCTCCCTTTGAGCTCAAAGGTGAGAGAGAGATTGCTGGTACTTGGCCAGTCCACAATACAGACTTGGCCTCAGAGAAGAGAGAGGTTGTTGGTACTTGGTCAGCCCACAATATTGATTCGGCCTCCTTTTGAGCTTGAAGGAAAGAGAGAGGTTGTTGGTACATGGCGAGCCCACAATATAGGCTCAGCCTTCTCGGAGCCCCAAAGGCAAGAGAGAGGTTGCTAATACGTGGCCAGCCCACAATATAGACTCAATTAAAAGAGCAACATAGTTACTTTATTTCAGAGCTACAACATGTCAAACAATTTGAGCCTCCATGGAAAGGATCACAAGAATTCTGCCCAATCACCCAAGCTAAACTCAATTGACAGTTGGTATTCCCATTTTACTGTATAACTCACACCTCTAGATGGATTGTTAAGGATCTAATGGCAATCCACCCCTCAGGATGGATTGGTGAGGTTGATTGGTTGTGACGAAGAAACCCTAGCCAAAGAGGGTGATGTTGGAAATGGCAATCCACAACTTGCTATCGAACATTTAGGACCCAATTTGACAACAATCGATATACACTGTCTGCCTTCCCTTGAGCAACGGGGCACTAAACTCCATTTACTCATCTGACTTTATTCTGTAATCCCAAGACGAGCTTTCCACAGCTCGCCATAGATTCTTATTGCAACATGTAGGAGTTTTAAATGCCCGAGCAGAGATCTTATGCTACAGAATTTGAATAGTAATGGGATGTCTATGCATAATACGCACATAAGTATTCACAAAAAAATTCTGTCAATTATACTTTCATTCCCCAATAACTCATACTTACGTTCGGAAAATACTCTATTTGATATTCTCATTTCAGAATGCAAAAACAGAAATCATATAAATATTAATAAATCTCAATAACGATGAACAGCGATAGCAACATTCCCACATCCTTATTAAATTATTAATTAAATATTTAATGAATGGCATTCAGTTTATCTCTATATATACATAATCAGAGTAAAAAGACAACGAAATAGCAGAGTGGATCGAACAGAGTATGGACAATGAAATAGCAGAGTGGATCGAACAGAGTATGGACAACGAAATAGCAGATTTAAACCGAGACATAAGAATATCTCAGTTAAAGCTGTCCATTTAAAATAGTCAGACGTTGGTGTCTAGTACAAACATCAATTTACCACTCAGCCATAGGCAATTAGTACAGAAACTACCCCCTCCTTAAGCTATGAGGCAACAAAGAAAGAACTGCCTATAAACCCACTCGGCCATGAGAAGCTACTTACAACCAGTGCCTGTTTTGAAGACTCGCTCAGATTCTTCAACCAGCTCTTTATCAGCCCCTAAAGCCTTTCTTTAGCCGCCATTCCCTAACTCAGTTACCAGTAATTCCCCTCTGTTACTACTCCGACAATAAGTGTCCAGGCTACTTTCTTTTCTTGGGAGATCCGATTTAGTACTGCACAGCCTATCAAACTCCCCTGCCATGGCATCGCGTGGCAAGATGCAAGTTTAGGCAATAGCTTTGGCTTCCAGAGTCATGATCAGTACGGGCTTATGACAGAACAGACTTCCTTTCCCTCAAAACTGAATACAACCATTCGATTTCATATCGCCATTGTCCAGGAGATTGGTTCCAACGTTACCAAGAGAGAAAAAAAGTCCTTTTATCCGAGCCTCAAAAAGGGTGATGAACAACCCCTCCATTTCGTGTTAGAATTCCAACAGTCATTGTGATGTCCAAGAGATTGATCCCAAAGATGATGAATGGCCAAGATTGAATAACACAAAGTAAAATAATCTCAAAGGTTTTCCCAAAACGGATCAAATAACCTGGTAGACAAGTGGGTATCATTTACCACCAATATTGAACCGCAACTTCCACTTTCCATATAGCTATCATTTATTTTTTATTTTTTTATCCTTTTTTTTAAACCATGGTGAATTCGTAACTTGTTGGAGTAATCTGGGCAAGGCCAGGATCAAACCTTCTAGCTTCCACTCTAACACCAAGAGTATATCCAGCTGCCTGCAAGCCGAATATCTCAAAAGTATATGACTTTAAGTATTAGGGTTTACGCAGTGCATTGTATTAGATATCATTTTGGGATTCAACTGCGTTAAGTAAGCCATTCACGTATGACCATTTCCATGAGAGGTAATTGTAACTGACTAATTTCTCATGATTTTTGAATAGTTCACTTAGCACTCATTGCATTGGGTGATGCTCACAAAGGTGAAGAAATGGGATTGAAACTAGTAAAATGAATCACATAGCGTCAATCATCACTTCCGGGGCTTGCACCCGGTAACTAGGACTTCCCGGGAGGTCACCCATCCCAAATCGCCTTTGGCTCAAGCGCGCTTAACTGTGGAGTTGTCCGCACAATCAAGCCCACTTAGCTTGCTACCCCATTTGCAAAACCTTAGCAAGTATTGTGCCTCATGAACCATTCAAGTAGAGATCCCTTCACTCTTTTTGAATTGAAGTATTAGGGTTTATGCAGTGCATTATATTAGATATCATTTTGTGATTCAACTGCGTTAAGTAAGTCATTCACGTATGACCATTTCCATGAGAGGTAGTTGTAACTGACTAATTTCTCATGATTTTTGAATAGTTCACTTAGTACTCATTGCATCGGGTGATGTTCACAGGGGTGAAGAAGTGGGATTGAAACTAGTGAAATGAATCACATAGCGTCAATCATCACTTCCGGGGCTTGCACCCAGTAACCAGGACTTCTCGGGAGGTCACCCATCCTTGATCGCCTCTGGCTCAAGTGCGCTTAACTGTGGAGTTGTCCCCACAATCAAGCCCACTTAGCTTGCTACCCCATTTGTAAAACCTTAGCAAGTATTGTGCCTCATGAACAATTCAAGTAGAGATCCCTTCACTCTTTTTGAATTTAAGTATTAGGGTTTACATATTAGATACCATTTTGGGATTCAACTGCGTTAAGTAAGTCATTAACGTATGACCATTTCCATGAGAGGTAGTCGTAACTGACTAATTTCTCATGATTTTTGAATAGTTCACTTAGCACTCATTGCATCGGGTGATGCTCACAAGGGTGAAGAAGTGGGATTGAAACTAGTGAAATGAATCACATAGCATCAATCATCACTTCCGGGGCTTGGGCCCAGGTGCATCATCCCATAAAAGTCATCAATGTAGTGTACGGTGCTAGAATGTTGTGGGTGTTGGAGTTGCACACAAATATGTATAATGCTTTGCTGTTGCTTGGAGTCCAATGGCTCTCAATGCTCGACGTGTGGGTGCCAATATGCTCCTCTAAAAGAATTGGGCCCCAGTTAAGTTACCCAAGCCATGGCTGTGGAACCACCTGACAATTACATACAATATCCAATGCTAGGAACTACATCATTAGGTGCATTTAATCATTTTTGCATCTAACTGAACCAAGCTTGAAAGTAATGGGAAATTTGACATTTCAAATAAGGCTTCCCTTCAAAATAAGGGTTTTGAACTCACAATGGTGTTACCTTCCTAGGTAGAAGTGGCTAATAAACCATCCTATTAAGTGTTTCCAACCCCCAAGGGGAAGTGACATGTCCTTGGTCCACCCATCAATTGATATGTGTCATGTGAATAATGATTGAACGGAGGGGAGAAGACTTCATGGCCAAGTGCCATGGTCAAATGGACCAGCTATGATGGGCACCTCATCCTGAGTGTATAGATGGGGGGAGGGAGCAATTGTGGATGCATGAGTTACCAACTTAGCCTTTGATTTTCCACACATTTTGTGCGCCTTTTACTTTTTTTTTTTCTTTGTATTATTGCTCGTAGCTCAAGGGTTATAGCTTGTTTTGTATGATGTATAACAATTATTACCCCGTTAATGGTGAAGCACGTCATTTCCCACCAAGGGTTGGGACATGCAAGGGTTCCTTCTTATAACATGAAGGGCAATGTGTGCTCAAGAATCGGGTGATGGCCATAATGGGTGAGGTAGAGCTCATGCTAGGCTTTTGCCCACATGCTAATGTGAATGTCCCGACCATCTTTTGTATTTTGATCTTCTTTTGTCGTTGCTTGTGGCCATCTATGTTTTTTCTTGTTCTTTTAGTTACATCAACCTCCCAAGGCCAATTTCTGGGCCCTACCCAAGTATGAAGATGTATGGTGCCAAATCCTAGAGAACCACGGGTCAATTGAACCTGAAGAAGGGGGTGGAATATGGGAGATGGAAAGTGGTAAGTATGGAATAGGGAGAGATGGGATTATGCTATCTCAATCGAGGTTTCCCAAGTAGTGCCCCTCCTATACCCATTGGACCATTAGGGGAGGTCCCACTGGACTAAGATGAAAAAATTAACCCCCCATTTAAGGTGAGGGAACAAGATTGTTGACACCTAATCCTCTGCGATTGGGATATTTTGGAATGTGAACAGTCATCAGAAGATGAACTGAGAAGTCACATTCTTTGTATATAACAATAGCTACCTAATGAAATAAATCGTATCAGTTTTCTGTCAAACTGGAGTTACTCTTGGTCTGACATGGCATCAGAGCACAGGTCCCAAAATTAGTTTTCTGTAGTGTAACTCCTGTCAGATTTCTCTGCCATATTCTGTCTGTCTATTCTACATCTTTTGTTGGCTAAAATCTCTGTCGAAACCCTGCAAATCTCGTTCATTCTTGAATACATTCGTTGAAGCGCGTCACTGCATGTTGTATTCAACAATAATATTACTGTTGAAGGGGTCGTATTGCTGTGTTGAGACATTCGTTTTGGAAAGTTTAAAACGATTGAAGAATTAGTGTGAGAGCCTGGTCAAAACTTGGAGGTGTTGCGGTGTTTGGTAAGTGATTTCAATAATCAGAATTCATTATCAAGCTCATAAATTGCAGAAGATTGATGGTCAATGGCATATTAATATATGGTGAATGCATGAAGTTTTTAGTCAGTTGAATGGCACTGTACGTTGTAGTGATTGTATCCACTGCTCTACCGTTTCCATACGCTATACACTAGAGTAACTGTTTATGCGGTCCCCTCAGCTCCCACAAGTGTATTCATTGTGCGCCCTCTCCTTCGGTCGCACTGTATTAAACCACCTCCGTGCACTCTTGCGGTGAACCATTTGATTCATCACTCCATAACACTGTCATAACATACCTCCCTCTCGCTCCAGTTTCTCATATCCCACTGTCATAACATACCTCCCTCACCGCTTCGATTTCTCATATCTCGCACAACGGTTACTTAAATACGTTGTTCCATATTACCTAAATACATTGTTCTATACATATATAATGTTGATATACATTAGTTCGTTGGTGCTTTTGGCTCCGGCATTTGGCTCCCACGTTGTATATGAATGTTATTAACGTTGTACGATTGGAATGTTATTATTGTTGTCGTATTGGAATGTTATTAACGCTCTTGCGTTTGGCTCCCACGCAGTCCCCCATATACCACAACAAAATAATACCCTTGTTTTTAATATATTTGAGTACAATTTCACTGTACATCAGCAGAAGTATTTTTATAGAATGCATTCAATCATCTCTATGGTAGGAATAGTTCTCACTGGCAAGGAGAACTATCCTGAATGGTCCCGGATGATAAAACACACCCTCATCTTCAATGAGTTGTGGAAAGGAGTGTGTGTTGGAGAAGCAGACAATGATCCAGTGCAGCCTACATCAGACAAAGAGCTAGTCATTTGGGAAAACAAGAACAACAAAGCCTATGCATTAATCGCAGCATTTGTAAATGAAGAAGTAAGTCGCCATATTTCATCATATTCAACTGCCTTTGAAGCTTTACAAAAGCTGAAAGAACTCTATGACTCACATTCTGCACTTGAAGTTGTTCAGCTCATGATTAAACTCTTCACTCTTGAACTGAAAAATAATGATCCTCTTGCTCTTGCATCTGAAGTAAAATCTATAATGCATGATATCAAATCCACTAAGGTTGAGCTGGATATCCCTCTTATTGCTTTTCTCAAGGCACTCTATCCTACTTACCCCAATTATCTTGAGTCTTTACAAGCAAATGGAAATCTTAAAGATATAACCTTTGACTTTCTTGTGAAAAAGTTTGCTGAAAGAGAGAAAGCCTTTGGAAAGAAGACAACCCCTGAATCTTCTGAAGACACTGTGTGCCTTGCTCATAAAGAAAAGCATCCTGCTCAAGATTCTACAAGAGGAAGAGGTGGACGAAGAGGAAGAGGAAGATACTTCAGAGGCAGGGGGGGCAGACATTCTCAAGGAGAAAAGGCAGACTTACATTGCATTCGCTGCAAAAGAAATGGATCACATGATGCCTCTACATGCAAGCTACCATGGGACAAAATTGAGCATAAAAGAAACCAACAAAAAGGTAAAACTGATGATACAGACAAAGGTAAAGCACCTGAATCCGCTCACTATATTGAGGCACGATGTAACATTGGAGTAAATGAAGATTTGTTTAATGCTTCACTTGCTTCTTCGAAAAATGATTGGTTGCTTGATTCAGGAGCAACCTATCATATGACTCATAGAAAAGATTTTTTTGAAGATTTCACTGACAATGTTGATGGAGCAGTATATTATGCAGATCAGTCAAAAATCAAGCCATCAGGGCTTGGCACAATCAGGCTTAAACTGCCTGGTCTTCCAGACTTTCTTCTGGATCATGTTCTATATCTCCCACAACTCAAGAGAAACTTGTTGTCCTTGGTCCACATCTGATAGCAAGGTCACTCCATTCATATGTTGATGGCAAGCTTGAGGTAAGAAAAGCTTCTGACCACTCACTTGTCATGAGGGGAATAGAAGAAGAAAGGCTTCTCAAACTGCAAGGAACCTCTGCTCATGCACAACATTTCTCATATATTTCTCATCATGAAGAAGGTACACTTCCATCAAGTTTATTATGGCATGCTAGATTTGGACATTTAAACTATGACAGTCTCCGCTTATTGAAGAAAAATGGTGTTGTTGGTTTGCCTACAATTCCTAGGAAACATAAGCAATGTGATGCTTGCATTCTAGGAAAGCATTAGCAAACAATCTTTTCATGATTCACATTCAAGACCAGACCAGACATTTAGGAAGTCTCATCTACCTCACTACTACCAGACCAGACATTTCATTTGCTGTTGGAATCCTCTCCAGGTTTATGCAAAAGCCTTGTGAGGGACATTGGTCTGCTGCAAAAAGAGTTCTAAGGTACTTGAAGGGAACTCAAGACCTTGGAATCAAGTATACACAGGTGGA
Organism: Pinus tabuliformis; assembly: GCA_031772625.1. Classification (NCBI taxonomy): domain Eukaryota; kingdom Viridiplantae; phylum Streptophyta; class Pinopsida; order Pinales; family Pinaceae; genus Pinus; species Pinus tabuliformis. The sequence goes on along the minus strand of CM062804.1, from coordinate 274,913,536 downwards.
CGACTTCAGCTTGATTGGATACTCTGATTCAGACTTCGATGGAGACAAAGAAATTGGGGTATCTACTTCAGGATATGCTATAAGTCTTGGATCAGGAGCTGTGTCTTGGAGATCACGCAAACAATCAGTTCCAGCAGATTCCACAACAGAAGCAGAATACGTGGCAGCAGCTGAAGCAACGAAAGAAATTGTGTGGCTCAGAAAAATTCTTGAAGATTTGCAGGTAAAACAAGTACAATCAACTCCACTCATGATTGACAACACCTCTGCAATAAAGTTGGCCAAGAACCCAAAGTTCCATGATCGTACAAAGCACATCAATACTAAATATCATCTGATCGTACATCATGTTGAGGCCAAAACAATCCATCTCCGTCATTGTTCCACAAATGAGCAAATTGCAGACATCTTCACCAAAGCGCTTGGAAGAGAAAAGCTTGAAAGATTCAGTACGATGCTTGGACTCACCAACATCCCTTCAGATGAAGGGGGGGAATGTTGACACCTAATCCTCTGCGATTGGGAGAATTTGGAATGTGAACAGTCATCAGAAGATGAACTGAGTAGTCACATTCTTTGTATATAACAATAGCTACCTAATGAAATAAATCGTATCAGTTTTCTGTCAAACTGGAGTTACTCCTGGTCTGACAAAGATCATGGTCAAAACCCCTATTCCTTCTAGGTTATTCCATAATCCATGTCAAATGCCCAAAATACAAATAAACATAAACAGCCGATTGCAAAATGAATAAAATACCTTTTGATCAAAAGTCCACCTTCCAACATGTGCTCTTGCCAAATGGGCGAGGAAACATATGAATGATTTAGGTGGTAGAGATATGAATGGCACATTGTCATCGGCTACTAGGGGTTGCTGGCTGCTGGGTGGAAGAGGCGATGGGAGAAAAAAATCTCCTATGGGGCCACCCACTTTTGGTGAGTAACAGTTCCCACACAGGGTCCAAATATCTCAACATTTTTAGTTTTCAATGTAATGATTAAATATAGGGCACAAAAAAAATTGGAAAAAATTAAATCAACACTCATAGAATCAAAATATTAAAAGTTTGCAAGAAAATACAAATCTGAAATTTACGTAAATGGTAGATCTCCTACTGTCCAATAAAAATTTAAGGAAAAAGAGGGAAAATCGATAGGCATGCAAAGCCTATCAAAATTTTGTTTAGAAAAATGAAGAAGTAGACATATTTAAGGAAAAAGAGGGAAAATCGATAGGCATGCAAAACCTATCAAAATTTTGTTTAGAAAAATGAAGAAGAAGTAGACATACTTGCAAATACATCACCACTTGTGGGACTTTGGGAAACCCTCCCCACTCCACAATAAAGTGATGGAAAACAAAACACTGTCTCCCTAGTGAGGTTAAGGAAAGCTAATAGGTAAAGGAAACCCAATGGAAAAACTTAACAAAAAAATGGTGGAAATTGATGCCCATGCCTACAAATGCATCCACAATTGAGGGAGATCAATCCCCATTCCAAAAAAAAATATGGCGATGGCAAAGGAAAATGGTGCCCTTCTCTTGGTTCAAGCAAAACCAGTCTCCTCCTCCTTTGCTCTCTAGACCCTTTTTTCTGTTTGCAAAATGAGTGAAAAAACTCAAAAAGGACCACTTAAAGCAACCTTGTCCATGCCATGGCAATCTTTTGGGTTGCGTCATAATTTCTATGATAATATTGCAATTTCTTTGGCAGGCAAAAAACCATGGATTTTTACCCACAGTAAAATCGGTGAATGGTAAATTGCAGCTTTGTGATTTTATCACAATGTTAATAACACTGGTTTTATCTCGGGATCTACCCATTTCATATTTTCTACAAGCAGAGTAGCTAACACCATACGTTGCATGGGGAATCCTAAATCTAATCTACATTTTGCTTGTTTAAAGACCAATAATGGAATTTCATTCAATCCTTTTTAAATTGCTCGAGCTTTTTCAGAATTGGCAAGTGTAAAGATGTGCATAATACTATATAGTATAGCTTTTTATGCTTACAAGCTTGAAGCAACTATAAATGTTTATAGTGAATCTTAAATTTTTAATAAATTTTAAATATATTTTTATTATTGTAATATATAGTTGTCTCCCCACGAAAAATTTGGGGATGCACTCTAGCCATTCCTGGATGGGGCCGTTCCGCCATACTGAAAACTAGTGCAACATAGCTAAGACCTTGTACATTGAACAAACACCATGAGATGAGTGCAGTTGGTAAGTTTTAAATGGCTGGATACCTGATGAATCTCATTTTTGTTACAAGAAAGTTTAGAAGAGAACATAGTTGAACAGTTGAATTAAGACAGCCATACTACTAGTTCTGCACTTTTCCCATAAAAGTAAATGGAAACAAGAGGGTTGGGTGAGTGTACTTACAAATTGTTGAAAACCAATTCCCTTGCTATCACACTACTGAATTCTTAAATATGGCACTGAACAATCTATATTGAATAGAATCACTGCCCTTCACATATTGTTTATTTCTAATTTACCAGGTTCCGACCTCGTGTTCTAGTGGATGTATCAGAAATAGATATGAGTACTACTGTGCTGGGATTTAAGATATCAATGCCTATTATGATTGCTCCAACAGCCATGCAAAAGATGGCTCATCCAGATGGTATGCATTCTCTATCTATCTTGATTATTGACATCTTATTTTATTACAGAAATTTTCGCAATATTGATTTGGTCTGAAACTTGATTTACAGGAGAGTTGGCTACTGCAAGAGCTGCTTCAGCTGCTGGAACAATAATGGTTTGAACTTCATTCTTTTGTTTGTAATAATGTGCTTTAAGATCAGTGAGATCCCATGTTGTCAAAGTATGGATTCTTGTCACATTACCAGCTTTTCTTGTTTCTTATCAAATTGTTATAGACTTGGTTCACAGATAAATGGATAAGACACGGGCTAGAATAAAATTAGTGGCCTTTGCTGTTTCTTACTGTCCTTTTTTAAATGTTCATCAAATCCATTGAAGGACACATTCGGGATTCCATGCCTTAATTAGTACCAAACACTTGGAGTCTATGTAGTCATGAGCCTACAGCACCACAGGTGACAGAACTACTTCTCAAAGAGAACTGACATATCATGTGCCTACAATTATCTGAGAAAATTATTGAATCTGTTGTAATATGCATTCATGCGGCCGAGCTATTTATCCTCTGTTTTTTATGCATGTGCGATGTCGAGATAGATCTCTATGAATACGTGTTGCTGAACTGATTTACCCATTTTTTCATGTCTGAGGAATGGCTAGGAAAATTGGTTTGCTGAGCTAATTTAACAAGATGGGAAAATGACTAAACTTTTTCATTGTTAGAAAGTGTTGTTCCGGTGTATTTCCTTCTGATTTTCTTTAATCGTATTATAGACGCTTTCATCATGGGCTACATCAAGTGTTGAAGATGTTTCCTCAACTGGACAAGGCATCCGCTTTTTCCAGCTTTATGTAGGTATTTTATGTCCATGCCTGCTAAAGTTTCCTGTGTGCATGAAAACAGCAAGGCTGTCATATACTGCATTCTGTTATTAGGCAACTAGGGCATATAATCTGATAATCCACGTAGTTTGAATTTAGTTTTATGTTTGGTGATGGCAGGTACACAAGGATAGATATGTCGTTGCACAACTTGTTAGAAGGGCAGAGAATGCTGGCTTTAAGGCAATTGTACTTACTGTAGATACACCTCGACTGGGGCGGAGGGAGGCTGATATTAGAAACAGGTATTGGCTGCACTTGAAACTTATTCAAATTAATAAGGTGGACAAGTTTTTGTTCCTTAAAAATATTCCTGTAGGGTTACTTTGTGGACATTTGTATAACAATGCTTCGAAGTGTCCTTTAGGATCTGAAAAACATGTTGCACAAATGGGGGAGCAAATTTTATTTATGGCTTCCACCTGATTATAAATCCCAGACTTCACCATTTGTCGCTCATTTTATGTTATGCTTCATGTTTTGCTTAACATTTTGTTCTTTTTTGAACTAATGTAAAATCAACTATGTAGATTCTCACTGCCCCCGCCTCTGACTCTGAAGAATCTTGAGGGCTTGGATCTTGGTACATTAGAGAAGGTATTTTCTTGACCGCAAAGTACTTCGAAAATGATTGCCAATAGTTGGAACGACTCTTATTCTAGTTTTACATTAATCAGTGGTTTAATTTTACTCAATGCCATAATGTGAATTTCTTGCAGACGGGAGGCTCTGGACTAGCCTCATATGCTGCCAATCAAATTGACAGATCACTGAGTTGGAAGGTCTGTCTTCCTAGTGGGTAATGGGTCATGTAATTTTCTTTTCATGCCAAATGCCCTAATACATCCTTTGTAACAGCATAGAACTACAGTGGTTTAAAACTTTAAACTCCTGGTTGATGTATGTGCATATTGAACTTTAGAAGTCACGGAAAAAGAACTTATAGTTTTAAACAAGGCTTTGCTTTCTAAAGAATCCTTCCCTGTATCGTGATTCAGCAAACATGTAAAAGTTATGTTGGAAGTTGTTTCTTTATTTCTTTTAATATGTTAAAGGGCATGTTATTGGAACAGGATGTTAAATGGCTGCAGACAATCACCAACTTACCAATCCTTGTGAAGGGAGTAATGACGGCTGAGGACAGTAAGTGTTTTGAGCTTCACATATAATATACTTGTGATTTCATCAGTATTTAGCTAATTTTGTTTGCAAGGTCTCAAACTTCCAAAATAATGGTTGTTTTTTCTCAAATACTTTGAAGTTTGCTGTTATGTTCCGTACAGCCAGGCTAGCAGTACAAGCAGGTGCTGCAGGGATAATCGTGTCCAACCATGGGGCTAGGCAACTTGATTATGTTCCAGCAACAATAAGCTGCCTGGAAGAGGTGTAGGTTCAATGGCGAAATGATTGTTTTCACAGTAGGCTTATTTTAGAACTTCAGAAGTTTCCACCACAGCAAGTTTGTCAATAGTTGAGCTGATCATTTGTTAGGAGTGTGTGTAGGTTGTAAAAGCTGCAAGAGGTCAAATTCCTGTGTTTCTTGATGGTGGAGTTCGCCGTGGCACAGATGTTTTCAAGGCACTGGCCCTTGGAGCCTCTGGTATTTTTGTAAGTATATTTGCTTCATTGTAGGTGTTTCAGTGCCTGTGGAGAAATTTGAACTTTAAATGCATAGATTAGGTATTGAATTTTTTGAAAAACAACCTTTCTTGATGTCATGTTGCAATTGTAATTAGATGGGTTATGCATTTGACAATCGGTGATGTATCCAGAATTTTATGTGGGTATTTGGCATTCCTGGCTGCAGATTGGAAGGCCTGTTGTCTATTCTTTGGCTGTAGAAGGAGAAGCGGGTGTAAGGAAAGTTTTACAAATGCTGCGGGATGAGCTTGAACTCACCATGTCTTTGGCTGGATGTTGTTCAGTAAAGGACATAAATCGCAGTTACATTCAAACGGAAGCTGACATGTTTAGGGCTCTTTCAAGGCTCTGATCGGGTCTAATCCAATGGTTGTCTATGACAAAATGCATACTAACATCCTAAGATAATCTGGATAAGATGTTTTTATTATTTGTTCTGCTAGTCAAAACCTGAAGCTTTGATCCCGAAAATTCACCCAAATTTTTCTGTCTCATGTGGCAATCAATGCTTGAAACTATTGCAGATGACATTTGTTTCTCTGGACCTAAGATGTTAGTTTCCCTCAAGTAGATATCTCGTGGCAATTGGTATTGTGATATTATGTTCATACAAATATTAAAGATTAGAAAAACTGTTGTGATGAACTTGATTCAGAATCATAATTATGAGGTATAAGAGATACAACAGATGGAAATTTGGAATATGCCCAGAAAACAATATTAGTGAAAACATACAAGAAAAAGCTTGAAATTCATTGAAGGGAGAATGACCACAAACATTTGAAAGGTATTTCTCAAAGCTACTGAAGCTAATTATTCTGAAGCCTCAGCAAAATCATCTTCCATAGCTTTTCGTTTTCTATAGCAAGATCAACTTTCCTTATTTTCCTTATTTGGATTGTTTTGCAGAGTTGTTTTCCCAATTAGTTTTTTACCAAAAGATTGAATTATTCTTCAACAATTGCTTGGAAAATGCCATCAAGTTCTTCATTAAATTCACACGGGTAATGAACCTTGTAAATTTAACCCCCTATGATAAAATCAACTAGACGTCTTGTATTAGATATAGATGACAAGTAAAAGTTTGTAGAAGTGGCAAAATGAGGGTAGTGGAAGTGAAGGTTCCTACGTGCAGATGGGCAATCAGGAGATTAAATTAACAAAGAACTATTGTTTATGGGTAGCAGAGAAGGAATTTGAAACAACAAATGATGTTGTGGATAGGAAAGCATACCGTATATCTTATAAAGAGGCATGAGGGATACATAGAGAAGATTTTCAAAGATTGGCCCGCCTTTTAGGTCATAAGCGCAGAGATTCTATCGTTGTCGGAGTTATGAAGAGGCTTTGCAGCCTGAGGGTGTATCAGAGTATTGAAAGACATGCTATAAACTTCCACTGCCTTTGTGTGAAGAAGACGTTGTAGAAAAGGTAGGGACTAGAGGTTCATATGCATAGGATGAAGATGCCGATACTGTATGCAGTCAGTAAGGAAAATGCAGACATCGTTTTAAGGTTTTGCCAAAAGAAGTGATGTTGCAATTTAAATATTTTAACCTGAGACAAGTTCTAGGCTATGGAAATATTCAATATCACTCTAGGTTTGGCCTTGAAGTATTGTGTAATGACCACTAGTGGTATACTCAGTGGAAATATTAAAATATTTTGTAGACAAATAGATCCATTGTAGGACAATAAATGTAAATTGTATATTATATAAAGAATTGATGTAGGATGATACAAATGAGAATGAGGGTCCTGTATATATAGTCATGCAAGTACTCTTTCACTAACGGTTATGTCTTTAGGGACATAGCTTTTCATTAATTGCTAACTAATTAATCATTAATTTTATTTGTTGTCTTTTACATTATTTGTGTTTATTTTTATATAAATTTAGTTTGTTACATTGCCTCTCCCTTCAAAAAGATTTGTCCCCAAAGCTCACTGAAGAAAGATCGGTTTTCTTCTGTTGATCGCCATATCTTCTTATCCCTGACCTTTCATCTTTGTTGATACAAGACGATATGATGTTCTGAGCAATAGACAGAATTGTCGTATTGAAAATGGATCAGACCATCATAGATTAATCTTCTGACCCTTGGAACTGTGTGGTGAATAGTTATCGTGTGACTGGATTGAGTTCATTCAGTATTCTTCGAAACATAAGTTTGTTGTTTATGTTCTGCGTGATATAGACTTGTAGATTGATTAAGGTGTCTATTCTTGTGATTTAGATGTAGATAAGGAATTTTTCTTGTTTGAACTTCCTTTAATGTTTTTATGGCAGTTTTCTGATTTCCATCAGGCGTTGTTGTTGTTGATTTAACTATTGAATCCTTGTTTGGGGTGTCCTCTATTTGAACGACAACCTTTGAGTACATTTTTTCTTCAATAGGGTTTGGATTTGCTTGAACTACGAGATTAGTGGTATTGATGCTTGTTTTTTCAGTTTGGATTGTTATATCTGGAGATTTTGATGCTTCCTTTGCGACAAGTTCTTTGAACTTATTTATTAATGAATTCTTTTCGTCTTTAAGTTTCTTTAATTTGTATGAGTAGATTTTGATTATGATTTTTGAGACGTAAGCATTCCTCATGCTCTGAGTCAAATTTAATTTGGTCTTCACGCTTCTCGTCTTTTAAACACTTGATTTGTTCTACTAATGTCTCGTTAAGACTCTTTAAACGTAAATCTTTTTCTTGTTTTAATAAACGCTCATTGAGTTCCTTCTTTGATGCTTTAGCTTTTTTGACTTGCTCAAGTAGTTTTTTTTGGGGATCGTTGAGGCGCAAAATTTCTTTGTCTTTGCTGTAGATGACTTCAAGCTCTTTTTGCTTCTTTGATATAGTTTTTTCGTTATTGACTGAGATATCCTTAAGGTCTTTTAATGAAGATTTGATTGATTTTGATTTTACTTGTTATGTCTCGAAACATGACCATCTTCCCTTTATAAGAAAACGTCAAAACTTGTTTTTCTATGTTTAATATGAATGTACCCAAATCCTTAAACTAGGGTTAACCAAGTATGATGTCAGCTTTTTTATCTGTCCTTACAACATGAAATTGAGATATGTACTCATAATAACCTATTGTCACTTGTAGATCACTAATTTTATACTCTTTGGTCAAAAATATTTTTTTTTACACCTTTGCTTAGCCCTAGAATTAATAGCTAATTTGCCAAGTTGATGTCGATATAATTTTTATCATTGCTTGCGCTGATGACGACATTAACTTATCTTCATTGGATACTTCTTTTTAATGTAATTACTCCACGATCTGTAACTAAAAGACCATTATAAGAAAACCTTTCTTTCTTCGTCATTTTAGAATTGAGCTCCATCATTTTTTCAATGATTGATCGCATTTGTTTTGTCGATATGACTTAAGGGATTATGTAATTGTTTTTTCTTCAGTAAAATTGTGCAATCACACAATCCTTTAATTGTGAATGTACGATTGTAGGCATTCACAATTTTGTACAGTTTACAAATTCTGAAATGGCCACTAAAACAATGTTGAAAGTGGTGGTTGTGATAGTGGTTCGTACAAACTTCTGTACGGACATTAATATGCCTTTGTATGGTGGCTGGCACAATGATTTTTAATATAATATTGTACAATAATGCAGAGTTCAACTATGTATTGCACACATTGAATGGTTGTACGAATGATCCAATTGGCAATACAAGTATTAATTACAGGTACGCTTAAGATCTTGTGTTGGTTTTAGGATTTTTTATTTTTATTTCTTAATATTTTTATGTTTGACCCTTTTATATATATATATATATATAACCACTTTGTTTTTTTTCTTTTGTCTTGTTTTTTTTTTTGGTTTAAATCCGATTTTTTCTTTTTTGGTTTTTTAATTAATTAATTTTTTTTTTCACACACACACACATATGTTTTATTGTATTATATATATACGTTTTCTTGTTTTTTTTTTTAAATGGCTAAAGGCCAACTGGCGAATTGGAGAACCTCCCACTTCTTAGCGAAACGCTTGAGTCTTGATGGCAACAATGTTGACGGAGTTTGATGGCTAAACGCTGGGATCAGATGTGGCTCTGATACCAATGTAACGACCACTAGTCTTATACACAACATAAATATTAAAATACTTTGTAGACAAATACATCCATTGTAGGACAGTAAATGTAAATTGTATATTATATAAAAAATTGATGTAGGATGATACAAATGAGAATGAGGGTCTTGTATATATAGCCAGGTAAGTACCCTTTCACTAACGGTTATGTCCTTAGGGACATACCTTTTCATTAATTGCTAATTAATTAATCATTAATCTTATTTGTTGTCTTTTATATTATTTGTGTTTATTTTTATATAAATTTAGTTTGTTACATATTTTCAGTGATAAATTCACTGGATGAGATTTGTAGTCAACTATATAATGATGCAACTCTAAATACATGCTAAAACAATTAAGCATTTATGAATTATGTAACTTATACAAGATATCATTTGGAAGGTTTATTGTAATATCATAATTCATTCCTTCAAAATTGAGAGAGAATACCAAAGTTTAGAAACAACTACGAAATCATTTATGAAAAGAATGATTCACCACCTACCGCCTAAATACATATATCTTTTAATTGGAATAGTCTCTGAAATCATTTACTAGAGAAACGACTAACCACCTCACGTAATTGTAGACATTCCTCTTTGAGTGCCACCCACAATGATATGAAAAGTATGCAACAAGCATATGAGCAGCTCTCATATTTTCTCTATTCATTAACAAATGAAAAATATTGATAAACTCCTCGTCATCTCATGAAAAAATGGCATATTGTAATAGAGCAAACCTTTACTAACCAACCTTCGAAGTATGATGAGAGGTAACAAAACACTAGGCTTCAACATTGAAACCATCATTATTATGGCTATCAAATACCTTGCTAGATTACTCACTAGAACAAAGCTTCCTTGCTAGCCACCTCACTAAAACAAGGGAAACTTTGATAATACTACAATAATAAACTTCATGTATTCATCTCCCATTGTTGTCCCCTCAAGGCAGGGAAACTTTGATGCACTACATCAACAGGATCCATGTGCATGTTTCCCATTACCATCTTCTCAAAAGATAAATAACTACAATAGAATGCTAGAGATAAATGATATCATAAAGTTGGAGTTATCCATGAGTATAGGGAAACAAAGCTATAGATAATATGCAAGCTAATAACCCTTTTGCATATGAGTCTCTAACACCTTCCAATTTCAAAATGTTTTCTCTCTCCTTTACAAAAAAGAAAATAGGTAAAAGTTGGTGAGCAATTTAATGTTCTTGCACATTTTCTTTTGAGGTTGCATTTGCTTCCATGGACTACTTTTTGTAGACTTGCACTTGAATGCCACACAAAATTGAGGTAGATCATTGTATGCTATTTATCATATCATATGTTAGTGAGTACACATATCCTTTGTTTACACCATACTTCATTAGTTTATATCCTAATTACGGAGAATGCAAGCTACGCTGTACATCATTGAGTTTATTTCCCATTTAAGAAAAGAAGAGTGCAAAATATTTCAACATTAGTGTGATCTTTTATAAGGTTGTAATAAGGGTTGAAGGGTCCATTAGAGTAATAACTATGTTGTATTAATTTTGGGATTAGAGATCAATGGGTGTTGATTTGTGAAAACTAGTGTCTAAGTAAACAGATTAGATCTAAATTTGCACTATTGGAATTATTTAACCAAATAAAACAGTGGAAAAACTTAGAAACACAAGAAAAGATAGGAAAATAAAAACAAATTTTGTGCATGCACAATTTTTTCTACACTTCAACATCAATTCATCATTCAAATAAATTTTAAACTTACAAGAGCCCCCATACTAGGAAAATGTCTTTAAGAAAAAATACAAACTGCATTTCCAACTCTTAGAAATATGCCCCAAATCACCTCTATGTTGGACTGTATGGTTTATACAACCTACAAACCAATGGCTTCCCTCGCCTCCTCTTTTGTTGCAATTCTTCTCCTTTCCTAGAAAATAAAAAAGTCATTTCGATTTTCTATCTTTTTTCTCAAAATCCTTATGGAGAAAATAATTGATTGTGTCCTATCTTTCACTTGGCTTCCTTTTATAATTTTGAGTTGGGCCAAATCTCTGATCTCAATGGTCAATATTAAATCTAATCTTGATTTCAAGATAAATGGTCCAAATTCATCCTAAATCACTAGGACCCAAACTTAGACACTTTATTAAATTAAGTTTGCTTTATAAAAAGACGTTCACTTTGTTAATTAATTAAGAAAGTGAACTCCTAAGTCTAAGAGTAATTTAATGACGAATCCCACAGCTTTGACACTTTGCTTTTGTGGAAATACCTGTTAGAGCTACAACCATCAACACTTCCTCTCACTGGGAAAGGTATTCTCTACCACTCCAAGCTTATCTTGAAAGAAGACAAACTTTCCTTTCACCAAAGGTTTGGTGAGTATGTCTGCAACTTGCTCATTTGTTGGAATATACTAGAGCTTGACTGCTCCCTTCAAGTCCCAGTCTCTAATGAAATGGTACCTAATCTCAATGTGTTTCGACCTATCATGAAATATTGGATTCTCTTAGAGTTTCATGCAACTCTAATTGTCACAATGAATCATTGTAGGTTCCAACTCTTGATCAAACAATTCTATAAGCAACTTGTGAAGCCAAACTACTTCACAACTACCCAAACTAGCTACCATATACGAAAATTTTGTCGAATTGAGTGCTATTGAATTTCACCTCATGGTAAACTAGGAAATCATTTCAAAACCCAAATTGAAAAAACACCTAGAGGTGCTCTTCTGATCTGTATCATTCCTTGCCTAGTGTAAACCTGGATATCCTTGTAACTTCACCCCATCTCCATCAAGGTAACTGAAGGCATACTCCACCGTGCCTTGCAAGTATCTGAGAACATGCTTTGCCGTGATCCAAATAACCTGTCTTAGCTCCACCATGTACTGACTCAAGGTGTTCACTACATAAGAAATGTTTGGTCAAGTGTTGGCCATATACATTCATGAGCCAATCAACTTGTACTTTTTTCAATCTGCCAACATTGACTTTGAAGGATCCACCTTCTCTAGGTTGGTCACCATTAGAGTAGCCATATATCTACTATCCTTCATCTTGAATCTATTTAGGATCTCCATTGTATACTTGTCCAAGGAATATCTCTCTCCATCTCTGCCAAACCTCAAGCCCTAGAAAGTAATTCATCAGCCCAATATCTTTGATCTCAAATTATGTTGCCAAGTCTGATATGCACTCAGTAATTAGCTTCTTTGCCTCGGTATGAATCAAATCATCCATGTAGAGCACCAAGTTGATGGGCTCATATCCAATCTGTATGAAGTATAGGTTGGAATCTGTCTCACTCTTGGTGAAGCCCATGCTCTACAAATTGTTGTCTATCATGGAGTACCATGCCCTCTGTGCCTATTTGAGTCCATACAAGGGTTTCTTAAACTTGCATAGATTTGACTCTTTTTCATGTACCCCAAGCCCCTATGGATGCTCTACATTATTGAAATCTGGTAGTTTGGAAGGCATTTTCGATTGGAAAATATCTTGAAGATTTCTAGTTTGGTTAATGGGATTTGCACCCAAGTTTGGGGTTTTTGACCTAAAGTGAGTGGGCTTTGAACCCAAGGGAATGCTAATCTTAATCTAATGTTAAGGTTGTGTTGGAGGTTTCTTAAAGGACAAAAGGGGTTCCTAAGAGACCTGAGGAAAATTATAAATAGGGCCAAAGGAGAGGCTAGTTGACAAGAAGGCAAAGCGACATTCTTCTTGTGGAGTGGCTAAAAAGACTTAGCTTAGGAAGCAAAGTAGCTACAAACAACAAAAAATAAAAGTAGGGCCAAATTGGTTAGAGATCTGTGGTAACGTTGGTAAAGCAGAACAAGCCACAGGGCCTACCATAGACTTGGAAGGAGAACATGTTGAGACTATGGACTGCAACAACATATTGAGTTAGGGCCAAACATTTGTTAGGTTTGGCTACAACACGGTCAATAGGGCCGAGGCTTGGTTAGGTGTTGGTTGAGAGTGAGGGAGAGGAAGGTTTTGCCCTAGAAGGAGGGTAATCACTGTATAAGCTAACCACATGCTAAGGAAAGTTACCAGGAGGAAGGATGAAGATAGGAGGGTCGAAGGGATGATTAGAGCAGGTTGAGGACTGGAAAGTTACTTAGGAAGTTGGCTAAAAGTTGGACATGATGTTTTAGGGAAAAAAACAATGTTTTGGAGGTTGGATGAGGGCTACTAGAAGGGAAGACCCAAGTTTGTATTTATTAAATAATATTAGGATAGTAAGGTTTCTAGGGTGGATTATATTGTGATCAAGGCATGCTAGAAGAGCTACCACATCGCTTGAGAGCAATCCTAAGTTGCTTGAAGTTTTTTAAAGGAGAAACAACCAAAGCATGTGTAAACTGTTAGCCTAAAGGAGCTGGCTGGGTAGTTTGAGGAGGGTAAGAAGTGCCCTGTAAGCTACAATAGGTAGCTGAACAGTTGGTGGTAAAGGATAGCCACTTGCCAAGGAATATGAGAGCTAGAAGGACTTGGCCTCAACCTAGGTACATTACATAATTATTTTATATTATATTTTGGAATTATATGGATTGTGAAGGGCCATGATCTGTGGTATGAGACCCCTGAGGTTTTCTTATTAACGGAATTGTGAGAAAAAAGTTTAGGCCATAAAATCTTGTGTACTATCATTGATCTAATTGCTAATATATTCTGTTGCGTAAATGTTTTTTAAAGTAAGGCCTCTTCAATGCGTTTATGTTTCATAGCTAAGGCATAGACAAAACCTAGGGCACGTGGAATTCTATCATGGTAGCAGAGCTACTTTGAAGAGAAATTAGGTCATATTTGTGCATAAGTGTTAGCTTAGGGAGGAGCTATAATATTGATGTAGGATGCAATAATATTTCCATGAGAGATGGCTAGGTATCTTGTGTGAGACATGGATCATATTGTTCCAACAAGGAGTTGTGGATTATTGTAGCGTAGGGTGGCAGAATGGGAGTTTTGCTAGACTGGAGAAGAATTTGATGAACAATAGTATCTTGAGTGGCGGATTGTTGATACCATTGATGAACTTCCATTGACTTTTCAAAGTAAGTTGTGACCACTTATGTGCCTTGGAAAGGAGTGCTTTGACGTGGACAAGGTAGCTTCATATGGATTGTGCTTTAATGAGTTTCATGAGATAGTATCTTTGTTGGGTTGCAGAGTTGCACACCTAACAATGGAGCCATGTTCTTATGAGGTGTTGGACCTATGAGGATGAGGATACTTTCAAATTTGAGTTGCAGTGGCCTAGGGTGTATTAGGTCAAGTGTTCAACCACAACTCGAGACCTTGAAAGGACACACATTTAGTTGTAGCATGTGTGTAGGTTTTCATGAGGTTAATTTCTGAAAGGGAAAGGGGGGGTTTTGTAGGCTTTGAGGCATTATGGCTTCAAAGGGAGACTCAGAGGGAGAGTTAGCAGCCCAATGGAAATCTAACCTTCAGGCTCAAGAAAGAGAGTGGAGTCTTCTAGGCCATGCAAGGAAAGTAAAAAACCATGCAAGTAAATTTGTGGTGTGTGTAAGGAAAATTGTAGACCATGTAAGGAAGTCATAGTGCATAAGGAAAAGTCATGGTATATGCAAGGAAGTATAGACCATGTGAGGAAAGTCATGATCATGCAAGAAAATTCATGGAACATGCAAGGAAATCATGACCACGCAAGGAAAAGTCTTAGCACATGTAAGGAAGTCATGGCAATGCAAGGAAAAGTCATGGAGTTGGAGATTTCTGGGAACAAGGGAAGTCATGGTTTGGATGGCCATTTAGGATGCACTAAAGTGAGAGGCTTCTAGGAGCATGGTGTCTTCAAAGGTCCAGATCTTCCATAAGGATGTGGTTGTGGATTGGATTCAGAGGCAGGTAGAAATACCTTCCTTACGTGTTAAAATTTGGTAGTTCGGAAGGTATTTTCTGTTGGAAAATCCATTGGGGATTGCTAGTTTGGTTAATGGGATTTGCACCCAACTTTAGGGTTTTGGACCCAAAGTGAGTGGGCTTTGAAGCCAAGGAAATACTAATTTAACATTAAGGTTGTGTTGCAATTTTCTTGAAGGACATAAGGGCTTCCGAATAGACCTAAGTACAAGTATAAATAATGCCAAAGGAGAGGCTAGTTGACAAGAAGGAAAAGTGACAATCTTCTTGTGGAGTGGCTAAAAGGACTTAACCTAGGCAACAAGAAAGAAAAATATGGTTGGATTGGTTAGAGATTTATGACAACACTAGTAAAGGAGAACATGCCACAGTCAGGCTGCAGGGCTGCAGTGCCCACCGCAGATTTAGAAGGAGAATAGGTCTAGAATAAGGACTACAACAACATATTGAGTAAGGGCCAAGGCTTGGTTAGGTGCTTTCCAAGGGCCAGGGAGAGGAAGGTTGTGCCCTAGAAGGAGGGCTCAACACTGTGTAAACTGATTGCAGGCTAAGGAAAGGTGGCAAGAGGAACTTTGAAGGGTTGGTTGAATAACTAGAGTAGATTGAAGGTAAAGACAAAAGGGCCAAAGTGTTAGGTTGTTTTGAGTAGGCCGAGGTTTGGACAATTGCTTAGGAAGTTGGTTGAATGTTGGATAGGGTGTCATTAGGGAAAAAAACCAATGATGTGGAGGCTGGATGAGGGCTTCGAGGAGGGCATACCCGATTCTGGACTTGTGAAGGAATATAAGGACAACAATGTTGCCAGGTGGACTATTGTGTGAGTAGGGCATGCCAGTAGGGCTACCATGTCACTAGAGAGAAATCCTAAGATGCTTGAAGGCTACTAAAGGAGAAGCAACCAGAGCAGGTGTAAAATGTTAGCCTAAAGGAGTTGGTTGATTAGTTTGGGAAGGGCAAGAAGTGCCTCGTAAGCTACAATTGGTGATGAAGTTGTTGGAAACTAGGAAAATATTGAGAAGGGGGAGGTGAATCTGTATTTTATAACAAATTTGATAAATTATAATACACACTCAAATATTTAGAAAATAGAATACATAAATCACATAGGAACACCATAACCATCATACTCATATGAGACACTGATTTTTACGTGGAAGCCCATAAAGGGAGAAAACCACCCATATTCTTTTTAAATTTTATGAAAAAATAAGCACCAACTTATTTTTACATCATATTGTGCAAGCATCAACCTACATAAGGCTCCAACCTCTTTTTCTTTGCAAGCACCCATTTGCTGGAAGCACCAACTCCATCTATTTACATACACCTACATGAAGGAGACTTCAATCCCTTGATAAATGATGTTAATATTTGTTTTGTCTAGCTTATTTAATCTTCTCTTTGTAGTACCCTCTCTATTTCTGATCCTTTGCAATTTCTTTATACACAACAACTTCTATTTTCACCCAATCTTCACATACATCCTTTGTTTTGTCCTTTTGTTCCATATATGTTTCAGATTTTTGACATTTGAAAACTTTCCCATTAGCTTTTCATGTCCATTATTTATGTCTTTATTTCATGTTGTTAATTTCATCACAACATGAGAAAAAATTATCGATTACAAAATGAATCATTAGTTTGTACCAATCTCAACTATGTCTTTTTACATTCACAATTATGAAGAGTTAAATCACTTCATATTCATTCCTTTTCAAATTCACTGGTCACTTGATTATCAATATGCAATGCCAAATATCGAGAACACCAAAATACCAATTTTTGTTTAAATAGATTGAAGCATCATTTTTTTTGTACACACATACGTTCAACTCACTAGAATGCCAAACAATAGAGTCATTACAATTCCATCAGGCCCACGTTTTGTCATTCAATGCACAATTTTGCTAGGAGGTCCAGACTCCTAATATCCCTGAATTATTAGTTGTAAACCTTGTGATCCGAATATCTGTCTTTGTGTTGAATGGAGATTTGGCTTCTTACAATCTGTAATGGGGATCACACAAATATATGGAACCTTTTCCACTTATGGAACCTTTCTACATTTCATCAGGTATCTAGGTGTTTTTAAATTTGGTATTTTTCCTTTGATGTTCGATTATGGATACTCTGGATGGATCTCATTAAGGGAATTTTGAGGTAAAAAATGGGCATCAAAACAAAAATTGTACTAAAAAAATTAACTTTAAAAGAACCAATAGGATTAATGATGATGATGTCATCCCCAAGGGAAAATATTTTTTAAGGAAAAAGAAGAAAACTATTTTTTTTTTCGACTTATCTCTTTATAGTTTCACTCAAATGTCAAGTGTAAACACCTATTTAACACACTTGTTCTATGAAGTTTCAATTTTTTCCCGATGTGGGTCTACTCAAAAGTATGCAAAGTGGTAGTGTTGGATGGGGAATTGAATCCTGTATCCAACATGTATCTACACTTGAAATTTCAGTGAACTTGTAAGGAGATAAGCTGAAAATACAATAAAAAAATAGTTTTCTTTCTTTTTCTTGAAAAAATTAAAAATCTTATTTTATTATTTTAACTATTATTTTAAAAAATAGTTTCCTTCCACATGGATGCCTCTGAGTGGTGCCATGTGTCACATGGATTTGGCCCACTTGCATCCAAAAGATCCAAAATCACCTTCCATGTGTCATGTGTATGAAGTATGCCACAACATCATGTTGATGTCATTTCCACCTGTATGCCAACACAATTTCCAACTCATCCTCATCATCCAATAGAGTTTTGCCATCTATCATACTATCACTTATACTGAGTATGGAACTAAATCCAGGGTCCAAGGTGTTTTTCCCTATTTAATTTTGTAAAAAATTAAAGGGGCGGATGCCAAATTCTATGTATGGATCCAAATAATGCTAGAATTGTGACCCACGGGAAAATATATATGGATCTAGGATTTTTCCCTGTTTGTGTGCAAATACTTTGGATTCCTAGATACTCCTTCCTCTACTTGGATCCCTTCCTCCAAACAGAACCTTAACATAATTCTTACTAAAACATATTTGAATCTGGGTCTTTAGCTAATTTGCGAGGAGTTCAACTCTCAGATGTCCCAGATATCTAGATGACTCCATATTTGTCCAATAGGCGAATGGTCTCAAATTTCTCCAAAGATTTAGATGGACTCGAATGTCCATGCATCCTTGGATGAGTCTAGATTCCTAGATAAGTCTCGATGAATCCATTATTTGGCTTGTTTGTGCATATTTTAAATGGCCCGAATATTTCTTGAAGTCCAAAATTTTTCCATAGTTAAACCTCCCTTTACTTCAAACCTTCGTTTCTCATCAACCCTTAAAAGTTTTGCTGAGTGTTATATACCATTGGAAAGGTCTATGAGAGGAATACACAATGAAAAGATTAGTTTTATAATTTGAGCTGAAGAATTAAGGAAAAAAATATTCAAAGCTATAACCTCCAAACTCCCCCTGAACTTGACACCAATAGATAACAATGACTCAAATTTGACATCAATGAAAACAATGACAACTTTGAAAATCAATGGTAACACTTTGCTCAACAACCTCCCCCTTTGGCATCGATGGAAACACAATCAAACATTATTGGTTATTGATGGCAATACTACCTAGCAACATTTTTCTTCTTCTTCAATATCTTTGTACCCATAAACACATTGCATTATTTTGATGCCAATGTTTTCTCATGCTCCACCTTTGAAATCAATGGAAAAGGGCCTCGATGTTCATTCTCCCCCTTTGACATCGATGGCAAAGGGCCTCGATGCTCATTATCCCCCTGAGGGAATATAATATGTTGTTGATGAGTGATGTTTGTAAGTACATGCTCACCTTTAACTTTTGAGAGGCAAATTCATATTTGTTGTTTCAATGTTTATTTAGTATCCCCTTTAACATTTCATTGGTGTGTGGACTTTAAGAGCCAATTTCAGAGGACTCTCCCCCTTTGACCATCCTCCCTCTATTTCGAATTGTTGTTGAATTGAATGTCGTGTCTATCTTCTTCTCTCCATGTACTCTAATGTTTGGACTCTTCTCCTTTAATCATGCTCCTTTTAAAAAATTTCTCAACATACATGGGCTTCTCACTCTTTTCAACTATAGATGACTACTTTATTCAATAATTACTCATGTTCTACACCACCTGTGAATGTTTCTGTTAATGTTTTTTGTAACCATAATCCACTAATGTTGTTTGCTCACTCTTCTGCTTTGATTTTGAGAAGCCCAAGCTAATTACTCTCCAATTTTTGCCCCTTTTAAACTTACACTACTTCTGCTAGTCTTGAGACTCTCCTTGGGTTTGCTTTCCTTGCTTATCTTTGGCATTTTAATTACACAACTATCCTTGACTAACTTAGGTAGCTTTCCTTCTTTCAAAAGAAATTAGTGAAGAGATGAGGGAGACATTAACCCCAACTTTTGTCTCAAGTACTCAAAGGGTTTTTGGCAAGGGGATTGGTGAATATATCGACTATTTGTTCATTTGTTGATATATATTTTAACTTTACAATTTGATCAACTACCTATTCTATGAGAAGTGATACTTGATGGGTATATGTTTGGTTTTTGAGTGAAGAACAAGATCCTTGGATATACTTATTGCACTGGTATTATCACATTTGATGGAAATATGTTCATAAAAAAATACATTCATGCCTTGAAATGTCTGCTTCATCCAGAATATTCGAGTGCACATGCTGCAACTATTATATACTTGGTGTTACACGTCATTTTGTCACACTAGGCAAATGAACATCGGTTTGGATCTTTCGCTATCCTAAAATGTGTCCCAAAGCATTCCACTGCAAAGCTAGAATCCAAATTATCCCAAAGAAAGTGGAATTCCTAGATCCCATGGTACAAAACCTTGTTTTTGGCTACCTGCAGAGTTCCCTAGTCAATTATTGCGCATACATAGAGAAGAGCATTAGAAGCTGCGCATAAGTACACGTTGTCTTACACTGTGACTTGTGAACATGACTTAACACATGTAAAAATAAAAAGTAGTTTAGAAGAATTTTTAGTAGCATCTATCCGAACCAACAAGCTTCGAATGGTTTCCTATTTAGTCGTGATCCCTCCCACCGTGGAGAAACTGCCTCTCTTTTGGAATCCCTATCCCACCATTAGTGGATCTCATCCCTTGGAAAATGGATCCCAAACTTCCCACTCTTGGCCTATAAAGCTAACCCAGACCTGAGGATTGAGGAGGACTGTTGGAATCACCCTTATGCTGTAGGAATAAGGTTGGAAGGCTATTCATTCGAGGAGAGGGTTGGAGATTGTGGGAAGGGACTTGCAACATCAAGGCTACATGGTTGTAAAGCCATTCTCCTTTTTATTAATATAAAGGCAATTTTTCTTTCTCAATTACATATTTGTTGATATAATTTGTAGGATTCCTTGATCACCTACATAGATTTTGATTGCATATTTATCCGTTTATGATACATGATTGGTTAATTAGGCTCTTATGGTTATATACTGGACACTTTGATCTCTTGTTTATTTTTGTCTATATAGATCTCCTTCATGACATTATGGAGAAGCTGTGGGAAGCAACGAGAGGATCGCTAAAGCATTGAGGAGGGAATGGTTGAAAGATTTGAAGGGGACTTCATCAATCATTTCGTTTAAATGACAAGTGGCCTATATCATAATATCTGTTTTAGTCAATCATAGCCTAGAGAAAGGTAAAAATTCCTGATTGTTTGTTACTAGCTTTCTTTGAAGTCTAGGGAGATCACTCTTGTTTGCAAGAGGGATAAGTCCACATAACAAATTAGCGACTCCACAGGGGACTCATCTCACTCTCCATTTGTTTTATTGTTTGACCTTTTGAACCTTCTGTACAAGCCTTCCTTGATTTCTTGGAAATCTTAAAATTTTTGATTTTGGGTTGGATTTGACTTGTTTTTTATTTTTTCCAAAATTCCCTGCTATGCGCACTTAGTTTTTAGGCACAATGCGCATATTTGCGCATCTGTCTTTTAGCAACTACGCGTATACGCACTGGTTTCTTCTAGAACTTGTGCACATACTTGGAATTTTTAAAAATTTCAGTTTTATCCTCATCTAGTCCAATTTTTTTAGATTTTCTTATTAATTTGTGCTTGTTTGTACCTTCTCTGTGTGCTTGTCAGTATGGCTAGGTTTTATGGAAAAATTTGCTTGTGATTGTCTTGTTTTTGCTAGTTAGGGTAAAGTCTCATATGATGAATGGTCGATCTATCAAAAGAGAGATCTGTTCGGTGTCTGCTGGTCCTGTCTTGTTGGTTGGATAAATTTATTTTTTCGATTAGGTCCAGTGTTCAATCCAACTTTCTCTTTTGCGAAAGTTTGATTTGTGTGTCAAAATCAATGATTTACAAGATTAGGTATTATTTGTGAAAAATACTTCTTATGCTTGTTTTGAAATGAAAAGTCATTTTTCTTTTTGTTGCTGAAGTGTTCATGAACTGTACTTTTGCTGCAAGTGAATTCATAGCATTCAATTAGGAAAATTTATTTTTAGTGATTATTGGTTTCTTGTTGCATTTTACAATTTCCTGAGTGATTGTATGAAAAAAGGGACTTCTTGATTTTTTGTGTTATTGGGAAAAGTGAAAGTTTGAGATTATTTTCAATATTTGGATGATTCAAAATTGGATATTTACATTTTAGGAAAAGGGATATAGTGGGGTTTAGAGTTTTTTTTACATTTCAGTTGAAAAAATTAAAGATTCTTTCCTTACTTCAAATAGATTTTCATTGAAATGAAAAGATTACATTTTCATTTTCGATTGCATTAGGATATGCATCAAGTCATAATTTCATCAGTTTCACATCCATTACTTTTGAGTAAATAATAACTCTTAAAATCAATGCTAATCAAATTAATCTAGAAAGTTTATTTTTTAGGGCTCTTTTCCACCTACAGTAGATCAGATTGTAGGGCTTTGGAATAGGAAAGTGAGTTAACTTTGCAAAGCTGTAAACAAACATTGGCATGTCGTGATAGGGAGAAAAATCCATTTACTGCAATTTTTCTCTTGGAAGATCCCTTTACAAAGGAGTCAAGCATGAGATCATATCGGACCCAATAAAGTGATCGAACCCACTTCATTGGCTACGGTAGAGTGATTTACAAGTATGAAAAATGGCGTCGAAAGGTACTTGGCAGTCACTTGGAAGTAAATCTCATATTAACCATCTTGAGGAACTTTCAAGGGGATTGCGCTTTGTTACTATGCCGTTGCGTGCACATCCAATTTGCGACTGTCCCCCCAGGTTGAATTTTTTTACGTGGTAACCTTAGTGACCATATTCTTAGGGATTTTACCCGAGGTGACAATGAAGGGGAAGTCTCTTCTGTACCTGGAACATACGTTAGTTAAACTCACTTGGAAATTTCTACAGGGTATTCTTCATTCGAGATGGCATAAATGAAGTTTACTTGTAGCATATCATGTACATTAAGTAGGTTTTCAACATAACTGGTTCCACTTGCTCTATCTATAGCCACTTTTCACTTCGAATTCTACGATGTTGGATTTCATCACCAACTAGTGATCTCACTGTGAAAAGATTTTTTGCATGGTTTGAATCCTTAGATTTTTTAGCGTGTGTTAATTGTTTACTTTTACTTTTTAGATACCTTAGGATTGGATTGTGAATATTGTTTGATTTTGTGATAAATTTACATCCTAACTGAATTACCAAGGCAATCACGTTGAATTCAAGGTAAACCTCCTGAATAC
This sequence comes from Pinus tabuliformis, assembly GCA_031772625.1. Lineage (NCBI taxonomy): Eukaryota > Viridiplantae > Streptophyta > Pinopsida > Pinales > Pinaceae > Pinus > Pinus tabuliformis. The sequence continues at coordinate 274,890,623 of CM062804.1, read as the reverse complement.
GCACCTAGTCAATTGGAAAAGATAAAAATTGAAAGGTCAAAGTCAACATGATCTAAATCCTCAAAAGAACCCGAAACATCGACAATTTTCAATATGAGAGAGTAGAAACCAAAGTGAATCCAACGTAAGAAATAGAATCAGGTTTAGTTCACTCTGGCCTAGAGATTACCGAAGTAGTTCAAACTAAATCTGATATTGGTGAAGTTTCAAACATTGGACTAATCGAACCAGACATAGAAGAACCTGAGTCTGAAGTTTCTCAACTTGAATCACCTTTGACTATTATAGTTCTTACTCCTGAGCCACCTTCACCTCGATGGAAGTTGATAATTACAACTGGATTACCTCTTGGGTTAATTAGAATTGAAGATATTACTGGAAACGAAGAGACAAAAACACCTCATTCACCATTTACTGGTAGTGAATCTTTTGACCCAAGAGTTCCTTTCTCTCCTTTCCGACATGACCCTTGGTATTGTACCACTTTGAGCCTTTTAGGTAAGAATTTGTCACTGCCACACATTCCCTTTTATTCACTAGAAAGAACTATTTCAAAAATTCCTATTGGGAGCCAACCCATTGATTCATCTATGTTTACCAGCTCCCCAAAATCACTATTGTATGGTGGTCCATCAGTTCCTCCTAGGTACCAGTCACTTACTAGGTATTTTTTATGAGTTGTTTCTTCTCCTCAACCTTCTACTTAGTCATATGGTTTGTCTACATCTACTGTTTAGAGCATGACATCTAGGCCTGAAGCGCCTAAGACATCAGACCAAAAAATTCACATGGTATATGGTAACTCAAGTAACCCTCAAGTAACCCCAACTGGTGTTTATTACCCACCTAGGGGGAAACCACCTTATCTTCCACCTAGAGGACAACCTGTTGTCAGATCTTATCCTATAGTTGGGGGTCAATATTTCACTAGAACATATGGTTAGATACGTCATTCCGGTCCAGGTCAACTTGCTATAACTCAAACTTTGCTTGGTACTCATTGCCTTGGGATGAACACCATTTGAAATCCTGCTTTTACTCAACAATTTAGTCCAGTTGCTCCACAAGTTCCACTTTATCAACCTGTTCATCCTACTTGACAACCTATTCCTCAAATACCTATTCCAAGTATTGTCATACCTGTCCAGTAGCCTATTCAGGGGATTCCTCAAAAAGTTGTCCAATAACCTGTCCTGGGAATTCCTCAAACACTTGTTCAACAACTGATTCTATGACCTTCTCAGAGTGCACCTCAGACAACTGTTCAAACACCTGTTTCGCAGCTAGTTCCAAGTTCCCCTCAGAAATCTATCCCAGGAGTATGTAAAATGACCATTCCAGTTACCCTTCAAATATCTCTTCCTCAAACTACTCAGGCAATCCCTCAGGTTTCTTCTTATCAAACTGTTCCTATGGTCTAGCCTATACCACATATTCCTATCGGGCAACCCACTATAGGGACAATGCAAACACCTTTTCAAGGTCAAGCTTTCCAAAGCACACATTTCCAAGGTCAAACTTTGCAAATCCTACCTTTTCAAAGGTCAAGCTTATCTGGTTCCACCTTTTCAAGGAATTTTTTGTCAAATTCCACCTTTCCAAGGTCAAACTTTCAAAAACCAACCTTTTCAAGGTCAATTTATTCAAATTCAACCTGTTCAAAGTCAATTTGTTTAAGGTTAACCTTTGCAAGCTCAACCTGTACAAGGGAAATATTACTTAGTTCAAATGGGTCAAGCTCAACCTTTCTAGAGTCAATCATACCCTATTCATACTTATCAAGTCCTTATTCAACCTCAACTTGGTATGATTCATCCTGGATACCTTAGTGGAATTCCAGTTCCACTTGCACAGTCTATTCCAGGATATCCTGGGTATCCTCCTCTAGGGGTTGGTTTTAACTCGCAAGGTTATCAAAATTTACTGCAAGACCATAACCAATAGATACCGTTTGTTGGAACCATAGATTTACCTAATTTATCCTTGTTAACAAATGATCCCATTTATTATTATCCTTATTGGCTGATGATTCCTACCAGGTTACCAAGTGACATACCCAAATTTGAAGGTAAATTGGGAGAAGACCCATCCAATCATGTGGTGACATATCATCTTTGGTGTGCATTGAATTCTTTAATCGATGGTTCCATCCATATTTTCCTTTTCCAATGAACTTTAACTGGTTCAACAACCAAATGGTACATTGAGCTACCTCGTACCTCTTTCCATAACTTTAACTCTCTAGAAACATCATTTTAAAACAATTTCCAGTTGCCGATTCGATATGATACTGGTACCAAACTATTGACTTTTTTAAAACAATCAAATTCGACTCATATTTCTGGTCATATACATGAATGTAGATGTAGACGTTGGTTAGTCAAAGTTTTTTATTCCAAATCAGATTTTAGTTGAATGGTTTACCAAGTCATTTCTTATTATTATCGATGATGTTGCTAAGGGAGGTGTCGTCACAGAAGAGCAGATAATTTCTAGTGCCCAATATTTAGACTTAGTCTACACCCAATCCAACACCTTGTATGAGAAAATACAAAATTTACCGCGTCCTTCAGGTGATCCAATAATTTCGTCTCCTATAGGATCTAATTTCGCTGATGGTATAATAGGTTTTGTTAGCCAATAGTCTAAGGGGAAAAAGTAAAATTCTAAAATTACTCAGACTTTGGCCATACATGATTCACCGTTTGAAAACCTTTCTCTAGAAGCTATTTCCGAAATTAATTCCATAGAATCATCTACTAGAAAGAGTCAGTCAGCCAAAAAGAAGGGGAAAGGAATAAAAAAAAATACGTCTTCAAAAGAGAAACCCACTATATTTGAACCTATTGACGAGAAACAAAAACCTTGCTATCCTTGCCTTATTTGTGATAGGATCATTATACCAAGGAATGCCCACATCAAGTAGAGGTTTCCAAATTCATTAAAAGTTCTCCAACTCTTGTTGTTTTGAAGGATCCATTTCCTTCTCAAGATAGCAAAATGGTTTCTCATAACACATCTTCCTCTTCCACATCGCAAGATATCATGATGATGTCTTTGAAGCAAGTTATGGTAGCTACGAGATGAAAAAATTATGGATATAAGCATCCTGTTGAAAATGGAAACGAGGCTAGTTCATCTGGTCAACCTTCAAATTCGATTCCTGCTCCTCCTTTTGAACCATTAGAGACTGAGAGACCAAATCCTGACATGATGATCCAACCACCTCATAAAGGCATGCTTCATAAATCATCTTTCAACTCGCATGCTAGAGCTGCAAATAATTACAACATTGTTGAATACCCTGCTATGTCTCCTTATACAAAGTTAGCTCTGGAAGTGCTGCAAACATGCCCGACACAACAAAAGACTTTATTGTAAAAAATAGGAGTTATTGATCTGTAAGATTCTAACCTAATTATCTTTGATCTTGAGAGTCATATCCCAAGACTCCCTCATCAACTAGCATTGCAGATTCCAGTTTTTGTTAAAACCATATGAGTATTTCATATAGTTGTTGACAAAGGAGCTTCTATGTGTATTATGTTGATTGCTGTTGGATAGATTTAGGTTCTCCAACCATCAATCAATCACCTACCACTCTGAAAGCATTTGATGGAAGAGGTTTTCGTCCGTATGGAATATTGAACGATTTTCCCATAGAGCTAGAGGGTAAAAATATCACAATAAATGTTGAAGTTGTAGATGATCAAATTGATTACAACTCTTTTCTTGGTTAAAGTTGGACCTACGCTATGTCAGCAGTGGTCTCATTGCTTTCTCATATGATACAATTTCCTCAAAAAGGGAAAATTGTCAAAGTAGACCAGTTGTCTTACTACACTTCAGACCCTAACTCTATGGTAGCATACATTTTGTCAGGAAACTGAATACTCTTTATGAGGATATTGGTGTTGGTTTACTCAAAGACTCATCACTGATGGGAACCTTTGCGCTCCCTCGACCGAATTTTCCTTCTAATCTTACTGAGGTTAACATGATTACATCAAGCACTAGGGAATCTTCTGATCCATGGATAGTGCCTTTAGAGTCTGAATTAGCCTCCTATGGTAATGAGATGCCTTTGCGCACATTTGAATTGGCTTATCAGGCATTTCAATCATTTTCCCACCCATCATATATTGATCGAGTGAATGTGATCAATGATGATTATTCTCCTTTACCTTAGTTAGAACCAATTTCACTCCTTGATCCTTTCGATTATATGTTTCTAACTGATGAAAGTATTATGGAGGTCATGAATTCAGATGAAATTCCATGGAACGATTACCATCATCGTTCATAACCTTGATAAAATCGAGAATGATTTTTCAACTATGTTTTCACTTGAGATAGTAGATAGTCTAGAATCACGCATTTTCGTTTTTCAAGATGAATCCAAAACGAATTTAGGAAACATATATACAACGATTACCATTAACATATCAGTCAAAAAAATAATTATTGAAAATATTCACATAGGTGTCGCATGCTCATTTTTCGAACATATAAGGCCCTATTTCAAGAATTCCGTGACATTTTTGACTGATCCTACGATGAAATGCCAGGAATTGACCCAAGCATTATTGTGCATGAGATTACGACTTACCCGGATGTAAAAATGGTTACGTCTTGTGCATCTGCAAAAAACTGCTGCGATTAAAGCTGAGGTTGAGAAACTACTCAAAACAAGTTTCATTTACCCAGTTCCCTTAACTGATTGGATGTCCAATATTGTAACTATTAACAAGGAACATGGAACCATTAGAGTATGTGTCAATTATAGGGATATCAATAAGGCTTGTCTAAAGGACAATTATCCTACTCCCTATATTGATCAAATCATTGAGAAATGTGCTGGAAATGAAATGTTTTCATTTATGAATGGATTTTCTCGCTACAATCCAATCAACATACTTCTAGATGATCAACACAAAACTGCATTCATCTACCCATGGGGGACTTTTTCCTATCAAAAACTTCCATTCGGTTTGAAGAATGTCAGTGCAACGTTTCAATGGGCTATGTGTTATGCATTTCACGATATTAAGCATATTGTGCAACCTTATTTGGATGACTTTCCAACTCATTCACTGAGACGGGAAGACCATCCAATGCATTTGAGAGGGATCTTTATCAAATGTCGTCATTACAATATTCGCTTGAATCCACAAAAATGTGTTTTCTGTGTGCAATCCGGTCAATTGCTAGGGTTTTTGATTTCAAAGGAAGGCATTCGTGTCAATATACTGAAGGTTGAGGCTATTATGAATTTGTGTCGTCCTTCCAATCTCCGCCAACTTTTACAAGGGAAAGAAAACTTTCTATGTTGATTCATTCAAAACTACATCGATTTGACTAAAGGTTTTACTAGACTGTTGAAAAAGGGCATGTCATTAAATTGGGATGAAGTGGCTCAAAAGGCCTTTGATGCACTTAAACATGTGCTGGCCCATACACCATTGTTGCATCCTCCTTATTATCATTGAGACTACTTTTCATACTTATCTACATTCGATGTCACTATCGACATGGTTTTAGTTCAGGAAGACAAACCAAATGAAGAACATGTGATGTATTACTTAAGCAGAAATTTGACCAAAACTAAAGCAAGATATGCACATGTGGAGAAATTGGCCTTGGCATCCATTCAAGCCGTCCAACGTTTTCACCACTACATTCTATTGTGAAAAACTACTGTGATTTTTGATTGCAACCCCATGGTTTACATTCTTACCAGAAAATTACTAGGGGGAAAATATTCCAAATGGATAGTCATCCTACAAAAAATTGATTTGGAATTCATTAAAGCCAAATCTAAGAAATCATTGGTATTTGTTGAATTATTATGTGACTTTCCTCATGCTGAGACATAAAACGTGGTAGAGGATTCTCTTCCAGATGAATCTCTCTTATTGATCAATACTTTAGATCCATGGTATGGATATATCTTCATTTATCTTCATACCCAGACATTTTGGCCATAATTGAGTTGAACTGATCGTTGCCATATCTAGTATCAATCCCAGCAATACAATATTTTTGGCAATACAATTTATTGTCATGGTGCTGATTCTATCTTCAGACGATGTTTAAATCACAAGGAAGCCGAAAAGGCAGTAAATGAATACCATTCTGGAGCTTGTGGTGGTCATATGTCAGGGTTTTCCACTAGTCAAAATATCCTGCGCGTAGGGTATTTCTGGCTTTCTATATTCAAAGAATGTATAACTATGGTCCAAAAACAACTCCTCTTCACCCAATAATTGTTGTCAGTCCTTTCACTAAATGGGGCATCAATTTCCTTACATTTAATCCTCACTCAGTCGGGGGCATGGGGTACATTATCCTTGCGGTAGATTAGTTTACGAAATGGGCCAAGGCGATGCCTACATATAAGGATGATGGTGAAACATCATCTATTTTCGTGTTCAATCATGTAATTGCTCGATTTGGAGTTCCACAATACATCGTCACGGACCATGGTAGACATTTTCAAAACTTTATGATGACATATATTACCACGAGGGGCCCGCGTCATGATAGTTCTACTCCATATTACCCAATGGAAAATGGCTAAGTAGAAGTTGTTAAAAGGGTTTTAAACACCATGATTAAATGGATTATCAGGACTAATAAACGAGATTGGCATCTAATTCTTTATCCAACCTTGTGGGAATACCATTACCACAATAAAAATTTCGATTGGTTTACTCCTTTCCCACTCATCTATGGCATGGAAGCAATTCTACCGATTGAATGTGAAATATTGTTTTTGAAAATGGCAATTGAATTATTACCAACCACTTCTACTGGGGAAGAACATTTCCTATACTTAGGACGCCTTGATGAGACTCACCGTGATGCTGCATCAGCTGGCAAGGCCCAAAAGAAACATGTTAAAGCCTAATATGATCAAAATGTCAAACCTCGTTTGTATGCAGAACATGATTTAGTTTTGGTCTATGATTAAGAGCACAATAAGTTAGCCGCTGGTAAATTTGAACCCATGTGGCATGACCCTTATTTGGTAAAACATGCACTAGCCAAAAGGGCCTATGAACTATTTGATTATGACAAAATTCCTTTGGGAAAGCCTAGAAATGGTCTTTACCTAAAGAGATATTATGCTTAGATTATTCGGTGAAAAATTTGTATATTGTTGTACCATAGTTTATGTGTGGAAATTTTTAGCAGCTTTTTACGATTTTCTTCTACTTCTCCTACTTATCTTGTGTTACACTTGATTTGCAGATGTCAACGCTCCCTCAAGCTTATATTGGCTTCGTTGATGGCGCTATTTGTAGTACTCAAAATTTATCTTCTACAACCTAGGTCATTTATTCACCCACAAATGAGTTAGTTTCTATTCATGGGATATGCCTTGGTCGAACAACAAATAATATTGTAGAGTATAGCGTAGTGATTGAGCTATTATCTGATGCCATTTCATTTGGAATTCATTGATTTATTGTTAGGTTAGATTGACAACTCATAATATTACATTTGAATGGTGTTTATTCAGTTAAAATTGCTTCCATGTTAAGGATGTTTTTGCAGGTTCGTCTCTTGGAAAGATAATATGATTATATTGAGTATCAACATATTCTGAGAAATTTAAACACGCTAACTAATGCATTGGATAATTATCTGTTAAATTGGCACTTATAAAACATTTGTAAATAAATCAATGCAATATTCATCCATATATTCTACAACATAGAAAAAAATAGAATTAGTATCTTTCATTATATAAGTGTCTGTATAAAATGTGGCTTTTACAAAAATGCCAGCCAAAGACATGAGGCCCCATGGCCTTTATTTTCCGAACATGCCAGTACATCATCAAAAAACAAAAATATAGTCCTTAGAATAGTGACTACACATGATGGTGATCATGGTAGCATACAACAACGCATGCTACTTGTCATAGCAAAGAGATAATAGGTCTGGGAACCCCCACAACATGCCTCTGATAGCAGAGAGGTAGGTCATCTATCCCTACATTGGGGATGTTCAAGGTCAACCTCTCAAGGTTGTGCTCTATCTTTGTTAATGCCTTCGCCGCATCTGGGTTCGTCTCTATGGGAGTTACTAGTTTTTCACCATGCCTATGATATTTGCGTAATCTAGCTGGTCTTACTGGGGCCACATTTGCATGATCATTTTGGAAAATTAGTTTTGGATGCAAAAAAATAACAAAAAAATTGAAAAATTTCAAAAATCCACCAAAGTGTGAATTTTTACCTATGTTGCCCCACTGCATCCCAGGTTGTAGTGGCATGTCCAGATCACTTGCGAATTCCATCCCTACATATGGGAAATAATCAATCATAATGATTTAGTTTTCTAACCAATCGAAGAATTCAGGAGTATATTTGATCATTGGTCCTTGGCCACCTTCGTGGTGTGCCATAAGTGTGACCCATTTTAGCATGCGAAGGTCCCAAGGTCCTCCTGTCTATATAGCTAAATATGGAGTGAGAAGAGGGATCCAATCTAGAGAAAATAAGATAACAAAGGAACGATAGCCAAAGCTTTTGAGTCTAATTGTTCTGACTCTAGTTAGTTTCCATTTTAGATTGGAAACTGCAACCTTGCTCCAATTGAATATAGTAGGTTACAAACACTCTACGATGGTTTTCAACTGAGCCTTTGTGAGTAAATGTAGGGCTGCACTACCACATAGCCTGCAAAAATGAACCCAATAGATTTCAAAGGAAGTCGTGAGATGGTCTTAATGTCAATTCTCCCATCTTTGAGAGCAATTCCGTCAGTGCAATGTTGTATCAAATAGGTGGCATTGGTTTCGCCACCTCACCTATGCCCAAACAGATTAATTTCCAACCCATGACATGGAAGTCCCATCAAGAAGTAAATGTCATAATCATCAATGACAAGTCTATGATCTCCAATTATGAAACATCCTTCTTGAATGTTCCACTTGCTCACTATCCATTCTATAAAGTCTAATTGGGATTTCATGCCTAGAATGGTGAAAAATTTGTACAGGCCACAATTTGTCAATGCCTGTATGGTTTTTGGATGGTTTAGAGAAACTATCTCTTCTTTTTCATGTTTACGCTCTCTCCACTCCATATTTGCGACTCAAAACCCTGCAAACAAGCATAAGAGATCATTAGAAGCAATCATGGAAAAATTTAGCAAGAAATTTTTGTGTTCTTCATATTAATTTTTGTGCCCTCAGTGCTGTGCGCAACTGAATTTGCTAGGCAGCACGAATGTGCATGGTTATCTTATTAGAAACCGCGCATGTCACAATTTATTTTGTTAAAAAATCGGCCGATGTGCGCAAGCTTGATAAGGGCGACCTATGCACATTGACGACATATTTCATTTTGAAAATACTCCCCAAAAAATACAAAAACTACAGTTAAATGCTAAATAAAAAACAAGAAAATGAAGATCTTAGAGAGATAATTTACCTGAAAAAGATGGTTCACAATTACGCTCCATAGTTTGCGTGGAATCCACCTCTGAAGTTTCTGGTGAAAATGACATCAATCACTCTCAAAAGGTTAATACACTAATGGTAATTTTTTTTTTTTTTTTTTTTTACTTTTTTGGTTTAATACATTTTTTAGGCCTATTGAAATATTATTTTTTGCATATTAACCTTTAAAATCCAAATTTATAGTGTTCTTCACTTTATTTTTGAGCAGGGATAATTATTTCGATTTTAAGTTTGTAGGTTACAGGTTATTTATGGGAACTGAATCATTTTGGTGTTGAGTATAATTTTACCACATTTTCAAACTTGTTAAAACTTACAAAAAAGTGAAACCCTAGAGTTCTCTATAGGCCCTTTTCAGACTCCTTAAAATGAAAAGATTGACGAGTACTTGATTGTTTGACCTCGTAAAAGTAAATGAAAAACCGTCTATTTAGTATAAGTTTACTTCTTTTATGGACTGAACCAAACTATTTATGAAAAAGGTATATGTTGAATAATCATGGTTAATAGTGTTCTCTCCTGCATTATTTTACCCTTTTCCAGGCTTGACAGACTAAATTTACAAAAAAGGACACTATGGAGTTTACTTATGTTTTTCTCCTAACTCCCTAAGACTGAAAAACATCGAGCTACACTTTCTCTAGGCTAGTTAAAATTTATGTTGAAAGAACTAAACGATTTTTGTTTTCATGTCTTTTCAAACTCTTTAATATAAAACCAACATTGAGTTTCCCCTTCACTGGACTCGTAAAATCTAAACAGTGCAGGACTCGTTAAGCATGATGATGCTGAACCACTCCTTTTTAGGGTTCATTTAAAATACTTCAAGGGACTCATACGAAGGCTGAGCTTATAGGAAAAACATATGTTATCCTCCTCAAGCTTGTAAAAATTAACGAGGTACTTGCCAGTAATGGTGGGGGAAAAGTGAGAAAGAATCTTTGTTTTGTATTTGTTAAAGGCTGTATGTCGCTCTTGAACATGACACTCCATCACTTTTGTGTTTGGGTTGGGAAATCCATTTGTCTCCTAATTGACCACACCTAATTGAAAGTCTTCAGTTAGTTTGGGTTTTATTTTTTGGGTCAAATGTTGCCAAGTCATCATGTCGTGTCTTTGATATGTTCAAGAGAAGTTCAACCTTAGTCAAGTTACTTTTCCAATCATAGCCTTCAGTTGCATCGACCATCCCTGAATCAGTCCTGGATTACTCCAAAATGTTGTTCTTCCAAAACTTGACATGAGTTTCATTTCGTAGGCCCTCCTGCAACATATCACTTCCTATCGACTTCAACTCATTATCTTGGAATTTGATCTAGAAACCTACAGTACCTTGAGGCATGCATGCCTTAGTGACAGGTTTCTCTCCTTCGATGATAGGTTCCCATCATTTACCTTCGATCGAATGATTATATAGGTTTTCGACATCATCACATCTATTCACACTTCATAGATTGTACTGAGAGTACCTTGAGAGCCATTTTCATTATTGATGGTTTCTCTCACACTTGTAAACAGTTCACATCATTGACTGGTAATCAAGTGGTTTCTACCATGTCTGATTACGAGACATTCACTCACATGAACAGATACATACTACGGATCGATAGATGGAGATCAAGACCCTGGATCTAGTTTCATCCATCTAGGCTGCGTGGAGTTATTAAATATTCATGATTGTAAATTTAGATCCATTGATGGCCACATCCATACTATGTCATCTATTGACATGGATCTTTAGATGTATTTTCATACTGTTCTTTGAGACATTTATGTTATGAGTATGGGAATTCCTACCTCAACAATGATATTATATATTGCATTGTAACATTTGATTGATTGTTTAAGGTCTCATACTACAAATCTCTAACCCAAACCTTGGCATGGTAAAGCGCTTCAGTCATTAACTATCTCTTTTGACTTTGCACTTTAGGGGGCAATTTGTTACATATCATTTTGTCACACTAGGAAAATGACCATCGTTTGGATCTTTCTCTATCCCAAATGTGTCCCAAAGAATTCCCCTACAAATTTAGAATCAAAATTATCCCAAAGAAAGTGGAATTCCTAGATCCCATGGTACAAAACCTTGTTTTGGGCCACCTGCATAGTTCCCTAGTCAATTTCTATGCATATGCAAAGAATACCATTATAAGCTACACATAAGTACACATTGTCTAACACTGTTACCTACGAACATGACTTAACACATGTAAAAATAAAAAGTAAAGTCTAGAAACATTGTTGTTAGCATATGTCCCAACCAAAAAGCTTCAAATGGTTGCCTATTCAGTCCTGATCCCTCCCACCATGGAGAAACTCCCTCTCTTTGTGGAATCCCTATCCCACCATTAGTGGATCTCATCCCTTGGAAAATGGATCCCAAATTTCCCACTCTTGGCCTATAAATCTAACCCAGGCATGAGGATTGAGGAGGATTGTTGGAAGTAGGCTTATGGTGTACGAATAAGGTTGGAAGTCCATTCATTCAAGGAGATGGTAGGAGATTGTGGGAAGGGACTTGAAACACAAAGGCTACATGGTTGTAAGGCTATTCTCCATTCTATTAATATAAAGACAATTATTATTATCAATTACATCTTTGTTGATATAATTTCTAGGATTCCTTGATCACCTACATAGATTGTGATTGCATATTGATCAATTTATGATACCTGATTGGTTAATTAGTCCATTTATCTCTTATGATTATATACTGGATGATTTAATCTCTTGTTTATTTTTGTCTATATAGATCTCCTTCATGACATTATGGAGAAGCTGTGGGAAGTGGCAGGAGGATCTCTAAATCATCGAGGAGCGAATGGTCGAAATCTTTGAATGGGACTTCATCAATCATTTCATTTAAATAGTAAGTGGCCTCTATCATAATATCTGTTTCCGTTAATCATAGTTTAGAGAAAGGTAGCAGTTCCTGATTGCTTGTTACTAGGTTTCTTTGATGTCTAGGGAGATCGCTCCCGTCCGCAATAGGGATAAGTAAACATAACACTTGGCTTCAATAGTATATAGTGAGACAAATGTATTCTTTTTGCTCAAACATGCTACCAATGAGTTTCCTAAAAAGAAGGCACCACCACTTGTTCTCTTTCCATAATCTATATAGCTAGCCCAATTTGCATCTGTGTATGTTGTCAGTAAAAATTTCTTACCCTTTGGATACCACAATCCATAGTCCATTGTGCCTTTTAAATATTTGATTTTTTTTTTTGCTGCTAACAAGTGACTTTTCTTGGGAGATTATTGGTATCTTTCTACCAAACCAACAACTTGCATCATGCCTGGTTGGGAGGTTGTTAGATACAAAAAACTATTAATCATTGATCTAAGCAATTTTTGATTAACTATGGTGACTCATCATCTTTGTTAGTTTACACCTAGTGACCATAGGAGTGTTAACAAGTGAATTCTCTTCCATTTCAATTTTCTTCAATATTTCTTTTAGATAGTTTCCTTGGGAAATTAACACTCCTTTTGAAGTTTGTGTAAATTGTAAACTAAGAAAAATTGATATTTCTCCAAGCATAGGCATTCCAAATTCATATTTCTTTTCAACTACAAACTCTTGGCTTATTGAATCTGTATTACTGCCAAAAATTATATCGTCAACATAAATAACAAAAACCATACGATCTTCGTTATCATATTATATATATATATATATATATATATATATATATATATATATATATATATATATATATATATATATATATATATATATATATATATATATATATATATATATATATATATATATATATATTATTGTCAATAATCACTCTTTTGAAGCCTTTCTTTTGTAGATATTTGTCTAATCGGGAGTACCATGCTCTTAGTGCTTGCTTGAGTCCATCATCAGGATTATTTGATAGATAAAAACCTTCAAGTTGTTACATATACAACTCTTCTTCAAGTTCTCCATTCGAGAACGTTGATTTTAGATCCATCTGATATACTTGGAAGTTTTTATGACACAAAAATGCAAGAAACATTCTAATTACTTCTAATATTGCTATAGGAGCAAAGTTTTCTTCAAAGTATATTACTTCAACCTATGCATAACCTTTGCACACTAATTGTCTTTGCATCAAATAACTTGTCCATTCTCATTTAACTTGTTCTTGATGACCTATTTTGTACCTATGGAATTCTTATTTATTAGCCTTGGAGTCAATTCCCAAGTTTGGTTCTTTTCGATTTGACCTAATTCTTAATTCATGGAACCTATCCAACACTTATCTTCACTTACTTGAGAGAGGTTTTTAAGTTCAGTCATGGACACCATGGCAATCTGTGCTTGATTAGAAGTTCCCACTAGTTTTCTTCTAGTTTGAACTCCTATTTTCCTATTACCAAAAAATTGACTTTCAGGGTGGTTCTTTTGTACATACGTTGAAGTAGGTTTTGGATGAGTGTATTCTGACTCTTTTTCTTCCTCATTTTCTAATTATTCAAGATGATCTCCTTCCTTTTCACCAATGGTATGATTAGGTGGATTAACGATTCTTGTCTTCTTGACTTTGAAAGGTAATTCCTCTTGAAATTTTACACCAATACTATCTACTATTTTGTGTAACTTTTTATTGTAGCATTTGTAGCCCTTGCTCTAGCTTCAAACTTACTCAATTTTTCTTCATTATTTTTGATGTAACATTTCTTTCCAAAACTTTGAATTGTTGTAATGATGTTGGTTTCCATTCCACAATTTGTAAGGTGTCTTGTTATTGTTTGGGTTGAGATGTGCTTTTTAAAAATATGAATTGTTGTATGAATAACTTCGGCCCAAAATGTTTGTGGCAAATTTCTTCCATCCATCATTTTCCTTTCCATTTGTTCTACTGAACTATTCAAAATTTTAGCTACTCCATTTTGTTGAGGAGTGTTTACAATTGTAACTTGTGTTTTTATGCCATTTTATTCACAAAATTCATCAAACTCATTTGAAGTAAACTCCCCACCTCTGTTTGATATGAAACAGTTTAATTTGCACCTAGTTTGATTCTTAGCTAGGGCTTTGAAATTTTTTAACTTCTCAAATTCTCATGATTTCTCCCTTAAAAATGAAACCAGAGCTTTTGTACCTTCTTACAAAATTTCAATCTGATGCTCAAAGAGAAATTTATGACGATTTTCCCCAGGTCACTTGTTTGGAATGTAATTAGGAGTCTGCAAAAAGACCAACTTCCTCAGATAATATCTCCGCAAATATAGCACTAAAAGCTTTGAAATTTAGATCCGAGGTTCAATGTGATTTCATCTCAAATGGGTTTTTTTTTTTTTTGCTTCTGAAACATCGCAGAAAAAAGTTATAGCGAAAATTCCATGATGACCTTTTTGGAGCAGCGAAACCCTAGAATCCAAAGCTCCGATACCAAATGTTATGAAACCAACTCACAAAAAGATAGAAAAGAGAGATCAATGCCTTAGAATTCAGCCTCTTCCAGGGGGAAACATCCTTTACATTACCAAAATGAACAATTCTTGGATGATTCAAATGACAAAACCTCCTTTCTATATATAGGAGTCTATGGAGTCACAATATATCCCAACCAACCTAACAATAATAACATAAAGCCACAAAAATAACAATAGAGGGATTCTATGGGGCACAGTAAAAAATATGGGGACAATAGGGGCTCAACAATATTAATAAGGGATACAACTACAATAGTAATGGGGTAATCACTAGTATTATAGGGACCTAACAACCTATGTAGATGATTAGGGTTACGACATTCAGGTATGAATTGACTTATTGTGTTGCATTGTGTGGTACCAATATAGACTGATCGTAAATATGTGATTATTTGCATAAATGATAATTGTTCATGAGTTAGGATGTGAACATGTTAGCTAGTGATTTTTATGGATAAAATGATATTATTTATTTTTAAGGTGATGTGTTGAGAAGTTATATCATGCTAGCTAGCTTGATTGTGCAGAAAAAATATCCTTCCCTAAGATACAGTAAGATACAAATTTTCTTATGTTGTATATTTGGTGCTTGGTTGTTTGATTATGTCATATAGTTATTTTATTTAACATGGTATGCCACAATTTGGTTTAATGTTTGATGAATTTCATAATATGAGTATGTGTTCAAATGATTTTGTTTTAACGTGATTGTACTAACATATATGTGTTGAGATAGTTGATATGTACTTGAATGTAGTTGACATTTGTAGCATTATGTCTAATGACTATGAGTTGACTATGGATTATGACATGGTTGTTAGTTTTGATAAAGTTTGATTTCAATTGATAGATATGATTGTCTTGATATTTGGAGTGTGAGACTGACATGTGTGAGTAACTTACAGGGAAACATGCTTGTTACTGGCACGACAAGGTAACAATTGGTGTGCTTATATAACTAACAATTGGGTAATGTGGTAATGCATAGTAAGCCTCAACTGCAACAATGTAAAAAGGTAAAAGAAATGAATTGAGCAAGAATTCCTTTGTCTATATTTAAAAACCCTAATTCCAAACGAATGAGTGCTTTTCACACAGTAAGTATTATTAACCTTGATGTTGTTTGAAATTATGTGGATATGTGTTGTAGTTATTAACATGTACTTTATAGGTATATTAGCTAGTCTCTAGCTACAGGTGGATTTGTTAAGGGAATTGGAGTCCCTTGAGAAATGGTGTGGATGTGTTTAGTTGCAAGAAACATTCTTGGCACAACAAGGTAAGGTAGCTGGTGTATTTTTATGTTTAGTTATGACTAACCTTATGTGTTTATGGGAGTATGATGTAGGGGGTTGGATGGAAAGAGAGATTTCCATGAATCTTAAAGAAGGCTCAGGTTGAGCTTTCCTTGGGAACCATAGGGATTGAGTCATGGTGTCTATGGTTAGGCTTGTGATTTTGGGTCTTTTGCAATTGTTACGCTTGAGTTGCGATTTTGCATGTGTCTGGTGCATAAATATGCCACTTAATTGCGGTGTTGTTTTGTCATTGGTTTTCATGGTTTTTGTTTTGTTTGTTTCTTGGCTTGCCTTTTATGTTTTGAGTCTTGGGAATTGTTTGGGAAAGAGGAAAGTTAATGTTGCTCGGAGAAAGTTTTTTTTTACCCAATAGGTAATGTAAGACTCAGATGAAGCTCGATACATTAGTAAGTGCAATGGAATGTAAGACTATGAAATTTGGTTGGACTCGATGGGTATGTAGTGGTAATAGATGGTGGCAGTACAAATATGTAAAAGGTAACTAGAAAAAGTAAAGTAAATGAATCTAAGTTGTCGAATGCCTTGGCTATGTTGGGATTGATTGTTTTCAGTGTTGTTCATGAATAAAGGAAGTTCTCTTAACCTGCACCTTATGTTATCTGGTAATTATGTTATGATCATGATTATGATAATGTTTATATATGTATACATATATGTATGTCTGTATGCCATTATCTAATAGGATCATGATTTTTTATGCTAAAGTTTATATATGTATGTATGTATCCATGTATCTATGTCACTGTTTGATAGGGTCGTTAGGGATCATTCTTGTTGGAGGAATTCTTACTTATGCAGGTGAATGGCATGATGTGATTCCTGGTCTTATGGGAATCAAGTGGGAAGAGTAGTCATGACAAATATTTAACGTCAGTATCATGTGGTTATGAATTGATATTATATTATTGTATTATGCCTATGTTATGTTATGATAGGTAACACTGAGATATACATCAACGAAATGAAGTAGTGTGGTTTGTGGTATGTTGGGACAAGCATGGATAAGATACTTGAAGCAAGGTTGCTTGGTAAGTATAGTTTGGGTTTGGATGTGTGGTACTATTGCTGTGCACCTATTGCATATGTGATGTTAAGTGCATGTATTTTTGTGTGGATATCACATATGCAATGTTGGGTATAGATGGTGCCATGTAGATGTTGGATATGCGATGCTATGTACATATTGTAATGTGTGCATTATGTATATGCGGTGTTGTGTGCATATGGTTCTTTGTGCATGTTGGATATGTGGTGTTGTGTACAAATGATGCTACGTACATGTTGGATATGTGATGCTATGTATAGGTGGTGTGCTTGCATGTTGTACTTGTGACACTATGTACATATGGTGTTGTGTGCATGATTGTACAAGTGGTGCTGTGTGCACATGGTGTTATGTACTGATGGTGTTATGTACATGTCATGCATGTGGTGTTGTGTACATGTGGTGTCGTGTACATGTCGTGCATGGGGTACTATGTACATGTGGTATTGTGTACATTTTGTATAATGGTGCAATGTACATGTAGCATTGTTTACACATTGTGTAGGTGGTGTCATGTACATGTCATGATACGCACACGTTGTTTAGGTGGTTGTAGTGTACAGGTGGTATTGTGTACATGTGATACATATGGTACTCATATAGATGCATGTATTACTTGGTGTTGTATATGTGTGTAGTTGTAAGTGTGTGATGAACATGTTGTGTATGTGCACATGGTTGAGGAGAAGGAATTGGGTGTTTTTCTGGTATGGAAACTGATCTAGAGTGCATACATAATATAGACAAAGGTTGAAGCTAAGGATTGATGGAAGGATAAGTATCAATATTATATTTCATTTTTATTATGCCTGTGATTTATGATTATGGTATATGATGGTTACATGTAATCTATGATTCTATTTTATGACGATTACATGTAATTTATGATTTTTACCTATGATGGTTGTGTTTTGAGCTAACCTGATCTGATATGTTTATGCATGATGATTTTTTCAAATATGCCAGCTTGACTTGCTGTGATAGGAAGCAAACATAATTGCAAGTGTACCTTATTGACAAGCTATCAATGAGGTATGATGTGAATTTATTTTGATTTATTATAAATCTAAAGGAAATTATGTGCTTGGAACAGGAATGCATGAACATTCCTGGTTGATTGGTTGAAATCAACTACAAGAATTGGTAACAACAAGAAAATAAATTAGAATGTTTAGCATTATGTTGGTAAAGCATTTAAGGAGCAAGGCCATTATGGGACACTGGTACCCAATAGTGCCCATTTATTTCCATGAGCATGCTATGACCAATATGATGGTTTTGAGGTAGGTATATGCCTTGGTTTTTGATATTTCGATGCGAGGAAGCCTTGCCAAGGGACAAATCACCTAAGATAGGGGATCCTAGGGAACTTAGAAGGTTAGTGATAACACGAAAGGGGGTGATTGGATTTCCTGAGGGATTATGTAACAAAGAAGGGAAGGTCGCAAATATATATTTTTTGTCATCAACATTGTTATATGGAATCAAATTCACGTTGGGCGTGCATCCTGGAACAATGAGACCATAACTATTCACTAAGGGGACAAGTGGAGCAGGATTGTAGCAGTGGACATCAGATGCAACTTTGGCTGTGACAGTGGATTCTCGACTTCGTGGGAAGGAGGTGAATCCTAGTATTACTTTGAGGGTGGAGGTGAGAGCCTCTCGACTCCCTTGTTGAATGATACAGGCATCGTATCCTTTTATTTGTTGGTTTAGAAAATGTGCATATGTGTATATGTGATTATCGTAAATACCATAATGAGTTGTATTATAAAGCTCTAGTATGCGGTAAGGTTGTTATTTGGTCATGTTATCATGCTGTTTTTAATTTAAGTTGGTCTTTCATTATAAATACTACAATGAGCTATGTTATGAAGCTCCATGGGAAATATCTTTTCTTTTCAGCAGTCTTGCTAGGCTCTTGGTGTGGTTTAACACTGAGGATAGTGTTCCCCAAGGGGGAGGGTTTTGTAATAGCCCTGGTGAAAATTCCATGTAATAAAAATTAATAAAGGAAATTAGGAGAAAAGTAAGGTAAAACGTCACAGGTTGCATGTGAGGAGGAAATTGAAGGAAAATAATGGGAAATGAAGGAAATAGATGCCTCATCAATAAAAAGGCTTCTGAGGATTAGCTGGCAAGCTTGGTCAGCATAAGCTATTGGTCAGTTCAAGTTTAGAGCATTCTCTCTCCCTCTCTTTCTCACTCTTGGTCACTTTGAATTTTCTTGGAGCACTCTAGCTTTGGATCGAGGAAGGAAAAGCTGGAAAAGGGAAAGGAAGGAAAGAAAGGATCAAGGAAAGGAAAGCATGCTCAAGAAGCTTCAAGAGGAATACTTGTAGGTAACCTTTTGCAAGTGTGATTTCCTAGCTAGTTTGGACATGCATGGCTTTGCATGTTGGTGTATGGTTATCTCGATGTTGGTGGCATGGTTTTTTTGGGTTATGACAGTGGTTTTCATCTTATCCTTGCCTTTTTCTAGATTCCATGGTGTTGGGATGCTTATTTTGGTTTTGAGCTTTGGTTTTCCAGACAGATTTCAGAATCTGGGGTAGATGTGGTCTCAAGGTTCATTCCCAAAGGCCTAGGAATCCCTTGACCCGTTTTCGTGGGATACAGGGTAAATCTTGAGGGAGAATTCTAGTTTTAGGGCCTAGTGATCTAGGTTCGGATCATGGTAAACACTGAAAGACTAGTCTCTCGTTAGTGCCTAGTGATCCGAGATTAGAATGCGTTAAATCTTGAGAGACAAGGAGATGGAAAATTCCTTAAGGATAGTGATGGACACCATATTGCATTCCAAGTTCGGTTCGGTTGTGGTTAGGGCACCAGTTTTTGTGTGATCATGGTTTGGTGAGGGTGGACATGGTTTAACCATTTAATTCCCTTGGTTTTTCTTGGATTGGTTGTCCTATGAGATCCCACATTCATGCTTAGAATATGGTACATGGGTGACTGGCTAAAAGAGAGATTTGGTTCAACCATGTCGATGGTTGAGTTATACGTGAAAGCCCCGACCTTAGTCAAATTTGCCTATGATTAATAAAAGATAAGTTCTCTTAGTTTTGTATTTGTATTTAATGGATATCATATCTATTGTATTTATATGGTTTAATGTTGGTTATAAGAATGGTTATGTGACTGACCCATGTCATGGTTATTTCATGTATTTACTTTTAATTGTTAAATGAATGGATGCAAGATCTATTTGATGATATAATAGTGCAACAAAGAAGGATTTGATCCTTCTGGTTATGTTTCATAAGTTGTTTCAGTCATTTATGCTTTGCCTTGTATCCTAGACATGTAGGTTGCATTGATGCTAAGTGTTTGAAAAAATTCCAGTCTCGGTTGGGGATGCTCACTCCTAGTCCTAAGGTTGATTTTTTATTGATCATCATTTTTATCATTTATTTGATGGATTCTGAATTTTGTAGCAAGTTTTTGGTGGAGGTCGGGATTATGGGCTAGAAATGTGGCTCAAATCGCGACATCACTGGCACCAGTCCACAGAGAAAAGTCCACAGTCACTGGTACAGAGGCCTATGAGAGCATATTTGAGTTGTTTGTCGCTATGTTTCCTAGAGCATGAGAGTGAATTTTGGTTAAGAGGCTTAAAACATCAGTGGGATCCAGGGACAATATGTTTGAGTGACTGACATGTCTCCTATGGGGTGTAATTGTTGATGTGGATGGGTTTGTTTGATGAGTTTCGTCAATTCCATTTCCTTAAGGTCAGTAGGGAGATTGAATCCCTTATAGTAACATCTCTAATCACATGTTTGCCCTATTTTTTTGTCTTCTTGGGTGGAATTGGGAGGAGGGAGTGTAACAAATTTAGCACCCAAATACATCGCTACCCAAGAGCAATCCATTCTCCACATTGAAGATGCATTCATGATGTTGGCAACAAAAAGTATTGAAGCTTTCGAGAGGAGATGGTGTGCCTTACCCAACAATCTATAGATCAAAGAATATAACTCTCCCAAAAGGCTAAGGAATTCCGTGGATAGAACACCATTGTACAAGAGGATCAAGTAGAGGATGAAAATCAGGTGGATAAGACTCAATCTCTGTCCACCCTTGCTGCTAGGATTGCAAGAAAGAAGAGATGAAGTAAGACACTAGAGGGAGTGGAAAAATATGAAGAAGAATGCATGTTTTCACCCCCAAGAGGGTACACCATCTGAGGAGCCTTGGGATGTCAGGGAGGCCACCAGGGCCATGAAAGAGCTGCACATGGATGAGTGAGTTACTTATAGGATAAGAAACACCTTCAATAGGGAGGTGATTATGATTACCATCAATAGGTACATTTTGAATATCAATATGCCAACCTCCAACCTTAAAATTATCCTTCTCTTACATTAATTCACATTTTTTTGCTATATTATGCTTAGTAAGAAGAGTGAAAGGTGTTTGTCCTAGTATGTGGCCTAATGTGGTTTAATTGCAAGAAAATGAAGCAATTTTAGGCTATTTCTATGTAGAGGCTTGATGTAGACAACTAGGAGAGAATCTAGGGGGGTTTTCCATGTCCTTAACTCCCTCAACGCAGCTTGTGATCACCATATCCTCTCTTACCAATTTGATTTCCTTGGAATCCTAGTCACTCCTAGTCCAAGTGAAGACCAAGAGGGACAAGATACACCATTTTCAAGATCAAGGAGGGAACCAATCCTACTTTCAAGGGAGCTACTTCAGATGCCTTTTTGTATAAATAAACTAGAATAAGAGCTCATTAGGATTCAAATTTTTTTTTAGCTAGGTGTAGCTATTAAGCTTCAAGCTTGACATTTTTATTTTCAACTTTTATGTGATGTATTAGACATGGACTTTTTGATAATTAGAGGTTGAATTTTAAGTTTCATTTTAGTTAGTTTCAAAGGGATGAGACCCTTGGGTTTGGGCCCAACCCACATGATTTGGTCTCTCTTCTTGTACTTATGTTTCTACTTTATTCCAAGCAATTTATAGTTTCTTACGTTTGAGTAGAGAGTAATCTATAAAATAATGTGGTTGCATCCTCTACATCATCTCTCTTGTGGGAGAATCAGTGAAATGATTCACCACCATAGTCCAAAAGGATTGTGTTAGTGATTTCTTGGAAATAGATTAGTGTTAGTTGTCATGTTTTGCATTTTATTTCTATATCTTAGAAATATGTTTAGTGATTAGATCAATGGTATTTCATGAATTATATGTTATTTAAATTTAACTCATATTTTTTTTCATAAGTTATTTCATCTTGTTGATGATAAATGGATAAATTCATGTGATTGATTGCAGGGATGGTTGACCTACAGGTAAGGGGACCTTCACCGCTTACATCTTAATCTTCTTCATCTTCTCCTTTGACTTCCAAACTTTGTCCCAAAACCCTACTTTATAAGCCATTATGCCTAGTACACCGAGAGAACTTATCCTAGTGCAAGAGATTTCTCCTAGAGGTCTTGAGCTTGGATATGGGCTCAAACCTACCTCTCTCCATTTTCTTTAGCTTCCATCCACATTTCCATAACATCAATAGAAAATTTCAACCATCAAAAACCACTCAGATTCTCTCCTGTAGCATTACAAGCCTTCCTGTAGCATTATAGGCCTCTTGTAGCAAATATTTAGTAGCATTTTCCTCCATCGCTTTTTATCTCCACTACATCTTGGACTTAGGATAGATGCATAATGATCCTCCGTTGTGTTTTTATGGTCTTAGAAAGCTCCTAGGCCACTCCAACCCTTACTTTTATTCACTGCAAAAATAGAGTAGAGTTAGTTTCTTTATCATGCAAGTAGGTTACTGATTAATAAGCAAGTGTGAACTAGGAAGATGGTACATGCAATTCTGATTGGTAGTTTGATGAATTATGCAAGATAAATTAGCTTCCTTTCTTGAAGTAGATATGGTAATTTTATGAATTCTTCAAGAGAACATAGATTTCTTTCTGCAAGTAGATTAGCCTTTGTCCTTTCTATGAATTCATTAGTTAGCATTTACAAGTTGCGTCAATGGAATTTCTGTTTTCATAGCTAGAAGAAATTTCTAATTGCACCTTTATCAGCAAGATTTCATTCTAATTTAAAGGGTGCCATGAGTGGAATCCTATCTGCTACACATATAACACTGTCACCTCAAAGTTTGTACGAACCCCAGATTGATAATTTGAGTTGAGGATCCTTTAGGAGTTGCAACATTCTTGGTGCAATACAAGGGCTCACCAAACCCTAGGATTAATATTATAAGTCTAAGGGATTATAAACCCCAACATTCATATTAATTTCTAGAATTAATATTCTAAACTGTAAAATTAATATATCAAACCTACGATTAATATTTTAAATCCAATAGAATAATATTAAACCACAGGATTTCTATTATAAACCCTCCCATTATAAACCTTAAGATTATAAACCGTAAACCAAATATTATATCCTACAATAAACCGTAAACCCTATGATTATAAACTAGAAACCCAATATTATAAATTAGAATAAACCCTAAAACCTCAACCTAGTATTATAAAGAAGAATATTAAAACATAATCTATTCAATGTCACAATGCAACATTGAACAAATTGCAATGTAATATATCATTGTGACAATGCTTGCCATGTTGATTATCACATTTCATTGATTCTTATCACACTTCGATGTTTCTTATCACATTGCGACATTTCTTGTCCCATGGCTGACCATAGATGATTATGGTCGAACATGTTTGATCATGGTTGACATTTATTGACCATATTTAACCATGATTGACCATATCTAACCATGGTGCACCAATTATTTCCATGGTTGACAATGATTAAACGTGGTTGACCAAGTTTTACCATATTCAACCATAAAGACTTTGATCATGGTTGACCATGGTTGTGCCTATGGTTGACCAAAGGTTACCACATTATTGTCACATTGGTCATGACTAATCTTGGCCAAATATGAGCATTATAGACTATGGTTGACGTAGGTTTCACACGGTTGAAATTGATTGGCCATGGTTTGATACATTTAGGCATGGATGACCATACTTTTCTATGATAGAATATGGTTATCCAATTTTATAGTGGTTGACCATGTTCAAACATAGAGAGATTGGTTGACCATGCTTGGCCAATTTAATATATGTTGATCCTAGTGGTGAGTGCTTGTATTGTACCAAGAGTGCTGCAACTCCCAAGGGTCCCTCAACTCTATTTATCAACCCAGGGTTTGTATAAAATTTGAGGTGACAGTGCAATACACATGTTAGATGGGATTCTACTCATGCCACCCTCAACTAGGACATTTGATCAATAGTGCTCCATGACCATTTTTCTATTTAACTAGAAGGAAATTAAATAATTGAAATTCAGAAGCAAGCTCTAATAAAAAAATGAAAATTCTTTTGCAATCTCAACTTGTAGATGTTAGTAACTTGTAAATTCTACTTGATCAATTCATGAAAAGACAAGATCTACACTACATGTAAAAACAGAACTACACTATCTTTCAATAAAAAATCTAGCTACAAAATCCACTTACGGATAGGAAAATAACCTACCAAATCATAACTCAATATTTCATGTATCATCTATCTAGTTCACACTTGCATATAAATTAGTGTTCTATTTGTGCTAAATATATGATAAAGAAACTAATGCTATTCTACTTTGCAGTGAAGTAAAAGGGTGGTTGGAATGGCCTAGGTGTTTCCCTTGATCATGGAGTCTGAGCTGGGGGTCAACTTACTTCTAAAATAAGTCAAACTTACATCATAGGTCAAAACAAATGGTGAATCATACTACTATAGGAGGCTACTACAAGTGCCATGTATTGCTACAAGAAGGCCTATAATGCTACAAGAAGGCTCCGAGAAGGTTTATGAGGTAGGAATGCTGAGTTAAATGGATGGTAAGATGGATGCAAGTTATGGTATATGGATTAAAGGTGTCCGACACCCATAGTTAACCTCAACACGTTAGGAAGCCCATTTTGAGCTAGGAGATCTACTCACTATGACCTCATGGAATGAGCTCAAGAACATAATTTTGGGATTCATCAAAGATGGTGAAGAAGTCTACGATGGAGATGCTGAAAGGCCCCTTTAGTGTAGATCCAAAAATCCCTACAACATCACATGCACATACTCTTTTATCATTGACATAATAAAATAACTAGTAGTTGAAAAGATGAGTTGAATTTTAATACCTTTTAATCTATGCCACAAAATCTGCTCTAGTCAATAAATAAAATCCTATGTTATAGCAAGCATATGAAAAATAAGATGAATAACATATACCTTCTTCAAAGAAATATACTAAACATATCAATTTTTTACTATGATTGTAGATTCCACCATTCATGGTCCCATGAGAGAGATGAGATAGAGGTTGTAATCAAAAGATTTTTAAGGGGTTATATTCTAATGAAATGTAGAAAACTATTAAACATTGTAAGCTAAAAAGAAATACCAATATATAAGAGGGATCAAATCCACTAGGGTTTGGCCCAAACCCAAGATCCTTAGCCCTCTCGAGCTAACTCGGTGATTAATCAATAAGAAAATTCTCATTACCATTCCATCAATGTCAAATACATCACATAACCAATCAAAAATAACATTATCAAGTGCTTGAACTCGATAGCTTCCTGGATGAAAAAAAAAAGTTAGAATCCTAATAATCTCTTTACCATGATTATTTATACAAGAGGGTAGCTGTTAACATCTCCCTAGAAAATAGGAATCTTTGTCTCCCTAGGTTCGTGATCTTGATATTCTTTAACTACACATGGATCTCCTATATTTTTTGCAATTTTGGTGCAAAAATTTAGAAAAGTAATTGTACATCTGAGCTCGTGTCGAAAAATTACTCAACTCTAGAAAGAAATTGGGTCAAATCAGAGTTCGGATGTGGGAGATATCGCTGCTTTAAAATCAACTATTTTTTTAGAACTTTTGTGACAGTGGAAAAGTTGCAGTGTGAATCTGAGATTCTAGATTGTCTAGATAAGGATTTCCAGCACATGGGAAGATGAAAAATGGTCCTTCTGTTTCCAAAAATAGGTTATAATAAATAATCTGAGTTATATTGACCGAGTTATTTCCATTTTAGTCCTCGAGCAGCATTTAGAGCGGGTTCCCTTTGGAGACGTACCCTCCCACCCTACTTTAGTAGGCACCTGCTTCACATTCATCAGTTTCAACATAGTAGCATTTGACTTGGGTTCTTTTGAGACATTCACTCCCACCCCACACTATATAGGCACTTGCTACTTCACCAACAACCAACATCACGGTTATGGGTCAACCACACAAAATCCTTGTGATCGAAGTCCATTTTCTAGGTCACACATTGTTAATATCACAGTTGGTCACAAGAATTATAGGGTATCTCTATCCTTAGATATTTGTTTGTCATGGTTATGGGTCATCCAAAAAGCCACACTTCATCGAGGTCCCTTTGATAGGCCACACATTGTCATTATCACAGTTGGTCACAAGCATTACACAGTATCTCTATCCTCAGATCTTTGTTCATCATGGTTATGGGTCATCCACAAACCCACACTTCATTGAAGTCCAATTACTAGGTGCAGACTATCAGTATCACAGTTGGTCACAGGCATTATAGGGTATCTCTATCCTCAGATCTTCATTCATCATGGTTATGGGTTAACCACATAAAACCCTTCTCTTCAGTGGCTCTTCATATTCAACAAAATCTTTGTAGGAGGGATCTTCACGCAATGGGGACCACTGCTTCTTAAGGAGGGAGGAATGATCCGAATCGAAAATGGCATCAACCCATGGTATTCATCCACCCATGTTATTCATCAACCCATGAAATTTACCCATGGTATTGTAAGTGGCATCCACCCATGTTATTCATCAACCCATGGAATTTACCCATGGTATTGTAAGTGGTGTCCACCCATTGTATTTATCCACCCATGGTATTATAAGTGACATCTACCCATGGTATTCATTCACCCATGGTATTGTGACATCCACCAATGGTATTCATTCAACCATGGAATTTGTCCGTGGCATTGTAACTAAAAAATACTATAAGTAACAAGTTGCATTTTTTAAAAGGACAATTTGTCTACCACAATGTAGCTTTTATAGTTATTCTTCGTTTCAATAAAAAAAATTCTTTGTGGTTTTGTTTATTGGGTATTCTCCTCTTTTTCTTCTGGCATTTCATTTTTTCACATCTTGGGGGCCTCTCCCCCAAAATCCATTTCAATCTTTTAGATCTTGGGGGCCTCCCCCCAAGATCTAGATCAAAACATGAATGTCATAATCACATAAAATTGCAAGAATTCCCACTTTCTCAATGGATTCCTCACTAAATAGGGGATTTCATCGGATAACCTTATTGTGTTTGCCCAACCATGCCATTCATATATTCATAAATATTTTAAACATAATCAATCATCCTTCCATAAGAATGATTCCTGACAACAACTTGTCAAATATAATGGCATTACATATACTCATTTAATCATCTACATGTTGATAAACATAACACATATTCACATAATGCCATATAAAGTCAAGGTTAAGATAACCTCTTATATTCATTCAAAGAACACATTCATTTGGAACAACAGTTTCCAAACATATCAAAAGGAATTAAGAACCCATTCCTTTGGTTTACTTTATTATGTTGCTCCAATTCGGTCTTATTATGTGTTGTCACATTCACCTAGTTTTTATTTATATGAACATAAACAACTCATTTGTTACCTTGCCATGCTAATACCGAGCATGTTTCTATACAACTATTTTCACATTTCTGTTGGGTTGTGTTATATTCTTTCCACAACTAGCCCACGTAGTTAACCGAAGGTTAGAGGGGGGGAGGTCACAGGGGCTTTGAGGTGTACCCGTAACCCCACTTTATGGGGTTCGGGGCAGCGTCCCGGAAAATTTTGGTTTTGGACCCTATGTTAGGTTGGGCGGACCCACCTATGGTTTTATGCATGATTTTCGCACATGCTTTTTTGGACACGATGGTTTTTGGTCCATGATATTGGATGCGATGGTTTTCGGTCTGTGGTATTGGATGCTTCGGCATGTATAAATATGTATTGTAACATTGAAAGGAACATAATGAAAAATCAAGCTGGTAGTCCCGGTTTTGGGATCCAGGGGAAAAATATTTGTGTATATGTGTTTTATGTGTTATGCTCTCGCATTGTTTATTTTCTGTGTTTTAGAATTCATATGTAGGTAATTTTGTATGCGGATAAAACCTACAATTTCAGTCATGTGTTTCAAGGTTCAAGTCATCATGTCCATTAATTTTAAATCAACCTTTCACCAGTATTAGCGTAATCAAATCAAAATTAGTATTTTATCAAGACTAGCATCATGAAACTTAATAACAGTCTTTTACCAAAACTATCAACCATGACATAGTCTACAATTAGGTCATATTTGTTAGTTGTTAGCCATTGTGCTACAACTAGCACCCACCTACATTGATGTGTATAGTATTTGTCTCAACACCCATTGTGTTAGTACAACTTTCTTAAAACAAGAACATTCCTTCATGCAATCTCATAAGCACATACTCATATCATACACTTAATCAAACATTTAAAAAATACTTTAAGGGTTCATAAGTTCAAGAGTCATAATCACTAGTTCTTAGAAGACATATCTGGAGAAAAGCACTAACTCGTAGCAAACTTCTCATTAATGCACTCAAAACTTTATCATAATATGAATAAAAACAAGGATTAGTTTCACTTATTCTATTCTCTCATCAACACCATATTTTCCATATCCTTGCTTCCTCAAGGATACATAAAAAAGTCTCATTAGTTTCCAAAATTTGTTTTGAACCTACTCATGGTTACCTAATTATCATTAATCACTCAAAGATTCAAATAATTTTTTTATTTGTTTGTCAAGTTGTTTGTGATCCTTCAAACTTGACATCTAGCTTGAGGAGTTGCAACCCAGGGGCATCTAATCCATCAAAAACACCCAAGGATCGCACCCGGCTTGGGCCACAACAACCCTAAGCTGACTAGATTTTTTAGCATATCTCCTACCCCTAGCACATGACACAACAAACCCCCCTGACATTTGATCTTGGGTGGTGTTGCTAACAAGCTCCATCCTCAACCAATTATGCTAGTGGGATTTGACAATCATTTGAATCATGTTATGAAAACATATTGCGAGTATTTATGCATGAACATCTATTATCGTATGCACTTAACATTCCTTCATGGATATAGTATATCTTTATTTATTATCTATTTGATGGATATGCATCTCTAAAATAATTCATATCTGACATTTTACTATGCATATTCTATTATTCATCATCTTATTACAACTTCTCAAAACATCAAATAAAATTATAAACAAACAAGATTTAAGTTGAGAGATTTCCATTCATAATGTTTACTACATCATTCGGTGATGAACTTTTGCAATCCTTGTTGGGCTAATCTAGGCAATCTAGTCAACATTTTGCATGTTTATCTTGATGCATCAACTCAAGTCAATATTTAAGTAGCATTAGTAAATTCATTTATACAATGAAATAATTTCACATATTCACATGCCCCCTTAACACCCATGGTCCACAATAAGGTAGAAGGAGCTAGCTACTATAATGGCTTCATCTCCATTGTTCAATTATGGAAATGGGGTTTCCAAAGTTAACAATCCAAAATCAAAGTTGTAATTATAAATATATTAGATGAAAAGAGATTCATTACGAATGTCTCTTCGGTCACATGAGATCACTTTCCATGTATGTCTACTAAGTTTGACCACACTTGCAAAAACTTGATTTTCATTTCTCATACATTTTGTAAAAGACTTTGCGAGTAAATATTTATTCAAACATTTTTGTATACAAATAATTGAGTAGAAATTTTATTGTATACCTTTTGTCAAACAATTTTGTGAGATTAAATCAAAATCATTGCAATTATTCCACTTGTAACATAATAACTGAAATAATGTCACATAATCATGCCACATTTCCATTTCCTTACATGCAACATTTCAAATTCCTTGCGTGCAACTTTTCAAATTCCTCTCATGCAACTCTTAAATTTTTTTATATGAAAATATTCATAGATAAACTACAATAATATTATCACACAATAATGCTATCTCATCTGCAAAGCAACATTTTCTTCAAATAATTACCTTACTATTACATTTTCTTCAAACAACCACTATATTATTACATTTGTATTTGTGCATTTTTTTAAACACTTTACATGCAAACTAATGTAACAAACACTTTGCATACAGATAAGCATATATCAGATACAACAATACTATCACACAATAATACTATCCCTAACCACAAACAACATATTAATTGGGTATTTTGTCAAATAATTTTTAAGCAATGAATGATTGAACCATTTAAGAATTTCGTCAAACACTTGCATGAAAACTAATATAGCAAATGATTCAGTTTCTATCTCCTAAATTATAGAAGTACAAGTTATGGTCATTGAACCAAATTATTAGTGGGAGTTACCCTCATTGTGCTTCATTTTTCAACTTTTGGAACCTCATATATGGAAATTTATAACAAAAATAATAGCACGGCCCTATTTGGTCCACAATTCTAGGAGCATTCAAGAAGCTCCATTTCCACTGTTCATATCTCCTAAAATATAAATATCCAATATCTGAAATTTCTACCACATTATCAGTGGGATTTCCCTTCATTATAAATAATTTTTTAGCTCCCCAGACTGCCAAAAAGAAATCTTTTAACATATATTCCAACATGAACTATTTGATGCCATATTTTAGGATAGGAGTCTCAACTTCCACTCCTAATATCTCCCAATATTTGAAATTTTTACCACATTAGCAATAGGATTTCCCCTGAATGCGGACAATTTTTTATCTTCTTGAACCTAAGACAAGGTAAGTTATGGTAGAAATTATGTCATGAACTATTCAAAGATACATTCTAGAAGGTCATCTTCCTCATATCATATTCTTAAAATATTGTGAACCAATATCTGAAATTTTAACCACGTGATCAATGGGATTTTCCCTCTATGTGGAAAACTTTTCACCCTTTGAAAATAGATACAAGAAAATTTATAAAAAAAATTAAAGTGAGTGTACTCATTGATCCCTTCATGTCCACATGCACATATTAACCTGCACATTCGCGTATTTTAAATAATTACTAAAAAACTTGAACAAACAATATCCACATTCACCCAAAAAGAAATTATTCTCAAATTAACACAGATCCAAATTTGTAATCTCCAAATTTCTAGCATAGAACCTTTATTGTACATTTCATTTATGATAGAGGTCATCGAGTGCAAGTGTTTCAACCTAGAAGCTCTGAAACCACTATAACACCCCACCCCAAATTTTCACACTTACACATATTTACTAGGGGAAACTTAAGCTGAGAGTTACTATGAATGACCCAACTTCCAGGACGTAGTTATGGAAATGGGGTATAAATTTCCCAATAGATATTATTTTTTACAAATACTTTTCTGACCATGGTACATGTAATTCAAGAAGGCTTGCTTCTCTCTCATACTAGCTACAATAATGAACAAATTAGCTTATCCAGCCATATAAAAGATCCATGATCATGTCAAAACCATGAAAAAAATCAATAACATGAGCACTTCACATAACAAGAAATATACCATTCATGTAACATGAACTTCAATAGTAATGGAGTTTTCATAAACTAGTCATGTAATTAACAAATTGATCCTCATTAAAAAATAACACATATTAATATATGCATAGTGCCAACCAAGTTAGGGAGTTCCACATTCCACCCAACCATAGATTAGGGTGAACTAATTCTTTCTTCCTAATCAATAACCCCCATGCCATATTCCAAGCATTAATTTTGGATTACATGGGATAAAAAAACATAACCATATAGGGAATTGACAGGAAAAATACCTCCACCCTCAAGCCATAGTTATTTGACCTAAGGTAAGGTCATAAAACGACCAAAACCAATACAGGCTTGGATGCCTCATAATTTCTTGGCCACACCGAAAGGATTTTTCTAGTCTCCACCCACTTGTCAAGGGCTCACCTGAAGAAAAACTTCTCCATCCTCAAGAATTGGGATTTTCGTGAGACCACCTCACTTAGGATCCGAATCCTATTGGCATCTAAAGCTCAACAAAACAAGTTTCATGGAACACAATAAATCATAGTTATCTAGGAAATATCACGAGACATGGCTGTACATTATTTTCAATCTAAGATAATCTCGATGAAAATGAAAATAAAAATAACCAAGAAATGAATGCATGAACTATGCATTCAAATCCTGACAAGATAAATCAAATATGAACACTATTACCTGCAAAACTCCTCCTACTAGTTTCTCATTTCTCTGCTCAATTTTCCAACTGATAGCTCCTTCTTTTGGTTGACATTTTCTTAGCTATTTTCTACCCTTACTTTCTACTATTAACACATTGTTCAAGCCCTCTTCTAGTAGGAAATTATTTCTAAAGATTGTTCTAGTTGTCCTTTTCTAGGCCACAACTAGAATTCCTCTTTTTCCTCTCTTTTTCCGAAAAGTAATGCTAGAATGTCCTCTCTCATATTTTATTTTATTTTATTTTTTAGTTTTCTTCATTTTTTCCTTGCATGAATATTATTTTATTATTTTTATCCTTCTCTTGTCTCTTCCTATTCCCCACTTTCTGAAGTGGAATTTCTGTCATTTTCATTTATTTATTTTGCATTTTTGACACATGTCCTTGCTGCCCTACGATAATTACTTTTCCATTTATTGCCTTTCTCCTTTTTCTAATGCCAATTTCCATAGCCAATAAATAATTAACGACAAGTGGATCCTAATGTAATGTGATTTCTGTCATTCAACTTGGAATATGTGTCCAATGACCTTGGTTTGATTTTTTATTTTATAATGTCCATGCACTATTTATTTACATGGAAACTTAACATGGGGTTTTCACACAATATTCCTTTACATTGTTTTTTTCATCAATATCTAGTCCAACATTTCTTCAGTTATTGTGTTCTCCTTTCAAAAGATATAAATTTTCTACATTGAAGATAGATGAAAGGCCAATTTCTCGAGGGAGTTATATTTCATATGCATTGAAGGAATATTTCCTCAAGATTTTACAAGGATCAATAGGAGGAAAATTTCCTCGAGATTTTAGAATGACCAATCCTTTTCATTTAAAGTTTAATATATATATATATTTTTGTAAGTCTCTATTTTCTCAAATGTACCATGAATAAGTCATCAATATGAAATACTTGTTATCTCCTCTTCATGTCAACCCATTATTTATATTTGTTGCTACTTTCCTATAGTTGTTTCTTCACCCTTTACTATAACTTCGACATACTGATTGCAAAATATTCTCCTTTTGCACTTCTTGATTCTTGATTAGCCAAATGTCTCAATTCATATTCACCTTTAGGGTAAAGTTCATATAAAATTTGAAATTGTCTCTTAACTGTACTCTTATTGGTAAAGTCATTTTAGGTAAATTCATCTTCGGTGAGTACTTGATCTCACTGTCTAGGATGATCACATGACAAACTCCTTAGAATGTTTCCCAAGCATTAGATCACCACTTATGTTTCACCATCGATTTACGAATTATATGTTGAACTAAAATTTAAATTGGTGCCTATATTCCCTGTGTAACACAATATATGATGTAATTGATTTAGTCTCATAATTTCTTTGAAAAATAAGTTTAGAACATTAGTTTCATCAATGGTTTTCGTACAAGGAATAAATGAGCCACTTTTGAAAAATATTCCACAGTAACAAAATTAGAGTGATTACCTCACTAACTTTGAGGCAATCCCAAAATAAAGTCTATGTTGATTTAGTCCAAAGGCATGTTGGGAATGGGAAATGGATGATATAACCCAGTATTCTAACTTGTTCCTTTCCATTGATGACAAATCCTACACGTTTTCTATAGATTATTTAACATTAGCTTGCATCACTGCCTAATAATAAAATGAATTTAACACATGAAATATTTTATCAACTATGAAATGTCCAACCAATCATCCATTATGCTTGTCAGGGAGCATTTTGGAACAGATTTTTTTTTCTCTTTAAACAATAAACCATCTTGATCATATAATTGGACCAATGTGTTATATTTGTGCTCACTAATTTTTACATGTTGCATATGTTTCCCTTATTTTGACATCATTCTCATACATTTCTATGATTTCACCAAATCCTATAACATGAAACTATAATTCCCGTAGAATTAAATTAATTCTACTTAATATGTCTACCACTTTATTTGAACAACCACTAGTATTCTTGATTGCAAAAGTAAAATTTTGTGAAAACTCTGAGCATTTACCATGCCTCAAGCTAAGTTTTGGTTGCACACATGTAAGTTGTAATGCATGAGTATTTATGCTTTTCTTCATTTAATTTCTCACTAAAATAAGTGATTGGAAACCCCTATTGTCTCAAAAATCCTCCAGTAGCACTAGTGCTCGCATCTGTTTACACATGAAATGGTTTTTAAATAATAGGTGATGCCAAAATTGGTTTTTCTCTCATCCTTTCATTCAACAGTTTAAAATTTTTGTCTCCTTCCATAGTCCACTTAAACCGTTGAATAATTTCCTCAATGGAATCATTAATTGGTGCACACAAACTATTCAAGTTTTTAGTAAATTTTCAATAAAACCAGAGAGTCCATGAAAACTTCTTTCCTCATACACATTTTGTGGAATTCGCCAATTTATAGTTTTATGCACTTTATCTAGATCCATATTCAGTCCATCTTTATAAATTACAAAACCCAAATAAATTCATTCCTGTTTCATAAAACTGCACTTCTTTAAATTTATCAACAAATTTTCTTTGTGTAGTGTACCCAAAACTGATTTTAAATGTCGTAGATGGTCTTCCCTAGTTTTGTTGTACACTAAAATATGATCCAAATAAATGATGACAAATTTTCCCATGAAACCCTACAAAATGTCATTCATTAATCTCATGAAAGTGTTGGGTGCATTAGTCAAAAAGAAGGGTATCACAAGGCATTCATACAACCCATGATTTTTTTTAAATTCAATTTTTTAGTTATCTATCTCTTTGATACGAATTTGATGATATCCACTTTTTAAATCAATTTTTTAAAAGAATTTTGATTTAGTTAAACAATCAATTAAATCATCAATTTGTGGGAGTGATAATCAATACCTGATGGTGATTTTATTCATTTCCCTTGATTCATTAGACATTCTCTAATATCCATCTTTCTTTGGACTTGATACCACGAGAAGAACACAATGACTCAAGTTTTCTTTAATTAGACCTTTTTCCAATAATTATGAACCTCTCTCTTTACTTCTTCTTTTTCTTATGGTGTCATTCTAGAAGTAGCTTTATTTGGAAAAGTTGATCTTAGAGTTCAATCAATGTGATGGATGATGCTTCTAAAGGGAGGTAAATTGTTTGGTAACTCATCCATAATAATATCAACACACTAATTTAATAAATTTCCAATTTACTCTAAAAATTCATTTAAATTTATGCTGATAAGAATTACTTGTGGTTTCCCAACTAAAGCAAGTGCAATTCTTCTTTATTTTATTCCTACCACAACTCCTTTCCACTTTCCACTAATAAGAAACATGTTGGGACCTACATCTTCATTGATTTCTTCATTTTGTAATGGTAATAGCACATGATCTTGTCCATCCTTTTTAAAAGTGTACGTATTCCTTTTGTAATCATTTATGGCTTTCCTATCATATTGCCATGATATCCCCAATAACACATGGGAAACATCAATAGACATTATATCATAAATAACTTCATCCTCATAATTTAAATCTATTTTACATTGCTCATTAACCAACACTTGGTCTCCTTTTGTAGCCAAGACATTTTACAAGGATGAGGATGTGTGGTTCTTTCTATATTTAATTTCTATACTATTTCTACAAAAACTGAATTATTAGTGCTTCTGCTATTAATAACAACTTTGTAGCACTTTCCCTTTATTTTGTGCATGGTTTGAAATACACTTCTTATTTTAGTTGGGTCCTTGACATCCTTTTCAACTTTTATCAACACTCTTTTGATCAATAAAGATTCTCCCACTTCAAGAACCTCTTCAATAAGAACTTTACTCTAATTTTCTTCCACCACTTCATTATCATGAGAACCTCTCTGAATTGCTTGTGCATTTTCATGATAGGCCCATGACATATTCTAGAGTTTGCCACATTTGAAACATCTAGGTTGATAGTTTCTTACATGACCTTTACCTCTAGAGAATGATCTTCTCCCTCTTGAATCATCTCCTCCTGGTGATAAACTACTGGACTTCCTTCTTCTTCTATTTTTATAGACTGAATTGTCATTCACAATTCTTCTATCCTTTGCCTCTTGCATGACTCCTTCCTTGACTTCTCTAATTTTTTTTTCTAGCAATCTTTTCTTATTACTTCAAGTTACCCTGATATGCATCTTCAATAATATTTAATTTTTTTTTCCAATTTCATCTTGAATATCAAAACTCAAACCATTAATATACATAGTAACTTTCTCAGTACCATCTTCTACATGACCAAATATGATATTAAATTTATAAAAATCCTAGGTATATTCTTTAGCTCACATGGACAGGTGTATAATTTTTTGTATCTATATGGAAATATTAATATGATATTCTTTGCATAAAAAATTACCTTTGAGTTTTGCCACAATTTTGTCCTAGGCTTTGACATTAAATTTTCCTTTCCTCTTCCACTTAGCTTGTATTTCATCCCACCAGAATGTAACAAGGACTTTCAATCTGGTTACTATATACATAACTCACTTATCAGCTTCAACAATATTCA
Source organism: Pinus tabuliformis (assembly GCA_031772625.1). Taxonomy (NCBI): domain Eukaryota; kingdom Viridiplantae; phylum Streptophyta; class Pinopsida; order Pinales; family Pinaceae; genus Pinus; species Pinus tabuliformis. The sequence goes on along the minus strand of CM062804.1, from coordinate 274,853,480 downwards.
CAATCAAAATATTTATCAAGAGAATTTCTCCAATTCATTAATTCATCAACATTTAAATTACCTTCATATAATGGAATATCCACCTTTGACATGTTAGTTATCTTAGCAAACATATCAACCATCCTTACATGGTCAAATTCTTCTAGATCTTCATCATTGGAAGAATCTTCTTGAACATCATTGACATCTCTTGCAGTTTATTCTTTTGTATTGTGCAATCTGCATAGCTACAATTCTCTTTGATAGTATTATTATTATATCTTGAAAGGTTGTATTTGCTAAATCTATCCCTCTACCTGCTCCTTGATGATCTTCCATTTTTCATTTTAATTAAGAAAAATATGCTCTAATGCCACAACTAATTTCGATAATATCTTTCCAACGTCCATGATTAATTATTTAAAATCTAAAGGAAACATTTAAAATCAACTTTTATTAAAAATTTGAGAAAATAACCAACCTATTCTACAATTTTAGCAGGTTGGGTTAGTCCCCTCCTCTAATTTTGTATTAAATGCTCCTAATAGGCTAGGGCCAACTAGCCATAGACTAATCTAAGGTTTGGTGTTTGGCTTCTTTGTGAGGTCAGTTTTTCAACACCAACTAAGGTCGATAGGTCTGGGTCGATAGTGTTATGGATAATTCAAGGGTTGGGAAAGGGTCCCAAGTACAATGTAACGTAAGGATCAAGCATTGAATGTAATGATCATTCATGTGGAATACCATGTGTTGTTCTTGCTAACTTTGTATAATAAATATCCATTAAATAAAATTTGCATCAAAAACCTGTGGTGTCAAAAGAAGGTGGTGATCTCTTACACTACATTTAAAAAAATAATCACGTATATATCATGGGTTAGATGGGTCTTTAACTAGTGCATTGAATGTTTTTCTATTGAAGTTTGTGGTATATAGTGGATTTGAAGCGTTGATTTAAACATGGTGAATACATATATTATATGCTTGTTTAGTGAGTTGAAGGTTTTATGTGAGTTGACCCATTTTTTATTTATGAAGGTCGTGTTCTATTGTTGATTCTTTTTAAAGAAGGTTCATATATATCTATATATATATATAGATATAGATTGTACAGTATATGGATAATATCAAAGTGCTTTGAGTCTTATGGTATATGAGTATGTATGGAGTGATGATATATATATATATATATATCACATGTAATATATTATATGAGTGATTGATGTGACAAGTGAATTTTTTCCATTTACATAATAAAATCGATATTTGACCTAAATATAAGATATCGAGACATGTTGTAATTATTTTGGATATCAGAAAAAAATAGTCATTTCGATGATGAATTCCCTCATATCCATAGCTCGAGTAGTTATCTCTAGAAAAGAGAACTACAATGAGTGGTCTAGGAAGATAAAGCATACCTTAATTTTTAATGAGTTGTGAAAGGAGTTTGTGAAGGAGAATGAGGTAATCCTCCTGAAAATCCCACTTTGGACATGGAGCTTTCCATATGGGAGGACAAGAATAGAAATGCCTATTCCTTATGATAATATTAGTGAATGAACAGGTGAGTCATTCTATTACACCACTCCAAAATTCTTTTGAAGTCTTAAAGAAGTTGAATGATTTATATGGCTCACACTTTGAGCTTGAGGTTGTTCAATTAATGATCATGTTTTTTAATTTGGAATTGAAGGATGATGATCACCTTACCTTAGCCTCTAAATTGAGAGCCATTATGCATGACATAGAAGCCACTTGTGTTAGAATGGATGTTGCTCTCCTTTTGTCGAGGCATTGTATCCCACTTATTCCCATTATCTTGAGTCATTACAAGCTAGTGGAAAAATTAAGGAGATTTTCTTTGACTCTCTTCTTGAGAAGTTTACTGAAAGAGAAGGATTTTTTCAAAGAAGAAGATAATTTCTCAGTCTCCTATAGAAGTTGTCTTCCTTGAAAAAAAGAAGAAGAATTAGGCACAAGATTTTTCTAGAGAAAGAGTTGACCAAAGAGGATGTGGAAGGAAGAATAATAGAGGCAAGTTAGAAGACATTTCCATGGGGAAATACCTGATCTTCATTGCATATGGTGTAATAGAAGTGGACATGATACTTCCACATGTAAGCTCTTATGGGACATGATTATATAGGAAGATATGAAGAGAAAATGAAATCATCAGATAAAGGGATAGGAAAAGCACCCAAATTTTCTCATTATGTTATTGTAAATTGATTACTTATTTAAAACTTCGCTTGCTTCATGGAAATATGCTTGATTTCTTGATTATGGAGCAACTTGCCACATGACTTTTAGAGGATATTTCTTTGAGGAATTAACTGAAAAATGTTGATGGATAAGTATTATTTGCAAATAATTTTTTAGTGTGAAAATTTCTTGGATTTTGTACCAAAAACACTTCACCTAAGTCACTAGGTGATGCGTGCCCCTAACAACAATTTTTGGTTGCTTATGTTTCAAATCTGCGATAAAACTAGAAAAAACTGCAACAAAACAACATATACAATCCAAAACAAAAAAAACAATGTAGATATCTAATGCAATAACCTAAATGGAAAGACTTTTAAAATGAATAAATGTTTTATTGATAAAATCTGGAGAATGAGATCTACAAAAAGTGTCTACAAATCCCCCTCTCTCGGATGGGTCCTTTGATGTCCTTTATGCTTCACTAATCGATTCTCCCTCTCAATGTGTGAAAAAACTAAAACAATATGGGGAACTCAAATGGGAGCTAAAGTGAAAAGAGGCAATAATGTTGACGATGATAATGATCACAGTGAAGAATGAATGCAAAATCCTCTCATTTATAACAAAGTACTGAGCTAATCTCGAAAATAGAAAATAATAAAATAATATTGAGGAAATCAATATCTAACCATTAGGAATACTTTATTATATTTTTTGGAGAGGGAAAAGGTATTCAAAGAGGTCAAATACCTTTATTTATAAATAATTAACAAATTAAATGATTTATTAATTACTTTGCGAGGATTAAGAATGGTATGAAAATGAAATAATTATTAAATAGTGATTTAACAATTATTCCTATAATAGAAATAATAAATAATAAATAAATAGTGATTTATATAATTATTCCTACGCGATTTAGTCAAATGTGATAAGGAATTATTATCAAACAATGCTTTAATAATTATTCATAGAGAAAATTAAATAAATAATGATTTATTCAATTAGTCTCATGGTGTTTTTTAGTTTTAATTAGAATATAATTTAATAAAAATGGTTTACTAAATTATTTTGCATGGTGGAAATGATTATACTATCGTAAAATGAATCGCACATGATGTATTTCGATCCACATAGCTAGAAATGGCTAGGTGATCAGTTTTTACGGATAACATAAGTCAAAATTAAAGCCATCAGGTCTTGGCACCATCAAGCTCAAACTACCTAGTCTTTGAGACTTTCTTCAGCATGATGTTCTCTACCTCATGTAGTTTAGGAGAAAAATTATATCCTTGGTTCACATATTCCAGCAAGGATACTCCATTCACATGTTTCGTGGCAAAGTTGAGGACAAAAACGCATCATAAAACTCACTTGTCATGACTGGGATAGAATAAGAAATACTTATGGAGTTGTAAGGACACTTTGCTTGTGCACAAAATGTTTCATACAATTCTCACTATGATAAAGGTACACTTTCATACAATCTTTATCGCATGCTAGATTTGTACATTTGAACTATGACAAACTTCATTTGTTCAAGAAAAGTGGTGTTACTAGTTTGCCAACAATGCAAAAAAAGAAGCAATGTGATGCTTGTATCTTAGGAGAGCACAACAAATAATATTTTCATGATTCTCATTCTAGATAACATAGAAATATTGAATTCATTCATTACGACTTATGTGGCCCAATGTTTGTTTCTTCTACTAATGGTAATACATACATGATGTCATAATTTTATGACTACACGAGAAAATGTTGGTTATGTCTACTGAAGAATTAATATGAAGCTTTTGAAACTTTCAAGAACTTTCATGCATGGATTGAAAATAATACACAATATCATATTGGCTATATTCATATTGACAATGAAAAAGAATATAATTCAAATGAATTTGAAAACTATATTCGCCAGCATGGGATCAAATACCAAACAAATGTGCCTTATAATCCTCAACAGAAAGTTGTAGGTAAAAGAATGAATAGGACAATCTTAAATATGGTACATTGAATGATGTTTTTCAATAATTTTAAATTTATGTTTTGGGATGATGGAGTTATATATAATGTGTTATTAAGAATGGGTGTCCATCTCAAGCTAGAAAAAACAAGACTCCCTATGAAATGTGGTATGTCCACATTATTGCGTGACACATCTCATGGTTTTTAGTTACACCTATTATTCCATGAAACTGAAGGAATAGAGAAACAAATGTATTGTATGGAATAAAAAATGTATCTTATTGGAGTATTTGAATACCTATAAAGAACAAAATATCTATGATGAAGTAAATAATAAGTTTATAATACATAAATATATGATATTTCTTGAATCTTCTAAGACTAACAATGTGGTTGAGTGGCATCTTGATCGCTTAAATAGATTGATGCATGCAATGTCCTTCAAGAGTTTGATCATGAGATTCCACATCTTGAAGTGGGGATCCCTATATTGGATCAATTTGTGGAATCTCATTCTAAAGAAATCACACCCCCTCATGAAGTTTCAACCATCAATAAGGAAGAAACTTAGGGTGATGTGATTGTGAGAATTGGGAGCCTAAATATTCACCATGTCCCATCTCAGTCAACTGAGCAACCCGGTCCTTCTTAGAAAGGTCCTCCAAAATGACTCACAAAGACACTTGAAGGTGTTCATTCTTATGAGCTTGGAAATATAGGGACAAGAAGTTGTGCTAGACAGAATGGAAGTGATGTAGATGATTCTGATTCACCTAATGATATGGATGTTTCTTATGATTGTGAACCAAATTTGGATACAAATTTCTTCAAAGAAGCCACTTCTCATCATGAATGAGAAGTAGCGATGTAGAAAGAACAAATGTTTTGATAAAGAATGGCACTTGGAAGCTTGTTGATCCTCCATTGGGAACCAAAATGATAGGTTGCAAGTGGGTCTTCAAGGACAAGTATAAAGCTGATGGCTCACTTGAAAAGCATAAAGCCAGGCTAGTGGAAAATGGTTTTGAACATAAAGAAGTGATTGATTATGAGGAGATGTTTTACCCCACGAAAAAATGAACTACCATCTAGAATCTCTTTGCCTTGGTTGGTGAGAACCTTTGGAATGTCCATAAAATGGATGTAAAAAGTGCTTTATTGAATGGACATATGGAAGAGATGTTTTGGTATCCCAACTAGAATGATTTGTTGTGCAGGGTCAGGAACACAAAGTATGCAAGCTTTTCAAATCCTTGTATGGAATCAAATAAACATTATGAGCATGGTATGAGAAATTGACAAAGCATATTATAAAATTCAATTTCAAAAACTATGAGAATGATAATGCAACTTTGTTTGTGAAGAATGTTGGAAAAATAGTTTTATACCCTATGGCGTATGTAGATGATCTTCTAATGACAAGGAAAAATGAGAATTACATTGCATCCATAAAGAAAGATTGAGGAAAGGATTTGGAATGAAATTTTTTGGATATGTTCACTACTATATTTGCACTAAAGTAACCCAACCTCCAAACTTTATATTTCCCAGAAGAAGTACATTGAAGATATGTTGAACAAGTTTGCTATGACTAAGTGTAATCCTTCGACTACTCCAGTGGAAAAAAAATTAAAGTTGACTTCCACTTAAAGAAAAGAATTTGAGGATTCATGAAAGTACATACAACTCATAGGAAGTGTCAACTACCTAACTACTACGAGAATAAAAATTTCATTTGATCTTTGAATCCTCTCCATGTTAATGCAAAAGCCCTGTGAGGGTGATTGGTTTGTTGTAAAATGAGTTCTAAAGTACTTGAAGGGAACTCAAGACTTTGACCTCAAGTATACACAGGTGGACGACTTCAACTTGATTAGTTACTCTGATTCATATTTGGATGGAGAAAAATAAACCTGAGTATCTACTTCATGTTACATTATTAGTCTTGGATCAGAAGCTACCTCCTAGAGGTCACACAAATAACTAGTTCCAGTAAATTCTAAACTAAGGTTGAATATGTGGAAGAAGTTGAAGCAACAAAGGAAATTGTGTGGATAAGGAAAATTATGGAATATTTGTAGGAGAAACAAGTGCATTCAAATCCTCCTTTATTTGATAACACATCTAGAATATTTTTTTTGATGAATCTAAAGTTCCATGATCAGACCAAGAATATTGATCTACAGTATCATCTGATTCGACATCATGTTGAGGTCAAGACTATCCATTGAAGACTATATTCGATAAATTAGTATATTGTAGAAAACTCCACCAATTTTCTTGGAGGAGAAAAGTTTGAAAGATTCAGAATGATGCTTGAACTCACCAACATCCATTTTATATTAAAGGGGGATTGTTAACACCTAATATTTGGGATTATGAAATTTATGTAAATATTGTAAATAGGAAAATAAGGAAATTGAAGAGACATTGGAATTTGAAATCCAAGATTCTCTCTTCAATGTCTATATGAATAATCATAATGAAAATCTCAACAATTTCATTCAGAGTTAAAAACCTAGCTTGAAAATTCCTCTAATGTATTGAACAACAACTTTAATTATGAGAGAGTAGGATGCAAGTTGTCTTTGGGAGACAAGAAGAAATAGATGCAAGAGGTGGGAAAAAGAAGGCAAAACCTAGGGTTGTTTATTGGAAGTAATTATAAGGTTTGGCATAACTTCTATTCAATCAAACTCTTGAGCTCACAAAAATGTTTGTGGCTCCTATATTAAAGGTCTTGTTGTTCATAAGTTAAGAATATTAGCGTAGAAATCATTTCAGGGAAATGCAGGTTAAAATATATCATATGAGAAAAGGGCCTTATTGTCTTGTTAAAGATATTTTCCTATTGTACTGAAGTTGTAAATATGTCAGTCTTGTTATTATAAAACAAACTTGGAAAATATTATTAAGAAATGAGAAGGTAGAGAAATAAAAGTAAAGGTGAAAGTAACCATAGAAGACTAAAGGTAGTGACACAAAAGTAACAAATAATAATGGATAACACTAAAAGGCTAAAAATACAAATAAGAAACTAAAGTGAAAGAAAAGGCTAACATTGACACAAAATAGAAAAATAAAACATATTTACAAAAAGAAGAAGACTTTTTTGTGTTAAATGAGGGTGAAACTTAGGATAAATGAATGCATATTTATGTTTCCATGCAACTATGGAGACTTCAAAAGTATAAGGATAAAAATTAAAACTAGGAAGTTAGTATGGAATACAGAAATAACTGACCAAGATCCAAAAGTTTATTGTGTGTGTTATATTCTTTCCACGAATTTCCCCAACTCTTGTACATTGCACCATGAACGGGGTCCAATGAAGCGCCCTAGAAAAAAAAATTATGCGGACCTAATAAGAGTTGGGCCGACCTAAGGATGGGGGGCAGACCCAAGGATGGGGGGAATGATCCAAGGATAGGGGGCTGACGCACAGATGGTGGGCAGACCTACCCATGGTTTTTGGGCATAATGGTTTTTTTCCAATTGTATTTTGTAGATACGATCAAAGGAACTACGATTGTGTTCTAATCTAGGGTTATGGATTGGCGTTTATCAATGATTTGACATGCAATATAATGGAAAATCAATCTGGTAGTCCCGTTTTTGGGATCTAGGGGAAATGTTTGTGTATATTTGTTTTATGTTCTTGTATATTTTTTTGTTTTAGGAATTCATTTGTAGGTCATTTTTGTACAGGGTTAAAACCTACATATGGTATCTTACTTGTTTTGTCTTAAAGGGGATGTCTTTGTTGCTGAGGGGGTTTTCCCATGCTTGTGGTAGACCCTGTTTAGTGGGAGTCCTATGGGATTAATTCTTGTGGTGAAAAAGATGGTGAACAATGGAAATAATGAGATCGAGAAATTTTGGTCAGAGTTTTGAGTTGTGGAAGCTCAAGATGGAGAATCTATTGGTGGATCAAGATAAGTGGATTGTTGTAGATCTAGGTGTGGCATCAATAGGAATGTCGACAAAAGACTTGGTGAAGTTAGTTGGGAAGGCAAAGAGCACAATACGATTGGGTCTCTCAGATCCAGTATTGTTGAATTATCAGGGGAAGTCATGACAAAGGCTTTATGGGACAAATTAGGGACTTTGTACCAATTTGTGTCTCTAGTGAACAAACTGTTCCTGTGGAAAAATTTGTATAAAATTAGGATGAAGGATAGAGACTCAGTGGCAGAGCATTTGAATGCATTTAATACTATGGTAATCCAGTTGTTATATGTTGATATAAAAATTTCAGGCGAAGATAAGTGCATTTCTGTGTTGTGTTCTCTATGTAACAACCCTAGTAAAAAATCCATGTAAAAACTAATAAAGGTAAAATAAGACCTCGGCCATGGGACACGTATTCCAAGATGAATGTTGGGTAGAAAAATAGTGATGGGGATGAATTGTGATTAATTAATGGCTATGGAAATTGGAAAAGGAAATGGCTAAGGATTTGGAAAGGCAAAATAACATAATTTGCATTTATTTATGAAAATAATGGAAATTAAGAGAAAAGGAAGGTGAAAGGTCATAGGTTGCATGCAAGAAGGAAAATGAAGGGAAATAATGGAAAATTAAATAAAATAGAGGCCCCATTAACAAAATTTTTTATGAGGATCATTTCATGACTTTTAATGAGTTCAATTTTGGAGCTCTCATTTTTTTTTGTCTCTCTCATACTCTTGGACACTTAGAGCTTTCCTGGAAAACTTGTGGAGGAATGTGACATGCTTGGGATTTGGAGCGAAAAGAAAAAGGAAAAGAAATAAATCACAAGAGGACATCAAGATAAGTAGCTACAATGGATTCTCCGTGCAAGTACTGAGATGCATGTATGATTTCCTTGCTAGTTTTGACGTGCATGGCATATGGATGTGGTTATTTGGTTAAGATATATCATTGGTGTAGAGTATTGACTTGATTGATAGTGCTTTTACCCAAACTTACCATTTCCCGCATAGCCATGGTTTTGTGGGTTTATTTTTTATTTTTTATTTTATTTTATTTTATTTAATTAATTAATTAATTAATTTTATTTTATATTATATATATATATATATATATATATATATATTCTGGTTGTTTTTCTTGTGCCTTTGGATGTGGGTTGAGTTATTAGTTCTTGGAAGCCTTGATTCAAAAAACGTTTTGGAAATCATATATCAGCTTGGGTTGAGTTACTAGTCCCAGAAGCCATGGTTGGGCAAACACTTTGGATGACATTAGTGGGTTCAGATACTAGTCCTGGAAGATCTGGTTAGATAAATGGCCTGGAAGCCCAACAACAACTCTGGGTTTAGTTACTACTCCTAGAAGCCTGAGTTGGAACAATGCTTTGGAGCCCTAGACAGCGTGGGTGGAGACCAATCTAGTGATGGTTAGTGATGTTTCATAGTGATTTGGAATCACTAGTTTAGGGTTGAGGTGGTTTGGTCTCTAGAAGCCCTGGATGGTTTTGATTGATTTCTTTTATCAGATCCCATATTCATGCTTGGAATATGGCATGGGCGTGACTAGCTAAGAGAAAGATTTGGTTTAGCCAAGTCTGCGGTTAGGTGGTTTGTGTAAGTCCTATACCTGGTCGGCTTATGAGATCATAAATAAGAGTTCTTTATCATTGGTATTTTATGGGTGAATATAATTGTTTATATGTGCTTTATATGGTTGTTAAATGTTTGATATTTATGTTGGTTATATACTAGTTATGAGTGAGTTTTATTGCAGTGAAAATGTCTCGCTCTCATCATGTTTTGGTTAATCACTGAATGTACAATGAATATATGGCTTAATAGATGGTAATGTAGTTATTATGAAGGGGCAAGAAATATTCTTAGTTATTCTCAAATAAGTGTGAGACCCATGTGCTGATATATGTTGTTTAAACCTGTAAATTCCTCTCATGGCTAGCAGGGCTCCATTCAAGTCCTCATTTAAGTATTTGCATTTGTATAATTGTTTTGATGTTACTTATCATTTCTGGATGTTTCATGGTGTTCTAGGAAGTGGCCTGAGTTCTAGCCCCGAAAACGTGGCACATAATCCATAGTTGCTATCACAAAACTACCTTGAAAAGTCTTGAGTTGTAGGGATGCCTTGTTGTGGGAGTGGCTAGAGGTTGCAAGTCAAATGCATGCCCATGTCAAGTGAGATACTAAGGCTTAAATGCAAAAAAATGTCAGTTTGTCTCAGGGGTTGGTCACTTCGATGGGTTGGATGACCCTTGGGGGTTCTTTTGCATGTATAGAAAGTGAGGTTGTCTATGTTCCCTCATCTCCACTTCCTTAACAGATACATAGGGAGTTGAATCATATCATAGTATCTCTTCGTCACATGTTTACTCTGGTGGGTTAGTTACTTAGGTAAATATGGGATGAGGGTGTTACAGGGTGGTATCAGAGCATGGTTCACCCCTTAGAATGGATGGGTGGTGCATTGTTCATGGACTCATGTTTGTTTCATATATGTGTTCCTTATGATTGTGGTCTATGTGCTTCTTGCATATGCATGGTGTTCGTCATGGTTGTAGTGATGTCACCAATTGGAAGTTGATGGTATTTTTTTTATACATGGTGGTCATGAGTGTATGTCGTTTATGCATTGGTTATGCATGTCAGTGCATATATATCATTATGCATACATTGATGTGGTTGGTATGGTCATGCATTGATGACTGGATAATGATTGAAATGATGAATAAATGTCCATATGATTATGTTTATCTATATATATATATATATATATATATATATATATATATATATATATATATATATATATATATATATGTTGTGTTAATATGGTTGGTCTTGTAGGTGAGATATCCTTCACTAAACTACACTAAGTTAGGTTGGTTTATTTATCTTTTGGTTTAGCTAACATGATATAGCTTGCAAGAAAAGAAACAACAAAGATGATTAGCAATATGGTAGACTATAGTTTGAGAGACTCTCCTTATGAATTAGAAGAGCAGCATGATGTTTGAAATTATTCCAACTTAGTAGACACATTTAGAAGTTTGGAGGTAGATATATGAAGTGGTAAAGAAGATAATGACTGAATCATATAGGCATAAGAGAAAAAAACATAGGTTAATGCAATAATCCTTCATAGTTTTCTAGAACTGCAAAGACAGGGACCATTTCTTATTAGCCATGGAAAAGAGGAAGTAACTAATGGGGGATATGGCACTAGGTCTCCTAGCAGGTACAGGTCGAATAGAGATGACATGATTAGAGATGGCAGGTTCTTGGATACTTTAGATAGGAGGGATGATGGAAACAAGTACTATTCTAGTTATGGTTCCAAAAAGTATCATGGTCATCATAATTATCATCCTTACAGGAGAGTGATAGGGGATATTTTGTAGATGACTTCAAGAAAGAAAAGCCACCTACATTCAATGGGGAAACGAAGAAAATATGGGATATAGAAGCATGGTTTCATGGAATAAATAAGTTCTTCAGATTACACGATTATTTAGAGAACATGACGTCCAAGATAAATATATTCATTCTTAAAGGTAAAGAAGGTATCTGGGGGGAATATGTAAAGAACGTTGGAGATATTTATGAGGAAAATTTGACTTGGAGTGAATTCGAGCTAATTTTCAGGAAGAATTATCTATTAGAGGTATTACGATGATACTGTAAAAGAGTTTTATGAGCTAAAATGGCTCTATGAACAATGAGGAGTACACTAGTAGATTTATGGAGTTGTTGATATTGTTTCTTACCTAAAGGAGGAGAAGGCCAAGATTTAGAGGTTGATCAATGGGTTATTGATAGCATTCTAAGACAAGATTGAGTTTGATGAGCCTAGATCATTGGAGGAGGCCATCTCGAAGCTAAACCATTGTTATGAGAAATCAAAGTGCAGATATAAGACTCAACTGGGCTGGAAAGGTAGTAATACGAATAAAAGGAAATGGGATAAGAAGCAAGAAATACCTCAAGACACAAGTAAAAAAAAATTACAGTACCACACAAGAAGATCAATGCATCTAACGAAGGGCTAGGATTTCAGTTTGAGGAGAAAAACAAGGGTGCACATTGGAAACCTATACAATGTTGGAATTGTGGCAAAGATCATCAAAGGAGAGATTTTGCACAACATGAAGGCGGTAAAAAGTAGATCTATAGTGCTCAGGAAGCACATAAAGTGGGGGATGTTGGGCAGAGCATTCCTCAGATATATTATCAAGATGGACAATAAACTTTGTGTTAAAGTTGTTTCTATTTTGATTGATCCTAGAACTAATTATAGTTATGTTAATCCTGACCTAGTGGATAAGTGTGGTTTGAATAAATAAGTGCATGCAGAATCTTAGTTAGTACAGTTGGTTATAGGTACAAAGGATTGAGTTCATCATTGGGTAAGAGCTCATCCATTTGAGTTGAATGGTTTGTCTACATCAAAATATTTGAGTGTATTGTCGTCGGGTTCATATAGAATTATTTTGGGTATGGATTAGTTGTATCTTCATAGGACCAAGGTGAAATATTATGACAAAGATATTGGGTGTTTGGATGAAAATGGAGAACCAAGGTAATAAGAAGGCACCATCAATTAGAATCATTATAACTAATATGTAGGTGAAGCATAGTCATAGGAAAGGGTGTGTGTTATTTGTAATACATATTTCTACTGACAAAGGTAGGAAGCTGGGGATGACGATGTTTTGAGAAGGTACCTATTTTTACAATAGTTTAAAGATGTATTTCCTGTAGATATTTTAGATTTTTCACCTCACATTGAAGTGGATTTTTCTATCGAGTTAGTACGAGGGGCAACACCAACATACAAAACACCATACAGGATGAACACTCCAGAGTTGGTAGAGCTGAAGTTGTAGTTGAATGAAATGCTTGACAAGGAATAAATTAGTCCAAGTGTGTCATAGGGGCACACCATTATTGTTTATGAAGAAGAAGGATGGTACTCTCAAGTTGTGCCTTGATTACAGGTAGTTGAAAAAGGTGACCATTAAGAGCAGGTATCCATTGTCAAGGATTGATGATCTGTTTGATTAGTTCAAGGGAGTAGAAGTGTTTGATGGGCCTAAAAAATTCCCATGTTTTCATCACGCAATATCACCATTCATACCCTAAAACCCTAGGTATTTAACTCATTCCGTACCCTAATTCCATCATTTATCGCCAAAACACATCCTATGTCATGTGGTTGATTATCATTAGTTTTATTAGCTTTTCTATGATTAAAGATGAAATTTTCATGATTTACTAATGACGTTTTCTCCAAGCACATTTTCATAGGGTTCCATCACCAAGTTTCTTCATGAGCCAGTAGAGTACGGAAATGGCCAATTTGGGGCTTTTGACACTTTCGACATGCTTTTGGTGAAACCAAGAGAGGTTATTGTGAAACCGAGAGAGTTTATTGTCAAAAATTATGTTGTAATACTTTTCCATAACTTGGATTACACCCAGGTCACTCATGTGGGTCTCTAGAAGGAAATTCATAAACTTACCCAAATCTGCAATAATTTTCAAATTGCCAACTTCTGCCTAGATTTCCGTGCAGGTGAAGGAGAATGAGGAAAATATGGAACATGGGTTTTGGTCTCAGTATAACCAATTTACTAACTCTGAAACATTTTTCTAAAATTCCTTACGGTTTGGAAGCTATGTGGAGTTCTTTGAGGCCAATTTATATAAAATGTCCAGATTTGAACTTAACAGTCAAATTCGGATTTTCCTATTTTGATGCCATAGTTACGGGTTGATAAGTTCTTGTCCTCCATTCTTGCATTGATCAACATCAACATCATCAACCATTAGCTATTTGAAGGATCTCTAGAAGAATTGAATATTGCATCTTTTAGTTTGTTGTTATGTTTTCTTTGGCAAATAGTCATCTTTGTTTTCATCAACAACTTTGTATAAAGCCAAAACTCTGCATGTATGCCAAGGGGGGAGGCAACACAAAACTTGTGAAGCATTTTACTGTATGATTGCAACCAGTTTTAATATAATTGTGATGCTGCTCTTGTTCTGAACCTATTTTTGAATGCGTTGATTAGAATGGAGTCCATGTTTTGACTGTGAACCAAATCATTTAGTTACTGTAAGTTATCAGCCCCAAGTGTGGCCGGGCCCACCCATATGGGATTTTTTGTATTTGTATCAGCAATGACACTGTGAACTTAGATTCGTTCAATTTCCTTTTCCATTTACAAGTCGGTTTGCGTGGATTATTATTGATTGATTGAATAATAGGCATGATTGCAGAAGTCTTTACCGTTTTCATGAATTGCAATTAGATTTCAGTGTGAATTTGAGCCTTTCAAACTAGAGCCACTCCATCATTTTGATTTACCCTCACCTTGAACACATTGTATGGTCACTAATACATTGATTGGAATTGTCACCAACAGTTGATGCCGGAGTCCCTTAATCTTTTGAGTAGTTATAGATGGAGAATGATTTTGATTGAATTAGACAGGCTTTGTCCTCTTCCATTAAATTAACCTTTGTTTTATTAACAAGAATCAATTTAAGTTAATCCCAATTATAGTATTACAGAGGCATTTTAAATTAGGATGAAACTAGCTAGATCATTCGAAAGACTTAATGAACTCAATTGAATTGTTGAATTGATAGTTTAAATACAAGAATGTTTGGGTTGCACAAATAATTAATTGACTTGTTTTATTGTAGATTGATGCATTGTAAACTGGTATAAACATTACAGGGACATTTTCAAAAGATCCGTTCCACAGTAATAATTTATCTTCTCTGTTCATTTAATTACTAACACTGGTGGTAAAACAAAATGATCATCCTCACATTCATGCAAAAGGCAGTCTCCTTTGAATTATTTATTTCTTAGTTCATATATTATGATGTTTACTCCATGAATAGATCATTGTTATGTCTTACAACAACAAGAGGTAGGGATTTATTTTGATTATAGCATAGAATTAGGTATAGTCTTAGATTTAATAGCTGAACATCAAGTGAGATAAGTATCATGGTTGCTCTCATTTTATTAGAATTCTGTAAGTAATCCATTGAATACAAAACAACAGAATAGATCAAAACAGAGTAATTCCTCCAATTGATACTTGAACCTTAAAACTTGATCTGAACATAAACCCTTAAGTGTAGAATAATTGGTTGATTCAAGCATTAATAGGACAGGGCAGTGATTGAATTAGCAATTGGATTGTCATAGATTATTTATCATTATTTTCTCTGGTAACGAATGATTATGGCATCAATAGTTTAATAAGCTGAGTGGTGATTACCATAGGGTTGTTTGATTTCTTTCAAAGAATTGTCATTATAGAATGCTTGTTGAAAGTGATTGAGTGATTTTTCATATAGATCCTAGTACCAGCATGCAAAGTTTGATTAGGGTTTGGTGTGAATAGAAGTTCATTTTTACTAGGAATACTCAGTTAAGTGCAGATTTGAATATTGGGATTTGTGAAGATTTTAGGTAAAATTTGATTGTTGGGTTTGCTCATTAGACGATAAGATTTGTGAGTATTTATTTCATAAATCATTAATAAGGAAACGATTAAACTCTGACATAGCCTGAACAGAGGAAGCACAAGGCAATTCGTGCTTACGAACCCCGGGTTGACAATTAATATTAAGGGATTTAATTTGACAAATTAAACTCTCAATAATGTTCTTGAAGATTCATCTGAGATCAGGATATCATTAGGTACGCATTAAAGAAGTTGACATTCATCAGACCACTTTCATGACCAGGTACAAAAATTATGGGTTTTTTGTAGTTCCAATTTGTTTAATTAATGTTATAGCTACTTTTATGTGTTTGATGAATAATGTGTTGTGTCCTTATCTGGACAAGGTTTTTATTGTATTCATTGATGATATATTGGTATATTCTAAGAATGAGGAAGAGCATGTCAAACATTTATCAACAATGTATAGATTGCTAAGAGAGCATCAATTGTATGCTAAGCTTAGAAAATGTAGTTTCTTCTAGATAGAGGTACATTACTTGGGGCATGTTGTTTCCAAGGAAGGAATAGTAGTATATCCAAAGAAGATAAGGGCTATCATGTAGTGGGTAACTCCTAAGATTGTGGATGAGGTAAGATCATTTATGGGGCTAGAAGGTTACTACAGGAGGCTCATTAGGAACTTCTCTTGCATTGCATTTCCTATCACATCATTGTAGAAAAAAGGTAAGAAGTTTGAATGGAGAAAAGAATGTGCAACAAGATTTGAGAAATTGAAATAGTTGTTGACAAATGCTCCAGTTCTAAATATTGTAGATTCGGACAAAGAATTTTTGGTATGTAGAGATGCTTGAAAAAGAGGACTTGGTGGAGTTCTTATGTAGGAGGGAGAGGTAGTATATTATGAATCAAGGAAAATGAATGAGTACGAGTAGAATTATCTGACACATGATCTTGAGTTGGCATCAATCATCCATGCATTAAGGATTTGGAGGCACTATCTTCTTAGCAAGAGATTTGTACTGATGAGTGATCATAGTGGATTGGGGTATCTATTTGTCCAACCAAATTTGAACACCAAACAAGCCAGATGGTTGGCCACAATCATTGAGTTTGAATTTGAGATAAGGTGCATTAAAGGTAAAGAGAACATGGTTGCATATGCTCTTAGTAGGAGGATATTGGTAAACCACATAACAAATATGAGTTCTTATGGGGCATATTTACAGGATCAGATCTTACAGGCAGGTAAGGAGGATAATAGTTACATGGACCTCATATACAGGTTACAACAGGGTACACATATAGGAATAGGTGTAAGTACAATTCCATAGGATTTGGAATGTTGTCTCACAACAGATGGCTTGGTCAGATTTAGGGATAGGATATACATGTCAGATGACAACGAGCTCAAGAAGCTTATCTTGAGAGAGTTTCATGTGAAACTGTATTTAGGTCACCTAGGATATCAGAGGACATTAGCATTGATGAAGATGTTCTAATACTTGCCAAACTTGAAGAAAGAAGTGGTAGAGTTTGTGGCTAGATGCTTGGATTTTCAAAAAGTAAAAGCAGAGTCTAAGCATCTAGGTGGATTACTTCATCCTATTCCAATTCTAGAGTGGAAATGGGAGGTCATTTCCATGGAATTCATTGCAAGTTTTCCATGGATGGTTAGAAAACATGATTCCATCATGGTTGTGGTGGACAGGTTGACAAAGGTAGTGCACCTTCTTCGAGTGAAGTCCACTTATTCAACTAATGATGTAGCATGGGTATTCATCAGGGATATAGTGAGGTTTCATGGTGTGCCATAGAACATCATATAAGACAGGGATTCCAAGTTCACTTCTAGGTTTTAGAAAGAGTTATTTATAGGTTAGGGTAAGAGTTTTCCTTCAAAACAACTTATCATCTAGAGACAAAAGGACAACCATAGAGGGTCAACAAGATATTGGAGGATATGTTGAGGATGTATGTGAGGCATCAACAATGAAAGTGGGAAGAGTATCTTCCATTGGTTGAGTTCACTTACAATAATGGGTATCACGAATGCTTGAGCATGAGACCATTTGAGGAATTGTATGGGCAGAGATGTAATACTCCCACCAAGTGGAGTGATGGAGTGAAGAGTGTGTTGATTGGATAGGACATGTTGCCAAAAATATAATAGGAAATGTAGGTAATCAAGAAGTATCTAAAGGAAGCACAGGCTAGATAGAAGAGTTGTGTAGATTAGAACAAGTTGTTTGAGCAGGTTTAGGTTGGGGAACATGTGTACTTGTGCATCAAGCCCAGGAAGAGCTCCTTGAGGATTGGATCATGTGCCAATATGGCAACTAGGTTTTGTCGACCTTGTGGGATACTTAAAAGCACTGGACTAGTAACCTATCGACTTGCACTGCCTCCGTCAATGAAATTACATGATGTTTCCCATGTGTCATTTCTTAAGAAATATGTCAAACATGGTGATTGTATAATTAACTGGTCTATATTGTAGGTGGAGACAGAACCTCAGTGTATATTGTAGAGAAAGATGCTCATGCTCCGGAACCGGGAAATGGGAGCAAGTTAAGGTGTAATGGAAGCACTTTTGGACCTATGAAGCTACATGAAAGATGGTAGATCAGATGTGAACTATGTATCCTTTTATATTCATTGGTTGAGCCAATGTCTTTGATATATGTCTTTGGCATATGCTTGGTATGATGTTTTGGGTATATGTAAATATGTATGTGGATGTAAATACCAACATGAGCTATGTTATAAAGCTCTAATAAGAGGTATGGACATCATGTCATTATGGTTGTCATGCTGTTATGTTGTCATGTTGGTTTTCTTCTCACTATGTTGATCATTGTTGTAACCACCCTGGTTAAAAAAATCATGTAAAAATATATAAGACCATGATTTATGGGACACATATTGCAAGTTGAATGGTGGGAAATATATCCTAGCATGCGTGTTCATTTGGTTTACTATGTCTAAGGAAATTAGCAAAGGAAATGGATAAGGAATTTGGAAAGGTAAAGTGGCATTAATTGGCATTTTATCTATGAAAATAATGGAAGTTAACAGAAAAAGGAGGTGAAAGGTCACATGTTGCATGTGAGGAGGAAAATGAAGGAAAATAATGAAAAATGAATAAAATAGAGGCATCATTCATAAAATGGCTTATGAGGATCAGTTGGTAACATTTTTTTAGTTTAGCTTTGGATCTCTCTCATTATTCTCTCTCTCTCTCTCTCCCTCTCACTCTTGGACACTTAGAGTTTCTTGGAGCACTTTGGCATTGGAGCAAGAAAGGGAAAGAAGCCAAGAGGAAGCAAAGATCAAGTAGGGAAAGGTAGGATCAAGCAGCTATAGTAGGCTTCATTGCAGGTATTGAATTGCATGTGTATTTTCCTTGGTAGATTTGGCATGCATGGTATTTCATGTGGTTTTCTTATATCATGGCATGGGTTTCGACATGTGTAACAATGTTCTTTAGCCTCGCCTTGCAATTTCCTGATAGCTTTGATGAGATGGGTTTCTCATATTCGGTTAATGTGGGATGGTTGGATGGATTCACAGTTGAGTGGGGTAGATCTCCAAACTGAAAAACACATGACTTAATGGTCCCTAAATTGGATTGTGGATCACAGTAAATCTAGTGGCCTAGTAACCCTTGAACTAGACTATAGGTTGTGGTAAAGCCAGATTATGTGCCTTGATGGGCATAGGAATCATTGTCGGTGAATGGTGGGATATATGGTATTTCCAAGAGGTGGATTTCTCTTTGTTGGGCCGAGTAGTCCTAGGATAGGATGTATGGTAATCCTGGGGGTTGTGTCTCTGTGTAGGGCCTAGTGATCCAGTGATCAGATTATGGATTACAGTAAATCCTAAGAGATTAGGAGGCACTCAAATTCCTCATAGCGTAACCGAATAACTCGATTTGCATCCATTCTTGTTGGTGTTTTTTGGTGTGTTTGATGAGTCCCACATTCATGCTTGGCATATGGCATGGGGGTGATTGGCTAAAGAGAGACTTGGCTTAGCCAATCTATGGTCAGGTCCAACGTGGTAGTCACATCTTCCATTGGTTTATTACATTCATTAGTTATAAATTCTTTCCCTTGATTTTCATGTGTAAATATACTAATGTATATGTGGATTTATGGCTAACGTTTGTATCATATTTCTGTCCCTATTATGTTGGTTCTATGTATCTTTTATGACAACGACTATATATGGCCCTCAACATGTTTTTACTTGTAAATGAAAGGATAATGGATATATGACCTAATAGATGATAATGCAACAAATGACATGAGGGAACAATGGTACATAGTGGCTCTTAGATAAGTATGAGATCCCTACACTTAATTATGTGGTTTACACTTGTAGGTTAAACGTTGATGAAATTCTTATCATGGATAGTAAGGGTTTGGTTAAGGTCTTGTTCAACTTAACGCTTTGGCATCATTGTTTTCTTGTTCTTTTACTGATATTAAGTTATCACGCCATTATGGGAAGTGACCTGGGCTCTAGGCCTAAAAAAGTGGCTTCAATCTTCTAATCTCTAGCACAAAACTAGAGAATTGGGTCCCTGGATGATGGAATATAAGCCTCTGAGAGCGACTTTGAGTTTTTGGACGTTGTCATGCCAATAGCATGACAGTGGCTGAGGCCTAAAGTGATCAAAACTTTAGTAGGAACCAAGGGCATGTTGTTTGAAGCATTGGATTGGATTTTGTGGTTCATGAAGTTGATGTTGGATGAATGTGTGTGATGTTTCTATCGATTCCACTTAATTAAGGTCAGATAGCAGGTCGAATCTAATCACAGTAGCCTCTCATCACATGTTTACCCTAGATGGCTAGTTTCTTGGGTAATTGTGGGACGAGTGTGTTACAGAGTGGTATTAGAGCATGGTTCACCCCTCGGACTAGATGTCTATGTGTTGGTCATGCATGCATGTTAGTCGCATGTTTATCTCTTACATTTGCATTCCATGTGCTTGTTCCATTACATAATATTGATCATTGTTGTAGTAAGGTTTTCATGAGGAACTTGATGTTGATTTTTGTGGAATGAATCATCATGAATATATGACTTGTTACATATTATTACATGATGCTTACATGTTGTTATATATCACTTGATTACATCCTTGTATTGTAGGTTTCATTCCTGTATGTTTGATTACATGTATCAGTCTTGTAGGATGGTTACAAGAATTGTTCGATTATGCTCGACTACATGCGTTCATGCATATGTGTAGTTGGTTATGCATTTCTTATGAATGCTAATGGTTGAATGGGGCAATTTGTACATTGGTGTGATGTGGTTGTTGTTGTAATGCATGAGGTCCTGGTTTGTGTAGTTGATATAGTCATGCATTTAGGATTGGACTCTAGTTAGAATGTGGTGTATATGGTTTGGTACTCATATGTTATATGTCAATATGGAATTGATATGCATGTATGGTCTTGGTTATGGTTATGCTGATGTGGTGGCTGAGATAGAGAATGAGATGTAGATCATCAAAGTGAAGTTGCAGCATTGGAAGGTTAAGTATTTTTATATACATTAAGGTTATATACATTAGGATTATGCACATGTCTTTTGATGTTATGGTTGCATACATGTTTGATGCTAGTTGATTAGTGTAGTTATACACACGTGTCAGATAGTCAAGAATGATAGTAACATGTAGTTGTATGCATTGCTATTGTTGTTTTATATTAGATAACCTGCTGATTATGTTATATGTTGTTGACGAGAATGATAGGTTAACTTCTTGTTGTTATATGCTAGTAACTTGATGATTAGGGTTATTTCATTGAGATGTTAATGTTGTAATTTTGATTGGTCATTTGCGTGATGGTTTTGTTAATTGCATTGAAGATCTTGATGTTATATGTATTGTGTTAACATTGTTTGACCTATGCAGATGGTTATGGTTGCGATATTCAGGTATGAGTCGATTCATCATGTTGCATTTCTAAATTGATCGTACATATGTGATTGCTATGCGTAAATGATAATTGTATATGAGTTATGATGTAAACATGCTAGCTAGTGACTATTTTGGATATCATGACCTTATATATGTTTGGGTTAATATATTGTGAATATCTATCATGCTAATATGGATTGATTGTACAGACAAGATTGCCTCCATTGAGATACATTAACATATGAACTTGTTTACGTCATCTATCTTGTGCTTGACTGTTTTACTATGACATTTATTTGGATTTTGAATTTTTTGTTTCTAGTTTATTTATTTAACATGGTATGTTTGAAAGTTGGTTGAATTTTTGATGAATTCCATAATATGGGTATGTGTTCCAATGATCTTGTTTTAATATGATTGTAATTACACATATGTTTTGAGACAGTTGATATGTACTTGAATGTAGTTGACAGTTGTAGCATTATGTCTAATGATTGTGAGTTGACTATGGATTATGACATGATTGTTGTTATTGCTAAATGTTGATTTCAAATTGATAGATATGATTTTCTTGATATTTGGAACATGTGGTTGACATGTGTGAGTCATTGCATGCAACATGATGGTATTAGCCTGACAAGGAAATAGTTGATGTGTTTATATCACTAATAGCTGGGTGATGTGACTGATGAGCACCAATATCACAACAAGAAGGTTGCAACTCCTTAGGCTACCAACTTCACTTCACCAACCCAGTGTTTGTACAAACTTGGAAGTGACAACATTGTATACACAATAGATGCAATGGTCTACTCTTGCCAATTTTCAACTTGGGCGATAGACCACTAGGGTTTTTCAAACCAATCTTCTATTGGCTAGAAGGAGTCTAACTACCAAATAGAAAAAGGAAAATTATTCTTAATGCAAAAAGGGAATGCTGCCTACTCTAGCAAATGAAAGTGTTGAATTGGAAGGTTCTATAAAGTGACATGAAATCATCTAGCTAAGCATATACGCATTTTTATTGCAAAAGAGACCTAACTTAACCTTATATATATCATCTAATGATATGGAGTAACTGAGCAAGGAATTTTATCTAAGAACTATTGTGACTATTGCATGCATGTTCTAACTTAGAAATTGCAGGAAAAACTTTTTTAATGTTTAGTTTTATGAAGGAAAATGCTAATTTAACCAGTTTGTTCTTTGGCAGGGGAGACAGGTATGGGAGAAAATGTATGCAGTAGTTTTAAGGGTATGGAAGCCAAGTGGAGGCCTAAGCTAAGCTCAGATAACCATTTCTACTCAATTCGAGCTTAAAACAAGTTGCTACATGGTTTCCTATATTACTACAGGATGTCCTAGTTATACGACAGGATGTCGTGTTTTACTACAGGAAACAGGCTGAAAGCTTATAAGGAGGTAGGAAATGTAGAATGAAGTGTGGGAAAGGTGTCTGATGGGGAAATATAGCATAGAGGAGGTGCACACTATCAAAAGCTTAGTCAAATGCTTCAAGGTGGTTGGATTTTCTCAAGGAAAATGCCCACTTTTCTTACAAAACAAGGATTCAGATTAGGGTTTGGTGGAATTTAGCAGCGTAGGTGGAGAACAATTGGATGAGGCGAATGAGATGAGGTCTCCCTACAGATCAAAAGTGTCAACCAGGCAGTAACTCTCCAAAGGCAGTAAAACTGATTCGTCTATTATTCCATAGGTAGGTTATTATTATATACAATAGGAGTGATTGCTCAGTTCATCTCCTAATGACTGTTCACATTCCTAATTTATTTATTTACAAATTCCCCCAATCATGAATATTAGGTGTCAACATTCCCCCTTAATCTGAAGGCATGTTGGTGAGTCCAAGCATCATTCTGAATCGTTCAAGCTTTTCCTTTCCAAGTGCTTTGTGAAGATGTCTGCAATTTGCTCATTTGTGGAACAATGACGGAGATGGATTGTTTTGGCCTCAACATGATGTCGAATCAGATGATATTTAGTATTGATATGCTTTGTTTGATAATGGAACTTTGGGTTCTTGGCCAACTTTATTGCAGAGGTGTTATCAATCATGAGTGGAGTTGATTGTACTTGTTTTACCTGCAAATCTTCAATAATTTTCCTGAGCCACACAATTTCTTTCGTTGCTTCAGCTGCGGCCACGTATTCTGCTTCTGTTGTGGAATCTGCTGGAACTGATTGTTTGCATGATCTCCAGGAGACAGCTCTTGATCCAAGACTCATATCATATCCTGAAGTAGATACCCCAGTTTCTTTGTCTCCATCAAAGTCTGAATCAGAGTATCTAATCAAGCTAAAGTCGTCCACCTGTGTATACTTGATTCCAAGGTCTTGAGTTCCCTTCAAGTACCTTAGAACTCTTTTTGCAGTAGACCAATGTCCCTCACAAGGCTTTTGCATAAACCTGGAGAGGATTCCAACAGTAAATGAAATGTTTGGTTTGGTAGTAGTGAGGTAGATGAGACTTCCTACAAGCTGTCTATACTTTGTTGCATCCTCAAATTCCTTTCCTTCAATAGATGTGAGATTTAAGTTTTGTTCCATTGGAGTAGAGAGAGGATTTCACTCTGTCATGCCAAATCTATTTAACAAATCTCCAATGTATTTCTTTTGAGAAAGAAATATGGATTTTGGATGTTGGGTTACTTCAATGCCAAGATAGTAATGAACATAGCCCAAATTAGTCATTTCAAAACTTTTCCCCAATTCCTTCTTTATGGATGCAATGTAGCTTTCATTGTTCCCTGTCATTAAAAGATCATCTACATATACCACAAGATACACAACTATTTTGCCAACTTTCTTGACAAATAAAGTTACATCATCAAGATCAAAATGATTGAAGTTGAGTTTCAGAAGATGCTCAGTTAGTTTTTCATACCAGGCTCGCGGTGCTTGTTTGAGGCCATACAAGGACTTCACAAGTTTGAATACTTTTTGTTCATGTCCTTTCACAGCAAATCCTTCAGGCTGTGACATAAAAACATTCTCTTTTAGTTCTCCATTCAAGAATGCAGTTTTTACATCCATTTGATGGACTTTCCAACCGTTCTGAGCTGCTAGTGCAAAGAGTGTCCGGATGGTGACCCATTTTGCTGTGGGGGCAAAAGTTTCCTCATAATCGACCCCTTCCTTTTGTGCAAAACCTTTTTCCACAAGCCTAGATTTGTGCTTGTTAAGTGAGCCATCAGCTTTGTACTTGTTCTTGTAGACCCACTTGCAGCCTATTGGTTTGGTTCCAAATGGAGGATCAACCAGCTTCCAAGTGTCGTTCTTTATGAGGGCATCATACTCCTTTTGCATCACTTCTTTCCATTCATCATGAGAAGCAGCTTCTTTGAAGGAAGTTGGTTCAAAATCTGTAGACAAGTTCAATTCACAATCATAAGTAACATCCATTTCAACAGGTGAATTAGAGTCATCTACATCACCTCCATTTTGTTGGTTTGAGTTTCTGGTTCTTATTTTTCCAATTTCATCAGGATGAACACTTTCAAGTGTCTTTGTTAGCCACTTTGGGGGACCTTTCTGAGATGTTCCAGGCTACTTTGTTGATTGAGTTGGGACTGAATCAAGATTGAGTCTCCCAATTCTATCAATTACATCACTTAAAGCATCATCCGTTGTTGGAGTTTCATGTAGGGGATATTGTTCTTCAGAAGAAGATTCCACATCTTGATCTAGTATAGGAATCCCCCCTTCAAGATGTGGAATCTTATTATCAAACTCTTGAAATGATTTCGTTTTTGCGAATCTATCCAAGCGATCAAGTTGCCGCTCAACAACATTGTCAGATTTGGATGATTCAAGAAAAATTACATCTCTAGATACAACAAACTTTTTATTTACTTCATCATAGAGGCGGTATGCTTTGGACGTGTTTGAACACCCCAGGAAGATACACTTACGACTTCTAGCACCAATTTTGTTTCTATGTACCTTTGGTATCAAAGCATAACAGGTGGAACCAAAGATCCTGAGATGTTTTACCGAAGGAACATGTCCATACCACAATTCATAAGGAGTCTTGTTTCTTATAGCATTAGATGGACATCTATTGTTTATATATGCAGCACATAGAACAACATCAGCCCAAAACATTATCTTTACATTTTTGAAGAAAAGCATGGATCGTACCATATTCAAGATTGTTCTATTCATTCTTTCAGCTACACCATTCTGTTGGGGATTATAAGGCACAGTTGTTTGATGTTTGATCCCATGTTGGCGAAGATAGTTTTCAAATTTATTTGATGTATATTCTTTTCCATTATCAGTGCGAATAGACCCAATATGAGATTGTGCATCATTTTCAATCCATTTATGAAAATTCTTGAATGTTTGAAAGGAATCAGATTTGTTCTTCAATAAATAAACCCAACACATTCTGGTGTAATCATCAATAAATGTCATGATATATTTATTTCCATTTGCAGAAGGAATAGGCATTGGACCACATAAATCTGAATGAATGAGTTCAAGCTTCCTATGTGCTCTTGAATGTGAATCATGAAAAGACTGTTTGCTATGCTTTCCTAGAATGCAAGCATCACATTGCTTATGTTTCCTAGGAATTGTAGGCAAACCAGCAACACCATTTTTCTTCAATAAGCGGATATTGTCATAGTTTAAATGTCCAAATCTAGCATGCCATAATAAACTTCATGGAAGTGTACCTTCTTCATGATGAGAAATATATGAGAAATGTTGTGCATGAGCAGAGGTTCCTTGCAGTTTGAGAAGCCTTTCTTCTTCTATTCCCCTCATGACAAGTGAGTGGTCAGAAGCTTTTCTTACCTCAAGCTTGCCATCAAACATATGAATGGAGTGACCTTGCTGGCGGATGTGAACCAAGGACAGTAAGTTTCTCTTGAGCTGTGGGAGATATAGAACATGATCCAGAAGAAAGTCTGGAAGACCAGGCAATTTAAGCCTGATTGTGCCAAGCCCTGATGGCTTGATTTTTGACTGATCTGCAAAGTATATTGCTCCATCAACATTGTCAGTGAAATCTTCAAAAAAATCTTTTCTATGAGTCATATGACAAGTTGCTCCTGAATCAAGCAACCAATCATTTTTCGAAGAAGCAAGTGAAGCATTAAAGAAATCTTCATTTACTCCAATGTTACATTGTGCCTCAATATAGTGAGCAGATTCAGGTGCTTTACCTTTGCCTATATCATTAGTTTTACCTTTCTGTTGGTTTCTTTTCTGCTCAATTTTGTCCCATGGTAGCTTGCATGTAGAGGCATCATGTGATCCATTTATTTTGCAGCGAATGCAATGTAAGTCTGCCTTTTCTCCTTGAGAATGTCTGCCCCCCTGCCTTTGAAGTATCTTCCTCTTCCTCTTTGTCCACCTCTTCCTCTTGTAGAATCTTGAGTAGGATGATTTTCTTTATGAGCAAGGCACACAGTCTCTTCAGAAGATTCAGGGGCTGTATTCTTTCCAAAGGCTTTCTCTCTTTCAGCAAACTTTTTCACAAGAGAGTCAAAGGTTATATCTTTAAGATTTCCATTTGCTTGTAAAGACTCAAGATAATTGGAGTAAGTCGGATAGAGTGCCTTGAGAAAATCAATAAGAGGGATATCTAGCTCAACCTTAGTGGATTTGATATCATGCATTATAGATTTTACTTCAGATGCAAGAGCAAGAGGATCATTATTTTTTAGTTCAAGAGTGAAGAGTTTAATCATGAGCTGAACAACTTCAAGTGCAGAATGTGAGTCATAAAGTTCTTTCAGCTTTTGTAAAGCTTCAAAGGCAGTTGAATATGATGAAATATGGCGACTTACTTCTTCATTTACAGATGCTATGATTAATGCATAGGCTTTGCTATTCTTGTTTTCCCAGATGACGAGCTCTTTGTTTGATGTAGGCTGCACTGGGTCATTGTCTGCTTCTCTGACACACACTCCTTTCCACAACTCATTGAAGATGAGGGTGTGTTTTATCATCCGGGACCATTCAGGATAGTTCTCCTTTCCAGTGAGAACTATTCCTACATAGAGATGATTGAATGCAATCTGTAAAAAATACTTCTGCTGATAAAAAAAACTTCTGCTGATGTACAGTGAAATTGTACTAAGATATGTTAAAAACAGAGGTATTATTTTGTCGTGGTATATGGGGGACAACGTGGGAGCCAAACGCAAGAGCGTTAATAACATTCCAATACAACAACAATAATAACATTCCAATCATACAACGTTAATAACATTCATATACAATGTGAGAGCCAAACGCCGGAGCCAAAAGCAACAACGAACTAATGTATATCAGCATTATATATGTATAGAACAATGTATTTAGGTAATATGGAACAACGTATTTAAGTATCAGTTCTGCAATGGCGCAGTGCCTCTTAATTTTGTTTCTTCCCGCTATTCTCTCCCGCTATGAACTTGTTCAGCTTAGCCAACAAGAGGTGGACAATCCTCTGGTTTTCCACGATGCTTTCGAGCAAAACCCCCTCCGCCTATCGAGCGAGAAAAAGAATGAGATGATGAAGAACATTCCCCTTGTGCGAGATATGAGAAATTGAAGCGGTGAGGGAGGTATGTTATGACAGTGTTATGAGAAACTGAAGCGGTGAGGGAGGTATGTTATGACAGTTTTATGGAGTGATGAATCAAACGGTTCACCGCAAGAGTGCACGGAGGTGGTTTAATATAGTGCGACCAAAGGAGAGGGCACACAATGAATACACTTGTGGGAGCTGAGGGGACCGCATACACAGTTACTCCAGTGTATAGCGTATGGAAACGGTAGAGTAGTGGATACAATCACTCCAACGTACAGTTCCATTCAACTGACTAAAAAACTTCATGCATTCATCGTATACGCCATTGACCATCAATGTTCTGCAATTTATGAGCTTGATAACGAATTCCGATTATTGAAAGCACTTACCACACACCGCAACACCTCCAAGTTTTGACCAGGCTCTCACACTAATTCTTCAATCATTTTGAACTTTCCAAAACAAATGTCTCAACACAGCAATACGACTCCTTCAACACAGCATGCAGTGACGCGCTTCAACGAATGTATTCAAGAATGAACGAGATTTGTAGAGTTTCGACAGAGATTTTAGCATAGAAGCGCAGAGAGCGAAATGAGCTCGTACAGGCCATCATCAGGATAGAGGGGAAGCATCGCTCAGTGGACAGAACGACAGAGGCGTTTGAGGATAGAGACAGAGCAGCGCTCAGTGGACAGAATGACATAGGCGTTTGAGGACAGAGGCAGAGCAACGCTCAGTGTACAACCCACAGTAGCAAAAATGAAGGGAGTTACAACTATTTTTAAAACTCGCTCTGATACCATGTCAGGCCAGGCAATAACTCTCCAAAGGCAGTAAAACTGATTCGTCTATTATTCCATAGGTAGGTTATTATTATATACAATAGGAGTGATTGTTCAGTTCATCTCCCGATGACTGTTCATATTCCTAATTTATTTATTTACAAATTCCCCCAATCATGAAGATTAGGTGTCAACAAAAAGCTCCTCCAACAACATACACTCTTTTCTTCATTTATGCAAAATTTCATCTATACATGGAAGACATGAGTTGAATGCAGGAAAAACACAGTGATTAATAGCTAATGGTTAAGTTTATGAATGGAAGTTCTTCTAAACCATAACAAACTGAAGAGATAAAAATGAAAATTAGAGATACTTCTAAGAAATTTAGAGATAGTGATCTATGCAACAAGAAACCCTAGTTTATTGACTAATCAAATAATCAATATGTTTTTTTGGGCTATGCCAATGGAACCCTTAAATGATGATCCCATAAGGGAGATGGAGTAAAGGCCACTATCACAAGATTTTCTGAAGTGTTTATTGTCACTATGATACTACTAATCCATCTATCTATAAATGGAAGCAAACTAAGTAATCATCCAAATACTTACAGATTAACAAAACCAAAATCCCTTCAAAAACTAACTATGAATGTAATCTAAGCATACATGTACCAAAAGAGGAACCTCTGCTGTTAGGGTTGGGCCCTAACCCAAGAGATTTAGCCCTCTAATTCAACTCAATCCTAGATCAAGGGAATGCTTTTCACTTCCATTAAAATATCAAAAATACATAAGAGTTATCAGTCATAATGTCTTAGATAAAAAATGCCTCTTGGCTAGAACAAAAAGATTTGCATCCTAATGAGGAACTAAGCCTTCTTATTTATACAATTGAAGCTACAAGCAACTTCCTTAAATTTAGGGAGCCTTGGCTGCGTTTGAGTTAGTGAGGAGTTAAAGAGGGAGATCCAATCTCCTAAAATCCCTCTTTCTTGTCTACTTTGAGTTCCTACACTTTAATTAGCCAAAATTCCTCCAAATCCTACAATAAATGCACATTAGGCCACATGAAATAACATCTCATCTTTACCATTCTCACTAAGAAAAATATAACAAAAAATGTAAAGAAATGTGAGAAAACTTTATTTTAATATGCTGGAAAGTGGCATTAAGGTCCATATAATTTACCTGTTGATGAGACTCATCATCACCCCCTACTGAAAGTGTTGCTCATCCCCTAAGAATATTAATCCATGTCCATGTATTTCATTTCTTTGGTGGCCTCTCTGACATTCCAAGCTTCTCTTGATGTATTCACCTCTTGTGGATAAAACCCGGCATGCTTGTCTATTTCATCCCACTTCTTTCTTTATTCTTGTTCATTTCTTCCTTCTAACATACCCAAGAGAATGGTGGACTAAGTTTCAGGCCAATCCAGTTGATTTTGAGTCTCTGTAGTTCCTTCTTAGACAATGGGGTCCTCTATAATGCATCCCTAAATAATTTAGGGGAACGATACTCCCTGATATTTAGGTTGTATGGTAAGGTTCCAAATCTCCTATGGCATGCTTGTTGGCTTTCATCCCCTAGCAATCTCAAAGTGTCCTCAAAATGAGTGACTGCTTTCTCTTATGTAGCTAGGTATCTTGGTGCAAGATGGAGATTATTGGTGATGAGGTTTTGGGTGATAATGATAGCCATGGAATTGATTTCTTCTGCTCTAATGTAAAGGGGCTATTTTTATTCTCTTTACGACACTCACTTTACTTCCTCATCCCTGGCCTCCTCATGACTCATCCATGATGTCAAGGCCATCAGTTGTATGTCCCCCAGCTTTGGATTGGGGTCCCACACATTCAAGTCTGTTAAATCGAAGTTATGTAAGTATAATTCAGATATCTTAACATTGTCCTCCAGGGTTCTCTGGTCATAGAGCTTAATGAACTGCCTATAATCTTGGAAAGGCATAGTTCCTCATTTTTCTAGGGTCTTTATCTGAAATTGCAACCATTGTTCTTTTCGGTACAAGGCATATCATTTTGTTGGCTTCCTGCATCGGAGTGCCTCCATAGAGAGGCATCCCATAGTGGCTAATTGGCTCTCTTTTTCCTATACCTGGATTCTCAGCCATGTGTTCACAACCTCTAGTTGATATTTCGTCGCTCTTTCTCTCTCTCTCTCTCTCTTATCTCACTCAACTTTCTCCCCATTTTGAGTAGGCTCTCTTCCATATGGCCCATATCCTCTACATTCTTTGATTTAGTAATTTTCATCCAACGATGTTTCCTTCCTCTCTCCTTTTCAAGCTCAAAGAATATAGGGATGGAAAATTTATGTGGTATTACACTACCTCCCTCAGTGAATATATAACAGGAGTTGAGATTGGGTTGTGGGATAGGTTCCTATAACTCTTGGGATTAGCCATTTAATGTCTTTGGAGTATCTGTCTCCCCATGCACTTGTGTTACTGCTTCCTTTCATTTCCTTTCTCCTTGTTGTCCTTCTTACTTCCTTTTTTGTGTTTCATGTACTGATAATGGAGTTTCATGTAGGACTATCTATGTTTCCTGTAGGAGGTTTTCCCATTTTTGAAAGGGTGTCAAAGGTTATTTGATTTTCTTTGCTGAGATTGACCTAATGATAGGCCTCCTAACATAGGTGATTGGTGACTTTGGGGATGCTTGTTTTGATGTGCCGTCTTCACCTTTCATTTCTAGGGAGACTATTTTTTCTTGTCCTTTTGGTGAGTCTTCAATGATGATAGGAGTCTTGGTAGGTGTTTGTTGCCTCCCCTATTTTATCCTAGTTCTCCTCCTTGTTTTTAAATATAGGGGTTTTTCCTCTGTCTTTTTCCTGTTGATTTTATTGGTGTGCTTAGGGTAGTCAAGGCAGCAACTACCTCCTTCTATGTGGGCTCAAGAGACACTCTTTGGGATTCCTCCCCTTCCTTGATATGTGCTTCAGGGATTGTCTCATCCTTTTGTGCTTCTTCCCCATTATGCTTCTCTCCCTCTATTTTATTTGTTTTTGTCTCCTCTTCTTCCTCTGGATCTTCCTCTTCTTCTTCCTCTTCTTATTTTTCTTCTTTAGCTTCTTCTTTCTCTTCTTCAGGCTCTTCTTCCTCTTCTTCTTTTGGTTCTTCTTGCTTTTCTTCACCACTAGAGGCTGGGTCACTTTCATACTTAATTGATTCAACTACATATTCCCTGTCCATGTCTATAAATGTGGAACACATAATAGGGAATCTTAATTGGCTTAGGGCATCTTCTAGTATGAGCTTGATTAGGCCATGATGTGCCAATTGTTGATGATTTCCTTCTTGTACCTTGATTCTCATGTCTATTATTGATTGCAACAATAATTAGGGCACACAGTCTTGTATTAGGAGGTAAGTCTTCTCCAAATCTTAGTTCATGGAGGAGTCTAAACTGGTAACCATAGACTATACTGAGCCTTCCCTCACAAGAAATATACTTGAGAATGTGATAGCTTACTTCATCCCAAGGATATGGAATACTCTACCTTCTAATCCCATTTTTATCCTCGATTGTCTCCTCATCTTCCAAGAAAAAAATATTCTTGGCATAAGTGTTTCTATTTTTATCCTCTTTTCTCCATTGTAAACCTAGAGAAAGTGTAGTGATTCTGCTAATGCTTTCAGGGGTAATTGTTACTAACAATCCTCTCACAATAGAAATGGCACTAAGTCTAGCTTGAAGAGTGAGTGACATTGCAAATTTCCGAGCTACATCATCATCATATCCTCTAAGTAGCTTGGAGAATCCCAACCATTGATGCCTTCTAAATATCTCTACCACAATAATATGGAGATGTATTCTAGATGTTCTTGTGGGATCCCTTATGTTGAAACCTCCTATCATTTTCTCTCTCTATCAATATGATTGTATGTAGTTTGGTGGCTTTAACTTAAGATATTTATTAGGTGACTAAGGGTTTAGAGTTTAGGAGGGTGATAAATACAATTATCCCTTTTATCTCCACACAATGCCTCCACACAATTCTGTCTATCTCTATGCACTCTATAGTTACTAGGAAAAAATGAAAATTTATTTTCCTTTCTGCTTTTCTAGATATAAAATTATAATAGAGAGGCTATGGTCCACCTACCTTTCACTTTAATTCCTTTTTTGAGGAGAATTCTTGAATAGTTGGGCCCTAGGTACCCCCTCATAGAGTTTTTGACAATTCCCATTGTTTCCTGTAGTTTTTATGCTTTTCTTGTAGGTGCTCACTACAGGATGGCTGAGACTAGCTTTCTTCTTCAATGGATCCTCTAGGTGGCCCCAATTCTCTAAATTTGGAAATGAAAAGTGTATTGCATTATAGTTCGGGAAATTTTCTATTTATGGTAGAATCCTTGGAGTGGTGTGTTGGTTGGCTGGGTACATAATTTCTCCTTCTAGATTGTTGGCCCACTATCAGTTATCATGCAACCCTTTCTCGTAATCATCACCCACTCTTGTAAAGATTAAATTGACCACCTTTCTGACTTATCTCCTTTGATGCGAACTTTCCACGTTTCCTGCTGACTAGAACTTAACTTTTTATTTTCGGGCCGAGGGTGGCCAAGTTAACTGACCACCTTCAGCTTATAAAACCAACTTTTTTATATTCTTATAGTTTTATCGTATTCATACTTAGGAGAGAGTGTGGACGAGGTGCCATAATTATGGATTCATTTGCTTGGTTGATTCATGTTGGAGGGTGGCTCTGCTGTGCTTCTTCTGGTTCAGGTAGATCTTCTATTTTTCTCTTGTTTTGTTGATTTCATCCGAATGATAGGTTGTCTTCTTTGTTGTGATGTGGAGGTGTTGGCCTCTTCTTTCATTGTTGAGCTTTGGATAAGTGCCATAGTGCCTACAGGGGTGTTGATACTCTTCCTCTGCATGGATGCTGAAGGAGGAGACTGGAGAGTGTTATTGTTACAATATAGGTTGCTACAGGGTTTCATGTAGTAATACAAGAAATCTTATAGCTGCCTCTTTCTGAATTTTTTTGTTTTTTTTTTTTTTTTGAGGACGATTGGGTGTTGAAGTAGGAGTGGAAGGGGTGGAAATGGGGAAGATGGAGTGGTAGGTTAGGTAGGCTATTGATTGTATGGCCCTTGGACTTTTCTTTGTTTTCCTCTTTTTTTTCTTACCTTTCCTAAGTGGATTTCTTGATGGACACAGAGGGTGACATGGTCATGAAATGGTGTTGGTTGATATGTGATGAGGTCAGTGGCCTCATCCTTCAACCCAAAACAAGCTTGCATTATTATTTCTCAACCGTGATTTCATTCCTATAAATTTTTAGGATTTCCTATAATACTACAAGAAACTCCTGTAGTAACTAGAGGAAATCCTGTAGAAGTAAAAAAATTCCCTACAAATTGGATTTTTAATGGTTGGATATGAGTATGTATGCATGATACATGGTGGTTATGGAAGATATCAAATGAATGAAGGAAGAATGGGGTTTTTCTTATTTTTCTTCCATCTAAACTTGGTGTCCTTTATTTCCTTGAAAACCTACAAAAACTAGGAGCTGTTATGAGTGGGCAGGTTTGAGACCCTTGCCATAACATTTATGTGTGTGTTTTGTTTTTGAAAGAAAACCAGGTAACCTCAAAGAGGTTTTCAACCCATTTTCCTGCCTTAGGCACCTGAAGGGAGGTTTTCACCCAAGGATCTTTTATTTTTTTTTCCTTTTTTTTTCTTTCACTCTTGGGTAGCCTCAAGGAGGTTTTTAACCCAAAAGTGGGCCTTAGGTGCCTAATGGAGGTTTTCACCTAGGTCTCTTATTGTCATTTTCGTTTTTGTTTTTCATTTTTTCCAAAAATCATCAATCTTCTAGAATTCAGTGAGGTGGAAGTCGAGACTCCTCCAATCACCATCACTGCCTTATTGATACTACTAACGAACTCTTCCTTTGACAAATGTTTTTTGTAGGCTTTCAATCTATACCCATTGAAAAGCAAGGGGATACCTTCTTCATGAATGGTTCTTATCTGAACAACCCCATTGTCATAACACTTTTCTATAACATATGGGTCGATCCATCTGGCCATCAACTTGCCTCTGAAATCCTTGAACCTGGAGTAATACAATAGAACCCAATCACCTTATTGAAAATATATTCTTTGATATTTTTTTCATGCCAAACATTTCTTTATAATTGGGTCACCTCTGTGTGTAGGAGGGCCTACATCATGAACTAATCTAACCCATTGAGCTGGAGAAGCCTCTCTTGTTGTGCCCTTGTAACATCCAAATCCAACTGTGTTGCGATTCTTAAAGTGTTGTACTCAAACTCAATAGAGAGAAGAGCATTCTTCTCATAGACCAAATCATAAGGGGTGAAATTAAAGTGGTTGTTTTCTGAGTTGTATTTTAGGCCCAAGTTGCCTCCACTACTCTATCAATCCAATCCTTCCTGCTGCTACTCACCACCTTTGTGAGAATTCTTTCCAATGCTCTGTTGGTAACAAGAACAAGAGATGCATGTGAATAAGAAGTGAAAAGAAGAAATGTAAATGATACAAAAGGGCTCTGAGGCTCCTGGGATGGCTAAGCCCAAGGAAACTCATAGTCCTCTAGAGGTGACCAAGATTTAGAAGTTGAGCATGTCACCAATCTTCATTATTTCCATTAATATAATTACATCGATGCAGAAAATGAAATTGGAGCTACAAAAATACGAGTTCTCTCGACAAGAAGACTAATAAGAATAAACCCATAGAGGAAAATTCTACTTGGTACTTATACAAAGTTATTATAAATCACTCCCCATGAAAGGAGGAATATTTCCCCAACAAAATCCCTTCATTAGTGGATCTGGTTCGCAATACTAGGAATCTATATTAAGTGGCAGGGAACACATTCCTAGATTTTCTCAATCATTGGAGCTCCAGAATCTGTGCCATAATTCCATAATATCTTTTTGATTTATTATTTAATATTGATCCTCCTGTAGTAGGGAGCAAGTCCCCAAAAATGGTGCCAAAAAGTGATGAGCACCAATATTGCAGCAAGAATGCTGCAACTCCTGGGGCTACCAACTTTACTTCATCAACTCGGGGTTCACACAAACTTGGAGGCTATAGCATTGTATACATAGTAGATGCAATGGTATACTCTTTTCACTTTTCAATTGGGGCAATATACCACTAGGGTTTTTCAAACCAGCCTTCCATTGACTAGAAGAAGTCTGACTACCAAATGGAAAAGGGAAAAATATTCTTAATAAAAAAAAGGGAATGTTTCCTACTCTGGAAAATGAAAGTGGTGAATTTGAAGGTGCTATAAAGTGACATGAAATCATCTAGCTAAGAATCTACACATTTTTCTTGCGAAAGAGACCTAACTTAATGTTTCATATAACACCTAGTTATCTCAACTAATTGAGCATGAAATTTTATCTAGGAACTATTGTGGTTGCTGCATGCATGTGCTAACTTAGAAATTTCAGAAAAATCCTTTTTGATTTTTAGTTTTATGAAGGCAAATTCTAATTTAATCGTTTTTTTATTTGGAAAGGGAGACAGGTATGGGGGAAAATGTCCGAAGTAGTTTCAAGGGTATGGAAACCAAGTGGAGGCCTAACCTAAGCTAATATGAGCATTTCTGCTTGATTCGGCCTTAAAATAGGCTACTACAGGGTTTCCTGTAGTAATACAGGATGTCCTAGTTTTAGTACAGGATGCCCTGTTTCACTAGAGGAAGCAGGCCAAAAGCTTATAAGGAGGTAGGAAAGGTAAAATGAAATGTGGGAAAGGTGCCTAATGGGGAAACAGGCATAGAGGAGGTGCACACCGTCCAAGGCTAAGTCAAATGCTTCATGATGGTTTGATTTGATCAAGGAAAATGCCCACTTTTCTTACAAAACAAGGATTCAGATTAGGGTTTGGTGGACTTTGGCAGCGTATATGGAGAAGACTTGCATGAGGTTAACTAGATGAGGTATCCCCACAGATCAGAAGATCATGCAACATACACTCTTTTCTTCATTTATGCATAATGGCTAATGGCTAAGTTTATGAATGGAAGTGCCTCTAAACCATATCAAACTCAAGAGATCAAAATGAAAATTGTAGATACTTCTAAGAAATTTAGAGACAATGATATATTCAATAAGAAACCTTAGGTTATGCAGTAATAAAAAAATAAATATGTTTTTGGGTTGTGTGTATGGAACCCTCAAATCAAGATCCCATAAGGGAGATGAGGTAGAGGTCACTATCACAAGCTTTTTTGAAGTGTTTACTATCACTATGGTACCACTGATATATCTATCTGCAAATGGAAGAAAACTAAGTAATCATCCAAATACTTGCAGATTAACAAAACCAAAATCACTTAAGCAACTAACTATGAATGTAATCTAAGCCTACATGTAGAGAAAGAGGAACCTCCATTGCTAGTGTTGGGCCCTAACCAAAGAGCTTCATCCCTATAAGTCAACTCAATGATGGATCAAGGGAATGCTTTTCATTTCCATTAGAATATCAAAAATACATAAGAGTTATCAGTCACAATATCTTAGCATGAAAATGCCTCTTGGCTACAACAAAAAAAGTCAAATCCTAATGAGGCTCTAGGACTTCTTATTTATACAACTGAAGCTACCAATAGCTTCCTTAAATTTAGGGAGGCTTGGATCCCAACTCAGGATCAAATTGTCTTGAACTATCACTGGCTTGGTTGTCAATTACCTTTAGTGACTGGGCTACTTGTAACTCCGAGCTGATGACATTTCGTGGAGGAATATTTGAGTGAGTGAGGAAATAAGGAGGGAGATCCAATCTCCTAAAATCCCTCTTTCTTGTCTAATTCGAGTTCCTGCACTTTAATTAGCCAAAATTGATCCAAATCATATAATTAATGCACGTTAGGCCACATGACATAACATCTCATCTTTACCCTTCTCACTAAGAAAAATATTACAAAACATGTAAAGAAATGTGAGAAAAGTTAATTTTAATAAGATGGAAAGTGGCATTAAGGTCCATATAATTTACCTATTGATGAGCCTCATCATCACCCCACTACTTAAAGTGTTACTCATTCTCTGAGAAAATTAATCTATGCCCATGTATTTCATTATTCCAGTGGCTCCTCTAACATTCTAGGATTCTGTTTATGTATTCTCCTCTTGTGGACATAACCCTCCATGCTTCTCTATTTCCACCCACTTCTTTCTTTCTTCTTCTTCCTTTCTTGCTTCTAACATACTGAAGAGAAATGATGGACTGAGTTTCAAGCCAATCCAATTGATTTTGTATCTTTGCAATGCCTTCTTATACAGTGGGGTCCTCTCTAGTGCATCCCTCATTCTTTAAAGGGAATAATACTCCTTGGTCTTTAGGCTATATGGTAAGGTGCACCATCTCCTTTGGCATGATTGCTGGCTTTCATCCCCTAGCAATATTAAAGTCTCCTCAAAATGAGAGACTTCATGCTCTTGTGTAGTTAGGTATCTTGGTGAAAGTTGGGGATCATTGGTGATGAGGTTGTGGGTACTAGTGATAAACATGGAATTGATTTGTTCTGCTCTGATGTAAAGGGGATCTTTTTCTTCTCTTTGCAACACTCCCTTTACTTCCTTAGCCCTCACCTCCTCATGACTCATCCATGATGCCAAGGCCATCAGTTGTAAGTCCCCCAGCTTTGGATTAGGGTCCCACACATTCAAGTTTGTTAAGGCCAAATTATGTAAGTAGAATTTAGATATCTTGGTTGTGTCCTTGAGGGTGCTTTGATCATAGAGCTCAATGAACTTCCTATAATGTTGGAAAGGCATAGTCCCTCATTGTACTAAGGTCTTTATCTGAAATTGCAGCGATTGTTATTTTAGGTACAAGGCATATTATTTTGTTGGTCTCCTGTACTAGAGTGCCTCCATAGAGAGACTTTCCATAGTGGCAAATTGGATCTCTTTTTCCTGTACCTACCTCCTCAGCCATGTGTCTCAGCATCTAGTTGAGATCTCATCGCTCTTTACCTATCTCTTATCTTACTCAACTCTCTGCCCATTTCTAGAAGCTTCTATTCCATATTGCCCACATCTTCTACATTCTTTAATTTAGCAATTTGCATCCAATGATGTGCCCTTGCTATCTCATTTTCAAGCTCAAGGAATAGAGGGATGGAAAATTTCAGTGGTATTACCCTGTGTCCCTCAATGAATTTGTAATAGGAGCTAAGATTGGGTTTTGGGCTAGGTTCATGCAACTTTTTGGATTCTCCCTTTACCATCTTTGGGGTATCTATTTCCCCTTGTACTTGTGTTTCTCCTTCCTTTCCATTCCTTTTGTCCCTGTTGTCCTTCCTGCTTCTTTTTCTATGTTTCCTGTAATGTTGATAGATTTTCCTGTAGGAATATATGTGTTTTCCATAGGAGGTTTTTACCTTTTTAAAAGGGGGTCAAAGGTTCTCTGATTTTCTTTTCTGAGGTTGTCGTTGTGACAGGAATCCTAACATAGGTGATTGGTGACTTTGGGGAAGCCTGTTTTGATGTGCACTCTTCACCTTTCATTTCTAGGGAAACTAATTTTTCTTTTCCTTTTGGTGAGTCTTCAATGATGGTAGGAGTCTTGGTAGGTGTTTGTTGTATTCCCTGTTTTATCCTGGTTCTCTTCCTTGTTTTGAAATATATGGGATTCTTCCTCTTTCTTTTTCCTTTTGACATTATGGGTGTTCTTAGGGATGTCAAGACAATGATTGCCTCCTTCTTTGTGGGCTCAAGAGACACTCTTGGGGATTCCTCCCCTTCCTTGATATGTGTTTCATATATTGTCTCATCCTTTTGTGCTTTTTCCCCATTATTATTTTGGTCCCTCTGTTTTATTTGTCTTTTCCTCCTCTTCTTCCTTTGGGTCTTCCTCTCC
Organism: Pinus tabuliformis; assembly: GCA_031772625.1. Lineage (NCBI taxonomy): Eukaryota > Viridiplantae > Streptophyta > Pinopsida > Pinales > Pinaceae > Pinus > Pinus tabuliformis. The sequence continues at coordinate 274,813,698 of CM062804.1, read as the reverse complement.
TTCTTCATGTTCCTCTTCTTCTTATTCCTCTTCTTCAAGCTCTTCTTCCTCTTCTTCTTCATGTTCTTCTTCCTATTCTTCTTTTGGTTCTTGTTCCTCTTCCTCAACACTAGAGCTTGGGTCTCTTTCATACTCAATTCCCTCAATTAAATCTTCCCTCTCCATGTCTGTAAATGTGGACCACAGAATAGGGACTCTTAATTGGCTTAGCGAATATTCTATTATGAGCTTTATTAGTTCATGATGTGCTAGTTGTTGATGATTTCCTTCCTATACCTTGATGCTCATGTCTATTACTGATTGCAACAAGAAGTAGGGCACACTAAGTCTTCTATTAAGAGGTAACTCCTCGAAATATCAGCTCATGCCAATCATGTGTGAGGTTGATTGAGTGCTCTGATTGGTGACTAGCTCTCTAGGATATACAAAATTGTAAAACACATTATCCCTCAAGAAGTCAACCACTTTCTCTTATGTGGCTACCTTGACAACCTTGGTTTCAGCCCACTGTTTCAATTAATGAGTGTGCACAATTATGTACTTTTTCTGTCCTGATGGTGGATCAATGGGCCTAATCAAATCCATGCCCCACTTGTCAAATGGCTCAAAATTAACTTGAGGTTGCAAATGCATTTCATCCTTGGGAGTAGGTTTCCCCATTCTTTGGCACTGGTCACATTGGGTAGTATATCTTCTGGCATCTTGGTGGAGAGTGGGACAATAGTAGCCAACTTGTAGTACCTTGAAGGTTGTCCTCTTGGCAGAAAAGTGAAATCCACAAGGCCCTTCATGACAGGCCAGAAGGATGTCAAAAACATCCTCCTCCCTGACACATCTTCTTAGGATTTGATCTGGGCCTAGCTCAAGAGATTTCCCCCAATCCAAGTGAATGATGCACTTTTCTTTATAATTCTTCTCTTTTCCTTAGAGGACATATTTGGAGAGAACTGTGTAGCTACTAAGTAGTTAGCTATGTCAGAAAACCATGGAGAGAGAATTGAAATAGCGAATAAATTCTCATCTAGTAGCCGGTCATCAACCATTCCTTCCTCTCTTGTAGGCAAAGCCAATTTGGAAAAAATTATGCAACCACATTTTCTCTACCAGGCTTATCAATGATAGTTAGATCAAAATTTTGTAACAAAAGAAACCATATAATAATTCAAGTATTCACATCAGGCTTGTTCATCAAATATTTAATAGCAACATGGTCAGTATGTACAAAGTTCAAGTAACGAGTGATGTAATATCTAAATTTATTCAAGGAATGGACAACAACTAGAAGCTCTTTTTCAATCACAGTATAGTTCAGTTCGGCATTGGACACATTTTTGTTGATGAAGTAAATGGACTAAGGTAAATTGTCATCTATCTGGCCTAGTGTTGATCCTATAGATTTTTGAGAGGCATCAACATGGATGTGGAAAGGAAGAGCCAAATTTGGGCCTTGGAGTATAGGTGTAGTAGTCAAATTTTCCTTTAGGGTTTTAGGTCCTCTTGGGAGCTTTCAGATCATAAAAATTCAGAGTCCTTGGGCAATAGTACAAACAAAGGTCAGGCTACCTTGCTGAAGTGTTTTATGAATCTCCTTACTATCCATCTAAACCTAAGAAACTTTTGACATCCCTCTGCTTCTGAGGAGCATGGACCCTTTTTATGATGGAAATATTATTTGGGTCCACTTGAAATCCTTCCTAGGATATTGAGTGACCTAGAATAGTCCATGTAGACATCATGAGCTCACACTTCTCAGGACTAAGGGATAAGTTCATTTCAATGCATTTGTTTAATACTTTTCTTAGGTTATAGAGAGCCTCTAGGAAATCACACCCATAGGGGGTGAAATCATCCATATAAATTTCCATAGATTCATGGACTAGCTGTGCAAATATGCTCAGGACTACCCTTTGAAAAGTGGTAGGGGAATTTCATAATCCAAAAGAAAGGACCCAATAATCAAAGGTACCATAAGGACAAGAGAAGGTGGTTTTCTCTTGGTCCTCTGGGTTGATATGGAACTAATTTTAACCAATGAATCCATCCAGAAAATAGAAGAAATTATTTCCTACCATACCATCTAACACTTGGTTAATGAAGGGTAGAGGGAAATGGTCCTATTTTGTAGCTTTGTTTATCTCTTAGTAGTCCACACAGGTCCTCCACTTCCCATTTTCTTTGGAACTGGAACTAGAGGATATACCCACTCACTATCTTAGATGGGGTAAATGAACCCTGCATTGCACAACTTCTGTAGTTATTCTTTTACTATATCCTTGAGATATGGGTTCATTCTCCTCTAAGGTTTGCACACTCACTTATATCATTCCTCGATGTAAATGTGGTGAGTACACATTGAAGGGTGGAGTCCATTCATCTCCTTGTAACTCCAGACAAAGGCATCTAGATGTTTTCTTAGCATGTCACATAACTCATCTTCCTGATGTGAAGAGAGGGGTTGATTTTTAATGTTCTTTCTGGACCAAATTATATCATATTGACATGAGTAGGATTTGAGTTAGCTAGGCACAAATCAGTGCAAGGGTTATCTTCATCTTTCCTCACTAACTGCTCAAGAGAAATTGTGTTAGGGGGCTCATTCTCAAGGATTTTCTCGATCAGGTCATCTTTATTAGGCTTCCTCCCTCCTATAGTAGAATCTAGCATACATATTGGGGAAGAGTAGACTTCATATTCCTCCTCCACTTCTAATCATAAATGTAAGTCACGCTCCAGAGATGGTTTGGCAGGAGGTTACAAGACCAATTGTTTGGGAAAGCCCCCATTTTTAATTGTCATATTCCCAGCCCTGCAACTTATGTAAGCATCAACAATGGCTAACCATGGTCTTCCAAGGATGAGGGGATAACCATTGAGCTTGGTCTTAGGTTGGAGAGCTAAGAAGTCAGCAGGGTATTCCTAGGAATCAATGAAGACAATCACATCCTCAACAACTCCCTTAGGAGCTACAGTGGACCTGTCCGCAAGTTACAATACTGTTGTGGTCTTTCTTAATGATCCTTGGAGATTCATTTTAATCATAGTCTCCTTAGTAATCACATTGATGGCAGCCCCAAGATCGATCAAGGTATGGGTGATAATGATACCATCGATGTGCACATATACCACAAGACTTCCAAGATCTTGATATTTTGGGCAAATCACCTGCCCCAACATTAATTTAGATAGTTTTGCGATGACATTAATGGTAGGGGTGTCTTTCTTTCACCTCCGAGGATGTTTGAAACATTTATCCTTGATTAAATTTTTATATATGGGGACATCCCTAATATATTGGAGGAGCAGGTTTTTAGCACATAGGTTTTTCAATTCACTTAGAAGATCAGTCTCTTCTAGGGTGTGCTGGATAGGATGGATTAATCTCTTAGGAAAAGGAGGTGGATTTGTTTGAGGGACACTCTCCTCCTTTTCCTCTTCAAGCTCCTCAAGTGGAGATGGAGGTTGATTATCTGGAATAACTCTTCCATACCTAAGGTTGATTTCTTAAATTTCCACAGCATAGGCAGGGTAAGATGTTTTTCCATTGTAGACCTTTTGTGCGTGTTTATTTTTTGGGTTCAGATTTGGTTGAGCGGGCATTTGAGGTTTCTTAGGTGGAGCAGAGTGAAGGAGTTCTGGTTGAGATGGAGGTGGAGGTAGTAAGGCTAGAGATTGGTTATATGGGGGCATCAACCCCTTGGATGGTGCATTCCACTGAGGTTGTGGAGGAGTTATGGCTGAAATGGTTGGTTGGCAGGTTGGGAATGATATTGAGGTGTAAAAGACAAGGAAGAAGGTGTGGAAATGAAGGATGAACAAGAGCGAACCAAGGGGGAATGGTTCCATTCTATTTATGGTTGTAGTATGAATAGGATTCCCCTTGCATGCCTTGCTAGTATGGTCAAGGTCCTTGAGGACTCCTTTGGTTGATATAACAAAGTTGTTCAGTCACCCCTTAAGTTCCTTGATATAGAACTTTCAATCCAGGAAGAGAAGGGAACTTGTCTATGGAGTGGTTTTCCTCACAGAACAAGTAGATCTCTATAATATTTAATGGGAATTCATTGCTAGGGTGCCTTCTGGTGCATCTAGGGCAAAAGACAACTAAGGCTCTTTTTTCTTCCTCCTGCTTCCTCTTGATCTACATGGTGTCCATTTGTAGAGCAAGGGTATGCAACATTTCACTCTTGTAGTCTTCAAACATGTTCCCAATTTCACTTTTTATGGACGTTTTGGAGGAGGCTAAATTGGGCAAAGCTTGACTATCCCTACCCTTCTTTCTGGCTACCCTATAATGATTTTTGAAAACTATCTTGATATCATCATTGGGTAACTGATAGATGTCCCCTCCTAACAGTAATTTTATAGTTTCTTGGAGGTCTTCCCTGATCATTTGAAGAAGGAATAACTTAAGTGATTCATGATCGAGGGTTCACCTAGCCCTTTTGTAGCTGAATTGGAACCTTTCCTCATAATCTTCCAAAGATTCATCATGTCCCAAGGTCATTCTAAAAATTTCCTCTTTGGTATCTCTAGACCTGCAATAGTCCTTATACTTATTGTTGAAGGCTTTTTGCATCTAAGCCCAGGTGGTGATGTTGTCCCCATGTAAACCCATGAACCAGCCCAAGGTTACATCTTTGAGGGTGGATGGGAATAATTTCAACTTTTGGTCATTAAAGGTGTAATCATAAATTTAATATATGACAACAAAATTTAACAAAAAGGTGTCTAGGTCCTCTCAAGTCAGGCCATGGAAGTGAGCAAGGGAAGAGGGGATTATTTTTTTCATCCTAGCATCTCCATTAGTTTCTTTTATGGAAAAAGCACCCTCGACTCTATTCGTATTTCCTTCTATGTCTTCAATCCCATTTCTATTTTCATCCATGGTGTAGTTCAGTGGAATGGTCTCTTCTTCTTCCCCAATAGGCTCTTCAAATATCTCTTATTGTACACCTAATGGGTCCTCTAGCTCACAACCATTGAAGAAGAGGAAATTTTAGCTACTAGATGCAATGGGGGTATTTGGAAAAAAAATTCCAAAGTTGTCTCTACTCCTACGGGGCATGAAAGGAGTTTTTTCAGGGTTTTTTTCATAATTACTTTTAGAACAGAAAGAAATCAAAGATTTGCAATTATTTGTTGAATGGAACTACTCACAAAATTGGAAAGAAAGCAAAGATTGAAACTATTTACTGACTAGAACTAGTTACAGAATTAGAAAGAAATCAATGATTGCAACTATTTATTGAATGGAATAAACAAAGAAACCAGAAATCACATCTACTTAGACACCTCCTCGACAATGGCACCGAAAAGTGATGAGCACCAATATTGCATCAAGAATGCTGCAACTCCCGTGGCTACCAACTTTACTTCATCAGCCCAGGGTTCGTACAAACTTTGAGGTGAGAGTGTTGTATACACACTAGATGCAATGTTATAGTCTTTTCACTATTCAATTGGGGTGATAGACCACTAGGGTTTTTCAAACTAGTCTTCTATTGACTAGAAGGAGTTTGACTACCAAATGGAAAAGGGAAAATTATTCTTAATGCAAAAAGGATATGCTGCCTATTGGAAATAATACTGAGAAGGGGGGGGGGGGGGGGTGAATCAGTATTAGCAAATCAACAATATAACATTTTCATTTCATACTCTGATTCATATGCACTATTTTAGTTAAGGGAACATGCGTGTACACGCAACTATGTTTAATGAAACTAGCGTATATCCAATAAAATTATGATTCAGTTAATCCTTCATATGTTGATATTTAATTAGTGCATCATAACTTCATTAACCATATAAACAGTAAACAGGTGCAGTAAAACAGAATAAATCATCACACATAAGAAACACACATGAACACCATGATGTAAGGTGGAAACCCAATGCGGGACAAAAACCACCTGTTGCCATCTTCCCTTAATATAAGAAAAACATGTTTACAATCTTGTAATGGTGTAGACTCATACCAGTATGCAGGCACCCACCAGCAGAAGGCTACAACCCTCTCTCACTCTCCAGCTACTACTGGAAGGGAGCTGCAACCCCTTGGCTCTAGTACTAGCCGATATATTTACTAATACGTTGGCGCCAGCCTATAAAAGGCTACAACCCTCTCTCGTTTTCCAGCTGCTATTGGAAGGGAGATACAACCCCCTGGCTCTTGTATTGGCCGATATGTTTACCAGTACATAGGCACTGGTCTAATGAAGGCTCCAAACTTCACTCTTCCTCCAGGGACCACGTTTTATAAATTTTCAGACTGGATAATCTTGGATCACAACACCATAATCTGAATGCCACGTTTCATCCAATTTTCATACTGGACTCATCAACAACATTGAAGCTCAAAATCAATCACCACTGCAATACAACCATTAACTACACTTGCATCATCAATCTCTAAATCACCCAACATTGAATCATTGAAACCCTGTCACTAAAACACTGTCACCAAAACACAGAGTCAGAACACAAAACTCTACAACAACCATCAGAACCATCTGCAAATTCATATATCATATTTCATTATGTATACGCTACTATGATGAACCCAAAAAACGTGTATATGCGCTTTTACCAAAGAGAACCCACGTATAGATCTGCAAATACTCACTTATAACTTTGCAACTATTCTAGACATCAATCATACGCAGATCATAACATTTATAGAATAAACATGCGTCAATAATTCAGATCTAGTCTATCCATGATCAGACCACATAATGATAAAACATTCCAATCCTTAAGATCCTGATCCATCGTTCATCATCATCCACATGGGTACATCCTTGGTTCAGATCAAGCAAATCATCACAAACCCATAACTAGCATACTGGATCTCATACTTCATCAGATATTCAATCCTTGCACATCTTGCACACCTTAGGCTAATGATCTTCTCCTCCTTATATAGGTTTAGGCCTCTCTCAATACCATGGTTCAAAACCATGTAGGACCAATACCTTGGACCGAATACTTGCGGCCAATACCTTGGACCAAATACCATGGACCAAATACCACGGACCAAAACTTAGTTTTCCAACATGTACGTGCCTTTTCTTTTGTGAAACTGCGTGTGTATGTTATACGCTTCTTTCGGCCTGTTAATCCGCATGTATACACTACTTTGACAAGGTGAACCTGCATATACCTCTCTCTGATCATTAATTCTTTGCTCTTGACCTGCTGCACTATGATCTGTCATCTGAGTGAGTTGTCATCAAGGACAACACCTGTATCATACCTGTATCACACTGCCAACAATCTCCCCCTTTGGACTTGATGGCAGCAACCACTCCAAGTCACTCTCCCCCTTTGACATCAAGGGCAAAGGGCAGACAATGATATTCTCTCCCTTGATATACATTATGCTGTCTATACTCCCCCTGAGTACATGCTGAAATCTCTGATTGAATTCCCCCTTTGTACATGTCAAGATGTACCAATCCATCCATGCTCCCCCTGAGCACATGCAAAGTCTACAAAATTATTTTTCAAAAGAATAACATGACTCTACAACTCAACTAAGTGAGTATGACCTTCCTATCACCAATGACTCATACATACAACAATCTCCCAACCAAGTGGGAATACACCATTTTTGACTCATCCACCCAACCAAGCGGGGATATACCAAATGTTTATACATGACTGAAATAGACATTATTACATCATCATCCCATGCATAGTGAGGGTACAAATTAGGTCTTTGCATGACCTTTACATCAAATGATATACATGACTTTTATAACAAAGACCAACAATCTAAAGAAGACCATGATAGTCATCAAAAACTATCAGACACCATATATGGTTTGCACCATAAGCATCTATCAGCAACATCCAGACTTGTAACCCGCAATACCATTCTTTTGACCAACCAAAAATAAGTAGCAAGAGTATCATATAAGCATCATCACCAAAAACTTCTAACCATAATGCCAACAATGCATTATTTGAAACATATGCTCCCCCTGAACCTGTGCCATGCCATCATCAAACAGAGCAGATAAGAACCATATTAGACTTCTGTATTGCTGCTTTTCTTCAGAACACCATATACACAACTGTGCAGCGTCTAACTCATGTATACACTCGACTTGTCGTCATGAAACCTGCGTATGAGATTTAGAGTACTGAAGTTTCACACTTTTAGTTCCCTCTGAGTCTGTCATGTCTGTATACTCTGCTATGCCACATATTTCTGATTGTACTTCCTTCTTCTTCCATATCTTTGACTATGATGATGTTTTCTCCTTTTGGTATGGTGCCCATACTTTATTCCTCGCATTCCTTTGCTATATGTCCAAACTTGTTACATGCATAACATCTTACATGTTTCATATTCCTTAGGTAGCAGTCAATGGCTTTGTGACCAAACATATTGCAAGAAAAAAAATATCCCTTAAAGTACCTGGAACGTGATGATCTTTCTGTGTGATGGTCTTGCATCATTCTACTTCTGCATCTCGCTGCAACATGTGCAAGATTATGACATACATAAGACTCAACATTATTCATCTAAGAAAATAACTGACTATCACTTCCATAGTTTGGAGTAAAAGATTTTCTTTGACGTATTAATTTCCTTGGTTTTTGATGTGGTTAACCTCTTATCTCCTTGTTGAGCATTTCAAGTTTGGCATTAGAGTTCCTTGCCTCACCCTGAGAGCTAGATTCGGCTTCAACAGATTCATGAAAACCAAGACCAGTTTTGATAGCAGGGGAACTTTGACTACTAAGAATATCATCCAAAATCTTAGTACTATCTTGAAATCATATCAGTTTATCCTTTCCTTCTAATTTACCTTTTAAAATATTTACCTCAATTTGATGTCGCTCTTCCTTTTCCAGATGTTGTTTCTTCAGGGTTTCTGCAACCTTTATTCCTTCTTCCACTTGTTACCTTAATTTGAGAATCTCATTTTCTTGTTCTTTATCTGCTTGAGGTAGTTCTTCATTCTACTTATTTTTCAATGATATCACTTCATCTTGTAGCATTTGACATACTTTGAAGGCACACTCCAGCTGATATTTTAATCTGGATACTTCTTCTTGCAGGGCACTCTCTCTTTCGTTAAATAGATCTTTTTGATCTGATGCTACATTTTCTTGTTCATCTTCAATCTGAGGTGATTCAGAATCTGAATACTTACTTCCACTTGATGGAAAGTTGTCACTGTTCTTTTGAGCTGTCTTCTTCTTCTGACACGCTTTCTTTCCCATTTTTCTACGGATCTCCTTCAAGCGATCAAACTTCTACCAAAGAACCTGCTCCGAAACCAATTGTTGGAAATAATACTGAGAGGGGGGGGGGTGAATCAGTATTAGTAAATCAACAATATAACATTTTCATTTCATACTCTGATTCATATATGCTACTTCAGTTAAGGGAACACACGTGTACACGCAACTGTGTTTAATGCAACTAGCGTATATCCAGCAAACTTATGATTCAATTAATCCTTCATATGTTGATCTTTAATAAGTGCATCAGAACTTAATTAACCATATAAATAGTAAACAGGTGTAGTAAAATAGAACAAATCATCACACATAAGAAACACACATGAACATCATGATGTAAGGTGGAAACCCAATGCGGGACAAAAACCACCTGCTGCCATCTTCCTTTAATATAAGAAAAACATGTTTACAATCTTATACTAGCATAGTCTTACTAGTACATAGGCACACACCTGCAGAAGGCTACAACCTTCTCTCATTATCCAGCTACTACTGGAAGGGAGCTGCAACCCCCTAGCTCTTGTACTAGCAGATATATTGACCAATACGTAGGCGCCGACCTACAGAAGGCTACAACCCTCTCTCATTTTCCAGCTGCTACTAGAAGGGAGCTCCAACCCCCTGGATCTTGTACTGGCCGATATGTTTACTAGTATGTAGGAACTGGCCTACTGAAGGCTCCAACATTCACTCTTCCTCCAGGGACCACATTTCATAAATTTTCAAACCGGATACTCTTGGATCACAACACCATAATCTGAAGGCCACGTTTCATCCAATTTTCATACTGAACCCATCAACAACATTGAAGCTCAAAATAAATCACCACTGAAATACAACCATTAACTACACTTGCATCATCAATCTCTGAATCACCCAACACTAAATCACTGAAACCCTGTCATCAAAACACAGTCACCAAAACATAGAGAAGAACACAAAACTCTGCAACAACCATCAGAACCATATGCAAATTCAGATATCATATTTCATTATGTATACGCTGCTATGATGAACCCAAACAACGTGTATACGTGCTTTTACTAAAGCAAACCCACGTAAATATCTACAAATACTAAGTTATAACTTTGCAGCTATTCCAAACATTAATCATATGCAGATCATAACATTTACAGAATAAACATGTGTCAATAATTGAGATCTAGTCTATCCATGATCAGACCACGTAATGATAAAATATTCCAATCCTTAAGATCCCGATTTATCGTTCATCATCATCCACATGGTTGCATTCTTGGTTCACATCAAGCAAAGAATCACAAACCCATAACCAGCATACTGGATCTCATACTTCATTAGATATTCAATCCTTGCACACCTTGGCCTAATGGTCTTCTCCTCCTTATATAGGTTTAGGACTCTCTGAATACCATGGTCCAAAACCACATAGGACCAATACCTTGGACCCAATACCTGGGGTCAATACCTCGAACCAAATACCATGGACCAATACCATGGATCAAAATACCATGGACTAGATACCACATACCAAAACTTAGTTTTCCAACTTGTACACACCTTTTCTTCTGTGAAACTGCGTTTGTATGTTATACGCTTCTTTTGGTCTGTTAACCCACGCATATACGCTGCTTTGACAGGGCAAACCCACGTATACCTCTCTCTGATCATTAATTCTTTGCTCTTGACCTTTTGCACTATGATCTGTCATCTGAGTGAGTTGCCATCAAGGACAACACCTCTATCATACTTATATCATAATTCCAACATTGCCTACTCTAGGAAATGAAAGTGTTGAATTGGAAGGTGCTATAAAGTGACATGAAATCATCTAGCTAAGGATCTACACATTTTTATTGCAAAAGAGACAAAACTTAACCTTTTGCATAACATCTAGTGATCTAGACTATCTGAGCATGGAATTACATCTAAGAACTATTGTGACTACTGCATGCATGTTTCGACTTAGAAATTGTAGAAAAAGCCTTTTTGATGTTTAGTTTTATGAAAGAAAATGCTAATTTAACTAATTTTTTCTTTGGCAGGGGAGACAGGTATGGGGGAAAAGGTTTGGAGTAGTTTCAAGGGTATGGAAGCCAAGTGGAGGCCTGACCTAAGACTAGATAACCATTTCTACTCAATTCGTGTTTAAAACAGGCTAATACAGGGTTTCCTATAGTACTGTAGGATGTCCTAGTTCTACTATAGGATGCCATGTTTTACTAGAGGAAATAGGTCGAAAGCTTATAAGGAGATAGGAAAGGTATAACGGAGTGTGGTAAAGTTGTGTAATGGATAAATAAGGCATAGAGGATGTGCATACTATCCAAGGCTATGCCAAATTCTTTAATATGGTTGGATTTCCTCAAGGAAAATGCCCACTTTGCTTACAAAACAAGGATTCGTATTAGGGTTTGGTGGACTTTGGCAGAGTAGGTGGAGAAGACTTGGATGAAGTGAATGAGATGAGGTCTCCCTACAAATCAGAAACTCCTACAACAACCTACACTATTTTCTTCATTTATGCACAATTTCATTTATACATGGAAAAGATGAGTTGAATGGAGGAGAAACAAAGTGATTAATAGCTAATGTCTAAGTTTATGAATGGAAGTTCTTCTAAACCATAGAAAACTCAAGAGATTAAAATGACAATTGCAGATACTTCTAAGGAATTTATAGAGAGTAATCTAATCAACAAGGAACCCTAAATTATGTACTAATCAAACAATAAATCTATTTTTTTGGGTTGTGTGACTGGAAACCCAAATCATGATCCCATAAGTGAGATGAGGTAAAGGCCACTATCACATGCTTTTCTGAAGTGTTTACTGTCACGATGATACCACTGATCTATCTATCCACAGATGGAATCAAACTAAGTAATCATCCAAATACCTGTAGATTAACAAAAACAAAATCACTTCAACGCATAACTATGAATATAATCTAAGCATACATGTACAAAAATAAGAACGTATGCTGCTAGGGTTTGGCCCTAACCGTTTGAGTCAACTTAGTGCTCAATCAAGGGAATGATTTTCATTTCCATTAAAATATCAAAAATACATAAGAGTTATGAGTCACAATGTCTTAGCTCGAAAATGCCTCTTGGCTACAATAAAAAAAATTTGAATCCTAATTAGGCTCTAGGCCTTCTTATTTATACAACTGAAGCTACCAACAACTTCCTTAAGTTTATGGAGGCTTGGCTCCCAACTCGATATCAATGTGTCTTCAACTATCACTATCTTGGTTGTGAATGACCTCAGTGGATTGACTTCTTATAACTCCGAGCTAATGAGATCTGGTGGAGGAATCTTCGAGTGAGTGAGGAGTTAATGGGGGAGATCCATTCTCCTAAAATGCCTCTTGATTGGCTACTTTGAGTTCCTTCACTTTAATTAGCTAAAATTTCTCCAAATATTGAAATTAATTCACATTAGGCCACATGACATAACACCTCATCTTTACCCTTCTCACCGAGGAAAATATAACAGAAAATGTAAAGAAATGTGAGAAAAGTTGATTTTAATAAGCTGGAAAGTGGCATTAAGGTCCATCACAGTGCATAGTAATACTTAATTGCAGCAAGGAAAAGGTCAAAGAAAGGAATTGGGTGAGAATTCCTTTGGTTATGTTTTGAAACCCTAATTCCAAATGAATGAGTGTTTTTCCTATAGAAAGTCTTCTTAACCTTAATCTTGTTTTATATTAAGTGGATACATGTCATATTCATGAACATGTACTTGATAGGTATTGGCATCTATGTAGGTATTGGCATCATTTTTATAGTATTTGTTGTTGATTTATTCTTCATTAGAGTTTATTTTCCTAATCCTTCATGTTTTTTTTTTTATGTATTTTATCATCCTATTCATTCTTAACTCCTTTTAGTATTTTTGTTATTTGTTTAATGGACCTAAGGCCCATATTTTATTGTTGAGCCTGTTTTATTTATTGATTTTTTTTTGGATATATATATATGTTTCTGTTTTTATTTTTATTTTTATTTATTTATTTATTTATATATATTTATTTTGACTTGTGTATATTTTTGTTTTATTTTATTTATTTTTCCATTAATTATTTTTAATTTATTTTATTTTATTTCCATTAGTTATTTTAGTTATCAAATGATCTTCTCTTGATTACGATCTTCACTTGTTTTTATAATTTTTGACTCCCCTCCTTTAAAGTTTGACTTTGATTATTTATTTATTTATTTTAAATATTATTTCTCAAAAACTAGCTGTTTAATATAGCAGTTACTTATTAATATTTGTTTTTAATAAATTAATAAACTAATATCACAGTTTAAATATTATTTTTCAAAAACTAGTAATATTTGGTTTCAATAAATTAATTTAAATGCTATTTTTCAAAAACTAGCGGTTTAATATAGCCGTTACATATTAATAATTTAATAAACTAATAAACTAATATCATTATTTAGCTATTATTTTTCAAGAACTAGTAATATTTGGTTTTAATAAATTAATTTTATGTTATTTTTCAAAAACTAGCCGTTTAATATAGCCGTTACCTTTTAATATTTTTAATAAATTAATGAAATAATATCATTATTTAAATGTTTTTTTTCAAAAACTAGCCGTTTAATATAGCCGTTACTTAATAATATTTGTTTTAATATATTAATAAATTAATATTATAATTTAAACATTATTGTTCAAATATAGCTGTTACTTGAAATTATGTCTCTACATTTCTCTCTATTTAAGCCTTTGCCATGGTCTGCCTCTTCATCTGGTTCTGATGATGAACCACACTTGTTGGTTCGAAACGTGTCGGCCAAAAAATTCTCTCATGTGATTTCTACCAAAAGACTTTGTTTAATTCATTATGGATCACAAAAGCTTGAATACATAAATATATTAGATAGTCTTTAGTTACAGGTTGATGTGTCAAAGGATTTGAGTCCCTTGAGAGATAACGTGGATGCATTCGATTGCAAGAAACATGCTTTCTATAACAAGATGAGATAATTAGTGTATTGTTATGTTTATTTGTGCACTAACAGTTATGTGTTAACGACAACGTGATGCAAGGAGTTGTGTGGAAAGAGAGGTTGCCATGAATTCTCGAAGAAGGCTCACATCGAGCTTTCCTTAGGAACCATGGGGATTGAGTCATGGTTTCTGTATTTATTCTTTTGCTTTTGGTCTTTTACAATTTTTGCGCTTGATTTGCGATTTTGATTGTGTCGGGTGCATAATTATGCCACTTTTTTGTGGTGTCATGTTGATTTTGGTTTTCATGGTCTTGTCGTTGTTGTTTTCATTCTCGACTTTTATATTTTTGAGTCTTGGAATTGGTTAGGAAAGAGGAAAATTAATTGATTTTGGGGAGAGTTGTGTGGTACCCAACAGGTAATGTAATACATGGATCAAGATCAGTGCATGAGTAAGCACAACGGAGGGTAATACTATGATAGTCAGTCGGACTAGTTGGGTTCATTGTGGTAAATGGATGGTGGCATTAAAGTCATGAGAAAGGTAACCAAAAAGGTAAAGTAAATGGATTTGAGGTGTCAGATGGCTTGGCTATGTTGGGAACAGTTGTCGAGCAATAAAAAGGTGTCTTTTTAACTCCTAATTACCTTCACATTAATTGTCAACCCAGGGATGACTTTTTATTTCAAGAGTGTACTCAGTCTGAGATGACTATTTATTCAAGAGTAATGTTTTGCAGTATAGTGCTTAAAATCCAAAAGTAAATGAATGCTTGAAAAAGAAATCTAACAATAACATAAACTCAAATGCTCTGAAATCCAACTATTCACTCAACAAACATCAATTGAGGATACAGTAGAAATAACTTATTCCTCTAGAGATTGATGCAATTGAAAAGGCACTCAAAAGAAAGATCATCAAACTGCGAACTAGACAACATATGTCAATGTTCACTACAGTCTCAGACCTTCTGCACACCAAAGCAAAGATAATGCGAATAACAAGAAATGGAACATCGTCTACTTTTATAAATAGGATTGAACAACAAAACTCTATCCTTGTTTAACTGATATAAATTAAATCAAGCATAAATAAGATCCACAATCTGAGAACTTAGGCAGTGATAGCCAATGTCCTTTACAGTTGTTGATCTCTCACACCATACTAAAGCAATAAATTGAAAATGATAAATCAATAATGCTGCTAACAGAAATGGAATAAACACACTTGCTGTAATAACATTTAAAAGGCAAAAACAAATCCTTGCAGAAAAGGAACAACAACTAAATCTATTGGAAAACTGAACAACAAAGCTAATAAAATAAAAATACACAACAACTACAGATGTAATTGAATCAGCAACCTTAACCCAGCAACATGAACATTAATCGCAGTTATTGAAGCAACAACAATTGCAGTTATAATTGAATAGTAACATAATTGACAACAATTGCAATTACAAATAAACAACAATTAAATGAACCACAACCTTAATCAGACAACAAAATATTATATTAGAATTAAGAGCAGGAAAATTCAAGTTCTGATTAATAATTTTGTCACTAGGCAATCCAATTATGATTTCACAATTCTGCAAAATGTTCATAAATAATATATTGCTGAATAACACAATTTGAAGAAATGAGAAGGAAACCAAACCATCACACGGCAGAAATCAGAAAGATAAAATACAACAGCAACATACTCCACTAGAGGCTGGGCCCTTCGCCGCCAGCGGATGCTGCTGGGCTACTTCAGATGAAAAGAATGAACAACAACTCCCAAATCAGGTATTAATCATTAAATGGTAAAATCATTACAACAACAACAACTTTGAGACTTACAGCCTGAAACAATCCTTTCTTCCTCCTATCCTATCCTGAATTCTTAATTCTAAATCCTCAATTCCATCATTTTTCCATCCCCCAAATCATCCCCATCTCTGATCTCTGTTTTCATTTAAATAGAGAGAGATCAGAGAGAAGTTACAATAAAGATAAGTACAACATAATTTCTATTACAAAATTAGATTGTTTCCAACCAATTAATCAACAAGAAGATATATTTCCATCCATCTTTCAACAAGAGCAAGACGAATTTGGCTTTGCAGCTGAGATTTGGAGGACGGTCGCAACAACAAATATGAGAAAATCGTGCTCAAAGAACCCTACGTTTCTCTCAGTACAAGCTGAATTTGGGCAAACTGTTCTTTGATAAAGTTGATTGGGTCCGTTCTAGACAAAACCCATGTTCTGGATTTTCCAGATTCTTCTTCATTTGCCCAGAATCTCAACCAAAAAACTGTCACTCCTTATTCCAACGCATTTCTGAGTTGGCACTTTTAATGATCAAATCTTCAATCTGGAAATTATCTTGGAGGATAAAAGTGGTGAATAATGTTATAACCAATTTATTAAACTTTCATTGATAAAATCATGCATAATCATCAATTTATTAGAAATAAAGGAGAATAAATAATATTTTTACATAAGAGCATAAATCATTGTAAAATAGAATTATATGATAAATTATGATAAATGACGTGATGAAGAATGGTAGAAATGGGTGGAATAAGCATTCAAAAGTGACAATAATAATGGTATATTAACGACTCAACATACCCCACACTCAATATGTTGCATGTCCTCATGCAACCCAAAGACAAAATCCATGTGTTAACCAAGCAATAAAAATTTGAGAACAAATGAATGCTTCCTTAATTAATGAATATTCAATTTTAGCAATCTTGATGAAGGCATAACAATTTTTACATTGACATTCTACTATATGTATGAAGTTGCAGCAAAATATGATATAGATAACAACAAACTTCATTAACCATTTTCTCAAAACTACAAACCATATTTTGTTGAAATGTTGCAAGTAAATTTACAATATATGAATGCCTCTATGATCCAAAAATCAGATCGTTTTGATGCATGGATTATGAGATATAAACAAAATGGCTGTAGGTGAGAGTGCATGATTTCCAAAATTGTATGAACCAATTTAATTTGAAATTATCTGGGTTTGTGTATTTTAATGATGTGTCCAGAAATCACAAGAATTGGGTTCATAGTTTTAAAAATATTATGGAAATCAATTTTTGCACTGTGTAAAAATGAAATTGTATGCCTTAAATGAGAAAGAAAGTAGAAAACATCTATCATGCATAGTAATTCCTCCCCCTCTCTGAAAAATTAACATGTCCTCATGCAATGCTAGAAGACAAATAGAGGTGGTTGCGACCAACTGCTGAATTCAAGGCTTGGTGTAAAACAACATGGAATAAGGGAGGTGTTGAGAATGAATAAGAATAGAAATGAATGATAAAGACTATGAATGACATGGTTATAAGAAAGAAATGAATGAAAGCAACACTCCCCCAAACCAAAGATAATATGCCGCTGAAAAATGTGGGAAGTGGTAAAGATGTAGAATGAATGACGATAAATAATGCTCAAAATGGATTTTCATTAAATTCTCCTAAATTCATAATAAATCAGAAAATTATGCTATTTTACCTCAAGTTTTACCTCCAACATGACATATATGTACTGGCATTTATTGAAGCTGATGTAGACAAAGTTGGTGCTGAAAGTGATGCAAAAGGTAGAATCCAGGCAAACACATCAGGTTGGAAGAATTGTTCATGTTTACGAGTTGCTCGAGCCTCTTCTGTTAGTTGCAATAGTGTGATCATGCTGTGAATAGATTTCTGCCCATACTTGTTGTTCTCCTGTAAACAAAGCACTATTTTGCATACAATGTTCTTGAATCCATAGTGTTAGCTTTGAATAGCAACAGATAAGATGCATGCAAAAATTTCAATAAAAAAAACTTATGTATACATGCAATACTAATATTTTAACAAATCAACAAGTGATGGCAAAGTGCAGTAATCATATTGCATGCTATCCCATAAGGCATACATTCCCCCTCCAATTGAAAAAGGGATTCCATGACCATAAAGCATATGAAATGTGTTATGCTGATGGCAAGGCAAAGTAATGAACAATACAACAGTAAATGAAGCTGAGTACACATATCAATGATAGGACAACGAGAGTTATGGTTATAATGAGAGCAGAGTGTGTAAAGATAGTTATGAATAAGAGATAGGACACTTTGGATTGATGATAAGTTATGAAAAAGAGAAAAAGGACAACAATATGCCAAAAAGATGCTTGACTGACAGCATTCTAGCTGAAAATGATGCGATTGATCTGAAAACAATTTCTCATGCATAAAGGTTCAAAACAGGGAAAATTAAGGAAATAACTTCTCTGATAAAAAGAAAAAATAAGAAAAGGGTATTATAGTAATAATTGACGATAAGATATAACTTCAATACCATAAGCAGAGCCTCTGCTGCCAGCAGGCGTCCATAGCCTCGGCAGGGTTGCTTTTTAACCCATATGAGCCAGGATCCTCAATTTATAAATGGAGAGTTACAGTGTTGTTCTACATAAGAGATCAATGTGCTCGCGTGGTAACCAGATAACCACACTGCCATTCACTGGGATGTAGCAAAAGTGATTAGGCCGGCTCGTGATGAGACCTCCTGTTCCAAGGATATTTGGCTATCCAATGGATCATAACCCTGGTGTGGTGGCCATAATGGGAATGTCACTTTGTTACAACCTTATGAACATGGTAGGCTGGCTTGTAATGAGACCCCCTATCCTCCATCTGCGAACAAAATTTTGTTATTATTACACATTTTTATGATAAAAAGAGGGAGGTTCAGTACTCCTTAAGAGTAGGGATGGTGGAAGAAGTTGAACATGTCAATAGAAAAAAATATACCCATAATCTCATTTATTACAGGTAGAGAAGATTATAACCAGGAAGGGTGGAACCAACATGGTATTAAGATGATCAATCAATATCATGTTCAACAGAAAACAATGCAGTAAAGTAGTATATAAATAATTGTGTCTTTTTTGAAAATAAGCTATCATCAAGGAGCTGTCCTGTTAAAGATCATAACATGAATGATATTAACTTGCTTCAAAATAATCCATAATTCTTGTCCTCATAAAAGTAGTGTACTTCATGCCATGAAAGAGAATCAGGAAAATGTGGTTGAGATAAACTAGGAATCATCCCATAAGAGGAAGGAAGGGTTGCTCACGAAAATAATCCCAAAGTGTTGCTTCTTTGAAGGAACATCAAAAACACTCAAAAAAAGTTTTGTTCCTTGTAGGGAACAACAAAGGAAATGCACACCAAAAAGAAAAAATACACACAAAAAAGTGTGAAAATGCAAATGTCGTTCTTTTGGAAAAAGGAACAACAAAAACACTCAAAAAAGGTGTTGTTCCTTGTAGGGAACAACAAAAGAAATGCACACCAAAAAGCAAAAATACACATAAAAAAGTGTGAAAATGCAAATGCTGTTCCTTTGGAAAAAAGAACAACAAAAACTAAAAGTGCCGTTCCTTTAGAAAAGGAACAACAAAAACGCAAGTGTCATTCCTTTGTAAAAGGAATAGCAAAAATGAAAAGTGTCGTTCCTTTGGAAAAGGAACAACAAAAATGCAAGTGCCGTTCCTTTGGAAAAGGAACAACAAAAATGAAAAGTGCCGTTCCTTTAGAAAAGGAACAGCAAAAACGCAAGTGCCGTTCCTTTGGAAAAGGAACAGCAAAAATGAAAAGTGTTATTCCTTTGGAAAAGGAACACCAAAAATGCAAGTGCCATTCCTTTGGAAAAGGAACAACAAAAATGAAAAGTGTCGTTCCTTTGGAAAAGAAATAGCGAAAACGCAAGTGCCATTCCTTTGGAAAAGGAACAACAAAAATCAAAAGTGTCGTTCCTTTGGAAAAGGAACAGCAAAAACGCAAGTGCCGTTCCTTTGGAAAAGGAACAGAAAAAATCAAAAGTGTCATTCCTTTGGAAAAGAAACAACAAAAAAACGCAAGTGTCGTTCCTTTGGAAAAGGAACAACAAAAATGAAAAAGTGTCGTTCCTTTGGAAAAGGAACAACAAAAATGAAAAAGTGTCGTTCCTTTGGAAAAGGAACAGCGAAAACGAAAAGTGTCGTTCCTTTGGAAAAGGAACAGCAAAAATGAAAGGTGCAGAAGTGTTGTTCCATTCGAAAAGGAACACCAAAATGTGAAAGTGCAGAAGTGCTGTTCCATTTCGAAAAGGAACAACAAAACATGTTTCTCTATTTCGAAAATGAACAGCAAAACGTGAAAAAGGAACAACAAAATGGACAATCATAAAATGCAAACATGCAAAAAAACAAATTAGCTGTTCATGGCATTGATGCTGAAGATATGTTACAATTTGAATGAAGCAACACTTGAAACACAAAATATAAGAGAAATCATAAAGGAAACAACATTTTATTTAAAAAAATAGTATGTAAATAAGTAAATTAAGTTACAACAGCTATGATGTTATGTTAAAAAAAATGATCTCTTTGAAAAATGTTTTGGCAACAATGACAAGACATGAATCTTCAAATGGAAATCAATTCTTCATTTCTTCTATTATGAATCCGTTGGGTAATGAGTTAGATGAAATTCCTTTGTTTCATTTAAAATTTCTTTTAAAAAACACTCATCCATAATTTGACCTTCTTTATTTTCCCAAGACCTGCAGAAAAAGAGTATCTACCTGCAATAAAACGTTAAATCATGGAGAAAGATAGGTGCGCGGGCTCCCCTAATCCAAGAATTATGCAAAAAACTAACAAGTAGTTACTCTGTAGAACAAATCCACGGAGAAAATAACAAAGTAAAATTTATTTGTTACCTACGGGAGAGCAGTGGCCAATCATGCTAACCTGCAGTGTTTTAATCACAACTTCTTTGTTTTTCTTCAAAATTGAGTGATTCCAAAGCCAAATGAGAGCCAATTCAAAGGTTTAGAACAACCTGCATAACAGAGTCATTTTCGATTACCTGGCTTAGACCAACAATTGATATTTCAAGCGTAACTTTTTCGTTTGATGTCAGATTCGAATGATTAAAATTGGAAATGAAAATAGATTTATTTATTTATCTCCAATAGAAATAAGTTTTGAGGATAAGAAGAATTGATAGATCAAATACTGTAAAGAACAACCGGAAAGGCAGAGTTTTAAGAGTGCTGATTTACGATAGGCAGTCAGTATTTTGATCATAACTTTCCCATATGATATCAAAAATGAGTGATTCCAATTGCATTGGAAACTAGATTCATAGGGGAACCTACCATAGAAATAGGTTTTAAAAATTCATTCATTTAGGCCTCCAAAAACTGACTGTCCCAACTCTGTTCCTGAGCTGCCCGCTAGACACCCTGTCAATGTTTTGGTTTTAACTTTTTCATTTCAAATCCAAATTGAGTGATTCAAATTGGTTTGGAAAGTATACATCAAGGGATACTTAGGATAGAAATAGGTCCTAAAAATATTCCCTTTTGGTCCCTCAAAACATGACTGTCCTGACTATTTTTGCAAAAATTCCATCAAGCCCACAAGCCAAAAAAGTATGATATTGAAGCATTTTTTCAAATTGGTGATAAAAGTGAATATGAGTGTTTGTATAACTATTATTTCCATTATAAGTCATCTACATACACAAATGAATTAAAAAATTATCACCAATGTTGATTTGCATAACATATTGCAAAAAAAAACAACTAATTTTACATAAAACAACAAAATGCATTTATTTATTCCCTTATTTATTTTATTTTCTACACTAACCTATTTTGATTTGAAAAATGAATATGACTACGTATATGAGTACTTCCAGTGGAGCCATTTTTGAAATAAGGCTTCACATATACACATACCTAAATTTGAAAAATGCATATTAATGAAAATTAAGGTATGAGAAGCCAACTTCCCTCGAAAAAATGGTATCAAAAATTGTTGAAGCATAGAGTGATGTTGCAAACAAATGATGGAGTGAAATGAATCTTCAATATATCCGTCACTTTCTTGATTTCTCATATCCATCAGATCATGAATTTCTTGAGCTTTTAAAATAGCTTGTTGATACATACTATAAGAAACCTCATTTTCTTCCATAGCTTCTACAATTTTTGAATTTAAAACATTCTGAATCTCATTGTAAGTTTTCTCTAATGGCGCATGTGAGATAGAATGGGTGGGAAGGGTGGGTAAATTTGGCAGTTCAACATTGTAAGCATGTTGTAGTGGTTTATTGTGGTGAGGGGGTGGAATTAGTTGAATAGAAAATTGTGTATGGAATGGAGCATTTTGATGATGTGGTTGATTGGGTCGTGTGGATAGTTTTGATGGGCAAGAAAGATGTTGTGGAAGAGATGGTAAAGAATATGGAGAATATGTTTGTGCTACAAAATGAGGGAGAGTAGTCATGCAATTATAAGGTGAACCATGCCAAACTTGTAGATAAGATTGGTGGTTATATTGAAATTGGCATGCCTGCCCTAGAACATGAGTATTCCATAATGGATTATGCAAGTAAGAGAATGGAGAAGAAGTGTTTTGAACCATACCTGTAGGCCATGATTTCCATGGTTTTGACCTTGTTGCAGCTTCCTCACCTCTTTGATATGATACTTCCATCCTAGATAAGGAAGAGTAACCATCTATGGTATGCTCCTTTCGGTCATGAGTGAAAAACACTTCATCAAATTCTTGCTTTTTATGAACCTGCAAAGCATCCAATTTTGAACTTAGAGAGGTAATAAAATCAACTTTAAAATGTTCAAGTAAATCATTGATTTCAGCTCTTATGTCTCCTATTATTGTAGTAGATTTGGAAAAGAAAGAACAAACATCTCTAGAATTCTTACCAGCCTTGGAGATTCCTCTTGAATACCTTATGCACAATTCACAAACATCATCATATGACAACTGAAAAACATCACCTTTTCCTATCAGATTTAAGAGTTCTATAAATTTATCTTTGATTCCTTTAAGAAGGAGTGTTTTTAAGATCTCTTTTTCCAAATGCTTATATTTTGATTTTTGAAGGTTGTATTGAAATCAATCTACATAGTCCTCCAAACTTTCATCTTCCCCTTGTATCGTACCGAAAATATCTTCATTGGATTTGCAATAGTCTTGGTACCTCTTCAAGAATATGTTCTTCATGTCCTCCCATGATTGGATGCAATTCCCACCTAGGCTCATGAACCATCGGAGAGCTGCTCCTTTTAGAGTAAGAGGAAACAATTTCAATCTTTGATCATTAGTACAATAATCATATCCTCTACAAAGTATTTCAAACTCAAATAAGAATGTATCTGGATCTTCATTTGCTAAACCATGAAAATTTGGTAAAGATGGGGGAATTATTTGCATTTTTGTTACTCCTCCTAGATCTTTGATAGGAAATTCAAAAGTAAAAATATGAGCCATTTCATACCATAACAGAAGATGTTCTTCATGTGTTTCTTCGAGGTTCCTTCTTCAAATGTTCCTGTCAATTAGTTAGTGAAATGGGTGGTGCTTACATCACCACTTGAGTGAAATCATGTGATTCGTTTTTAAAAATTTCTATCTTTTTTCTAGTCATTCACACAAAAATTCAAACATCTATTTATACTCTAAGTTCTTTAACAATTCTGTTGAAAAGCGGGCGGGGGAGCAGGGCTTTTACATGCTCCGTACATAGGTTCTTACCTTCCGTTTTTAATACCCAATTCTTTCCTAACAAACACTCATCGGATGCACACTACTCTTTTAAAAATGGCTACACTCTCCCCGACAACGGCGCCAAAATGTCGAGCGATAAAAAGGTGTCTTTTTAACTCCTAATTACCTTCACATTAATTGTCAACCCAGGGACGAATTTTTATTTCAAAAGTGTACTCAGTCTGAGGCGACTATTTATTCAAGAGTAATGTTTTGCAGTATAGTTCTTAAAATCCAAAAGTAAATGAATGCTTGAAAAAGAAATCTAACAATAACATAAACTCAAATGCTCTGAAATCCAACTATTCACTCAGCAAACATCAATTGAGGATACAGTAGCAATAACTCATTCCTCTAGAGATTGATGCAATTGAAAAGGCACTAAAAAAAAAGATCATCAAACTGGGAACTAGACAACATATGTCAATGTTCACTACAGTCTCAGGCCTTCTGCACACCAAAGCAAAGATAATGTGAAAAACAAGAAATGTAACATTGTCTACTTTTATAAATAGGATTGAACAACAAAACTCTATCCTTGTTTAACTGATATAAATTAAATCAAGCATAAATAAGATCCACAATCTGAGAACTTAGGCAGCGATAGCCAATGTCCTTTACAGTTTTTGATCTCTCACACCATACTAAAGCTAAATTGAAAATGATAAATCAATAATGCTGCTAACAGAAATGGAATAAACACACTTGTTGTAATAACATTTAAAAGGCAAAAACAAATCCTTGCGGAAAAGGAACAACAACTAAATCTATTGGAAAACTAAATAGCAAAGCTAATGAAATAAAAATACGCAACAACTACAGATTTAATTGAATCAGTAACCTTAACCCAGCAACATGAACATTAATCGCAGTTATTGAAGCAACAACAATTGCAGTTATAATTGAATAGTAACATAATTGACAACAATTGCAATTACAAATAAACAACAATTAAATGAACCACAATCTTAATCAGGTAGTGCAGTATTATATTAGAATTAAGAGCAGGAAAATTCAAGTTATGATTAATAATTTTGTCACTAGGCAATCCAATTAGGATTTCACAATTCTGCAAAATGTTCATAAACAAAAGATTGCTGAATAATAGATTTTGAAGAAATGAGAAGGAAACCAAACCATCACACGGCAGAAATCGGAAAGATAAAATATAGCAGCAGCATACTCCACCAAAGGTTGGGCCCTTAGCCGCCAGCGGATGCTGCTGGGCTACTTCAGATGAAAAGAATGAACAACAACTCCCAAATCATGTATTAATCATTAAATGGTAAAATCATTACAACAGCAGCAGCTTTGAGACTTACAACCTAAAACAATCCTTTCTTCCTCCTATCCTATCATGAATTCTTAATTCTAAATCTCTAATTCTAAATCCTCAATTCCATCATTTTTCCATCCCCCAAAGCATCCCCATCTCTGATATCTGTTTTCATTTAAATAGAAAGAGATCAGAGAGAAGTTACAATAAAGATAAGTACAACATAATTTCTATTACAAAATTAGATTGTTTCCAACCAATTGATCAACATGAAGATATATTTCCATCCATTTTTCAACAAGAGCAAGACGAATTTGGCTTTGTAGCTGAGATTTGGAGGACGGCCGCAACAACAAATCTGAGAAAATCGTGCTCAAAGAACCCTGTGTTTCTCTCAGTACAAGCCGAATTTGGGCAAACCGTTCTTCAATAAAGTTGATTGGGTCTGTTCTGGACAAAACCCATGTTTTGGATTTTCCAGATTCTTCTTCATTTGCCCAGAATCTCAACCGAAAAACTGTCACTCTTTATTCCAACGCATTTCTGAGTTGGCACTTTTAATGATCAAATCTTCAATCTGGAAATTATCTTGGAGGCTAAAAATGGTGAATAATGTTATAACCAATTTATTAAACTTTCATTGATAAAATCATGCATAATCATTAATTTATTAGAAATAAAGGAGAATAAATAATATTTTTACATAAGAGCATAAATCATTGTAAAATAGAATTATATGATAAATTATGATAAATGATGTGATGAAGAATGGTAGAAATGGGTGGAATAAGCGTTCAAAAGTGACAATAATAATGGTATATTAACGACCCAACAACAGTTTTTCTCAATGTTATGCATGAATAAAGGAAGTTATGTTAACCTAGAATTTATGTTATCTAGTAATTATGTGGTGATTATAATTATGTTGATGTCTATATATGTGTACACGTATGTGTGTATGCATGCCGTATCTTACATGTTTGTCATGGATCATGATTATTAATGCTAACATTTATGTATATGTATGCATATCGTTGTCTGACAGGATCATGATGGTTTATGCTAATGTTTACATATATGTATGTATGTATCCATGTATCTATATCACTATCAAACAGATCATCAAGAATCGTTCTTTTGCCTGAAGGATTGCTTATGCAGGTGAATGGCATGAAGAAGTTCCTGGCTATAGGGAATCAAGTGGGAAGAGTAGTCATGAAAAATATATGAGGTCAATATCATGTGAATATACATTTATATTGTATGCTTGTATTATGCCTATGCCTATGTTATTGACAGGTTATACCAAGGGATAGATCAACAAAATGAAAGCAATGTGGTCTGCGACATGCTAAGATAAGCATGGATAAGACATTGGAAGCAAGGTTTCTTGGCAAGAACACTCTGGTTTTCGATGTGTCTTAATACTATCGTGCATATGTTGTATATGTTATACATGTTGCATCTATGATGTGTGCACATGTAGTTTTGTGTATATATATTATGTGTACATGTTGTTTATGTAATGTTATGTACATGATGGTATATATAGTTTTGTGTCAATATTGCATATGGTGTTATGCGCCTGATTGGATATAAAGTTCTATGTACAGATGGAACTATGTACGTGTTGGATATGCAGTGTTATGTACATGTGGTATTACATGCATGTTGTAGACATGGTGCTACGTACATATGGTGTTGTGTGCATATGGTGTTGTGTACTTGCTGTACAAGTGGCATTGTGTGTAGGTGGTGTTGTGTACATGTCATGCATGTGGTGCTATGTACATGTGGTGTCGCATACCTATTGTGCCCATGGTATTGTGTACATATGGTATTTTTCACACCTTGTATAGTGGTGTTATGTACAAGAGGCATTGTGTAGACGTTATGCAGGTGGTGTCGTGTACATGTGATGTTGTGCACATGTTGTGTATGTGGTGCTTTGTACATATGGTACTAGTGTACATGCGGGATTGACTGCATGTCGTACATGTTGGGTTGTGGGGATGCAGTACTATGTATGTGCATTGTGTAGTCATGGTATCGTGACATATGCATTCATTGTGTTGCAATCTATATATGTATTTGTGTTGTATTGTACATCGGGTGTAGGTGTATGTGTTGTATGTCAGGTGTCAGTGCATGTATTTCATGGTGTTGTATGTAGTACGCTATTGTATGTATGTGATGCACACTGTGTGTATGTGCACATGGTTTCAGATAAGGCACTGGGTGCTTTTCTAGTGTGGAAACCAATCTGGAGTGCATATGGAATAAAGACAAAGGTAGAATCTAAGGATTGATGAAAGAATAAGTATTAGCATTTTATTTTAGTTTTATTATGCATGTGATTTATGATTATGGTATATGATGATTATATGTGATCTATGATTCTAGTTTGTGATGGATACATGTGATTTATGATGTTGATATATGATGGTTATGTTTGAGCTAACTTAATGTAATATGTTTATACATGATGATTTGGTCAAAGATGCTAGTTTGACTTGTTGTGATAGAAGTAAACAGGAGTGAAAGTATACCATATTGACGAGCTACCAATGAGGTATGATTTGAAGTTATTTCAATTTATTTGGAATTTAATGGAATTTATGTGCTTGGAGCAGGAAGCATGGAAATGCTTAGTTGGATGGTTTAAATAGGCTGCAAGAATTAGTAGCAACTGTGAAAGAAATTGGAACAGGCAATAGTATGCCTGTAAATCACTTCAGGAGAAGGGATATTGTGGGACACTGATATCCAATAGTGTCCATTGATTTCTGTGAGAATGATATAACATTTATGTTGGTTTTGAGGCAGGTATATGTCTTGGTTGTTTGATCTTCCGATTTGAGGAAGGCTTAATAAGGGATGGATCACCGAGGAAAGGGGATGATAGGGAACTTGGATGGTGAGTCATGGAAGGGGTGATTGGACTACTTGAGGTACTATGTAGGAGAGAAGGGAAGGACAAGGATATATTTGTTTTGGTCATGATCATTACTAGATGAAATCAAATGCACATTGGGAGTATGCCTCGGATAAATGAAGTGGTAACTGTGTTCTAAAAGGATAAGTGATGCAATATTATAGCAGTAGACATTGGATGCAACTTTGACTATGGCATTCGATTTTGGACTTCCTCGGAAATAGGTGAATCCTGGTATTTGTTTGATGGTGGAGGTTTGAGCCTTCGGATCCCCTTGTTGCAGATGCAGACATCATATCCTTTATTTGTTGCTTTAGAAAATATTCATATTTGTGTATGTGATTCTTGTAAATATTGTAATGAGCTATGTTATAAAGCTCCAATATGCGGTATGGTTGTTATCTCATCATGTTTTTATGATGTTTTTCTTTTGAGAAGGTCATTCATTGTAAATACTACAATGAGTTGTTTATAAAGCTCCATGGGAAGTAAATTTTGTTTTCAACAGTCTTGGTTGTTATAGGTGTCATTGAAAACCGCGGACAGTGTTCCCCCAAGGGGGAGGGTTTTGTAACATCCCTGGGTAAGAAACTCATGTAAAAATATAGAAGAACACAGTGGATGGGACATGTATTCCGAGCTGAATGGTGGGCAAGAAATCCTAGTGTGGGTGTTCATTCAATTTATTATGGCTAAGGAAATTGGCAAAGGATATGGCTAAGAAATTTGGAAAGGAAAAGTTGTATTAATTAGCATCTTATTTATGAAAATAATGGAAATTAGGAGAAAAAGGATGTGAAAGGTCACAGGTTGCATGTGAGGAGGAAAATGAAGGAAAATAATGAAAAATAAAGAAAATAAGGGACTCATTCATAAAAATGCTTCTGAGGATCTATTGGTAACCTTTTGTCAGTTTAGCTTTGGAGCTATCATTATTCTCTCTCTCTCTCTCTCTCTCTCACTCATGGATATAGAGTTCCTTGGAGCAAGACAGGAAAAGAAGGCAAGAGGAAGCACAAATCAAGAAGGGAAAGGTAGGATCAAGCAGCCACAACGTGCTCCATTGTAGGTATCGACTTGTATGTGTATTTTCCTTGCTATATTTGTCATGCATGGTATTTCATGTGGTTCTTTTCTATCATGGCATGGGTTTTTTCAGCTGTGATAATGTTCTTCATCCTATCATTTCCATTTCATTATAACTTTGATGAGATCGGTTTCTCATATTCCATTAATGTGGGATGGCTGGATGAATTTGATGCTGAGTGTGGTGGATCTCTAAAATGAAAAACACATGGCCTAGTGGTCCCTGAAACAGACCGTGGATCACAGTAAAGCCACTAGCCTAGTAACCCTGATCTCAACTATGGGTTGTAGTAAAGCTAGATTATGTGCCTGGGTGGGCCTGGAAATCCTTTCTGGGGAATGGAAATATATACGGTAAAGCTAAGAGGTGGATTTCTCTCTGTTGGGCATAGTACTCCCAGGATGGGATGTATGGTAAAGTTTGGAGAGTGTGTTTCGGTGTAGGGCCTAGTGGTCCATATATCAGACTATCGATTACGATAAAGCCTGAGAGACTATTAGGCACTCAAATTCCTCATGGTGTAGGCATAGAACTTTGGTGGTGTCCATGCTTTTTGGTGTGTTCTATGAGTCCCAAATTCATGTTTGGAATATGACACAAGGTGATTAGCTCAAGAGAGACTTGGCTCAACCAATCTATGGTCAGGTGGAACATGGTAGTGACATCTCCGGTTGGTTTATTGCATTCATCAATGAAAAATTAATTCCCTTGATTTTCATGTGTTAATGTTATGATGTATATGTCGCTTTTATGGCTGATATGTTTATCGTATTTCTATCCCTATTATGATGGTTATATGTATGTTTTATGAAAACAATCGTTTATGTCTCTCATCATATTTTTAATTTTAAATGAATGGATAATGTATCTATGGCCTAATACATGATAATGAACTAAATGACATGAGGGAATAATGGTTGATAGAGATTCTTAGATAAGTATGAGATCCCTACACTTAATTCTATGGTTTACACCTGTAGGTTACATGTTGATGATATGTTTGACTAAATGCTTGTCATGGCTAGTACAAATTTGTTTAAGGTCTTGTTTAAATTATTGCTTTGACCTCATTTCCTTTCTATTATTTTACTCATATTAAGCTATTAGTCCATTCTAGGTAGTGACCTAGGCTCTGGGCCTGAAATAGTGACTTAAATCCCAGGGTTGTTGGCACAAAACTAGAAAATTGAGTCACTGGATGCTGACGCATAAGGCTATGAGGGAGACTTTGGGTTTCCGGACATTGTCATGCCTATAGCATGAGAGCGACTGAGGTCTAACATGGTCAAAAACTCAGTAGAACCAAAGGGAAAGTTTCTTGAAGTGCTAGATTAGTTTTTGTGGGTCCTCAAGCTGATGTTGGATGACTGTGTGTTATGTTTCAGTTGATTCTACTTCCTTAAGGTAACATAGGAGGTCGAATCCAATGATAGTAGCCTCTCGTCACATGTTTACCCTGGTTGGCTAGTTTCTTGGGTAGATGTGGGAGGAGGGTGTTACATTTTTAAATACTACAACAAAATGAATTATAAAGCTTCATGGGTAGTATGTTTTACTTTCATCAGTATTGTTTGTTTTAGGTGTCATTGAACACCAAGGAAGGTGTTCACCTGAGGGGCAGGGTTCTCTAACAACCCTAGTCAAAAATCCATGTGAAAATTAATAAAGGTAAGATAATATTTCCATCATGGGACAGATATTCCAAGCTGAATGTTGGGTAGAAATGTAGTGATGGGGATCAATTGTGATTAATTAATGGCTATGGAAATTTACAAAGGCAATGTCTAAGGATTTGGAAAGGAAAAATGGCATGTATTTCCATTTATTTCTGAAAATAATGGAAATTAAGAGAAAAGAAAGGTGAAAGGTGACATATTGCATGTGAGGAGAAAAATGAAGGAAAATAATGGAAAATTGAAGAAAATAAAGGCCTCATTATTAGAAAGGATTATGAAGATTAGTTCATGCCTTTTTATCACTTCAGTTTTGGAGCTTTGATTTTTTTCCTCTCTCTTTGTCATACTCTTGGGCACATGGAGTTTCCTTGGAGCACTCTTTGAGGAGTGTGGCATACTTGGGATTTGGAGCAAGAAGGAAAAGGAAAAGAAATAAAGCATAAGAGGACATCAGGATCAACAACTAGAGCGGATTTTTCTTGCATATACCAAGTATCATGTATGATTTCCTTGCTAGTTTTGGTATGCATGGCATATGCATGTCGTTATTTGGTTATGATATACCATTGGCATGAAGGATTTACTTGATTGATAGTGGTTTCTCCTAGCCTTTTTGTTTCCTAAGTAGTCATGGTGTTGTGTGTTTTACTTTTATTTTTTGGTTGGTTTTCTTATGCATTTCGTTGTGGTTTGGGTTGTTAGTTCCTCGAAGCCTCAGTTGGAAAAACACTATGGAAGCCCTGTAATAACTTGGGTTGATTTACTATTCAAAGAAGCCTTGGTTGGAAAAATGCTTTGGAAGCCCTTGGTGGGTTCAATTACTAGTCCTAGTAAACCCTAGTTCGACAAACCCTCTTGAAGACCGACAACAGTTGTGGTTCGAGTTACTAGTCCTCGAAGCACTAGTTGGAACAAATGCTCTCGAGCCCTCCACACCTTGGGTAGAGATGAATCCGGCGATGGTTAGTGATATCTGACCGTGAGGTGGAATCATTGGTTTAGGGTTCATGTGGTTTGGCCTCTGGAATCCCTAGATGGTTTTAATTGATTTGTTTTATGAGATCCCATGTGCATGCTTGGAATATGGCATGAGAGTGACTAGCTGAAAGAAAAATTTGGTTCATCCTAGTCTGTGGTCAGGTGGTTCATAAAATTCCCATACCTGGTGGGCTTATGAAATCATCAATAAGAGCTCTTTCTCATTGGTATTTTATGGGTAAATACAATATTTTATGTGTGGCTTATATGGTTGTTATATCCTTGATAATTGTGTTGGTTATATGTTGGTTACGAGTGAGTTTTATGACAATGAAAATGTACGACGTTCATCGTGTTTTGGTTAATCACTAAATGTACAATGAATATATGGCTTAATAGATGGTAATGTAGTTATTATGAAGGTCAAATAATGCTTCTTAATGATTCTCAGATAAGTGTGATGCCCTATGCTTAGATATGTTGTTTAAACCTATAGAATGCATATTTGTGACATGTTTGACAAAATGTCTGTCATGTCTAGTAGGGGTCTAATCAATTCCTCATTCAAGTTTTTTCATTTGTATCATTGATTTTATGTTACTCATCATTTTTGGACGTTTCATGGAGTTCTGGGTGGTGGCCTGAGTCCTGGCCATCAAAACGTGGCACAAAATTAGGAGCTGCTAGCACAAAACTACTTGGAAAGGTCCCGAGTCATAGGCATGCCTTATAATGGGAGTGATTGGAGGTTCCCAATCACATGCATACCCATTTCAAGGGAGTTATTGAGGCTTTAATGCATAAAAATGTCAGTTTGTCTTAGGGGCTAGTCACTTGGATGGGTTGGATGGCTCCTTGGGGTTTCGTTCCAGGTATAGAAGGTCATGTTGGTTGTGTTCTATTTGTTCCACTTCCTTAACTGATACCTAGGAAGTTGAATCATATCATAGTAACTCTTCATCAAATTCTTACCTCGACTGGTCAGTTACTTGGGTAGATGTTGGAGGAGGGCACTACACTCTACCAAATTCATGGGATTGTCTGGGTGTTGCAATAAGTAAAAATAAAATTACGTCGAAGTTTGATGAAATAATTTAATCATTGTTCTTGTATGACATGAGACAGAAAAATATGGACAACCAGAATGTAGATGAGTTATCTATGAGAAGATGGTCCCAAAACAAAAACAAAAGCAAGTCCTTGTCTAGGAGATCTGAATCTAGAGGGAGATATAAATCTTCCGGAAAATATGTAAAGGTGTAATGGAAAGGTGGGAATGAAGGGAACTAGAAAAAGGATTGTAAATATAAAGCTCTTCAAAAAGGAAAGGGATATGATGATGCTTCTTCTACAGAGGTGAAATCCACCTCAGATGAAGGTGGGGATGTTTACCTGGTTTCCTCTTCAAGTAGACATGTAGATCATGAGGCATGGTTGATTGACTCAAGTGCATCCTTTCACTTCAATCCCCATAGGGAGTGGTTATGCAAGTATGGGAAATATGATGGTGGTGATGTATTCTAAAAGGATGATAGTAAGGTCTGAATCATCGTACGTGGAAACTTCAACCTGAAGATGCAAAGTGGAAGGATTCGAATACTTCCTTATGTTCTGAATATTCTTGCATTAGCTAGAAAGCTTATTTATATTAGCAAGATGCATGATACAAGTGTAAAAATAGTGTTCGAGCAATATACCTATAAGATGGTTCGGGGAGCATTGTTATTGATGTAGGGAGTTAGAATTGGAACTCTCTACAAGATTTCCAGTAGCATTATTATTGATGGGTGCAATAGTTATGTGGTTCTTGAAAGTGGAGTAGAAAATCTAGTGGCCTTTGGAGAAAAGACTATGCTATGGAATCAAAGGCTTGGACATGTTGGAGAGAAGGACCTTCAAATACTCTGTGGTAATGGTATGGCCGAAGTTATGTTTAATTTCTTTTTGGATTTTTATTTATATGAACATTGTGTATATGGGAAGTAGAGTCGAGTGAGTTTTCCCTAGGGTGCTAAGACGACGAAACGAATATTAGAGCTTGTGCAAAATGATGTTTTTGGACCTGTGTCAGTTCCATCACTAAGTAAGTCTGTGTACTATGTCTCATTTATATATGACTTCTTGAGGAATACATGGATACATTTACTCAGTAAGAAATCTAATTTCTTCGACAATTTTAAAGAATTTCAGGCTCTAGTGGAAAATCAGATTGAGAAGAAGATTAAGGTGTTGAGGACATATAACGGTGGAGAGTTTTGTAGCAAGGAATTTGAAGAGTTCTGTAAGTAGTACAATATATATAATGATAGAAGAATAATCCATACACACCTTAGCAAAATGGATTTTTAGAAAGAGTGAACAAGATTTTGATGGAAATTACAAGAATAATTCTTAGTGGCACTAGATTAGGGTAGGAAATTTGGGCAGAGGCAGTGGATATTGCATGTTGCCTATTTAACGGATCACCTTCATTGATGTTGGAGGATAAGATGCCACATGAAGTATGGACTAGTAAGAAAACTTGTCTTTCACATGTGAGGGTCTTTGGCTGAGAAGCATATGTACATGTTGCAAAGGAGAGAATAACCAAGTGGGATAGTCAATGTGAAAGGTCAATTTTTATTGGATCTAAGGATGGATTAAAAGGTTATAATATTTGGAATTGAGAAATAAGGAAGGTTGTGTACAAATAAGATGTGGTGTTTAGAGAGTTGAAGGTTGTTATTAATTAATAAGTCCTACCATAGGAACCTAAAAATGTAGATTTTAAAGTAAAGGAGGAAGAACCAAAATCTACAATAGAACAAGGATCAGAGGAAGAAGTGACACAGACCCCAATTTTGAGAGGATCAATTTGAGATAGAAGGTAGCTAAAGAGGTATATTCCATTTGCTTTATGTTCAATTTTTTCTTTATCTATTACTGATGATGATAGGTGAGCTATTAGGGAGGTACTGGATTCATAGGATAGAAAAATCTAGAAGGAGACCATGGTTGGTTAAATGGCATCTTTGGATAAAAATGAGGCTTGGGATATAGTGGAGTTGTCGGCTGGAAGGAAACCCATTTTAAAAAGTTGGGTGTTTAAGAAGAGGTTGAATCCAGAAGGAAAGGTGGATAAACGTGTTATAGACAATTTTGTGCCTTACAGCAACAAGCATGAATTGTCAATAATCCAAGGGATCCAAAGTTCCCTAAACATGATGTTCCTACCCCTAGAGGAACAAGGTCAACAAACCAACAGCTCTCAGATCAATTCTCCACCTGAAAACACTCAAAAACAAGCAATCCTGAAATCAAAGCAGGTGCTCCACTAGGTTTCTGCGCTGAAACTCAGTTGCTCCATGGTGTACCTGCGTTGCAAAGCAAGTGGGACAAAGGCCACCTGCGCTAAGCGAAAAGGGACAAGTGGCACAGTGAGTCATTGCTTTGGAATCTTCCAAAAATGACACTTGGATCAGGTATTTCGCCTTGTGATGAGTCAGAGGCTCTGTTTCTCCAAGTGGAAGCAAAGTTCTCCAAGTGGACTCAAGAACTGAAGATCAACTAAAGATTAACTGAAGAGAGAGAGGACACAAGGCAGCTACACATCAGTTGCAAGCTGACTCATCCTTTCTCAATTCATCTATATATTGAGCTCTCTCCTATGAGCTCAGGAGGCTGGAATTTTGTGCAAAGTAATGATATGCTGTTGGTTTCACTATTGAGTTATTGGGTGATTGTTTGAGAGAGGTGAAGAAGAGCAATTCTTTCTGCTGGGAGGTGTTGCTGGGTTGGAGCCTTCAATGGTTGTAATACTCTCAGAACCTTTATTTCTTCATTAATAAAAGCTATTGAGGTTCTTCTATGTGCTCTTGTTTCAATTATATATTGTGATGATTGCATGTTTGGTTTACACTAATCCATGAACCAGTTATGATTGCATGCCTCTTGTAGTTTTCCTTCTTTGTTATTTTGCAGGATCTCATCGTAGCTGGGCGAGCAGAAGGACAAAGAGCTAGGAGCAAGCGGCCAAAGAGAAGAGTTTGGATTCGACATTAAGCGCAAGGCAACGGTTAGTGCTTTCTCCATTCTCTTTTGCTTTCATAAAGAAGTAAACCTTAAGTAGTTTGTTTTACAGTTGTTGCTAAGGAACTGTCACCCTTAGAGTGGGATAGGGTCATCCGAGTCGGATACTTTTCCCTACAACAAACTGGCGACTCCACTGGGGATTGTATCCATTTGATTGTGTTTGTAGTATTTTGCTATTCATTTCCTGAACAAAAGAGTACCAAATCGAAAAGCTTTTGACTATATCAAAAGCGAAGTAGAGGGCAGCTACTCTTGCTCATTTTCTGAGTAAATTCATGATTTGAAGAGCTGATCTACAAGGATCCTTGTAAGCTCTTAGTGATAGCTTTGCACCTTCTTAATCATCCCTTTGAGTGTGCTTGACTGATTGCTTCTGATTTGAGCAAAAACCGTGCATTTTTGAGAAAATTATGACCCGGAAACTGTGAAAACGCAATTCTCGTTTTCCAAAGCAGGTAGTACACAGGCTACCTGCTTTGCAACGCAGGTCCCGAAGGGGCTACCTGCGCTGAGAGCCAGTTTGGCTGTGCAGAACCTGCGTTGGCCCAAATTTGCCTAGTGCATTTGGGGTTTCCTCCTTTCTCTTGCCTGTTTTCACTTAGTTTTGCTGCTAGGTGTCAGTCTTGTGCTTGTTTTGAAACCAATATTACTTGCCATCATTCTGCCTCTGTTATATAACGAAATTGTACTTGTTCTTTGTATTTCTTACTCATTTACAATTTCCCATAACGAAAAGTAAATTAGTCATGCTTTTGGCCTCTTAGATCTGAACCTGTGTTAGGCATTTTGCTGGTCTAAAGAGTTAGCTTGTTTGCTGTCCATAGCTGATTAGTCATTTTACTTTCGTTAGTATGGTTTGATTTCATGTATTTCCAGTGATTAAGCAAGTGAATCTTAAGGTGTCTTTTGATTTTGGACAAACTTGTTTACTGTCGCTTTAAATCGAAATCAAAGTTATATAACCACTTTCTTTTTGTAATCCATCCACATTAAGAAAGGGAAAAGAAAATACATGCATTGTGCATTTTGCATTTGACTGTGTGCTTGACGATTTAGGAAAGATTTGCATTTTAGTGCGTGCTCTATGATCTGTGTGAAAAGATTTGCCTTTCTTTTCCCTCAGTAGTTAAGGTTTTCAAAGTTGAAAGATTGAAAAGTTTGCTTCTCATCTTAGACTGCATTCAGGAATTTGTTATATACATCTCGTGGTGATCCTTAAAGGCAAACTGATAAGCAAGATCAACATTAAAATAAATCCAATTTACATAACAACGCTTTGTAACATAACGCAAACACATAGAGGTCTAGGTAGAGACGTGTTCCGGCGTCGTTAAACATAGTGACTGTCGATCTCTACGAAGGTGGGTGATTCCTCCTGAGAGTCGGTGGCACTAATACGGACTTGTGCTCCCACGTACCGTCGCGTATATATTGGGAGACCCCTATAGGCAATTATCCTTTATCCATAGGAAGCCGTGTCGACCGCCCTACTGATCGCGATGCAGTGAACACAACATTCACGAAGATCGACCACCCGTACCGTAAAACGTATTCTGTGGTTTCGCGAAAAGTTTGGCACACCCTCTGCCTAGATCTCCAGAGAAGTTTCTTTTGGCTTTTTTCAAACTCTATAACTGAAAAAGTCCATCCGAGCATTTGTCACTTCGGGCTCGTTAAAACATCGAAGGCGACTAGAGTCATCTTTAGCTTTTTCTCGACTCTTAAAACATGAAAAAGCAAGTTTGTGTCTAAAAGCGTCGTTAATAAAATTTATTTTAAGCGGAACATAATCACCTGTTATTCCCACGTTGATTTTTCAGTTGAAAAGTATGGAGCCCACCAACCAAGGAAACAACCTTGGTGGAAGTCCAAATCCCTTCTCCTCTTGGGGAGATGTTGGTGCGCCTCATATGGCAACATTGTCACTTCCAGGATTGACAATTGGCCTACCTGTATGGCTCTTTTCAACTAATGTAGTCCAGATCGCCACTAATCCTGAGCAGTCGAATCAACAGTCAGAACAGTCTAGAGCTACCCACCAGCCTTCCACTTCTTACAATTCTTCCTCTGATCCTTCATCTTCACAAGGAAGAGCCGGCAAAAGTCAGCCTCCCATGGAGAAGAAGGAAAAGAAGAAGAGAGAAAAGAAGCAGAAGGGGCCTATGGCGAAGGCGACTGGGGGCAAGCAAAAGACAGCTGACAAAAACCCACACACTGCACCAACCGGGCCTAAATCGCCATGTGTCATTTGCAAAGGGGCCCACTTCCATCGTGATTGTCCCTGTATTCCCCGGATACTAAGGGACTGGTCCCCAAGGTTGCACAATCCGGTAGCATCAACCTCTGGTAGTCATGTTGATTGCAGTCCGTCAACTAGCGAGAGTGAAGGACGAAGAGGGAGACCAAGATCACCCTGTATATTGTGTGAAGGCGATCACGCCATCCACAAATGTCCATTCTTAGATGAGGCAAAGAGATTTTTGGAAGATCGTCCGTTTCACCGTTACGACTTCCTCCTGGATACCAAAAACTCGCGCCTAATCCCTCGGTAGTTGAAAATCCAGCTGACCCGCTCAAGTGGTCAGCTGAAGTGTCGGTCATTGAAAATGAACCTACTGAATCCAGAACAGACGAAAGTCTAAAGGTCGAAACGGCAGTCGACCCCGTTCTTCCTTCGGAGGTTTCATCCTCCAATGACCCCGTCATTGAAGACCCATCTTCAAATGACACCCTCACTGAAGAGGATAAGGATGACACCGTCCATATTCTTTTCATCAACACAGACTCTGATGAGCATCAGGGCAATGCGCCCATTCCTTTATCGCAGGAAGGAACATCGTCAGGGTCGTATCCGGCCGTATATTCGGTCCCACCACCAAGCAACCTAGTTGTATCCTTTGATTGGAATCAACTAGGCAGACCCCGATTACCAGCCAGTATCCCATTCAGAATCATAGTCCAAATCTACAGAATGGTGATGGCTGGAACTATCATTGATGAAGGGGCATCTGTGAGTATCCTTTCCTCTGTTGCTTGGAAAGCACTGGGTTGCCCGGCGCTTTTACCTGAGATGAGAAATCTATCAGGTTTTGATAAAGGAACCAGTCACCCGTTAGGGATTCTCCCCAATGTTCCAGTTACATTGAAAGGGAAGACAGTTCATATGAACATCATGGTCGTCCAGGGACCCTTGGCATATAACTTACTCCTTGGACGAGACTATATATATTGCATGGAGGCAATAGTGTCCTCACTCTTTAGAGTCATGTGTTTTCCGCACGAAGGAAGAATGGTCCAGCTCGTAGACCAACTTTCATTTCCAGGATCACGCATTGCAAATAGTCAAATACCATCCCTTAACGGTCTATTCACTCAAGGAATGCCACCGCCTCCGGTTCTACTTCCCGATGAATGCGAGTAATTCGAGAAGAAAAGAATGGGGACCCAGGGGGCATGCACCCTGGCCTGCCTCGGGCAGAGAAAACCTTAGGTATAAAGTTAATTTCCGCAGAAGAATGGACTAGTCCGTACCCCGTCCAAAAAAGGAAGAGAGGGTTGTTCTAGGATAAAATTCTTTTGTCAAAGTTATGTTGAAGCGGAAGAATCGCTCCCTTTGTCTAAAGAAGTGGGCTCTCCTAAGGAGGGGGTCTATTTGTGGCAGCAAGAAGGCACCATCTTTGAATGTCAAGCCTCACCCATTAAAACAATATGTTTTAAAAGAGAAGTAGGGGCAGTCTTCAAAGAAAGAGAGGAAATTGCTGCAACAAGTAGTCACCATCCTTAGCAACCTAATGATAGACATCGCCGAAAAGAGAGTTTAGTTTGCGGCAGCAAACAAAACCATTTTTCGGATAATAAGTAAGAGGACCTCTCCCCCGTAACACCAATGTTTTA
This sequence comes from Pinus tabuliformis, assembly GCA_031772625.1. Taxonomy (NCBI): domain Eukaryota; kingdom Viridiplantae; phylum Streptophyta; class Pinopsida; order Pinales; family Pinaceae; genus Pinus; species Pinus tabuliformis. The sequence continues at coordinate 274,773,948 of CM062804.1, read as the reverse complement.
TCTGTTGCGATCTTGCAAAAATAAAAAGTGAACTGATGGGAAGACAAGTACCATCGGCACCGAAAAATAACGAGAAGACAAGTATCGTTAAAAATATAGCAAGACGACAAGTAGAAAAACAAAGGTGGGACATAGGAGAAGAAGAGCCTTGAAATTATACTTTATACCTGGGGGCATGCAAACCTTTTGGAGTGCAAGCACGGGACGACTATTTATTTTTTGTAAATTTTTAGGTCCTCCCTTTAAACCTGTAGGTCTAACCCGTTAAACTCGTAGGATTAGCCGTTTCCAGCTTGCATAAAGAAAGGATGAAGGGCAAAAGTTAAAACCTGCCAAATTGGAGTAATTAGTGAGGTATCGCTCCTTAAATAAGATTACCTCACCTAAAGCATTCCTTGTATTAAGACTGGTATAATCGAGCAGTTTTAGCAATGTTCATGCTCGTTAAAAAATAAACGCAAGAATCGAGCAGTTTTGTACAGAGTTCATGCTCGTTAAAAAATAAACACAAGTTGTGAGCAATCTTTCCTACAGTTCAAGCTCATCCAGAAAAAATGAACCGGTAAACAACCTCGAGAAATGTAACCTTTGAAAGCCATATTAAAAGCCCTTGGTCGTGTTTATATGCCATCACCTCCATCCGTTCATTTGGCCAATCGTTCAGCTCCATATGTTTGTTTACCCATTTTGAGGAACAGCTGCGAAGAGTGATTTCACTTAGCCATCCTTGTGACACTGCCGTGATTGGAGAATTCCAACCTGTACCTGGAATCTGCTGCTATCCCTGTTCATCACTCGTTCCTCAAAAGACGAGTCTTCTTTGAGCTCTTTTCACTGACTCGTAAAATATGAAAAGTTTGCCGAGTTTTGGCCTTCCAGCTCGTTAAAGGACAAGAAGAGCTATCCCTCCTCTAGATTTCAATCTTTTTGGACCTGAGGGATTATTACACAAAAAGATCGAGCGCTTGTTTTGTTCGGCTCGTTAAAGAAATCGAAAATTCATCCCTTCTGTATTGTTTTATACTTTTTCGGACTTAAGGGATTAGAAGACGAAAAAGGAATTTTGGAGTTAACTTTTCGTACCTTTTTAGACTCTCTAAAAATGAAAAGGACTGAGTTTTCTTTGTCGTTAGACTCATTAAAATGATTAAATAGCGACAAACTTGTCTTTAGACGAGAACGAGTTTCCCTATCGCTAGGCTCGTTAAAACATAGCGATGGGCTTGCCCGAAGGGCAGGTTATAGAACAAGCATATGTTATCCTCCTCAAGCTTGACAAAAATAAAGAGGTACTGGTCAGCAATGACTGGGGAAAAATTGGGAGAACCTCACAGCATTAATGGTAGCAAGTCGCTCTTGAACATGACACTTTGTCCTCCGTATCACATCGGGTTGGGTTGTTTCATTCACCGGTCTCATAACCATGGTCTTCGCCACACCATCCACAATTGGGGTAATGCTACCAATCCATCACATCAGTGTCGTTATATGTTCAAGAGATGTGGTTCTGTAAAGAGTCAACCGTGTTCCACCCACTGCCATACATTATCCTTCATCCACTTCATGACCGCCACCCTGAATCATACATCACAGTTTGTTTTCACCTCATCACAATCACTAGCTCCGTTCCGTGTCTCTGATGTGGGATTCATTAAGGCCCTCCTTTGACGGATCGCTCCTTGTCGACATCAGCTCATTATCCAAGGAGTTGATCTAGGAACACCCCCCTCAGTACTTTGAAGCTTGCATGCCTCAATGGCAAGTTTCTCACTTCCGGCGACAGGTATACATCAATGACCTTCGACCAGAAGATTTTGCATGGTGGTCGATGCCAAGTCCTTTATTCCCACCATGTGGATTGTACTGCCGTACCTTGAGGGTCATCATCCTTATCGGTGACTCCTCTCGCGCTTGTTAACGGTTTACATCATTGACCGGTAATCAAGCGATGTCTTTCCATGTTCGACTTCAAGAAATTCTCACATGGATCGACTTGTACATCGAGTGAAGATCGGAAGAGATTGAAGACCCCGGATCTAGTTTCATCCATCCGGGCTGCGATATATATTCAGGACATAAAGACATTTGATATGTACACCATTACAGCAGATGATCATCCTTCTCAAAGGATGATAATTTCAGCAGAGAATTATCAGTCTACAATCAGACGATCGTCTGTTCTATGTACCAAAATGTATTTATAAAGCTGAGCATGGGAATGCCCGCCTCAGCTAGATCATGAAAAATGTATGAAAAATAATGTATTGTATTGTATCTTATTACAGGACACTTCTCAGCAGATTGAATGAACTTCGGATCCTCTCAATAAAGCATTTCACCCGATAAACGACCTCATACTTTAGGGGGCATCTGTTATAGACAATTTTGTGCCTTACAGCAACAAGCATGAATTGTCAATAATCCAAGGGATCCAAAGTTCCCTAAACATGATGTTCCTACCCCTAGAGGAACAAGGTCAGCAAACCAACAGCTCTCAGATCAGTTCTCCACCTGAAAACACTCAAAAACAAGCAATCCTGAAATCAAAGCAGGTGCTCCACTAGGTTTCTGCGCTGAAACTCAGTTGCTCCATGGTGTACCTGCGTTGCAAAGCAAGTGGGAGAAAGGCCACCTGCGCTGAGCGAAAAGGGACAAGTGGCACAGTGAGTCATTGCTTTGGAATCTTCCAAAAATGACACTTGGATCAGGTATTTCGCCTTGTGATGAGTCAGAGGCTCTGTTTCTCCAAGTGGAAGCAAAGTTCTCCAAGTGGACTCAAGAACTGAAGATCAACTAAAGATTAACTGAAGAGAGAGAGGACACAAGGCAGCTACACATCAGTTGCAAGCTGACTCATCCTTTCTCAATTCATCTATATATTGAGCTCTCTCCTATGAGCTCAGGAGGCTGGAATTTTGTGCAAAGTAATGATATGCTGTTGGTTTCACTATTGAGTTATTGGGTGATTGTTTGAGAGAGGTGAAGAAGAGCAATTCTTTCTGCTGGGAGGTGTTGCTGGGTTGGAGCCTTCAATGGTTGTAATACTCTCAGAACCTTTATTTCTTCATTAATAAAAGCTATTGAGGTTCTTCTATGTGCTCTTGTTTCAATTATATATTGTGATGATTGCATGTTTGGTTTACACTAATCCATGAACCAGTTATGATTGCATGCAACTTGTAGTTTTCCTTCTTTGTTATTTTGCAGGATCTCATCGTAGCTGGGCGAGCAGAAGGACAAAGAGCTAGGAGCAAGCGGCCAAAGAGAAGAGTTTGGATTCGACATTAAGCGCAAGGCAACGGTTAGTGCTTTCTCCATTCTCTTTTGCTTTCATAAAGAAGTAAACCTTAAGTAGTTTGTTTTACAGTTGTTGCTAAGGAACTGTCACCCTTAGAGTGGGATAGGGTCATCCGAGTCGGATACTTTTCCCTACAACAAAACGCAAATCTTAGTTTATAGGAAAAGGGTATTCCCAGGTGTCAGGAATTGATTTTGGTGATATTTTCTCTCATATTGCCAAGTTAGCTTCTATTAGATTATTTTTATCTGTTTTTGATACTTTTGATATTGAGGTAGAACAAATGGATGTGAAGATATGATTTATTCACGAGGATATGGAAGAAGAGATATATATGAATCAACCTGAAGGCTTTGCAGTGAAGGGTAAGAAAGAACTTGTATACAGGTTAAAGAAGTCTTTATATGGGTTAAAAAATAACCAAGGATGTGGTATTAAAAATTCGATACATATATATAGGGACTGGATTCATAAGGAGCAAAGTGGATCATTTTTTTTATTTTAGATTAATTGGTGACCATGTTATTTATTTGGTCTCATATGTGGATGATATGTTGTTGATTGGAAATGAAAAATAAATTATGCAGGATTTGAAGACCTAATTGTCCTCCAATTTTTACATGAAGGATCTTGGTGCTGAAAAATATATTTTGGGCATGGAAATTAAATGAGATTGGGAAAAGAGGAAGCTCTTCTTAAACCAAAGGAATTATGTCAAGACAATATTGCAAAGGTTAAATATGGACGATAATAAACGGGTGAAGATTTCTATTCTTGTAGGTGTAAAGTTATCTGCTGAAAAGTCTCCTAAGATACAAGAAGAGGAAGAGGACATGTCATGTATTCCATATAAGAAGTGAAGTTGACAACTAGATGTATGCAATGGCTAGTGCTAGAGAAGAAATTGCACATGAAATAGGAGTATTAAGTAGATTTATGTCAAAACCAAGGAAGGAGCATTATACTGTAGTGAAACAGATTTTTGAGTATTTGCGTAGCACTAGTGATTATGGTTTGTGCTATCCAGAAGGCCAGTATTCGATATAGTTTTGGACATATGTGGCTTTATTAATGTGGACCAGGCTAAATATCTAGATCAGAGATGATATACAAGTGGGTGTGTTTAATATATTTGGAGGAGAAATCTGTTGGAAGAGCAAGAAATAACTACAAAGGTTGAATACATGGCAGCCACTGATGCAAGTAAAGAAGCAATCTTGCTACAAATATTATGATCAAGTATGGGGTTGGTACAACAAGCTATAACGATACACTGTGATAGCCAAAGTACAATTTTCTTGGCAAAGAACCCTGCTTATTTTTCAAATAAAAAGCATATTGATGTTCAGTATCACTTTGTGAGGGATATTGTTAAGGAAAAAAAGGTATTGATGGTAAAGGTGGACACTTTGGAGAATGTTCCATATGCATTGATGAAGTCTATGAGCACTGAGACATTTTCTTGGTGTAGTGAAACAATGGGCATTGTAGGGATAGACAAATGACTAAAATCACATATGATCCCATGTGTGGAAAGAAAGAAAAAGTGGGAGAATGTTGGGTGTGTGTTATATTCTTTCCACGATTAGCGCCAAGCACTATACGTCGGATCAGACACAGTGGGGGGGTTCACAAGGGGGCGAAACCCCCACCTTTTTAGGGTATTTTTAGGGGTGTGGTAGCCCCTTACATGTGAAATTTTTTTCATGAGGACCCAAGGATGAGGGAAGACCCACATAGGGTGGGCGAACCTACCCATGGTTTTTGTGCATGGGTTTTTCACATGGTTTTGGGCATGATGGTTTTCTCACTAGGGTATTTTGTAGATTCAGTCAAGGTAACTACGATTATGTTCTAATCCAATGTTATGTATTTGGGTTTATGAATTCTTCAACATGTATATATATGTATTGTAACAATGAAATGAATATAATGAAAAAGCAATAAGGTAGTCCTAGTTTTGGGATCCAAGGGAAATATCTGTGTATATTTGTTTTCTGTTCTCACCATTGGATATTTTTTTGTTTTAAAATTCATTTGTACGTAATTTATGTACAAGGTAAAAACCTACAAAAAGAAATTTTCACCATTTTGTAAAATATTCTATTGGGCATGATAAATATTAGATCCAATGTTATCATTCCCATTCTTAATGATTTAAGACTGAGATTGATTAGGGTATAAATTATTTAAAGGTGAAAATTTTGTCCTTATTTTAGTGATATCATGAAAAGTGATATTGGAGTCATATGGTATGTCCATAAGGTTCTTTTCAGGAGAATGAAATAATATATTATGAGTATCCCCACAAGCATCATAAATATCAAAGACAAGAGTAGAGGAAAATAAACTGGTGACTATAGTAATTTGTTGAAAGGAATTAAAAGATCGAACCCTCATTATGCCTTGAGATAATATTTCATCTCTTTATACATTTATGGAACATTCCTGTCTTCCTTATTTTGGATTAAAATTTCATGTCCTTCGTCCAAAATATCATCACGAGGGAGGAACAAAATAAGAACAAAAATAAAGCAAGCGATAAAGAGTAAAAGAAGGAGAAAGACAAAAAGATGGGGGAGAAAATGAAGAACATAGAGAAGAGTGCGAGTCAAAGATAGGGAGGAAATTTAGGAAAACAAAAAGAGGGAGAGAAAATATGAAAATTATAAGAAAAGATATAGAAAGAGAAAAAGGAAAAATAATAGATATTGGAGGGAGGAAAAATGTTGTTGAGTTCCTTGGTTTCATAGGACTCTTCAAATATTCTTGTCATCATAAAATCCCTTTAACTTCCATTGATAAAAAAATCATCATGATTCATTGAAGGTGAATAATTAAAGGATAGATCATTCAAACAATTTTGAAAGAAAAAAGTCAAGGCTTGATAATTATATTCATTGAAGAAGGTTATATCTTTGGCTTAGTCATATTTATGGTCATTAGAAGAATCAATATTATAGTGGTTGCATGGGTGAAAAAAAGGTGTTCTATCATATTTTTGAAATCAATATCACATGAAGGTACATCATTACTGAAATTCTCAATGTCACTTTCTTAATAATTATTGTTAAGAGGAGGGACATGGGGAAAAATAGGATGCATAATAATATCTCTCTATTCAATAAATAAAGATTGATCCTCTTGAGAATGTCCTTTAAAATGAGTGTTATTAAAAGGGAAGATGTTAAACACATATTCTTGATGAAAGATAATTTGGGGAGATTGGTAAGCAAAAAATTCCTTGCAAACCTTTGAATTTGAAGAATCATGAGTTATGTGATTATCTTCCTTGCTAGTCAAGAAAACATGTGAATTTGACTCATATTCATGATTTACTTCGAAGAATAGTTCACAAGTATATTTTTCATCAGGGTCATCGTTGATGTCACATCGAGTGGGAACAGGAAGGCTGTCATCCACAATTTCAAAGTAATTGAGTGGAGGAGGAAAATCAATAACCAACTTTAGAAAAATATTTACAAAACCTAAATAATTCTTCAATATGACAAGGAGAAGATTCACATTGATCACCATTGAAAATGGGACACTTGTCCATTGGTATGAAAGTAATAAAATTCGAGTGAGATTTATAGCTGATAAGAGTAAGTGGGAAGTACACCGCTACTTGGAAAATAAAATTTCAAATGGAACCCAATGGTAACAAACCATTTATCTAGGAGAAATGCATTCTCAATTGTGCTAGAAAAATTTCGTTTCTAAAAAGTCCCTTTATTCTTGTAATTCTATATCATGGTAGATCACAGACTAGTTGCATGCAAAATGTTCAATTGAGATAAAATTATTAATAATTAAATCAAAGAGAGAGTGAAAAATGTCCCTTTCATCCCCGAGTTCATATCGAAGATTAGGTTTTCAACTTATTGAATGGTCATTAATAAATAATGATTTGATTAGAAACCAATGATCTTTTATTTATTGAAAATATGGTCCCCAAAAATATGTTGATCGAATGGAGTCGGTTATGATTCTTTTAATCATCTAATCAAATCTGAGAGGGTGGGTGAGATAATGGGACAAGTTTTCTAATTGTTTTATGACCAAGTGTTATGATTGATTAAGATGGAATTTACAAGTTATTATAATAAAAGGAAGAAGTTTATTTACATAAAACATAAAATAGAAAATAAAACTAAGATTAATATATACAAAAATATAGTTGAAATATCATAAAAATTATAGAAATAAAGGATGTACATAGAATTATCAATGAACAAATTAAAAACCAGACCTCAAGTAGTAGAAAACTAATTAGTATTTTAGAGTCTCACAATCTGTTGTAGCAGCTACAAGCACCCTCCAAAATTTTTCCTTAGCTTCATTTTGGAGCCTCCCTACCAACCATCCTCAGCAACATATCTTGCATCATCAAGCACATCAACTTCAATTGTTTCATAGAGTCTTCTCAGCGTGTGTAGGAAAGTTGGTTCTACCTCCTTCACAGGCTGCTTTCTAGACTTGGTGTGAGTTGCTGGTTGAGCAGCTCCCTATGGGAATTGTGTAATTCTAGAGGGGAAAAAGCCTTCCCTCCAAAAATTGCACAAACCCAGCTGAACACTCAATTGGGATCCAAAATTGCACAATTCTTATTGTAAGTCTTCCTTTCAAAAATTACGCAATTCATCCTAGGATGGTTGCTCAACCAAGGAATTGCATAATCCTAGGAGACAATCAACTGTTCCTCCCAAAAATTACGCAATCCCTCTAGGAAAACTAGCCCAAAGGATAACAGAAATTGAGAAAATCAGTCAGGCAGTGTGCTAGGCTTAGAAATTGTGCAATGCAGTCAGACAGGATTCCTTGAGAAAATTGTAGGTTTTAACCCCGTATAAAAATTACTTGCATATGAATCCTAAAACACAGAAAATAAACAATGCGAGAGCATAACACATAAAACATATACACAGAGATTTCCCCTGGATTCCAAAACCGGGACTACCAGCTTGATTTTTCATTATGTTCCTTTCAATTTTATAATACATATTTATACATGGTGAAGCATCCAATACCATGGACCGAAAACCATCACGTCCAAAACCATGGACCGAAAACCATCACGTCCAAAACCATGTGCAAAAATCCTGTACAAAACCATAGGTAGGTATACCCAACCTAATATAGGAGCCAAAAAAAAAAATTCCGGGGCACTGCCCCAGACCCCATAGAGGTGGGCTACCTGCCCCCCTCAAACCCCCCCTGCTGCATAATCAACGCAACCCCTTTGGTTCACTATGTGGGCTATTCATGGAAAGAATAACACAACCCAACATTCTCCCACTTGTTGTTTTCTTTCCACAGGGGGCTACAAGAGAGCTTAGTCATTTATCCAGCCCCTACAACACCCATTGTTTCTCTACACCAAAAAAACTTCTCAGAGCTCATAGATTTTGTCAATGCATTTGCAGTATTCTTCAAAGTGTCCACCTTTACTAGCAACACCTTTTTGTCATCTATCATATCCCTCACAAAGTGATACTTAACATCAATGTGATTTTTCTTTGAATGGTAAGCAGGGGTCTTTGCCAAGAAAATTGCACTTTGGCTGTCACAGTCTATCCTTATAGCTCCCTCTACTAACCCCATACTTGAACACAATCTCTACAACCAAATTGCTTCCTTTCTTGCATGAGTGGCTGCCATGTATTCTGCCTTTGTAGTTGATAGTGCCACTACAGATTGTTTCTTACTCATCCAATTGACTGCACCTCCAAATAGGTTAAACTCATACCCATTTGTAGATCTTCTTTGATCCAGATCTACAGCCCAGTCTGCATCAACAAAGCCATCAATATCCAAAACTCTGTCCAATCTTAGTCCTCCTGGTAACACAAATCATAATCACTAATGCCACGCAAATACTTGAAAACCCACTTCACTGATGTCCAATGCTACTTCCCTGGTTTTGACATAAACCTACTCAATACTCCCACTACATGTGCAATGTCTGGTCTAGTACAGACCATCACATACATCAGGCTACTGACTGCACTTGCATATGGAACATGGGACATATCCTCTTCCTCTTCTTGTGTCTTGGTACACTGCTTAGCAGATAACTTTAAACCTACAGGAATAGGAACCTTCATCGGTTTACTATCCTACATATTAAACCTCTGTAGTATTGTCATGACATACTTCCTCTGGTTTAACTAGAGCTTCCTCTTTGCCCGATCTCTTTTAATTTGCATGCCGAAAATGTAGTTTGTAGCACCAATATCTTTCATGTCGAATTTGGAGGACAATTGGGTCTTCAAATCTTGGATAATTTATTTGTCATTTCCAACCAGCAACATATCATCCACATAAAAGACCAGATAGATAATGCGATCGCCAATTAATTTAAAATACACACAGTGATCTGCTTTGCTTCTGGTGAGGCCAAGTCCCCGTATAAATGTATCAAATTTCTGATACCACATCCTTGGTGACTGTTTTAACCCATACAAAGACTTCTTTAACTTGCATAACAATTTTTTCTTACCCTTCACCGCAAAGCCTTCAGGTTGGTTCATGTACATCTCCTCTACCAAATGCCCGTGAAGAAATTCTATCTTCACATCCATCTGTTCTACCTCAAAATCAAAAGCAGAAGCAATAGATAAAATTAATCTAATAGAAGTTACCTTGGCAACAGGAGAAAAAATATCACCAAAATCAATTCCCAAAACCTGGGAATAACCTTTTTCTACCAAACGAGCTTTGTATTTCTCCACCTTTCCTTATGCATTTGTCTTCTTCTTGAACACCCATTTGCTACCAATGGGTTTCCTTCCAGCCGACAACTCCACCAGATCCCAAGCCTCATTTTTTTGCAAAGATGCCATTTCTTCAACCATGGCCTCTTTCTAGAGTTTTCCATCCTTTGAATTTACTGCTTCCTTCACAGTTCTAGGATCATAATCAGTAATAGTTAAAGAAAAAATTGAATAGAAAGCAAATGGACTATACCTTTCTCGCTACCTTCTTTCTTGAATCGATCTTCTCACACCCAGAGTTTGTGCCTCTTCATCTTTTGATTCCTCCTCTATTGTAGAGTCTAATTCTTCCTCCTTAAGCTCAAAATCTATCTTCTCAGGTTCCTTTGGTTGGAATTCATGTTTAATAACATCTTTTACCTCTCTGAACACCACATCTTGGCTGTACACAACCTTCCTTGTCACTGGGTTTCAAATCTTATAACCCTTTAAACCATCCTTATACCCAATAAAGATGCACTTTTCAGATTTAATATCCAACTTCGTTCGTTTCTCCTTTGGAACACGTACATATGCATCACATCCAAATACCCTCAGATGTGAAAGAGAGAGTTTCTTACCAGTCCATACCTCTTGTGGAGTCTTATCCTCCAACACTAATGAAGGTGATCTGTTGACTAGGTAACATGTTGTCTCCACTGCCTCTGCCAAGAATTACTGTCCTAACCCGGCACCATTGAGCATACTTCTTGCCCTTCCCATCAACATCTTGTTCATTCTTTCTGCAACTCCATTTTTCTGAGGTGTATATGGAGTAGTCTTCTGCCATGCTATACCACACTTCTTACAGAATTCTTCAAATTCCTTATCTGTCCTCAACATCTTTATCTTCTTCTCTGTCTAGTTTTCCACCAGAGCCTTAAATTCTTTAAACCTATCAAAGATTTTAGGTTTCTTCTTAAGGAAATATATCCATGTATTTCTTGAGAAGTCATCTAAAAATGATACATAGTACAAAGACTTACCCAGTGATGGAACCTTCACAGGTCCAAACACATCACTGTGCACAAGATCTAATATCTGTTTCACCCTCTTACCACCAGAGGGGAAACTCACCCGATTCTGCTTCCCATATACATAATTTTCATAGAAATCAAAATCCAGAGAGCTATTACTCATACCTTCTACCATACCTTTACCATGAAGTATTCAAAGGCCCTTCTCTCCAATATGTCCAAGCCTTTGATGCCACAACATGGTCTTCTCTCCAAAGACCACTAGATTTTCTATTTCGCTTTCAAGAACCATAGAACTGTTGCACCCATCAACAACAATGCTACCTTGTAGCTTGTATAAAGTTCCAATCCGAACTCCCCGCATCAATACTAGTGCTCCCTGAACCATCTTGCAGGTATCCTTCTCAAACATTGTTTTTACACCTGCATCATCCATCTTGCTTATAGAAATCAAATTTCTAGCCAATGCAAGTATATGTAGAACACCCGAATGTGTTCTAACCCTTCCACCTCGCAACTTCAACTTTAATTTTTCGCGACCAACGATTCTAGCCTTCCTATCATCACCTAAGAAGACATCACCACCGTCATATTTCTCATACTCGTAGAACCACTCTCTATAGGGAGTGAAGTGAAACGATGCACTTGAGTCAATCAACCATGCCTCATGATCTACATGTGTACTTGAAGAATCCAAGTACACATCCCCACCTTCATCTGAGGTGGTTTTCACCTCTTCAGAAGGAGCATCATCAGATTCCTTTCCTTTGTTAGGAGCTTTAGATTTATAGTCCCTTTTGTAGTGCCCTTCATTTCCAACACACCACCTTTATAGGTTTTCCTGGAGATTTAGATCTCCCACTCGATGACTTATTTTTGTTTCTATTTTGGGACCGTCCTTGTACAGAAAAGGCATCACCATTCTAGCTCTCCATATTTTTCCGTCTCATCTCCTTCATTAGCAAGGATGAGACTATTTCATCAAACTGCAAGGCAGTTACATTACTGCCTATTGCAATAACCAGTCTATTCCATGAATCTGATAGATAACACAACAAACTAATGCACTTATCTTCATCTGAAATTTTGATATCAATAGATGATAACTGACTTACCACAATATTAAATGCATTCAGATGCTCTATCACTGAGTCTCCATCTTTCATCCTCAGGTTATACAACTTTTTCTGTACGAATAGTTTATTCACTAGAGACTTATATTGGTATAAAGACCCTAGCTTGTCCCACAAAGCCTTCGCCATAGCTTCCCCTGATACATTTAGCAATACTGAATCTGAGACACACAATTGCATTGTGCACTTTGCCTTCTGATCCAACTTCTTCCATTCTTCATCAGACACTCCCATTGGTTTAGTACCCGAATCTACCACCATCCACTGATCTTTATCCACCAAAAGATCCTCCATCTTGAGTTTCGACAACTCAAAACTCTGACCATTAAAATTCTTGATCTCTATATTTCCACTGCTCACCATCTTCTTTCACCACCAGAATCGATCCCGCAGATTTCCCACTGAACGAGGTCTACCACAAGCTCAAGTGAAACCCTTTAACAACAAATGCATCCCCTTGAAGCCAAAACAACTCTGATACCAAATGTAGGTTTTAACCCCATACAAAAATTATCTGCATACGAATTCTAAAACACAAAAAATAAATAATGCGAGAGTATAACACATAAAACATATACACAAAGATTTTCCCCTGGATCACAAAACTGGGACTACCAACTTGATTTTTCATTATGTTCCTTTCAATGCTACAATACATATTTATACATGGCGAAGCATCCAATACCATGGACCGAAAACCATCACGTCCAAAACCATGGACCAAAAACCATCGCATCCAAAACCATGGACCAAAAACCATCACGTCCAAAACCATGTGTGAAAATCATGCACAAAACCATAGGTAGGTCTGCCCAACCTAATATAGTGTCCAATTTTTTTTCTCGAGCCGCTGCCCTGGACCTCGTAGAGGGGGGCTACCTGCCCCCCTCAAATCCCCAGGATAGGGGGGGCTACTACCCCCCCTTGTGACCCCCCTGCTGCGTAATCAATGCAACGAAGGGGGGGCTCCACCCACCCTCTAACCCCCTGGTTCACTACATGGGCTAGTCATGGAAAGAATAACACAACCCAACAAAAATTGTGAGGTCTAACCAAGGAAAACCTTATGGGATAAGAAATTGTGAGATGCACTCAGATAGGTTTCCTTGAGAAAATTGAGAGGTCTGACCCAGGACAGCTGCTCGGCTCAGAAATTGCCAGATACAGTCAAACATACTTCTTTGAGAAAATTGTGAGATTTGACACAGGACAACTACTCAGCCCAGAAATTGCACAATCTTGGGAGACAGTCACCTGTTGCTCTCAGAAATTACACAATCCCTCTTAGACAACCATCTATGCTCAACCTAGAAACTGCGTAGACTTTCATCCCAGGCTCGTAGACTAATGGATGTGCCTTCAGGTTCACAGGTTCCTTCCAGGACCGAGCAAAATTGATTTGCATGCATGGACTGCCTTTCTCAAGGCAACATGCAGTGACATCCCTTGATTTAGGGATCTATTTTTAGCAGCTAGAGGTTACATACAAGTATCATTTCAGAAACCTCCTGCCAAGTGTCTCTTTTCCTAGATTTGCATGCGTGTCATAACCTCGATCTTATCAAAATTCATCAATCAGATGTTGTAAAGCTCATTCCTCACATCGAACTTGAAACTATGACATCCCACATTGCATCTAGGAGTCGTCGACACATTCAGCTCAGCTATTTTGGGGTAAGCATACTTTTCATGTATTGCATTGCATTTCTGTCACTTTTTGTGTTTCGCTTTGTGTGAGTGTTGTTTTCTTGATTTCAATGAGCGCCTAATGTCATTTTGATGTATTTTAGTTTGTAAAAGCATCGTTTTAGTTTTCGTTTGCATCTTAATATTGTCGAATGCATGACACTGTATTTTCACAAACAATCACGATTGTGGCAACTCGCTTCACACACATGCATGCTTTCTTGTTTTCTGAATCCTGCACTTGTTCTTTGCATGTATGATCATTCACTCTTGTTTGCACTCATATCACCATGCATTCAGACTTCTCATGTTTTCAGTCGCATGTCGGCCGGTTTGGTTGCCTTGGCCGGAACCATGCCTTGACCAGCTAGCACTACACATTTCCAGAAGCAAAGGCTCTGCCTTCCCTCTAGAAATTGCGCAAGTTTGGCCCAACCCTAACCTACATACTTCTATTACGTAGTTCTTGGAGGCAGTGCCTTGCTGGACCCTATGCAATGCAGTTTGATGATTGCATGTCACCACTGATTGAAATTGTGCATTGTGCAGTTTCAGTCCTCAGTAGGCTAGGATGAACTGTGGTTTCCATAGTTCCAGTAGTCAGTCAGCCTCCCAATAGCCCAAACTATGAGTTTTTCGGTTTTGGAATTCAATTTCCCAACCTCCCAGTGGAAATTGCGCAACCTTCACGATCAATCACAATGGTATGTTGCAAATCAGTCCTCAATATTGTTTTGGTTTTTGAACTGACAGATTTCTTGTCATGAGTGTTTCTATGTCTCTAGGCATCATAGGTGTGCGTATGTCTCTCAGCAGCACAAGTACAATGGTCTTCAGGAGAGCAGAGTCAAAGTACACCGTTGAGAGAAAAACAGGGGTTGCAACCAAGCAAGTTTCTATGAGCTTTCATACCTATGAAGACATAAAGTTGGTTGTAGACAATGACATCAATATAAGATGGCAACAACATCATAGTGAGCAACACCATCATCAACAACAAAATGAAACACACCCACATGCGGCGAGTGCAAGAGGAAGGTTGTTGACAACATAGTGGTAGAGCAAAGTGGTAAGTTCAAAGCATATCCACTCATGATGAAAGAAGGTTTCAAGATTTAGGCTATGAGGTGATGGCGCAACACGAAGATTGTGCGAAGGTAGAGAAAGGAATAGAGAAGGAGTTGCATGTGTTGAAGTAGCAATTCAACGAAGAAAAAGAGATACACAAATGAGAGAATGTGTTGCAGCAAGAACAAGTACAACAAGGGGTGCAACATGCAGAGACAGATGAAACTATGCTCGTACAAGTTATAGATCCATCCTAGTAGCTAGCACAAAGGAGACAAGGTGAGTAGTGTTTTTGATCGCATGCAAGGGAATTTAGCAGCATGCATGTCATTGTGCGCACACATGTGATCCCACCCATTTGGAACACTCACTAGGGCGAAGACAAGAAGTAAGTTCGACTGAAGTTGAACATGTATTCCAGCAAGTTGATGAGCACGACCACCAGCACATGCTTGGAGATCAGCATAGACACTATGCAACAACATGTTTCCAGTCCGATCGCATGTAGGATGACCATGCACATGCTATCAGATGAGTTGGATGGAGGAGCCATATCAGTGTACCAGGATGTAACAGAGGCAAAGTTCGCTTCAACAAGATGCCACCATTGAGCATACGAACACCATCAAGGACAACCCTGCTTGGCATCAGCTCACCACCTTCGGCCATCAAAAGGATGTCAAAGAATTGGTCTCACTACAATGGTTTGAGTGTGAGTGATGTCTTACATGGCTTTCTCAAGCAATTTTCTCTCACAAGGGTACATGTGCAGATTGTATGTGACGTCTTGTTAAGTGGAAGTTCAAGTGTCGATAGTTGAATGTAACAATCATATAGTAGTTCAAGAGTCATGAGGATAGATGAACAATCACAAAGGGCAATGTCAAGGGTCACCCTACCCTTTGCTATAAATAATCCCTCATAACTCATTGTATAGGCTTTTGGTCAGCGAAGATTCCAATAGGAGTACCTTAGAGAAAGCTTGGACAATATTGTAGTGAGCCTTGTCTTCTCCAATGCATAGAGCTAATATATCTCTTTGGAGGAGGAGGTGGTTGTGGCTGTAACGTTCCACTATCGAGGCTAGCGGGTTACATGGATGTATTGTATGACTAGAACATACACTTCTTAATAAAACAGAGCCATCACATTTTCATGCATATGTTGTTATTGTAGTTGGAATATTCTGGTTACTGTAGCAATGTATGTTATTTAACTTACGCATTTGTGTATGAACTATTCTGTATTCAATTGTATGAATCATGGTGCAGACTTGTTGTTATTTTAACCATCACTTTGGATTGCTCCCTAACTTTCTTTCTAGCTCGTGATGCATCTTATCTCGTGTCTTCCCTTCCAAGCAGAGTACTATTACAGGTTTCCAAGGCGCGCACTCACACCACTTTCTATGTGTTAGAACCATTCATGAACCTTCCTTGACTCGTTTCAATAGTCACACCCTTGTTACCAATACAGACACATTACTTGCCTCTATATGAAACCACAGTCAAGGAAATACCGTACGAACCACTACTAGGACTCCTACACCAAACGATGTGAGGTCTAATTGGGACTTCTTACCGGGGAGATCCCGTCACATGTTGGCAGGGCCAACCCCATCAACTTTTTGGTGTTAGAAGGAGGGCCAAATGACAAGAAGATTCCTCACATCTATTTTGAATCTTTGCATATCCATCATGACTAACTACAAAGTTTCTCTTCTAGAGTGTATGTCTTATGGAAACGACTTCGAAATCTCAGAAGAGGTCTTAGATAACTTGTCACACAAAACATATGATGGTGGAGGCTATGTAGCCTTGTTTAGGCATGCAATTGGCATTGTAGGATCATGCAAAAGACATGGAATCTGTGAAGAGTACATGAGTTGTGCGTTGTTTGTCTACACGCTTTGAGGGCACCCAATGCACTAATGTGCCACGCTTCCCAGAAAATATATTCATTCTCTTGTCAATTTAGTCACAGAGATAGACCGTGCTTTCAATCACTTTAACCATAAAGCACTCAACCAAGAAATTCTCAAATTATGAAAAGCACCCAATGAATCCATTGAACAGTTTTACACACGCTTTTGTAATCTTGCATACCAATTTCCTGAAGATGAAATTCATTGGGAATTTCTTTATGGAATATTTGTGTATCTTCTTCACATATCTGAAAATACACAATTCTTGAAATCATTCGAATCCCACTCAACACACTTCGGTGATGGAGTTGTGCAAACACAGGTAGGCACAGTGTCTGTCACAAGTGACTATCCACCTTCACCTCATCAAATAACTCCACCACCACTAAGTGATGTGGGAGATTATGCATGAACATCTGTTGAACTATCACATCCTCCCACCCCACCTGCTCTTGATATCTATGTAGATTTGGCTTGCAAGCTTGTTGGTTGTCATGCAGATTTATTCTCTCAACCTCCATCCTAACATTCTGTTGATCCTATGGATTGTACTGCCTTGTGTTCTTCCATTCCCGACTTTTCACCTATTGTGAATGAGGATTAATATTTTTATGGAGTTGGTGTTGTGTAGCCAACCTATGCCATCATTCATGATGAGTGTGTGCGTGAACCTAAAGAAGTACCTGCAGTGAAGGATGATTCCCTTCCAGCTACTCCTCATTCTTTTTTTCCTTACATCCCTTGTGATTCAACCACTGCTAATTTTCCTTGTGAAAACTCATTTCTAGATGTTTCTGCATCCTATCATTCACAAGACACGTCGGATTTCAGTATGTCATTATATTGCAGAGAGGACACACCTTCCTCTAAAAATCTGTTGAATTTTTCATCTACCATTTTTGAAAACACAGAGGGTGAACATCCTTGCTTCTCAGCTATCCCTCTACACGATTCATCAAATCATGAGGATGCTGACAAACATCCTGAGTTTTCTGTTCTTGGTTGTCGCAATCTCTCCACTTCTGCATGTGATCACCATGTTGATTCAATCATTGTTAATCTATCTAAGACATTGGTATATGATGATCTATCTGTCAATGAAGTCGAAACCCCCCAGACTGTCGAGGCACTTCAGCCTGAGTTGATGGTTATGTTAAGCCCTCGCTATCCTGAGGTTGGTTTTGCTTCTGATCAGGAAATTGTTCAAACACCCAAGGCTCCTCATCACTCATCTGTATGCACTTGAGAACAATCTAACACTCATATTTCACTTCCTCCACTCGAACTACATGATCGCATTTCTTATGCATTGGAGGAATATTACACAACAAGCACACTTGCGCAATGTAAGTGGTCTAGCTTTCTCACGTTTGGTTGCATGTCACGATCAAGGGAATGCATACAGTCATCATTTGCATGTAGTGTAGCACAACACCATGGCAAGTCCACAGAGTGCATGTCATGCACTTTCACTCATTTTTGTTTCGTGGACGCTTGTAAGCGCAGAGTGTGTCTGTCCTCATTGTTGGATCTTTCGCATTTGCTGGTTCACACATCTATGTTCTTTGTGAACCATGCCTTCACCAACATGGTTCAGCCAATGCGCTAGTGGTTATATTGGAATTATCACTTAACGTGAGACAACCCATGCACTTTTAGCTTACAAGTAGGATTAGGGTTTTCTTTTTGAATTGTTTGCTTGCATGCATGCTCGCTTTTTTCTTTGTGATTTTGTTTTCCTGCTTGTTTGCTTTATTACTCGCTTTTATTTTGCATTTGCTTCTGCTTCTTGCTTTTATTTTTGGTATATTTTCTTGTTTATGTCCATAAGTTAGTTTTGCATTAACCGTGTGCGACTCTTGAAGCAAGCTAGGTGAAGTACATGAGGACTTGTACAACTATTGACATTTGGTTATCTGTTGTCTACTCTCTCATGAAGAACTTGTTACTTTCAGTCCTTGATACATGAATGGAAAATATGTATTGTTTTAAGTGAACCTTGGTGAAAATACAACGCTTGAGCATGAACTAGGATCACCTACTCTAATCGGTTTTTTTTGTGTTAATCCTAGTCAGCTCAGTGAAGTAGAGTAAGGTGAGGGGGAAAACCTTAACAAGCATGTCAGAGGTATATATAAACTACTCCTCTGAAGGAACAACATATTATACTCTCAATAAGTCAGGATCCCCCTTCTGCCTCTGAAATGGATAAGTTCTATGCACAGTTAAATGGAAAATGAAAAAAAATATAAATGTGAAAAAATTCGAGAAAATGAAAAATGAATAAGGCAAAATAAGAGAAAGGCTTCCTACATAGAGAGGTCATGAAAGTAACTCCATTGGGGTACTGACCAAGCTCACTGACAGCGAAGCGATGCTTGTGTTCTTGCGTGGCTCTGCTGGTCTACTATAAAAGCCTCCTCGTAGTGGAGCAACACCAAGGATGAAACTAAAACTTTGATGATCATATGACTTGTGCAACAATATACCCCACATCCCCAATCAAAACAACTATGTTGGCTTGGATTGGAATGTGTGTCGACTGACCAAGAGCTTGGTAGATGCTACATATTACAATCAAGAAAGTGTGGAAACCAAGATGAACAGAGAACTGACCAATACTTTCAGTGGTGTTAGACTTTATTTCCATGAACAAGGTCCATTTAGAGAGCTAGAGTTCTGCCAGTGTGTCGCCAAGTGTTGTACTGACTACAAGCACCCTCTAAAATTTTTCCTTAGCTTCGTTTTGGAGCCTCCCTACCAATCATCCTCGGAAACATGTCTTACATTGTCAAGTACATTAGCTTCAGTTGTTTCATAGAGTCTTGTCAGCCTATGCAGGCAAGTTCTTTCTACCTCCTTCATAGGTTACTTTTCGGACTTGGTGTGAGTTGTTGGCTGAGAAGCTCCCTCTAGGAATTGGGAAACTAGCCTTCCCTCTAGAAATTGTGCAAACCTAGTTGGACACCCAGCAGGGCTCCATAATTGCGCAATTCTTCCTGTCACTATTCCTCTCAAAAATTGCATAATTCATCCTAGGATAGTTGCTCAGTCAAGAAATTGTGAAATCCTGGGAGACAATCACCTGTTCCTCCCAGAAATTACGAAATCCCTCTGGGATAGCCAGCCAAGAAGCTAGCAGAAATTGCGCAAATCAGTCAGGCAGACTGTTGGGCTCAAAAATTGTGCAATGTAGTCATACATGGTTCCTTGAGAAAATTGCGAGGTTTGATTGAGGACAGCTTATTGGGCTCAAAAATTGTGAGATACAGTCAGATAGGCTTCCTTGAGAAAATTGCGAGGTCTAACCCAAGACAGTTGCTCGGCTCAGAATTGCGAGATACAGTCAGACAAGCTTCCTTGAAAAATTGCGAGGTCTGACTCAAGACAGTTGCTCAACCCAGAAATTGTTCAATCCTTAGAGATAGACATCTGTTCCTTTTAGAAATTGCGTAATCCCTCTGGGACATCCATCTCTTCTCAACCTAGAAACTGCGTAGATTTTCATCCTAGGCTCGCAAGCTGATGCATGTACCTTCAGGTTGACCAATTCCCTCTACGACTAAGAAAAACTGATTTGCATGCATGGACTATTGTTCCCCAAGGTAGCATGCAAAGGCATCCCTTGATTCAGGGATTTATTTTTAGCAGCTAGAGGTTACATGCAAGTATCATTTCAGAAACCTCTCGCCAAGTGTTGATTTTACTAGATTTGTGGTATGCGCATCATAACCTCGATCTTATCAAAAATCATAAACTAGACGTTGTAGACCTCATTCCTCACATCAAACTTGCAGCTCTGACATCCAACATTTCATATAGGAGTTGTCGGCACATTTAGCTAAGCTATTTTGGGGTAAGCCCACTTTTCATGTCTTGCATTGTATTCTATCGATTTTTGTGTTTCACTTTGTGTGACTGTTGTATGCTTGATTTTAGTGAGCACTTGCTTTCATTTTGATGTATGTTAGCTTGTAGAAGCATCGTTTTAGTTTTCATTCACATCTCACTGCTGTCGTAAGCATGACACTATTTTTGCATGGACGGTCACCGTTGTAGCAACTCGCTTCACACAAATGAATGCTTTCCCATTTTTTGAATCATGCACTTTCTATTTGAATGTATGATCATTCACTCTTGTTTGCACTCATTTCACCATGCATTCAGATTTCTCATGTTTTCATTCGCCCGTCGGCCGGTCTGGGCTACCTTGGCTTAGACCGTGTCTTGCCTGGCTAACACTATGCATTTCTAGAAACGAAGGCTCTGCCTTCCCTTCAGAAATTGTGCAAATCTGGCTGAGCAGTTGTTGTGGGGAAAAATGCCTATGCAGGACGATCCTATCCACCTAAGGTGTGACAGTGCCTTAGCAACAAACAGAGACAACTATTCTAGTATTCTTCCTTTATGAATTAAGAATGAAGAGAGAGATAGATGGACTAACCGGTGTCTTCCGTTTGTCCCTCGATCCGGATTCTCTTCTCTTGGAGAGTTCCCAGCTACTTGCCTTCTCGCTCGCCCAGCTTCAAGAGGTTTCTGCAAGATCACAAGAAGAAAACGCTACACAAGACATGGATTCATATTCATAACTAGTTCAGGATTAGAAATAAACTAAACATACTAATGCAATCATACATCAAAAATACATCAGTATATAGGAGAAACCAAGATAGCTTTATTGATGAATAAAAAGGTTCAGGAAGAGATACAACCCAGAGGGCTCCAATCCAGCATCTCCTTCCCAGCAAATGGAATTCCTATCTTCACCCCCTTCAAAGCATTAAGCACCCAATGATTCCAATCTCAAACCAACAACAATTCTTTGCAATAACAAAATTCCAGCCTCTAGATCTCATGGAGGAGAGATCCATATATAGATGTTTGGAGAGAGGATGAGTCAGCTTGAGATCTGACTAGTGTCCTCTCCCTCTGTCAGTTCTTGATTCCACTTGGAGGTTCTTGCTTCCACTTGGAGATTTGGAACCTCTTACTCATCACCAGTCGAATTCCCTGAGGCAAGTGTCATTTTGGAAGCTTCCTGGGTTCTGACACCTTGAGAAATGAACTTGCCACATGTCCACTCTCGCTCAGCGCAGGTAGCCGGTGTTGCCTTTGACATTCAGCGCAGGTAGCCAGTGTTGGCTTTGACATTCAGCGCAAACAGCTAGTGGAGCCACTGAAATGATCCTGAATTGACTTGTTTTTGAGCAGTTTCTGGTGGAGAACTTCTGTGAATTGCTGTGGTTTGTTAGCCTTGTTCCTCTAGGGGTAGGAACAACATGTTTAGGGACTTTGGATCCCTTAGATTATGGACATTTCATGCTCAATGCTGTAAGGCACAAAAATGTCTATAACAGTTGCCCCCTAAAGTATGAGGCCGTTTATCGGGTGAAATGCTTTATCAGGGGGATCCGAAGTTCATCCAATGCTGGGAGGAGACCTGTAATAAGATACAATACAATACATTATTTTTCATACTGCTTTCATGATCTAGCTGAGGCGGGCATTCCCATGCTCAGCTTTATAAATTCATTTTTCTGTACATAGAACAGACAATCGTCTGATGGTAGACTGATAATTTTGATGAAATTATCATCCTTTGAGTAGGATGATTATCTGCTGCAATGATGTACATGTCAATGTCTTTATCTTTCCTGAATATATATCGCCGCCTGGATGGATGAAACTAGATCCGGGGTCTTCAAACTCGTTCGATCTTCACTCTAAGTACAAGTCGATCCATGTGAGAAATGTTCTGAAGTCGAACATGGAAAGACATCGCTTGATTACCGGTAAATGATGTAAACCGTTAACAAGCGCGAGAGGAATCACCGATAATGATAATGAACCTCAAGGTACTGCAGTACAATTCACGTGGTGTGAATAAAGGACTTGGCGTCGAACACCACGCAAAATCTTTCGGTCGAAGGCCATTGATGTATACCTGTCGCCGGAAGTGAGAAACTTGCCATTGAGGCATGCAAGCTTCAAAGTACTGAAGGGGTTGTTCCTAGATCAACTTCTTGGATAATGAGCTGATGTCGACAAGAAGCGATCCGTCAAAGGAGGGCCTTAATGAATCCCACATCAGTGACACGAAACGGAGCTAATGATTTTGATGGAGGTGAAAACGATCTGTGACATATGATTCAGGGTGGCGGTCATGAAAGGATGAAGGATAATGTATGGCAGTGGATGGGACATGGTTGACTTTTCTGAACGACTTCTCTTGAACATATGGCGACACTGATGCGATGGATCGGTAGCATTACCCCAAATATGGATGGTATGGCGAGACCATGGATGTGACCGGTGAATGAAACAACCCAACCCGATTGTGGTACGGAGGAAAAGTGTCATGTTCAAGAGCGACTTGCTACCATCAAAGTTTTCTTTAGTTTCTCCCAATTTTTCCCCAGTCATTGCTGACCAGTACCTCTTTATTTTTGTCAAGCTTGAGGAGGATAACATATGCTTGTTCTATAACCTGCCCTTCGGGCAAGCCCATCGCTATGTTTTAACGAGCCTAGTGATAGTGAAACTCGTTCTCGTCTAAAGACAAGTTTGTCTCTATTTAATGATTTTAACGAGTCTAACGACAAGGATAACTCGGTCCTTTTCATTTTTAGAGAGTCTGAAAAGGTACATAAAGTTAACTCCAAAAGTCCTTTTTCGTCATCTAATCCCTTAAGTCCGAAAAAGTATAAAACAATACAGAAGGGATGAGTTTTCGATAGTTTTAACGAGCCGAACAAAACAAGCGCTCGATCTTTTTGTGCAATAATCCCTCAGGTCCAAAAAGATTAAAATCTAGAGGAGGGATAGCTCTTCCGGTCGCTTTAACGAGCTGGAAGGCCAAAACTCGGCAATCTTTTCATATTTTACGAGTCAGATGAAAAGAGCTTAAAGAAGACTCGTCTTTTGAGGAACGAGTGATAAATAGGGTTAGCAGCTGATTCCAGGTACAGGTTGGAATTTTCCAATCACGACAGTGTCACAAGGATGGCTAGGTGAAATCACTCTTCACAGCTGTTCCTCAAAATGGGTAAACAAACATATGGAGGTGAACGATCGGCCAATGGAAAAGTGGAGGTGACGGTGCAAACACGACCAAGGCTTTAATGGCTGATGATATTACATTCACTGTGGTTATTTACCGGGTAGTTCATTTTTTAACGAGCTTAATCGCGGATTGAAACACTTGCTCGATCTTATGTTTATTTTTTAACGAGCATGAACTATGCGCTAAAACTGCTCGGATCTTGCGTTTATTTTTTAACGAGCATGAACTGTGTGCTAAAACTGCTCGATATTATATGGTCAAATTTTTTATTTTTACCATAACTAGCTTTGCCCTTTTCAAAGATAGTACTGTATCCTCAATTGCTGCATCAAACTAGTTAGAAATGAATAACATTTGCTTGGAAATGAGATTAGAAACCTAATATTTCTCTTTGAACTACGTAAAAAGCAATTAAAAGGTGTTTTTACCTCTCATTTTACCATTTCATTTGAACTTGGTTTGTTGGAGCTTTGGAGGTGCCTCTTCCCCCTTGATTTTCATCAGCTGATTCCGGGAGATTCTGCGGACGATTTTCGGCGCCGTCTGGACCAGGTAGGAGCTAAACCTTAGCTCTTTCTTTTCATGGTTTTCTTTTCCCATTCTGTGCCTGTTTTCCTGTTCCCCTGAGCCCCGGGGTTTTGTTAGGGCGCTCTGCCATCAGCGCAGGCAGTTCACTCGAAACCTGCGTTGAATGTCAAGCTGCATGAAGGCAGTTTGAACTTCAACGCAGGTGGAACACTAGCCAGTTGCGTTGGGCATAGAAAAACAGTTCTGTTGCACAGTTTTTGATGAAAATTTTGCCAGTTTCTCATCAAATCCGGGATCTTACTCTTTCTCTTGTTTGTTTTGCAGGGACTTTTGAGCAAAATGACCCTTACATGGCGAGAACGAGAACATGAAGAAGAGGACATGATTTCCCTCCATGACCCTGTCACGGTGAACGCGCTGCGGAACTGTGGCCTGCTGAAGTTCTTCCGTATCTCTAGTATGAGAGCACAGATCTCCTTACTGCAATATATGCTTGATGCTTGGGATCCTATCAACCAAGTATTTCAGATCAGGAGCAAATCCATCCCTTTGACCGTGGTAGACATTTACTTCTTGACTGGTTTGTCGAGGCGGGGTGCCCCCATTTCTTTGTCAGGTTCGGCCCGAGGGAATGACTCGTGAGAGATTATGTCCACCAGTATTGCAGGGAAGGATCCCAGCCGAGTAGAGACGGCAAGGTTGTTATCCGTGAGATTACTGACAGGTCTCTCAGGTCCATTCTGTATACTATTGGTAGGATGGCTGGTAGCGCATCTCTTCATGTTGCCAACAGATCCTATGTGCAGCACGCCTTGGAGTGCCTCCAACCGAAAATATTCAACTGGTGTGATGCAGTACTTCTTCAGATGAAAAGTTAGTTGAACAAGGTAAAGGACGGGAAGCTGAAGAACTTTGGATTTGGTTCTATTCTGACTGCCTTTGCCTTGGAGAAAATACCACTGATGCAGCCTCAGTATATCGCGCTCGACTTGCCTTCTCCTACCGAGCCACGCATGCAGAGATGGGTTGATCACATGTCTAGGCATGCTGGTCAATCTCAGATTTCTTTCACTGATACCTTCTTCAGGTGGTTCGAGCGTAAGGAGATGGTCTATTCCGAGTATCCATACGTTGGTATGGATTTCCGAGGTGATCCGGACTTGGTACTGCCGGATGGCGAACAGTGGGGCGCTATTGGTAAAATCTTCGACCATATTACTGTTTACTGTTCTTATTTATAATGTCCTTGTGCTTTATTCTGTCAAGACTTTAATCAAACTCATGTGTGCATGCAGATGTTGGTCCTGTTCGTCCAGCAGTTCGCCCGAGAGCGCCAGTCGCTGCCCCAGCAGGGGAGACTGCTGGGAGGGTTATTCTCCGCGACCTTGACGTGGCTGAGACCCTTACAGCTGTGCAGGAGCAGGTTGAGAGCCTTACTCTTGGCATTCCTGATGTGAGGATTGACGAGTTACCTTTACAGTTGCATCGGCATACTACTGGTGTGCCTAGACGATGGACTGGTCTCTTACGCATGATTGCACAGGCCGTGACGTGCTATCATGAGCATCACTAGACTAGGGTGCCCCCTAGCATTTTTGAGTTTTTGGGTCATGCGACCAATTTTTGTCTTGGTTACACAACATTATGTATAAACGATAAACAACTTATATATATATATTTTGATTTTTGGGGTTTATTTTGGTTGAGTTATATGATCCATATGTACAACATTGATGATGTGTCTCTTTTTATAAATGTCGCAAATGTCTATCTAACACATAGTTTGCTAATGAGTCGGTTAATGTGTTTAAGTTTCTGGAAATATGCTGGTATTGAATTGAATCAAACTGTCTTTCCAAAATCTTAACCCTTAGGAACATACGATAAATAGCTGGGTTGCGAACGGAATATATGCCATTGAGTTGTAGTATTACGAGTTGTGAGTCTAGCCTGACGATTAGTCGGCGTATACCATGGGTGATGGCATCAGAGAGTAGTTCTATCAACGCGCTATACTCAGCGATGTTATTCATTGATTGCCCGATACATACACCTATGAAACTTACTAACTCGCCGCTTGGATAAAAAATGGCCCAGGCTGCGGAGGACAAGTTCCGCGAACTACGACTCGCTCCGTCGGCATATCCAACACATGTCTCTAGAAGGTTTGAAATCTGCAATAAATGTAAAAAGGTGGATTACTCGACCAAAACAAACACTTTAGCGAAAACAAAATACAACAAAAGCATACAGGTTACTATTTAAGCATAGTAACGCTTGAGGAACAACCCATTTCGGGGTTGCGCCAGTGGAATTCCGTCATAATCCATTAACTCGTAGGCTCCTTTTGCTAACACTCGTTTAACAATATAGGGGCCCATCTATAAAGAATTAAATTTACCTGCTCCCAATTTATCGGATTCTTGGTCATAAAGCAAGACCAAGTCACCTTCTGAGAAGACACGGGGTTTGACATTTTTGTCGAACTGCGCCTTGACTCGTTTCTTATGGGCTTCATTAGCCAAAGCGGCGTCACGACGGGTTTCATCCAATTGGATTGATTCCAAGAAACGGGCCTCTTCTTCCGAAGTTCCGGGGAGGAGATCAATTGCGAGTTTAAGAGACGAAATTTCACACTGGATTGGCAAGACTGCTTCCAGGCCATACACCAGTTGGAAAGGTGTGAACCTGGTCGCATTCCTTACCGATGTTCGGTAAGCCCACAAGGCTGAGTACAGGATTAGGTGCCACCTTCTTTTGTGAACCCCGATCATCCTTTGCAACATACGCTTCAGGACCTTGTTGATTGCTTCAACTTGTCCGTTGGCTTGCGGATAATACGGGGTAGAGCTGTCGTGAGATAGCCCTAGTTTGGCAGCTAATTCAACCATCATGTGATTGCGAAAATGCGATCCATGATCTGTAACTATAGCCTGTGGTACGCCGAACCTGGCGACTACATGATTGAAAAAGAAAAGGGCAGCTGTTTCACCAGTGTTATCTAATGTAGGCATCGCCTCGACCCATTTGGTAAAATAGTCAACGACGACTATAATATACCCATGCCCCCCGGTCGAGGTGGGGTTACATGTCATGAAATAGATGCCCCATTTGGCGAAAGGCCCAACAGTAACTATCGACTGTAAAGGTGCGGGTGGTCTTCTGGTTTTGCTATCAAAAATTTGACAAGCATGGCAACATCTGACTGCGGTTATGCAATCTTTGAACATGGTTGGCCAGAAGTATCCTGCTCGTAAGATTTTCTGTGCTGTAGCATATCCAGATTGATGCCCCCCACACGCGCCTAAATGACACTCATTCAGGGCTTTTTCGGCCTCTTCATGGGTGAGGCACCTCCTCAGAACTGTATCGATACCACGACAGTAAAGCGTATCACTGACGATCATGTAGTCTTTTGCTTGGTATCGTATACGTTTCTGTTCTGAGTGAGAGGTGTCAGGCCTGAACTTTTGGGTTTGGAGATAAATGATTATATCTCCATACCACTCATTGCTTGCAGATATCAGAAACAAACTTTCGTCCACGATTGACTCTTCAGATGTTTCATCGTTGGACGACGATGAGAGATCGCACAATAATTCTGCGAAAACTAAAGCTTTCTTTGATTTGGATTTTACAAATTCCAGATCAAAATCTTGAAGGATCGCTATCCATTTTGAATACTTGCCCCCCAGCAACTGTCGCAACAATATATAAGTCATGGGGTTGCAATCTGATAGAATGGTAGTTTTCCGAAAGAGGACATAATGTCGAAATATTTGTATCGCTTGAACAGCAGCGAGTGCTAGCTTTTCAACATAAGAATATTTGCTTTCTGTATCATTCAAGTTTTTACGTAAATAATATATAGGATGTTCAATTCCATCGACTTCTTGAACTAAAACCATCGCAATGGTCGTATCTGCTGCAGCCAGATACAGGTTAAAATCTCTTTGATAGTCCGGGGCATACATTAATGATGCTTTTATTAGAGAATCTTTCAGAGCATCAAAGGACGCTTGCGCTACCTGATCCCAGACAAAAGGTACATCATTTTTCAAAAGATGAGTATAACCTTTAGCAAGTTCTGCGTAATTTGGAATGAACCTCCTCAGAAAGTTTGCTTTCCCTTGGAGTTTCTGAATCTGAAGCAAATTTGAAGGTGGAGGCAAATTGATGATTGCCTGAACCTTGCAAGGGTCGAGACGAATCCCATCCTTAGAGACTACAAAACCAAGTAAATGGCCAGAACCGACGCAAAACACACATTTGTGTGGATTGAGTCTTATCTTGTAGTGTCGGCAACGTAGAAATATCGCTCTTAAATGCTGCGGATGATCAGTCCGCTTTCGCGAATGAGCCGGAAGGTCGTCGAGATATGGTTGAACGATGTTCTTGATGTCATGGAAGGCATAATTCATTGCCCTCTGAAACGTCGCCCTTGCGTTCTTTAAACCAAAGGGTAATTTTCGATAAGCGAATGTGCCCCACGGACAGATGAATGCAGTCTTTGACTGGTCCTGTGGGCGGATATTTATTTGATTATACCCGGAAAATCCATCCATGAATGAAAAGATTTCACATCCGGCGCATTCATCAATTATCTGGTCGATGAAGGGTGTAGGGTAGTTGTCTTTCGGACAAGCTTGGTTTACATCCTTATAATCGACACACACTCTAATTGTCCCTTGTTTCTTCATAACAGGGACAATATTCGATACCCAATCGGTTAGAGGAACCGGGTAGATGAAACCAGCATGGAGGAGCTTTTCAACTTCTGCTTTAATGGCAGCGGCTTTCTTGGGGTGCACCTGCCGAAGCCGTTGTCTTACTGGTTTGACATCAGGATACATCTTAATTTCATGTTCAATGATACTCGAGTCAATGCCTGGCATTTCATCATATATTTCCAGTTCTGAAGGAGAACATCCTTTGCCGACATAAATATTCTCTACAACATTTGTTTTAGTCGAGATATTTATGGCTATAGTCTCTTCAATATTGGATAAGTTTCGCTCGGAATCCACCGTGTTTACAGTGTTTGATAGGAATTCAAAAACTGAAGGGTGATAAAGGTCATGTTGAGTATCTTCTTCATATTCTGGAAGAAGGGAACGATGGTGGCAATCACTCCATGGTGCCCCCTCAATCAACATTGATTGTAGGATTCCTTCGTCAGTCCCATGTACTTTCGACCAAGGATCTAATGGGGTACCATATTCTCTAGACCTATCTACCCAAACGCTTGATGAGCGTTGATTTGGGTTTGCCTCCCATGCCTGAAACATTGATTGCTACAATATTTCTATAGGGCTTGGGGGCAAAACCATTTCATGATCCATGTTGATATCATCTTCTGAGATCTTCGTGGAAGATATCATGTTGCAGGCTCCTACCAATGCTACTTCTCCTATATAGATTGGAGGTGGAAGTGCGAAAGTTCCCATTAATGTGGGGTCTTTCAGTAGGCCTACTCCGATATCTTGAAGCGAATGGTTGCTTCCATGGATCATGGGAATGCTTCCTGTAACTTGTGAACCATTAGGGAGGAAGTCTTGTTGGTCGACGATCGTAATCCCTCCTTGAAAAGGGAATGCGATCTTCCTAAAATAAGTCGACACAACAGCTGCCATGGCATAGATCCACGGTCTTCCTAGTAGGATGTTGTAGTCAAGATTCCCATCGATGACTTCAACATCTATTTCTAGTGTTTTTCCCCCCAGTTCAACCTTCAAGTTATTAAGGATACCGCAAGGGGTATAGGTCCTTCCGTCGAATGCTTTCAATGTCGTCGAAGATCGCGACAAGGTCGGAGACCCTAAAGTTTTCTAGCAACTCATCGACATAATACATGTAGATGCCCCCTCATCAATAATTGTTCGGTGAACAGTTTTGTTGAGGGCTTTCACTTGAATAAGGAAAGCTAGTTGAGCTGGCAACTGAGGATCGTATCCTTTGTGGTCGAAGGATACAAGATTGGAATCCTTAGGATCAACCCCACCAATAGCCGATAACAAAGCCTGCCTTTGGGATGGACAATTTTGTAGTACTTCAAGAGTCGACATAGCGGATGGCGATTGGGCCAAATCTTCCACTATGTTATAATGCTGCGCCGCTCTAGCGCGAGGATTAAATGTCGACTTGTGTACTACTCCCTTTGGCGGTTTTATTGTTAATTCAGGAATGATGGGTGGTACAACTTCTGTCGAAGTTGTTGTCGAACTACTTGGTTGATCTTTACCTTTGTCGTTCGACAGCTGCGGATTCCCGTAATCTTTGTTCCTTGTCGAAATCAAAGCATCATTTTGTTGCTTGGAAACCGACAACATAAGCACTTGCGACGGGGAATAATTTCCACTATCAACCAGATTTTGACCTGGATTTGGGAACGAATCAGTCAACACAGCTGAGGTTTGTGAACTTTTGAAGAACTTTTTAAGCTCAGCTTTGTATGGACAATCGGCTGTCCAATGATCCTCGTCACATATCATGCATGGACTTTTTGGTTTCCCTTTCCTAGGAGGGTTTGAAGAAGTTTTTTCAGGGGATGACTCGCCCTGTTTCTTCTTCTTCCCTTTGTTTTGCTTCTTCTTGCTTCCTGGTTGATTGGTTTCTTTGCCTTTGTCTGCTGATACGGTATTTACTTCCGAAGCAAGAATTTCTTCTTTTGCATTTTGATCCGAATTCTTACGGGCTTTCTTAGACGAAGCCTTTGTCGATTTCGCGTTTTCCGTGCCAATCACACCATCGCCGACATGAGAGTCACTATTTGATTTAGGAGGAGGAGGAATTGAGAATTCCGGTCTAGGGGCGTCAGGTATTTTGTCGTAGAGTGTGCCAGACTGAGTGTAGACTAAGTCTAGATATTGTGCACGAGCAATAACTTGCTCCTCCGTTACGACTCCCCCCTTGGCCACATCTTCTGTTATGGCAGGAAGTAACGACTTGATAAACCATTCAGCTAATAACTGATCGGGAACGTACGTTTTTACCATCCTACGACGACGACGCCACTCATGTATATGATCAGATATGTGAGTGGCTGTTGTCTGCTTGAAGTTGGTTAAGATTTCCGTTCCCGTTTCATACCTTATCGGTAATTGAAAATGGGTTAAGAAAGTCGTGGCTAGGGAGCTGAAATTGTCGAACGAGGCTCTAGGTAATTCAATATACCATTTTGCCGCTGGACCCATTAACGTCCTCTGGAAAAGGCGAAGCCTTATCGAATCATCGTTTAGGGTGTTTGATGAACACCACAAATGAAAAGTCATCACGTGATTCGATGGGTCTTCACCTGGATTTCCATTAAATTTAGGAATGTCTGAAGGAAGTTTGTGAGGAATCGTTGGCCACCAAGGGGCGTAAGCAATTGGATCGTTTGTTAACCGGTGTAAATCGGGTAACTCTAAAGTTGCCACGAATGGTAACTGTTGATTCAGGTTAGGTGAAGCATACCCAGGGTACAATGGAATCGCTTGAGCAGTGGTCCTTTGCATACCAGCATAATGTAATTGATGTTGGTACGACTGATACGGTTGGTGGACTTGACCACTGTAAAGCGGTTGGTTTTGACCGTTTTGAATATACGGTTGTCCACTGTTCGCAAAGATCTGCTGCTCAGAACCTTGGTACACTTGCTGGAATTGTGGTTGTTGGTATTGCACCAGCCACGGTTGTGAAGCCATGTTCTGCTATGCTATGCTAACCGTTGGACCAAGGTGTAGGGTAATTGTACCCGTTTGGACCTGTGTTGCCCCACCAGTAGGCGATTGTTGTTGAGTCACAGGGTCAAGGGGCTGTTGCATTACAACCTGAGAAATCTGATGTTGACATACAACAGGCAACGTTTGAACTTGCGAGACTGTCACAATGACCGGTGTGGTCAGGATGTTCGACATAGGTACACACTCTTGCATAGAATATACAACCCTTGGTTGTTGAGGTAGCATAGGTACCCAACCACTTGATGTAATTCCAGTATAACCTGAATACTGTTGTGAACTCCTGTATGGATACCCTCCCGGAGGGGGTAATGAAAGGGCATACTGCCCCCCATACGGTAGCAATCCAGAACTCAAGGGGATTATTTGTCCTTGGGGACTGGATTGTCCAAATTGACCTCCAAATGGATCAATCTGGCGAGTTTCAACATAAGAATTGCCGGATATTATTCCGGAGGAGCAAACCGGAACAGACCACACTGTCGAAATAGTCCCTGGGTGGACTCCTTCCAGCGGTTGTGAGCTAGTTGGGACAGATGGTACGCCGGCAAACATTGTCGGAGTGACGGCAGGGGCTTCTGCTGTCGCTGTGTCATTCGACACAGTCCTAGATGTTGACGGTTGTTCAGACATTTTGAGTCTATCCAATAGATTGCCTAGCGATTCTACAGGAACTTCCACTGGTGATGGACTAACTTCTGATGTCGAAGGAAATAGAGTGACCCCGACCCCAAAATGTGTTGGAGTACTTGCTTGCGGATCCTCTACAATTTCTTCTATCGCAATCAAACCAGGTGGAAGAGGAAGACCGTCAGGTCCGTAAAATATTTCTGGTGCCGAAGAAGGGGTTGAATTGACAGCGACAGTTGTTTGAGGAGCAAGACTCTCTGAACCGGTTACAGATGGAACTGGTTCAGTAATGCAAGTATTTGCTCCCAGACTAGGATCAGTGTTACTGTCCCTCTGTGGCTGTTGAACTTCTTCTATAGAGGCAGGGTTTCTAGAAATGTTTGGAGTAACCGGAATCTCAGATGTCGTTGGAACACTTGTTCTAACTTTGATAGGAGATTTCGAACCGGTTAAACGAGTTCACTTTGTCCGTACTGTTTTCGATTTCGGAGACAAAGACGGTTGACTCGTAAGCCTCCGCGAACGACGGGGTTTCAATTGACTTTCTTCCACGATTGCGGATTACTCGATCAACCAAAATACAAAAGGGGAAAGTGTGTTTCCGAATTAAATGAATTTTTTAGACGCTTTTAGACACAACTTGCTGTTTCACTTTTAAAGAGTCGAGAAAAAGCTAAAGATGACTCTAGTCTCCTTCGATGTTTTAACGAGCCCAAAGTGACAAATGCTCGGATGGACTTTTTCCGTTATAGAGTCTGAAAAAGGCCAAAAGGAACTGCTCTGGAGTTCTAGGCAGAGGGTGTGCCAAACTTCTCGCAAAACCGCAGAATACTTTTTAGGGTACGGGCGGTCAATCTTCCTAAATGCTGTGTTCAGTGCATTGCGATCAGTAGGGCGGCCGACACGGCTTCCTAAGGATAAAGGTTTTATGCCTATAGGGGTCTCCCAATATATACGCGACGGTACGTGGGAGCTCAATCCGTACTGGCGCTATCGTCCCTCAGGAGGAATCACCCACCATCCACGAGATCGACAGTCACCAGGCTTTACGACGCCGGAACACGTCTCTAGCCTAGACCTCTATGTTGTGCGTTATGTTGCAAAGCGTTGTTAAGTTCATTCAATTTATTTTAGGTTGATCTTTTTAGAAGTTTGCCTTTCAAGGTTCACCACGAGATGTATGATACAATTCCTAAATGCAGTCTAAAGATGATAAGCAAGCTTTATATCTTTTCAACTTTGAAAATCCTAGCTACTAAGGGAAAAGAAAGACACCATCTTTCCTCAAAGAGCAATCAACACACTCTAATGCACTTTTCCTAAATCAAACATGCGAACTATCAAGATGCAAATGCACAATGCAGGTGTTTGTTTTCCACTTTCTTAGTATTGATGCCTACAAAGAAAGCTTTTTTGTACAAGTTTGAATTTGCTTTTAAATGACAAATACAAACAAGTTTACTTTTTCGAAATCAGAGAGGGTAGAAGAGATTACAACACTTAACGATTTTCGAAATGAATACTTGTTTCGACACTTAAAAGAGACAAACTCAAACCAATAAGCAAGAGTAAATGTATAATCAACTGCAAACAGCCAATGAAATCTCTTCTAAGATCACAATCAACAGATCTGAATCAAGGGCTACAGGATGATTATTTCACTCATGCAAAGGAAAACTGTAAATGACGCAAAAACACATAAAAACACTCACAGTCTTTTTGTACAAAAGGAGGCGGAATTTAAGCAGAGAAAAGGAGTTATCAGACTGGTACCTATGCTGGTTACAGGTTGCAAAAATCAGAGATCAAAACAAGGCAAAACAGAGCAGAGAACCCCAGCTGCACAAGGGCAAACTGGATCAGCGCAACCTCAACACAGGGGTTTTGACATTCAACGCAGGTAGCCTTCACGGGACCTGTGTTGAAATGCAGAATCCCTTCACTGGGTCTACGCTGAAGGAGAAACTCTCGTTTCTCACTGGGTTCTGGGTCACAGATTGCTATTTAATTCACTGTTTCAAGCCAAATCAAAGAAACAAGCAAGGTGCAATCAAAGGGATGCTTTGAGGGGGTACTAAGATCTATCACAAAGGATCATCAAATCATTTGTGAGTCCATTGTTCAGATCATAGACAAGTCCAGTGATTGGATCAAAGCAACAACTGTCTACTTTGCATCTGGGAATAGCAGATGCAGTTCGATTGTTGCTGTCGAGTCTATGAAACAAACAAGGATAGAAACACAAATAAAATGACTAAACAAATCTCCCCAGCGGAGTCGCCAATTTGTTGTGGGGAAAAATGCCTATGCAGGACGATCCTATCCACCTAAGGTGTGACAGTGCCTTAGCAACAAACAGAGACAGCTATTCTAGTATTCTTCCTTTATGAATTAAGAATGAAGAGAGAGATAGATGGACTAACCGGTGTCTTCCGTTTGTCCCTCGATCCGACTTCTCTTCTCTTGGAGAGTTCCCAGCTACTTGCCTTCTCGCTCGCCCAGCTTCAAGAGGTTTCTGCAAGATCACAAGAAGAGAACGCTACACAAGACATGGATTCATATTCATAACTAGTTCAGGATTAGAAATAAACTAAACATACTAATGCAATCATACATAAAAAATACATCAGTATATAGGAGAAACCAAGATAGCTTTATTGATGAATAACAAGGTTCAGGAAGAGATACAACCCAGAGGGCTCCAATCCAGCATCTCCTTCCCAGCAAATGGAATTCCTATCTTCACCCCCTTCAAAGCATTAAGCACCCAATGATTCCAATCTCAAACCAACAGCAATTCTTTGCAATAACAAAATTCCAGCCTCTAGATCTCATGGAGGAGAGATCCATATATAGATGTTTGGAGAGAGGATGAGTCAGCTTGAGATCTGACTAGTGTCCTCTCCCTCTGTCAGTTCTTGATTCCACTTGGAGGTTCTTGCTTCCACTTGGAGATTTGGAACCTCTTACTCATCACCAGTCGAATTCCCTGAGGCAAGTGTCATTTTGGAAGCTTCCTGGGTTCTGACACCTTGAGAAATGAACTTGCCACAAGTCCACTCTCTCTCAGCGCAGGTAGCCAGTGTTGCCTTTGACATTCAGCGCAGGTAGCCAGTGTTGGCTTTGACATTCAACGCAAACAGCTAGTGGAGCCACTGAAATGATCCTGAATTGACTTGTTTTTGAGCAGTTTCTGGTGGAGAACTTCTGTGAATTGCTGTGGTTTGTTAGCCTTGTTCCTCTAGGGGTAGGAACAACATGTTTAGGGACTTTGGATCCCTTAGATTATGAACATTTCATGCTCAATGCTGTAAGGCACAAAAATGTCTATAACAGCAGTGACCTCCAGACTTACATTGTGCAATTCTTGGAGGCAGTGTCCTGCTGGCCATAGAAAGTGTGTAATGCAATTTGTGGGTTGCATGTCACTGTTAACTGAAATTACACATTTTGTAGTTTCAGTGCTCAACAGGCTAGGTTCGACTGTGCATCACACAATTCTAGTAGTTAGTAAGCCTCCTAATAGCCTGAACTGTGCCTTCGTAGTTTTGGTAGTAAGTCTCCCGACCTCCTAGCGGAAATTGCACAACCTTCACGATCAATCACACATGTATGTTGCAAGTCAATCCTCAAGTTTGTTTTGGTTTTCGTCTAATAGATTTCTTGTCATGAGTGTTGTTATTTCTCAAGGCATCACATGTGTTTGTCTGTCTCTTAGCAGCACAAGTACAATGCCCTTGAAGAGGGTAGAGTCAAAGGACACTGTTGAAAGCACAACGAGGGTTGCAGCCAAGCAAGTGTCTACGAACTTGCCTACCTATCAAGACACCAAGTTGGTTGTAGAGAAGGACATCAAGATAAGATGGCCAAAACATCATAGTGAGCAACACCATCAGTAGTAGCACAAGGCAAAACACTCGCATGCGGTGAGTGCAAGAAGAAGGTTGTTGACATCATAGAGGTGGAGCAAAGCTGCAAGTTTAAAGAAGATCCACTCATGATGAAAGTAGCTTTGGGGATTGAGGCTATGAGGTGATGACATGACATGAAGATCGCACGAAGGAAGAGAAAGGAACAGAGAAGGATTTTCATGTGCTGATGTAGCAACTCAAGGAAGAACAAGAGTTGCACAAACGAGAGAATGAGTTGCAGTAGGAACATGTACAGGAGCGGGCGCAACATGCAAAAATAGATGAAATTCTATTGTATAAGTTATAGATCCATCCCGACAGCTGGCACAGGGTAGACAAGGTGAGCGGTGTTGTTGATCGCATGCAAGGGAATTCAACAACATGCATGTCATTGTCTGCATGCATGCAATCACCCATTTGGCACACTCTCCAAGGTGAAGACAAGAAGTAAGTACGATTGAAGCTGAACATGTGTTCCAACAAGTTAATGTGCACGTCCATCGGCACATGCTTGGAGATGAGCATAGACACTATGCAACAACATGTTGCCGGTTTGGTCGCACCTAGGATGGCCATGCGCATGCTATCAGAAAAGTTGTACAAAGGAGCCATATCAGTGTACTTGGATGCAACAGAGGCAATATTTCACTTCAAAAAGATGTCACCATTGAGCGCATGGACACCATCATAGACGAATAAGCTTGGCATCATCTCACCACCTTCGGCCATCACAAGGATGTCAAAGAGTTGGTCTCACTACAACGGTTTGAGTGTCAGCGATGTATTCGATGGCTTGCTCAAGCCATTTTGTGTCACATGGGTACATGTGCAGATTGTATGTAACATCTTGTCAAGTGGAAGTTCAAGTGTCCATAATTGAATGTAACAACCATAGAGTAGTTGAAGAGTCATGAGGATAGATGAATGATTACAAAGGGGAATTTCAATGGTCACTCCACCCTTTGCTATAAATAGTCCCTCATAACTCATTGTATAGGATTTTGATGAGTCAAGCTTCCAATAGGAGTATGTTAGAGGAACCTTGGACATTATTGTAACGAGCCTTAGCTTCTCCAATGCACAGAGCTAGTATATCTATTTGGAGGAGTAGGAAGTTGTGGCTGTAACGTTCTGCTATCAGGGCTAGCAGGTGTACATGGATGTACTGTATGACTGGAACTCACACTTCTTAATATAATTGAGTCATCATGTTTTCAGGCATATGTTGTTATTGTAGTTGGACTATTCTGGTTGCTGTAGCAATGTAATTTATTTAACTTACACATTTGTGTATGAAATATTTTGTATGCAAATGTATGAATCTTGTTGCAGACATGTTGTTGTTTTAACCATCACTTTGGATTGCTTGCTAACTTGCTTTCCAATTGGTGATGCATCTTTTCTCGTGTGTTCCCTTCCAAGCTGAGTACTATTACAGGTTTCCAAGGGGCACACTCACCCCACTTTCTGAGTGTTAGAACTATTCATGTACCTTCCTTGACTCGCCACAGTTATCACACCCTTGCTACTAACATGGACATCTTACTTTCTTTTTTGCGAAACCGCAATCAAGGCAATACCATACGACGCACTGCTGGGACTCCTACACCAAACAGTTTGAGGTCTAATTGGGACTTCTTACCATGGAGATCCCCTGACACATTCACGAGTACATCACCGTCAACACAACCCTAACCACTATAGAGCCTCAAGTGCACTTATTTTTATAGAAGTTAAGATAATGGAATATAGATAAAAGTAAAGAATTTGTTTGGAAATACACACAATAAAAGATAAAGAAAAAGGATAATTTATTAAATAAATGTTTGTGAGTAGAACATAATACAATGCTAGATTCTTATGGAGAATATTTGACCAAATTATATTATGAGTATCTCCAATGCAAAAATGGTCATATACAGACACGCTGAAAAGAGATAAATTATGAGAAAACCTCCAAGCACCTTTGAGAGATATGATACAATTATAGACGACCTATTTTCTATGCAATATTAATGGCTATTAGAACTAGTTAAATTCAAACTAAACCTTGTAGTAGAAAATAAATAAAAAGAATTTCAAATTACCTAAAAAGATGTGCTCAAAGGTTGAGTGGAGTTTCCTTTGTGATTGTATCTTCCCTTCAAAAATAATCTACTTGCACCTTTGGTTAAGCTTTTGAAAACTCACAAAAAGAATGAAACTAGAAGGAATGAAAACTAGAAATTATTTAATGCATATCCTTCATCAAAGTGTTCTCTCCCTTTCCCTTTATAGGCCCCATGCTCTTTTATGGCTCTTCAAAGTAATTTGGAAAGTCAACCACTTTGGAAGTTTTTAATTGTTTAATTTAGAATCTAAGAATGGAGTTTCAAAAGGGGAAAGTTATTTATTTTTAATTTTTTAATTATTATGTTGTAATTTCCTTATAGGTGGGACCTTCCTAATCAATAAAGTTTAAACATCTTGACCATATGTAAACATTTTTATTATAAATAAATAGGGTGAACAATAATTATTCATGTGCATTCAAATATTTAAGGTTGGTGTGTGTTATAATGCATGTGAGAATATCATTTCCTTACATCCCAAGCATATGAATCCTCCTTATTTCTCCTATTAAAACGAAAAAATAAAATAATTTAATACCAAGAACCATGTAAATGCATAGTGAAAATCATTGGGGCTTCACTCAAGGAGAAATAACACACCATGGGGATATATTTTGAGGGAAAAATAGGATAATATATTGGGGGATATATATTGAGGTAAAAATAACATAATATATTGGGAGACATATAGGGGGTAAAGGTTTTTATATTTGTAGGTATAAAAATTGGAGCTCAAAGTTAATGAAAAAATATAAAGTGGTATAAAAAATGTTAGTCAGTAAATGGATACCTACAATATCTAGTGAAAGTAGGTTTTTTTTAATTGGAAGGTGTATTGGGTTCATATTGGTAGGGGATTAAATAATGTGATTTTTAGAGGTATTTTCTAATATATAGTCAAATTAAAAGTATTTTTTAACATGCAAAGAAGGAAAGTGCTCAAAATATATCCAACTTATAATCACAGCTGAATAAATAAAGTGTTGCTAAAAAATAATACATGTACCAAAAATCTAAAAATGAAATATTGTAGCTAAAAATATATACATTATAGAAAATAAAACATAGGCATAAAGATCATGTCACTAAGATCAAAGTATAACTAGCCTCAACAATAAACTCTTCTAAATCCAAGGCCACTTCCCCTATTTCGTCGGCCACCACTGTTAAAAAATTCTTTTTCTATGTAAAATAATCGTAATACTTTGTAGGTAAAGAAATAATCATTTAAAACATTTTAATAGCATATGTGTTAAGAAGAAACACATAGGAAAAACATCTTTTGTAAAGAAAGGAATATAAAATCATGTGCACATTATCACAATGGCTGAGGCAGATCATCCACTCTTGGTTTTTTTTCTTGTTTGTGTAATTAAGCAGTTGTAGTTGCAGTTCATTGTGTTTTCTTGATCTGTTCTATATTTATTTTATCAAGTATCACGACCAGTTTCGAGTTCATTGGAAGCCTTTATTCCATGAGAGTCGGTGAGAAACCATTGTTGTGTCCTTAAAATTCATTGTTGTGTCTGTGAAATTTAATGAGAAGTTGTTTTTGTGTGAGGATTAACATAACTGTTGTGTAGAGCGCTTGTGACAGAAATAGTTGGTGCTCTTAAGGAATTTATGCAAAGTGGCGTGGATTTATAGTAGGTGGACAATTAAGATTAACTCAAGGCTATGTATGCGTCTCATTACAGTTCCCATCTTGAGGTTTGTATTGGAGTGTAAAATTCATGAAATTGGAGCTGTTTAATGTTGCACTGAAACCATTATTGTACTCGAGTGTGAAAATCATGAAGTTGGAGTTGTTTAACGCTACAAATTGCTGCACTGAAACTGTGTATATGACATTGGTATGTTTTGACGTCGTAATTTAAAGGATGGTTATGTAATTTGGAGTTTATTTTTTAATTTTTTTTAACTTGGAAGTTAAGGAATCAAATGTATACAAAAGGAGGAATATATTGTATTTATTTTTCTATAAATAATAGAAGAAAAAGAAAAGAAAATTCTTTATTGATTTTGGTATTGTTTTGAAACTTTAATAGACAATCTATTGAAAATTTTCAGCTCAGTATTGAAGACATTTTTTATATATAGTTTATTTTAAAGGAAGAGATAGTAGTAAAGTGGAAAATTGTTTTGAAGATTTTATTTATTTGTAAAAATGGTTTAAAATACCAATATTGAGTTAATTCATATTTTAACTAAGAAAAGTTATGATTCCTGGTTTATTCAAATGAGAACATTGTTGGGTTCTCATGATATTGGGAGATTTGTTACTCATGGGTATCCCAAGCCTGCGAATGAGCCAGCAGATATGGCTCTTACAAATGTTGAATGAACATTGTTGAGAGAAACTGAAAAGAAGGACAATAAAGCTTTTAGCCTTATTCAAGGCTTAGATGATGTGATACTTTCAAAACTATCAAATGTAAAATCTTCAAAGAAGGCATGGGACACTCTTGATTCTTGTTATGAGGATGTAGCGAAAGTAAAGAATGTCAAGTTGCAGAATTTGAGAAGAGATTTTGAGAATCTGAAAATGAAAGACATTGAAACAATGGATGCTTTTATGACTCAAGTCATAAGTGTTGTTAATCAATTGAGACAATATGGAGAAGGCCTCTCAAACAAGATAATGGTCGATAAATTTGTTCAAAGTTTGCCAAAGAAATTTGAAGCAATTGTTTTATCCATAGAAGAGTTCAAGGACATGTGTCAAATGCAAATAGAAGAGTTTATTGGTTCGTTGATTGCACAAGAATCCAGGATATCAATATATGATGATACAAAGTTGGAGAATTCCTTGAAAACTTAGCTTCACTTTAGTAGAGGAAGAGGGAAAGGAAGACCAAGTAATAGAGGAAGAGGCAATAGAGTAGCTAATAAAAGATGTCCGCGAGATCATTATGATCATGAAGAGAAATCTCAAAAATGTCCTTATAATTTAAGGGGGAGTTACGATAGAACTAAACATTGAGGAAATCAAAGGTATGATATGTCTAAAGTTCAATGTTATTATTGCAAAAGATATGGCCATTTTGCTACTAAGTGTTTGAAGAGGTAGGCAGATGTTGGTAAGCAATTTGCACACATCTCAAAATAATTTGAAGATAATCAGAAGTCAGTGTTTATGACTTGTAACGTGACTGAAGAATGTTCGAATGATATTTGGGCTTTAGATAGTGGCTACACCAATCACATGAGTGGAAAAAAAGCTTTGTTTTCTAATCTAGACACGAGTATTATGTCTGAGTCAAGTTGGGTAATGATATTAAGGTATGGGTCAAAGGTAAAGGAGTGCTTGTTGTTTATACTAGAGTTGGTGATAGAAGAACAATTGATGATGTGTATTATGTGCCCAGCTTAAAATGCAATTTGTTGAGAATTAGACAATTGATAGAGAAAAAATATAGAGTATTCTTCAAGAATAATGTGTGTACTATCATTGCAAAAATTCCAAGAAAGTAGTCAATAACAAGAATAGAAATGACAAAGAATAGGATGTTTCGGCCTATAATGAGAAATGAATTGTCTCCCTCCTTGAATGCTTATAAAACTAAGTATTTCCACAAATCATGGTTTTGGAATTTAAGATATGGTCACTTATATTTTGGCGGTATAGATTTTCTCCAGAAGAAACATATGGTGAAAGGGTTACCGAGTATTCAACAACCGATGATCTCGTGTGAAAGTTGTATACTTGCAAAGCATCATAGACATAAATTTGTATGTGGAGCTACGTATAGGGAAAATACTCCATTGGAGATTGTTCACATGGATTTATGTGGACCAATGTAAACACCTTCTTTGGCCGGTAATGTTTATTTTTTAACTTTTATTGATGACTATAGTCGAAAAACATGGGTTTATCTTCTGAAACAGAAATCTAAAGCAATTTCTGTATTTAAAATATTTAAAGCTATGGTTGAAAAGGAAAGTGGAG
This sequence comes from Pinus tabuliformis, assembly GCA_031772625.1. Classification (NCBI taxonomy): domain Eukaryota; kingdom Viridiplantae; phylum Streptophyta; class Pinopsida; order Pinales; family Pinaceae; genus Pinus; species Pinus tabuliformis. The sequence goes on along the minus strand of CM062804.1, from coordinate 274,731,194 downwards.
AGCATATTAAAATTTTGTGATCACATAGATGTTCTGAATATATACCAACACATTTCATTGAGTTTCGTCAATTGCATGGAATCAAGAGGGCGTTTAGTGCACCTTATACTCCACAACAAAATGGAATAGCTGAAAGGAAAAATAGAACTATTATGAATATGGCTCGAAGTATGTTGAAGGAAAAGCATCTACCAAATGAATATTAGGGAGAAGTAATAGCTTGTGTTGTTTATATTCTTAACAAAAGTCTGAATAAGAGCATAAAGGACTGAGTTCTCGAAAAAGCCTCGAATGCTAAGAGTTGTCATATATCTCATTTAAGAATTTTTTGTTGCGTTGCTTATTCACATGTTACTAAAGAATTGCGAAAGAATTTAGATTATAGAAGTGAGAAATGTGTCTTTATTGCATATAGTGAGGAGTCTAAAGAATATAGACTTTATAATCCCATCACCAAGAAATATATTATTAGTAGAGATGTTGAGTTCAAGGAAAAAGAAGTTTGGGATGGAATCATAGATAAATCCATTGGAGAGACAACTGTATTATCTCATGGAGATGATAATTAAGATGAGAAATAAGTACAAGGTAGAGAGTCTATTCCATCTACACCTATTGAAAGCACTTCAACAAGCCAATCACCAAGAGTGTGTCCATTACAATTCATAACGCCAAGAAATCATGAACATGGGGAACCATAAGGTTATGGTGGACAACAAACAACAAGATCAGAGGTAAATAATGAATCTAATCCTACAATAGCTACACTAAAGAATATAATTATAGGTCAAAAGACTAGAAGTTTAAAGGAATTGTATGAGGAGAATGATGAAATATATCAGGTTTCAAATTTGGAATTACTTTCATATGATCGAGTAAATTTTGGTGAAGGTTTGAAATAAAAAGTTTCCATAAAATCCAGGGATGAAGAAATTGATGCTATAAAAAGAAATAATACTTGGGAACTTGTAAATTTGCGTGAGGGTAAAAATACTATAGGTGTTAAATGGATTTGCAAAACTAATGTTAATGCTGAAGGTGAAATTGAAAAGCATAAAACAAGACTTGTAGGTCACGGGTTTAGTGAACAAGTATTGATTATAATGAAACTTTTGCACATGTTACTAGACTTGACACGATAAGAATGGTATTAGCTGTGTTGCACAAAATAAATGGAAAATGTATGACATGAATGTTAAGTCTGCATTTTTAAATGGTTTTTTGGAAGAAGAGGTTTATGTGAAACAACCTCGTGGATATGAAATTGATGGTAAAGAAGATAAAGTTTACAAATTAAAGAAAGAATTATATGGATTGAAATAAGTACCCCGAGTATGGTATCATAGAATTGATGAATATTTGAATAACAATGGATTCATCAAGAGTCCGAGTGAGCCAACTTTGTATACAAAAGTAAATGAGGATGGTAAAATTTTGATTGTGCCTGTATGTTGATGATTTGATTTTCACTGGAGATCTCTCAATAGATGATTTTAAGACAAACATGAAAACAAAATTTGATATGACTCATTTAGGCCTAATGAAATATTTTCTTGGTATTGAAGTAACTCAATCTGAAGATGGTATTTTCATTTGTGAATCTAAGTATGCAAAGGATATATTGAAAAGGTTCAAGATGGAAAACTGTAAGTGAGTTGTAACTCTAATTGCAATTGGTACAAAACTGAGTAAGGATTAGAAATGTTCAAATATTGATCCAACCTTGTTTAAACAATTGGTTGGAAGTTTTATGTATTTGATTGCAGCAAGGCATGATATAATTTTTGTTGTAAGTTTAATTTTGAGATTCATGGAGTCTTCGAAGAGTACCTGTTGGCTAGTTGGAGAAAGGATTTTAAGGTATGTAGCTAGAATAAGAAATTATGGTATCTTGTATACATCTCATTGAGATTTTAAACCAATTCAATATACACAGTGATTTTGCAAGTAATGACAGGAAGAGCACATGTGGGTACGTGTTCAGTTTTGGTTCACTTGCAGTTTCATGGGCATGAGTGAAACAATCCATTGTGACTCTATCATGAGCTGAAGTAGAGTATGTTGCAGCCACAACAAGAGCTTGTCAAACCATGTGGATGAGAAGAATTTTGAAAGAGTTGTGGCATGAACAAAAAGAACCAACTCATATTTTGTATTACAACAAATCTTCTATTGAATTATCAAGAAATCATGTTTTCCAAAAGAAAAGTAAACATATTGATACCATATATCACTTCATTTGAAAATTAGTAAGAAATAATGAAATATGTATGGAGTTCTGCACATCATAACACCAATTTACACACATATTTACAAAACCTTTGGAGAGTTATTTGAAACTCACACAGAAAACATAGAAACATGGATGATGTAACTACATTTTAATGTAATACCAAACCCTTTTTTTATGAAATAATTAAGGGGCATAATGTAAGTGTAATTATTTCAAACTCACATATCTTCCACCATCACACACCCCATGGCTCTTGAGCTTCAAGAGGTCACCACCCCATCCTTCACCGCCTTAACTCATCAAACATTTAACAGTCACCACCAGAAAAGAAAATATTTTAACACCAATTTACAAAAACCTTTGGGGAATTATTTGAAACTCACACGGAAAACATAGAAACATCTATGATGTAACTACATTTTAATGTAATACCAAACCTTTTTTTTATGAAATAATTAAGCGGCATAATGTAAGTGTAATTATTTCAAACTCACATATCTTCCACCATCACACACCCCATGGCTCTTGAGCTTCAAGAGGTCAACACCCCATCCTTCACCGCCTTAACTCATCAAACATTTAACAGTCACCACCAGAAAAGAAAATATTTTAACAGTCACCACCAGAAAAGAAAATATTTTAATTGTTGTAACTTACGGGGTTTTTTTTTTTTTAAGTTTGTTGGTATAAATACCTATGTTGAGCAATAATCCACTCTGGTTTTTTTTTCTTCTTGTTTGTGTAATTAAGCAGTTGTAGCTGGTTTCATTGTGTTATTTTGATCTGTTGTGTATTTCTTTTATTTGGGCTGAGAATAGTTGTGCTCCAAGATTTCTTTTATTTTGAGCTGAGAATAGTTGTGCTCCAAGATTTAAAAAAATGGAAAAGAAAAATGCAGAATGGGTAATTAGGATTAGGCGTTTTTATATTGACCGATGGAGCCGGGTTGACTTTTAATTTTTTGCAAAACTAACCAATGAGATTTGATTTCACCAGAATAATATTCTTCGTCCAAATAGTCCTTCAACGGCCATGATCTTTGCTCCTGTCCATTACCAAACAGTAAAGGAATACTTTAATAAAGAAACGAAATCGATTTGGTCCAGCAGACTTGGTTGGCCGCCCCCCGCTTCATTTCAATTTGCCAATGTTTCTTTATCTTCTTCTTCACAAGAAATTTCGTTCTCAACAGCTTTTGGCGGACGCACTTTTAAATGTGGCATACTTTTCCGGCGAGACGATACAGAAATACAACTTAGAAATGAGCGAGGTGTCACTTGGGATTGCGAAAGTAGTTCTTTGCAGTATGGGTTTTGACGTGACTGAGCACTATTCATCACCCCTCTTTCACAAACAAAACCAAGGTTGGCTCGGCATGAATTTCTATCACAAACAAAATGATCATGATAATCAACAGCTTACTATTCTGTACCAAGATCCAAACAAAGGGAGGAGAGTTATCAGTTGCCTTAATATTCTGTACCAAGATCCGAACAAAGGGAGGAGAGTCGATTAATACGAAGCCCTTGCCCGGATCGTTTGCTGTTAACATCAGCCACTGTTTACAGTTGAAACTTTCGATGACTTTTCCTTTAAAGGTAAATTGAGAATCACTGAAACAAGTGATGTACTCTGTACTCAGTCCAGAACACCGTGTGGTATTGTTGAGGATAATGCTTAATAAAAAACTATGTAATTGCTATAAATTAGCTAACGAATTTTGTGTTTTGAGTTATCAGAATTAGAGCAGCAGATTTATAGATGTAGTCAGTGGTCACTCTGCAAATTATTAGGGACAGTAGATAGATAATGAAATTAGAAATATGTGCCCTATATAATAATGTATTCATTGCTCCTATGAAGATATCAGATTCCAATGAGAGTTCAGCTCATGGATTAAGAATCATATTTCTTTTATTTTTGTTTATTAGTTTTGTGTATGTTTTTATATGTATGGTCTTGATAGATTTAACATGGTAACAGAGCTATAGGTTAAGAGAGTTGATTTATATGTAAAGTGTGTGTTGTTGACAGGAGGTTTCAAAAGTTTGTGAAAACCATTAACAAGAGTTTTCATAGTTTTGTGAAGCATGTGCAGATTCAAGTTATTGGTGGGAGTGCTCCACATTTAGCACCAATAGCCAACAATATGAATATTTCTCAGCCACAAACAAATACCAATGTTTAAAGGTGAGAAATTTGATTTTTGGAGCATTAAGATGACAAAATTGTTTATTTCACAAGATTTGTGGGATTTTGTAGAGAATGGATATACAAAACCAGATGTTCACACACTTGCTCACTGTACTCAAGACCAAAGAAACCAACTAAAGGAAAATTGTAAGAAAGATTCAAAGACTCTTTTCCTAATCCAGCAAGCAGTGCATGATTTTATTTTTCCAAGACTAGTTGAAGTGACAAAACCAAATGAGGCATGGGATGCTTTGCAACAAGCATATCAAGGAAGCGATAAGGTAAAAATTGTTAGAATTTGAAACCTTGTGCATGAAGAACTCTGAATTTATTCAAGATTTTCTCACTAAATGAAATTAGGTTTTATGGAGAAGATTTAAAAGATCAAAAAATTGTTGAGAATATTTTAAGAAATTTTCCTACAAAATTTGATGGGGTTGTTGTTGCTATTGAGGAGTCTAAGGATCTAACTCAGTTGTCTGTGAATGAGCTAATGGGGTCTATTCAATCTCATGAGCAAAGAATCAATAGATCTTATGAAAAATCTGTTGAGCAAGCTTTTCAAGCAAGAGGAAATACTTTCAAAGACAAAAGTGTGTTATGAGTTATGAGAATTAGGGCAGAAAATTTATAAATGTAGTCAGTGATCATTCAACAAATTATGAGGGACAATTATGAGGCACAATAGATTAGTTAGATAATGGATAAAGAAATTAAATATATGTGGGTTATATAATAATGTATTAATTGCTCCTCCCAAAATATGAGATGATTCCAATAAGAGTCCAGTCTATGGATTGAAAATCAGATTTCTCTTATTTTTGTTTGTTAGTTTTGTTTATATTTTTATATGTATGCTTTTAATAGATTTAAGAGATATATAAAGAATCAGAATGACAGTGGATAGTGTTCTTTTTAGATTTTACAGATAAAGCCGGGATTCGTACTCATGAATAATTGATAGATGAGAATCACCCTCGAAACTAGAGAGTAGTTATTTTGAAGACCAGAAGGCTTATTTCATGAATAGTGGCCGAACTTTGGGGGGCCCTGCTGCTTACTTTTTATTATCAAGAGAAGGGAATGGTCTGTTCACATTTCATAAATGCTATTAGTGGCAAACGCACATATTATTCGAAGTTTTTTTATTCCGAAGGCGACTGTCTTATTTAATTTTTCTTTCCGGATTTAAAAACCAAGCAGATTTTGACATTTGTTTTACATATGTTAAGTTGTTGGGCAGCGACCGTTGGTGTGCACTGTCCTGAAAGCATCTATGTAAATTAAAGATTTCCTTCAAGAAACAATTTATTCGAATCCACTGTGCAGTTTCTCTTAGAATTAAGTGAATTCTTTAAGTCCATACTTTTTCAATTATTTCAGCATTTTGTTTCATCGAAAGTACAGTTTTGCCCTTTTCAATCCGATACTTTGCGATTAAGATTTAATTTTTTTCATGGAGCTGGAAGCGGTTAAAAATTGTACTTATTCCAAAATGTCATAGTTGGTTCAAATTAAAGAGTCTGTTAATTGAGGGTTGACGGTTGAGTCAAGTTTAATTATGAATGAAGAGTTAATTGAGGGTTGACGGTTGAGTCAAGTTTAATTATGAATGAAGAGTTAAGTGTAGTATATATTTAAAGTGTGAGTTAAATGATTTAAATGTGTTCTAAAGTTATTTTAGACTAATGGTTAGTGGAAAAAGTTTAAACATAATAACGGCTAAATATATTTTACTAAATTAATGGATGATAACGATCAGTTTTTATAAAAGATTTAAATACCCTTCATTAAATTGATTGATTGTAACCATCAATTTCTATATAAAATCAATAGAATAGCCACTTGTGTTTTGTGGGCTTTCATTTGTTTCATCTTGTTAGGTTTCAACCTGAGTAGGTGAGAGTTTTTAAGTTTTTTCGTGAGTTTATGGAAAGTCTTTCTATCCAGATGAAGATGAGGCCTTTATGGAAAGCCCTTCTGTCCCATGAGGAACCCGACCAATTTTGATCTTTATCATTAAAAAGCTATTAATTCTTCTATATAAACAGATGAGATAGATATAACAGCATTTAGAAAGATCTTCACCACTGGCAAAACCATTACTATGGCTCAGGGTAAATGAACAAAAGATGAACTAGTAAAGAAAAAAGTTAATTAATATTATTAAAAAAATAATTTAATTTTCATATTTATTAACTTAGAAATTTATAATTTTACTATACAAACTTTCTTTAAAATAATATTGGTTTTCAACTTTAATTTTTTAATTTTTTTAATTATTATTAATATATATTTGATTTCTCATCTCTATATATATGTGAGGTAATCACCTAATAATTTAGTAGTGATAAACTCTTTTCCATATTGAGAGTTCTGAGTGTTTCTTTGCTCCTAAGAAATTTGATTGACAAATTATTATGGATTAATATTTTGATTTTTTTTTGTAGTGTTTCAAAGTTCAATTTTTTCTGTATTTTTTTGTAAAATAAAATTTGATGAAAAAATTTAAATAAAAATAAATAATTTTTTTTTAATATATTATATTATCACCTCTCCCACTTAAATTTTCTCTAAATTTAGACAAAACTTCTAAATCTAGACAAAACTTCTAACAGTATTAGATACTAATTATTCCAACCTCTCAAAAACACCTTCACGGTACATCTTAACAGTTTGTGTGCGGGAAAATAAGTTAAAAAAGAGCATGTTTGGACGGAAAATTCAATGAGATCTAATATAAAAGATCTGTACACAATACATCTAAACAGTGAAAAAAGTAGAGCACGTTCGGAGGGACGAATCATGGTATTCATATTTTCCATAATATAGTTGAGGAGAAATATTAATATTTACTTCCAAAAATAAAGCACTTTTGGAGGGATGTGTTGAGATTTTTTGTTTTGAATAGAATAGGTAAAATCTCAGTAGATGACAATAATAGGAATTAGTTTCTAGATTAGCTCCAGTTTGTTGGGAGGGAGTTAATGCATCCTAAATTTGAGTGGAGAGGATTTATGAGGCAGTTAGATTCTTCTTGCTATACGGATGGTTTGGGTGTAGTGTGAGAGTTTATGTAATCTCCTCTTTGATTAATAAAGAATTCTCGATACCTATGTTTGGTGGACGTAGTATTGATTAGGTGAACCACTTTTGATTGGGTGAACCACTTTAATTCCTGTGTTGCCTGTGTAAGATTTAATTTATTGTGCATCTGATCTCCAACAAGACGAATCATAGAATTCCTATTTGCTTTAATATAGTTAATGAGAAATAATAATATTTACTCCCAAAATCAGATAGCGATAACATCCACCTTCAAACAAAATATTTATTAAAAGTTATAACTCAATTTTCAAAATGGTTTAAAATTGGGTTGAAGTGATTTTATGGTATGACACATTTTAAATATTAGAAACCTTATTTCATTAACTAATATTTGGAATCAAATAATGGTAATTTTTATGATTTATTAATAAAATGAATTTTTTTTATTTAAAGTTAGAACAACTTAATATTTTTCATAAAAACTTGAGGGTAGAAACGTCCTAATTTCATGCAAATTAAAAAGCTAATTCACTCACTAAGATTGGAAATAAACACTCCTAATTCTTATAATATGGTTGATCTAAAATCGAGTTTTTAATAGCAAAACCAAAAGTTTTTATTAAAAGATGAAACCCTATTTATATTTTTGCATAAATATGGATGATGTAGTTTTCATACCATTTCTATGATAGAGATGATCCAAGTCAAGGAATTTAATTTCAAATAAATAATGGAAATTTAAAATACCCATTTATATTTTTCTCATAGTAAAAGCCTATGTAGTTTCATAGAAGCTTACTATTAATGATCACTAATTGTTTAATGTCAAAATCAAATAATATTAAAGATTCATAATCAATATTAAAATATACTCTTTAAAATAGTAGAAACTGTAGTTTTGTACCATTTCACTATTATAATATAAAAAGTTAATTAATTAAAAGAAATATAAAAATATTATTATATAATTTTGCTTTCAATGATCTTGTTAAATGAGAATTCAAAGTTGTTAATAGCACATTATAATTAATTCTTATTATAAAAGATAATTTAAAATAATATAATTATGTGAAAATAATATAATAATTAATAAATGATAATTTTCAACAATGTAACAATCTCATAATATTATAATATATAAAATTATCTCATAATATTATAATAAATAAAAAAATGAATGTACTTTAAACAAAACTAATAAAAAATTGGATTAAATTTATCATTTTTGTTAAAAATATTCATGGTTTTATTTTTGCTTTTTAGTAGTGTTCATTATTTTTATGAAATATTTTGAAATTTTTAGCTTTAATGAATTTTGTGTGAAGTTTAAATTTGTTGATGCCAATTTCGTCATTTTATCTTATAGTAATTTATTTTTTGAATCAACAAGATTAATAAATGTGGTTGATATATGTCATAGGGATTAATAAACTCAAAAGATTGATATTAAAACCTAAAGAGATTATGAACCCAAGGAAATAATATTAAACAATAGTCAACCATGGTCAATCATGATTAATCATGGCCAACCATGGTCAACCATATTTATTTTAGTAATTCTAATATTTATCTTAGGGTTTATATGCCTTCGGCTTATAATATTAGTCCTTTAGGTTTAATATTATTCCCTTAGGTTCATAATTCTATGGGGTCTTAGTATTAATCACTTGGGTTTATTATTCCCTTGGGTTTATAATAGCAATCCCCTATGTTTATTAATCTAAGGGTTCAACCATGGTCGAGCGTGGTCCAACGTCGCATTGTGAGAAAGATTGTTTCAATATGAAAGTCAACCATGGTCAAACATATTTATTTAAGTGTATATAATATTTATCTTAGATTTTATATACCTTTGGTGTATATTATTCCCTTGGTTTTATAGTATAAATCATTTTCAACCATGAACAATCATGGTCAACCCTCGTCAATCATGGTCAACCATGGTTTGCCAAAATGAGTCATGAACAATCATGGTCAACCATGGTCCAACGTCGCATTGTGAAAAAGATTTTTTGAGTACTATAATCAACGATGGTAAACGATAGTCCAACATCGCATCTTGACAAATATTTTCTCGATATCAAAATCAATCATGGTCAACCATGCTCCAATGTCGCATTGTGATAAAGATTGTCTCAATACAAAAAAATAAACCATGGTCAACCATGTTTATTTTAGGGTTTATAATATGTATATAAGGGTTTATATAGCTTGATTTTGTAATATTAATATATTGGGCTTAATATTATCCCAGTGGTTCATAATCCCTTGGGGTTTACTATTAATCCCTTGGGTTTATAATATCAAACCCTTGGGTTTGTTAATCTAAGGGTTCATATTCATAGGGTTTAATATTATACCCTTGGGTTTATAATATTAATTCGTTGGGCTTATTAATCTAAGGGTCCATATCCCTATGGTTTAAATATATTCCATTGAGTTTATAATCCCTTAGGTTTTTAGTATTAATCTCTTGGATTTATTATTTGATTAGGCTTATAATATCAACCATGGATAACCATGGAAAACCATGGACAATCATGGTCAATCGTGGTCAATCATCGTTAATCATAAACAACCATGTCCCAACATAGGATTGTGGAAAAGATTGTCTTTTATGAAAATCAACCATGGTGAACCATGGTCCAACGTCGCACTATGACAAAGATTGTCTCAATATGAAAATCAATCATGGTCAACCATGGTCCAATGTTGCATTGTGACAAGGACTGCCTCAACATGAAAATCAACCATGGTTAACCATGTTTTTTAGGGTTTGTAATCCCTAGGGTTTATAACATCAATCAAGGCCAACCATGGTTAATCATGGTTTATAATATTATCATAAATCGACATTTATTATTCCCTTGGCTTTATAATATCAATCATGGTCAATCATGTTCAAGCATGGTCCAATGTCTTATTGTGACAAAGACTATTTCAATATGAAAATCAACCATGGTCAACCATGGTCCAACGTTGAATTGTGACAAATATTGTCTCGATATGAAAACCAATCATGCTCAAGCATGGTTCACCATTGTCCAATGTTGCATTGTGACAAGGATTGTCTCAATATGAAAATAAACCATGGTCAACCATGTTTATTTTAGCATTTATAATATTAATGTCTTGGGTTTAATATTATTCCATGGATTTATAATCCCTTGGGGTTTTAGTATTAAACCCTTAGGTTTATTATTCATTTGGGTTTTTAATGTGAATCCCTTAGGTTTCTTCATATAAGGGTTCATATCAAAATCAATCATAACCAATCATGGTAAACCATGGTCCAACATTGCATTGTGACAAAGATTGTTTCAATATTAAAATAAACCTTGGTCAACCATGGTCTAATGTCGAATTATTACAAATATTGTCTCGATATCAAAATTAGTCACGATCAATCATGTTCGAATGTCTCATTGTGACAAGGATTATCTCAATATGAAAATTAATCATGGTCAACCATATTTATTTTATGGTTTATAATATTTATCTTAAGGTTTATATACCTTGGATTTATTATATTAATCCCTTCGGTTTAATATTATTCCATTGGGTTCACAATTCCTTGGGGTTTTAGTATTAATCCCTTGGTTTTATTATTCCCTTATGTTTATAATATCAATCCCTTGGGTTTATCAATCTAAGGGTTCATATTCCTACGATTTAATATTATTCCCTTGGGCTTACAATACCAATTCCTTAGGTTTATTAATCTAAGGGTTCATATTGTTAGGGTTTAATATTATTCCCTTGGGTTTAATATTATTCCATTGGTTTTTATAATCCCTCAGTTTTTTAATATTAATACATTGGATTTATTATTCGCTTAGGTTTATAATATCAATCATGGTCAACCATGGTTCAATATCACATTGTGACAAATATTGTCTCATATGAAATTCAACAATGTTCAACCATGGTTCAACATCGCACTGTTACAAATATTGTTTCAGTATGAAAATGAATCAAGGTCAAGCATGGTCAATTTTTGGTCCAACATCACATTTTGACAATGATTGTCTCAATATGAAAACCAACCATGGTAAACCATGTTTATTTTATTGTATATAATATTTTTCTTAGCGTTTATAAGATTAATCCCTTAAATTTAATATTATTCCGTAGGTTTGTAGTACATTGGGGGTCATAATATTGATCCCTTGGGTTTATTAATCTATTGGGTTTATAATATGAATCCCTTGGGTTTATTAATATATGGGTCCATATTCTAGTGTTTAGTATTATTCCCTTGGGTTTATAATATGAATCCCTTGGGTTTATTAATTTGCATATTCATATTCCTAGGGTTTAATATTAATCCCTTGGGTTTATAATCACTTGGGTTCTTAGTATCAATCCCTTGGGTTTATTATTTGTTTGGGTTTATAGTATCAATCATTCTCAACCATGGAAAATCATGGTGAATTATGTTGAACCATGCTTAACCATGGTCCAACGTCACATTGTGACAAAGATTGTCTCAATATGAGAGTCAACCATGGTCAACCATGGTCCAATATTGCATTGGGACAAAGATTGTCTCGATTTGAAAATTAGTCATGGTCAAGAATGGTCATCCATGGTCTAATGATGCATTATGATAAGGATTATCTCAATATGAAAATCAACCATGCTTATTTTAGGGTATATAATCCCCAGGGTTTATAACTCATTCGGTTTATAATTTTAATCCTAGGGTTTATAATCCCCTCAGTTTATAATATTAATCCCTCGAATGTATAATAATATATTAGGGTTTATAATCTTATATATTTTAGGATTGATTCTAAAAATCCAAGGAATTATAAAGCTAAGGGAATAATATTAAGCCCTAGGAATATGAACCCTTAAATTAATAAACCCAAGGGATTGATATTATAAACCCGATGGAATATTAAACCCAATGGATTAATATTATAACCCAATGGATTATGAACCCAACGGAAAAATATTAATCCCAAGGGATTAATATCATCAACCTCAAGGTATATAAACCCTAGGATAACTATTACAAACCCTAAAATAAACATGGTTGACAAAGGTTGATTTTCATCTTGAGACAATCTTTGTCATAATGCAATGCCAGATCATGGTTGACAATGTTTGAACAAGATTGATTTTCATATCGAAACAATATAAGGGTTTATTAATCTAAGGGTTTAACCATGGTTGAGCATGGTACAAGGTCACATTATGACAAAGACTGCCTCAATGTGAAAATCAACGATGGTCAGCGATGTTTATTTAAGGGTTTATAATATTTATCTTATGATTTATATATATACCATGAGTTTATATTATTCCCTTGGGTTTAATATCAATTATGGTCAACCATGATCAACCATGGTCAAAGATTGTCTCGCTATGAAAATCAATCATGGTCAACCATGGTCCAACATCATATTCTGATAAGGATTGTACGAATACTAAAATCAACCATGGTCTACCATGTTTCTTTTAGGGTTTATAATATTTATCTTAGGGTTTACATACCTTGGGTTTATAATATTAATCCCTTCAGATTAATATTATTCCATTAGGTTCATAATCCCTTGGGGTTTTAGTATTAATCCTTTGGGTTTATTATTCCCTTGGGTTAATAATATCATTCCCCAGGGTTTATTAATCTAACGGTTCATATTCTTAGGGTTTAATATTATTCCCTTGGGTTTATAATATCAATCCCTTGAGTTTATTAATATAAGGTTTCATATTCGTAAGGTTTAATGTCATTCCCTTGGGTTTATTATTCAACTAGGTTTATAATATAAATCATGGTCAACCATCATCAACCATCATCAACCATGTTTTATAAAATTAATCATGGTTAACCATGGTTAGTCATGATCAACCATGGTGTAACATTTCATTTTGATAAAGATTCTCTCAATAGGAAAATCAACCATGGTCCAACATCACATTGTGATAAAGATTGTCTCAATAAGAAAATCAACCATGGTCGACCATGGTCCAACATCACATTGTGACAAAGATTCTCTCAATATGAAATTCAATCATCGTAAACCATTTTCAACCATGGTCCAATGTTGCATTGTGACAAGGATTGTATCAATATGAAAATGAACCATGGTCAACCATGTTCTTTTTAGGGTTTACAATCCATTTAGTTTATAATATTAATTCCTCATATTTATAATAATATATTACAGTTTATAATCTTAGAGTTTTTAATATTAATATTAGGGTCGATATAGTAATATTAGGTTTTATAATATTAATCCTAGGGATAATATTAATCGTGCGAATTTAAAGTATTAATCCCAAGGGTTTATAACATTAATTCATTGGGTCTATTAATCCCATCGTTTTAATATTATTCTATTGGGTTTATGATATTAATGCAAAGGGTTTATAAGAGTAATCTCATGGGTTTAAAATGTTAATAATTCCTTGGGTTTTTTAATCTTTTTATTTTATAATATTAATCCCAAGGGTTTATAATACTAATATCTTTGTTTTATGGATTGCTTGGGTTTGTAATATTGATAATATCTTAGATTTCTAATAACAATCCCAAGGGTTTTCATTATTAATGTGTTGGTTTTATCAATTTCTTATGTTTTCAGTATTAATAAACCCTTGGGTTTTTAGTATTAATTCCTTTGGTTTATTATTATTCCGTTGGACCTATAATATTAATTCCTTGGGTTTATAATATTAACCATCGATATGTATAATAATATATTAGAGTTTATAATCTTAGATTTTTTTATATATATTAATGATAGGTTTAAAATATTAATATCGCTTATTAAGTTTATAATATAACATTTACTGCGTTAATGGCTATATCAGCCACATTTATAATGCTGATAATAACTTGGGGTTTCTAATCCCTTGAGTTTATAATATTAATCTTTGATATGTATAAAAAAATATTAGAGTTTATAATTTCAGGGTTTTTGATATTAATCTTGAATTTTATATCTTAATATATTAATATAACATATTAAATTTATAATATAACATATATTAAGTTGATGCCTAAAGTGCATATTAACTACATTTATTAATGTGATTGTGCTAGTTAATAAGAAGTTTATAACTTATAAAAATTGTGATAGGTTCTCACAATTTAGTACATGCCTAGCTCGGTACACATAATCAACAAAAATAGAGTATGCCGTAGTTTGTGTGTCATAATCATTGGAAATAGAGTCAAGGTGGTCACATTATTCCATAAGAATATTTTTTGAAAATAATTTAACTATGCACTAAGGGTTCATGAGAAATTCATAATGGTGAATAATACTTGGCATCTATTCACCTCATTTGGGACTGAGCGATATGGAGCATAAGTATTCCTATTTAAAGTGAATTAACCAAGTTAAAGTCAAATTCTATGTGTCATCATGTATTTAATGAAAAAGAACCTATGATTTCTGATGTGACCACAGGGTTGAGAGTGAGCATACATAGGTAATGGTCTAGATCATGAGATAAATGCATGGAGTTTGTTTAAATATAAAACATAAGGAAATTGGTAAAAAATATTCACTTTATATGTTTTCAACAAGATTTTCACGATAATCCTTAGACTTACATTATTATAATTGTACAAGGTAGACACAAATCTTCCTATGCTAAGAAAATGTTGTGAATACGCTATGTTTTTCTACCTTTGACTTACGTGCAGACATTATATATAACATGATCATAACAATGGTTTATAATTTAATTGTATGGTTATGAGTTTTAAAAGAATAATGGCATAATTCCTATGTACGAGTGTTATGTATTCTTTAAACAACTATATAGTACTATGCATTTCTTAAAAATATTTTTGCAATAAATAATTGTTGAAACCCTTCGGTTGTGCCACTAAAGTATATATTATAACGAAAGTGTCACTTGGTTCAAGGAGTAAGGAGTGCATGGTATAAAATAAGATTTGCATAGTGCATTGGCTCGCCCCATGTGGCAATCAATAATAATACACGGTCCCAACTTTAATATTAATGGGAGCCATATGAAAGCTACATAGGTTCGTTGGCATATATGTTACATAAGTAATATTCCTATAACAAACCTTTAAATCACAATGTTTGCACTTCAACCTTCAGTGTTGAGAGAGGGTTTATGGAAAAACTTTCCTTTTTTAAAAATTAGGGAAATTTTGAAGTTAAAAATGGGGCTTATAATGAATATTATAAAAAATAGTGGAATTAATAAAATAAGATTAGAATACATCATTTTTTAGAAGGAAAAAATAAAAAACTTATTTTTTCAACTTATGGCCTTATTGTTTTACTTAAATTTTGAGTGGGAGTATTTGTTGAATGTAAAATTTAATTCTTCATCCAAGGAGTACCCATGTTGTATAAGTTCGATATACCCTACTATAGAAAAATGAAAAATACCCGAAAAATGGAATTGCAATCACATTTTCATGTAATTTTCATTTTCAATGGAGGGCGGTCCATCAAAAGTATGCAACATGAGTAATCCTTGGATGAGGAAATTTTCGCCTCACTCTCACATAAAAAAAATCAATAAGTCCAAAATATTCAAAATAATTAAAATTCTAAATCTTGGATTAATTCATATTCATCTATTCCAGAATGTGACTATTCCTCAAACTTGGGAGTTTGTTTAGCTCTAGTTGGTTGAGAGATTCTATCCAACTAATTAGACAACTATATTAGCGCTACTCAACCAAAGTGACCTAGTGTTCAAGATAGATTGACCATCTTAATACATACTCTTGATTCTCTTAATTTATTAATATTGTATCATTCTCATTATTTTGTAGAGAGTGTATGAGGCTATAAACATCGAGGCTTGAGATGTCTGTTTCGCCATGCCTCTAGTGTCTCTTTCTCATGATTTAGTTTTTCGTTAGTTTTTAATTTATTTTATTTAGTATCAGAGCATAAGGTGATTTAGGTGTAGGTGAGGTTTTCTAGGTAACAAACCAAGTTTCCTCATTACTACTTGTCGAAGGTTGTGTTTCCTGTTGCACTCTTCGCTGAGTTACTCTATAAATAGTGGCTAAGTTTTATCTTTTGAAGGAGGAAAATGGGCACGAATAATATGGCTTCTCCTTGATATCTAATGGAAAAATCTGATGTTTCTAGAGCTATATAGTGTTTGGATCATCTAAGAAAAAGCGTGAATTTCTGAAAATTATCATTCACCTTCAATATTGGTGGAATGGCTAACTTGGGTGAGTCGACCGTTTGCCCTGAATCACTACTTGATCAAAAAATTTCATGTTATTGGAGGTACATCATCTATTGCTCACCTAAAAAACTGTTAGTCTGTTTCGAAATTTAATTTCTGAAAATTATCAATCATCTTCAATATTGGTTGAAAAAATGGTTTTGTTTAGCAAACCAGGAGTGGCATACCAGAATTTTTTGAGAGGCGATCTTAGCCTATTGGAAGAGGGAAAACCAGCTATTATAAGCTTGGGTTGACTTCCTTTGAAGGGGATAACTACATTGTCTCATTGCTTCTTTACATGCATTGTGATTCTAGTGAATCTCGTCAGATTGGTGATATAGAAAAGTGCAATACTAGTAACTGGGTTGTAATTATCTAAGTACCTATTGTAACAATTTCATTACACATTTGTAAGCCATTCTACATAGAATGGTGATTTTTGAAGTGAAGAATAGTTCCCTAGGAAAAGGTTTTTGGAAAAATCTGTTGTACGCAATGGAAAAGGAATAAACATCTTTGGAGCAAATTAATAGAAGAAATCCTCATGCCCAAATCCTTTCGAAAGGGAGTGATAAGTTGCAGAAGTAATTTTTAGAATTGAGGTCTCCTAAATATTCATCCATGATTCCTTCCAAAATTTTCTCATTTTCTAAACAAGTCAAAGGTTTTTTACATGGTAGGTGCCATAATCCTTGACCAATTGGATGATATTTTCTAAAGGCTCGGTTGATTACCTGTTGAGTAGACTATTGTCGTGCCTGAATGTTGTGTGTGATTGTGAAGAAGGGAAGTGAGAAAGAGACAATTTCACATTTACTAGTTTTATTAATTATATATGTATACGTGGAAGGATTTCCTCTTCATGGAGGAGTAGGATTGGGATAATTTCATTTATATAACCATGGAGAATAACTGGCTGAAGGAGGAAACCTCATGAATTCTCATGAATGATTTTTAGTTGATAGCAATATGACAAAGACTGGATCCTTCGGGCTTCTGTGAAGAATAGGATGTGAACATATGTGTTGGAAAATATTGTTGCTTCAATTTTTTTTCCTGTAACTCAAGTTCATACTATTCGATAGATCTAATAATTTAATGCTACTAGATCTAGGAAGCTAGTATCATTATTGTTATTTTTCATTGAACATATAATAAATTCAATGTCGAGAGTTGTCTTTTCGCAAAGGAAAAGCATGCTGCAGAATGTCTTCTATGTATGATCACGTCATTTAGAAAATTATAGGACATGAGCTCAATCTTCTAATAATGGTATGAAGAAGGCAATATCGGTAATCCTTTAAAGATCTTGTTAACTTTTTTTTTTGGGAGTGTTTCCATATCAATGATCTTATGACGAAGAATGCCCTGATCACCAATAATGCCATTGTAGCTATAAAAGAAAGTTCACTACAGGCAGTGTGAACTCAGTTCATTGGTCTTTGTTCTTTACCCCAAACAATATTTTCAAGGCACAAAAAACAAATGATGTGACAAAATAAATGAAATCTAGATTGACACAGAATATGAAAACATAAACAAAATTAATGGACAAAAATAAGAGAAGTCTGATTCTCCATGCATGAGCTGAACTCTCATTAGAATATCATATATGCATAGGAGCAATGAATACATTATTATATAGCGGACATATTTCTAATTTTATTATCCATTTTCTGACTAGTTTACTGTCCCTAATAATTTGCTAAATGATAACTGACTAATCTATAAATTCATTGGCTTAATTCTGATAACTTAGAACGCAAAATTTGTTGGTTAATTTGTCAGCAATTACATAAGTTATTTTAAGCATTATTCTCAAAACTCCCCCTTAATGCTTAATGAGGTGATTCCAAGCATATCCCTCATGTATTCGAACTTCCCTTTAGGTAGTGCTTTGGTAAATATATCTGCAAGTTGTTCATTTGTTGTACAAAACTTTATTTCAATTTATCCTTTTGCCACATAGTCTCTTATGAAATGATATTTGATATCAATGTGTCTGGTGCGATTATGAAACACTGGATTTTTAGTTATGGAAATGGTAGACAAGTTATCATAGTAAATAGTTGTGGCATATTTTGGTTCTTGTATTAGATCTAACAATACTTTCTTCAACCAAATTGCTTCACATGTTGCTGTTACTGCTCCAATATACTCTGCCTCTATAGAAGACAATGAAATAGTTGGTTGCTTCCTTGAATACCGTAATACTGCACCTGATCCAAGGCTGAATACATCCAGTCACTATCTATATAACCAACCAATCCAAAATTATTTGATGAAGTATATCAAATTCCATAATTTCTTATTCCACATACATACCTCAAAATTCTTTTTGCTACTCCAAAATGAATCTTACTTGGACTTTGCATGAGTCTGGAAATCAAGCCCATTGCATGCATAATATCAGGCCTAGTGGTAGTAAGATACAAAAGGGTTCCTACTAGACTCCTATAGAATTGAACATCTACCTTTTTAGCTCCATCTTCTACAGAAATTTTTTCATTTGTATTCATTGGTGTGCTCATGGGTTTACAATATCCCATTTTCGATTTTTTAAGAAGATTTGAAACATATTTTTCTTGTGAAATAAAAATTCCATCATTCATTTGTGTCACTTTTATGCCAAGAAAATAATGGAGCAAACCCAAATCACACATTTCAAATTCAGGCATCATAGCTTGCCTGAACTCTTCCACTAACAAATCACTTGAAGATGTGTATATCAATTCATCTACATATAAGCACACAATTATTATATCATTACCATTTGACATGATATATAATGTGTGTTCATTTTCACTTCTATTAAACACATTTTTAAAAAAATAAGTGTCAATTCTATTGTACCATGCTCTTGGAGCTTGTTTAAGCCCATAAAGTGCCTTTTTCAGTTTTTAGACTTTGTGTCCATTTCCTGCTTCTTCATATCCTTGGGGTTGGTGAACATATACATCTTCCTTCAACCCAACATTTAGAAAGGCTGATTTAACATCAAATTGATAAACTAACCATCTATATTGTGCTGCCAATGCCAAAACAATTATGATTGTATCAAATCTTGCAACATGAGCATATGTTTCATTGTAGTCAATACTTGGTTTTTGAGCATATTCCTTTGCTACTAACCTTTCTTTGTTCCTTTGTATTGATCCATCAGCTCCATACTTAGTTTTATACAACCATTTCACCCTAATGACTTCTTTTTCAGTAGGAGGATCCACAAGCTCCCATGTTTCATTCTTTTTAATTGCTGCCATCTCTTCATCCATTACTTTGCACCAAACTAACTCTTTCACTGTATCTTCAAAACATCTTGGCTCTGTTTCAATCTGAGACATCAAAGGAAAATTAGTATAACCATAAATTTCGCTAAAGATTTTGTCTTTTTCAGAGGAGGACTTGGACTTGAAACAGGACTTGAAGTAGGAGAAGATGATGGAGTGGATTTTGTCTCTGAAGTATTTTGATTTCTGGATGGATTTGCAGAAACAAAATACTTATCTTCTTGTACAACAATACTTGGAGTTTGTTGCTCCACATCATGATTCCACTGCCATTCTTCTTTCTCATCAAATAACACATCACGACTAATAATTATTTTTTCAGTTTCTGGATTGTACAATCTATAACCTCTGGTTTCCTCACTATGTCAAATAAAAATGCATTTCACACTTTTATCATCAAGGTTTCTTCTCTTTTTAGTAGGAACATGAGTATAGGCAATGCAACCAAAGACTCCTAAATGAGAAATATTGGATTTTCTTCCACACCACACTTCATAAGGGGTAATATTTTGCACACTCCTTGCTGGGCATCTATTAAGAAAATAAACAGATGTATCTACAACTTAAACACAAAAAATGTTTGGAAGGTTTTTAACTTTCATCATGCTCCTAGCCATCTCAACAATTGTTCTAGTCTTACATTCAACAATCTCATTCTATTGGGGAGTATAACTAACTTTCAATTGCCTTTGAATGCCATTCATTTTACAATAAGAATCAAACTTATTAGAAGTGAATTCTCCCCCTCTATCTGTGTGTAGTGTTTTTAGACAATAACCAATTTTCTTTTCCACAAGAGCTTTAAATTGTTGAAATATGAAAAATCCATCAGATTTTTCTTTAATGAAACATACCCATGGTCTTCTACTAAAATCATCCACAAAAATAATGAAATAGTTATTTTTGTTGAGAGACAAGGTTTGCATAGGACCACACATATCTTCATGCACTAGTTCCAATGGTTTACTTGCTCTCCATGATTTTCCTACTGGAAATGAATCTCTATGTTGCTTACCAAGAATACACCCTTCACAGACTTTATTAGTAGAACCAATAAGTGGTAACCCTTTGACCATTTTCTTGTTATATAACAATTTCAAACCTTTCATATTCAAATATCCATACCTTATGTGCCATAGCCATAAACTATCATCATAAGAAACATTTAATGTTGTACTTGCTTTAGAAGGGAGATTGAAAGCAAAAATTCTGTTTTGCAGCGTATTAGTCTTAGCAATAATTTTACTGTGATCATTTTTATCATAGATTATGCATTGATTTTCCTTGAAAAAATTAAATATTCCTTTTCAAGGAGCTACCCCACACTCAACAAAGTATGTGCTAAACCAGGAAAATATAAAAATCACTAATGTGATTTGGTTTTCCTTGTTTTATCTTCACATCAATTATTCCCTTACCTTTAGCTTCAAATCGCTTGTCATCTCCCAATAGTACATCAGATTTTGTAGATTCATCTATTTGCACAAAGCCATCTTTGTTTCTTGCCATGTGATGGCTGCAACCACTATCCATAAGCCACACCTCTTTGGAAACATTATTAGTTGAATCAGAAGCCAAGAATAAAGTGCCAACCTCTTCTTTTTCTTCAAAAAAATTATCTTGCTGTGTTTGATTTTCCCAACAATTTCTTTCATAATGGCCAAATCTTTTACAATAAAAACACTGAAATTGGGATTTATTAAATCTTTTACCTCCATCACTGTCATCATTACCTCTTCCTTTATTGTATGCAGAAAAAAATCTTCCTCAACCTTTGCCTCCTCTATATGTTTTTCCTTTTCCTCTTCCTCTTCCAAAAGTGTTATGGCTTTCCTCATGATAGGAACCACTTTTGTCTTTGAAAATATTTCCTCTTGCTTGAAAAGCTTGCTCAATAGATTTTTCAGAAGATCTATTGATTCTTTTCTCATGAGATTGAAGAGACCCCATTAGCTCATTCACAGACAACTGAGTTAGATCCTTAGGCTCCTTAATAGCAACAACAACCCCATCAAATATTGCATGAAAACTTCTTAAAATATTCTCAACAATTTTTTATCTTTTAAATATTCTCCATAAGACCTAATTTCATTCACTATACCCATAACTCTAGTGAGAAAATCTTGAATAGATTCAGAGTTTTGCATGCACAAAGTTTCAAATTCTCTTCTTAAGGACTGCAACTTAACAATTTTTACCTTATGAGTTCCTTGATATGCTTGCTGCAAAGCATCCCATGCCTCCTTTGATTTTGTTACTCCAACTAGTCTTGGAAAAATAGAATCATGCACTACTTGCTGGATTAGGAAGAGAGCCTTTGAATCTTTCTTACGATTTTCCTTTAGCTGGTTTCTTTGGTCTTGACTCCAACGGGCAAGTGTTTGAGCATCTAGTTCTGTATATCCATTCTCTACAAAATCCCACAAATCTTGTGAGAGAAACAATGTTTCCATTTTAATTCTCCAAAAACCAAAGTTCTCACCTTTAAACGCTGGTATTTGTGGCTGAGAAATATTCATATTGTTGGCCATTCCTTCTAACTGATGATCATTCCCACCAATAACTTGAATCTGCACAAGCTTCACAAAATTATGAAAACTCTTTCGAATGGCTTTCACAAACTTTTGAAACCTCCTGCCAACGACACACACTTTGCATATAAATCAGCTCCCTTAACCTAGCTCTGATACCATGTTAAATCTCTCAAGAGAATAAATATGAAAACATAAACAAAACTAATGAACAAAAATAAGACAAGTCTGATTCTCAATGCATGAGCTAAACTCTCATTGGAATCTCATATATGTGTAGGAGCAATGAATACATTATTATATAGCCGACATATTTCTAATTTGATTATCCATTATCTAACTAATTTACTGTCCCTAATAATTTTCTAAATGATAACTGACTAATCTATAAATTTTCTGCCTTAATTTTGATAACTCAGAACAAAAAATTTGTTGGTTAATTTGTTAGCAATTACATAGCTTATGTTAAGCATTATCCTCAACATTTTCAAGGCACATAAAATAAATGATGTGAAAAAATAAATGAAATCTCGATCAACACAGAATGTGTTCTTCGATTCTTAGAAGACCAGAGTGTTGAGTATGTTAAAGCAATCAAACAGAGAAAGTGCACTATGCATGTGGAAAATTGCGCACTCTAACATGTAATTTTTAGAATTCCAATTTCTCCTACGGATTTCAATTTGGGATGAATTTTCTAGAGGTCTCCTATGCATGAAATGGTAGTGTTTGTGCATGGCAAAATTTGCTATAACAAATCAATTTTGGAAGGGTGAGTCTCTTGAAGCAGCATTGATTGAAGCAACATGGAAATCCATGTTCATTTCAAGGTATAAACTATTTTCTGCTTGCCATATTTAAGAAGACATTTTTTTACAAGTAAAATTATTGTAAAAGTATGAGATGAGTCAAAATTTTAAGTTGGAGTTGAATTTAAAAAATTCTTCTCAAATAAAGTCATTGTAAAAGTATGAGATGAGTCAAAAGTTTAAGTTGGAGATGAATTTCAAAAGCAAAGTGAGGGTTGATGTAGGAGAAATTGAAATTGAGTTTTATTGTAAGTTACAAATCATCATTTTTGTAAGTTAATTTGAGTTGTATCGGGTGCATTCTTGGTTGAACCTGAAACCCAAACTTTGAATCATTAACGCGAATTGAAAGGGGGTCAATTAAGTCAATCATTGTCATTTTTCAGGTGAGCAAGTCAAGTCATTACATCACTATAAAAAATATCTTGGGTGCATTTTCGATGGTATCCGACACCCTCATAATATTGAAGAAAAATTCAAGCAAGAGAATTCAAATCTAAGATCAAGTGAGCAAGATAATCAATCCAGTGACTACAAGCGAGTTTGTTAAAGACAAAAATGTGTAAAGGAGGAAAATGTATTCAAAGTGCAAAACTACAAATCAAAGAATTTCAAGAATGCAATCATGAATTAAACAAGACAATTGAAGTACTTGAATGGAAGTTAAAGAAAAATCAAAACATAATCAATCATATGACTAGCACATTAGAAGCAACAAACAATCTTCAAAATGAACTAGATATGAAAGAATAACTCATTAATGCGCTCCAGATAATATTAAGTGAAAAAAAGGTCTACTTGATGCAAGATGTAAGAAGAAGATAGATGTAGTGTGTGACGCAGAAGACTTCATCCAAACAACAAATTGAAGTTGTGACATAGATGATTTCATTCATCATGTTGATAAAAGTTGTGAAACAAATGATCTAATCCACCAAGCTGATGAAAGTTGTGACACAAATGATCTAATCCACTAGATTGATGAAAGTTGTGACACAAATGATCTCATCCATAAAGTTATGCCACTGAATGATGCAACTAGTAGTATTGAAGATATAATGAAAAGTTTGATGCGACATGTGATACAAATGAATTTTTAATAGAGATGAATGATGCTCAATGTGATACAAATGACTTAATGAATCCAACACAAAATATCAGTAGTAATAACAGGTATGAAGAACAAAAACAAAATGGTATTTCCAAGAAGGGGATCGGACCTTGGGAAGAAATTTCTTTCAAAATCTTGGGATACAACAAAGAAAACAACTTTTATATTCCAGATTTCTCAAAACCAATTTAGTTTGTAAGTGGAGGTTTTCTAGAAAATATCCAGAATCTTGTTAAGTGTAATCATTGTAAGAGAAATGGTCATATGGATAGTAAGTGTTTTAACCGTCATCCTTATCTTCATTGTGGGAAGACAAGCCATCTATCTCATAAATGTCAAATGCAGAAGAAGACTAATGTGGTAGTTAATTATGGCTGGATAAACCCTTGGAAATGGAATCTAGAAATAAAGAAATTGCATAAGTCCTACAATCTACTTAAGAGAGAGATAAAGATAAATTTTCACGAAGAATTGAACAAGAGAAACTTTCCTACACCTTAAGGGGGGGAATCTCAAAATGCAAATGTAGATAATGGTCTCTCCTTTCAGTTGACAAAGGGGGAAAAGGATAATGGAATTGAAGATGGTTATGAGACTAAAAGTTTTAATAACATCAACAAAGCAACAAGTGGGCATCATCAAAGCAACAAGTGGGCATCATCAAATCAACCAGTGGGCATCATCAAAGTAGCCAGTGGGCATCATAAAGTTACCCAGTGGGCATCATCAAAGCAGCCAGTGGGCATCGTCAAAATTTCCAGTGGGAAAGTGATGAGCCTTGGTATTGCAACAAGAATGCTACAACTCCCAAGGCTACTGACTTTAATTATCAACTCGGGGTTCGTACAAACTTAAGAGGTATCGACACTATATGTGTAGAATACAATGTGTCCTTCCTTTGTTGTCATGATGTGACAGAATGCATGTACTAAAATAAAATCCTAAACTAACTGTAGAAAATGAAATGCTCGAAATGGAAACCCTAATCTATTGCAGGAAATAAAGTACAAGGAAAGAAACATATTCTAATTGCATAAAGATCATGAACTAAATGTAAAAGAAACCTAAATTAACCCTATTTATCACATGTGATGATTTAAACTAACTGAGCATGGAATCTGATCTAGGGAGTATTAAATGTTGCATGCATGTGCTAATTAAGAAATAAAAATTACTATTTTTCTTTATTTTTTCATTTTGTAAATGCAAATGCTAATTTGTCATTGTTCTTTGGCAGGTGAGACATGTGTGGAGGAAGAGGGGTACAATGGTTGTGATGGCATGGAGGTCAAGTAGAGGCCTAATCCTAGCTTCAACAATTATTTTTTCAATTCGGTCTCAAAACAAGCCGCTACAGGATTTCCTACAGGATGTCTACACGATGTACTAGTTCCTACAAGATCTCGTCTTTTATTACAAGAATGGGTTGAAAGCTTAGGAAGTGGTCTAGAAGGTGGAATGGGGCTTGGGAAAGGTGTATAATGGAAGAATAAGGCATGGAGGTGGTGAAACTACACAGAACGCAACCAAGGGATTCAAGATGGCTGAATTTTCTCAATGGAAATGGAATTTTTTGCTTATAAACCAAGAATTCAGATTGAGATTTTAGTGGATTTCGGAAACATGGGTGGATGAGGCTTGGATGAGGAAAACTAGATGAGGTATCCCTACAATGTAGAAGTTCCTAAAACAACACACATTATTGTATGCATATATCCACAAATTCATCTATCCATGGGAAATATTTATTAAATAATGAAAAATTACAAGTCTAAAATCCAGTAATTTGAGAACTAGTGAGCTAGTAAATCTATCAAATGCCTAACCTAATCAAGCGAAAATGCAATGGGGTAAATTTTATTATTAAATAAATTTTTTTGTGATCTAATTCAAGTTGAATAAACTTGATTGAAGCTCTTTATCATGCTCTAAAAACTAGCATAAATTTATTATTCTTTGCTACAAAGGAGCTCCATAAATCTAGACTTGGGAATAGGAAGACTAATCTAGGTAGCTCAATGATTACTATAACCTTCCAAAATTTTACAAGGATGAAATGATGCTTCTTATCCTACAAAAGAACTTACATCAACCATTTATCCCAATCCTACTACAACAAATCATTAGTACTAAATGCAGAAATAGAAAGAAATAAGAACAAGAAATGCATGTGAATAAGAAGTGAAAAGAATAAAAAGAAATGATACAAAAGGGATCTGAGGCTCCTGGGATGGCTAAGCTCAAGGAAATTAGAGACCCATGGAGGATAATAAGATTTACAAGTTGAACATGACACCAATCTTCATTATTTTCATCAATACAATTACATCCCTCCAAGAAAATACAATGGAGTTGCAAAAATAGGAGTTCTATCCACAAGAAGACTAATCAAAATCCATCCCTAGAGGTAGATTCGACTTGGTACTTGTAAAAAATGATTAGAAATCATTCCCAATGAAAGGAGGAAGATTTACCCATCAAAATCCCTTAATTAGTGAATCTGGTTCCCAATATTAGGAATCTGCATTAAATGGGAGGGAACAAATTCCAATATTTTCTCAATCATTGGAGTTCCACAATCTATGCCATAATTCGATAATATATTTTTGATGTATTATTTAATATTGATCCTCCTGTAGTAGGGAGCAAGTCCCTAAATTATCTCCTCCTCCATATCTTCATAATCTACCAAATATTCTCATAAAATTCCACAAAAATAAATAATATTAGGCAAAAATATGCAATTATTCATAAACATTCCTAATGAACATATTAAAGTTAAAAATATATTATCTAATGCAAAAAGATAGATTTAATATGCTGAAGGATGGTTAGATGGGCCTTAATTTATGTTTAATTTATAGTCATGGGCTTCAATTTATGTCTAATTTAGAGGCACATCATACCCCCTTGCTTAAATTGTTGCTCATCATTTGAGCAACTTAGTGACCTCATTGTGCCTCATTCATGGCCCTGGTGGCCTCTCTCTTATGAATTCCTCAGTCCTTTCTATTAAGAATATTGGTTATAATTTCTGCATGGACAAGCCCAAAAATATATTTGTGCATAGAAAAATCATTATTTCTTGAGACCATTAGCTTGCCTTATTCTTTTCTTTTGTGGCCTAGATGATTGCCTAATGGCCTTGGAGTTTTCTGTTTTGATTAGGTCTCTCTTAGGCTTTGCATTTTTTTTTTAAGCACCATTTGTTCCTTTCTTCCTTCTTGTAGCAACATTTTGTCTTCCTATAGCAGCCATTCCTTCTCTTTCATAGTATTTTAACTGTATGGGAGTGATGAGAAATGATGTAGAGGGTTTGGAGGATGATGCTAGGGCTCAAAGGGAGTAGTGTAGGTTTGTGAAAATGGAGAGGATGCTTTGTTTGTTCTTTTTAAAAAAAAGATCAGGGTGAGACAGAGTGTAGGGTTTGTTCTTGAAATTATGAAATGGGATGTATGAATGATGGATAGATAGTAAATATGAAGTGTTTGGAGGGCTTGGAGTGTTATGGTGACTTTCCCTTTGCAAAACTTTGTTCTTTTGATTGTTGTCCCCATTCCTTGCAATCATCACCCTTCATAATTTGACTTTTCCATATTGCATGAGTGAATGAGTGAGCTGAAATTAACTAGTTGAAGGTGGCTAACATTCCTCACCCATCCTTAGCTTATAAAACCTCATCTCTCATGCATTGACAACAAATTTATAACTATAATATGCTCAAGAGAAGAGGTCAAGAATATTGCATACATGTACCTACCTGATGGTTGTTAGAGAGACATGCATGTTGTTCCTGAGTTGATGTTGTTGTGTTGCTAATGACTCAGGTACATCTTCTTGACCACCTTTTTCTTTTTTGTTGATCTGATTTTGCTGATGGGTTGTCTTCTTGTTAATGTGCAGGTGTTGGGGGACCTATATCAACATTCCCTAAAGAATACCTGACCTTTTGACCCATTTCTCCATCATATTACCTCTTGTAGCTTCTCCTCGGCCTTCCTATAGAGATCTTGTAGTAATTCAAGACAACCTCTTGTAGGGGACCTATTTCATCCATATCTCCCAAATGGTAGGATGGATTGAACATAAATTTTCTAAGCATGTTTCCATCATCATTATGCACCCCCCATATATAAATCTTGGCCAATGGAGGCAAAAATCTCGAGAAAAACTAAAAAGGGCTGAAGGTGATGGAGGCTAATTTCTTGGAAACCGTGCACTAGAATTTTGTGAAATTTCTTGGTCATGTTACTATCATCCATATGAATCTCCCCATGAAATAGTTTTTTAAATGGATGCACAAATATCGAGAAAATTCAAAAATGGTTGTAGGTGATGGAGGCTGATTTCTTGAAAAATGTGCAATTGAATTTGTTGAAATTTCTTGAGCATGTCACCATCATCCATATGCATCTCTCCCTACTACATCTTGGAAAATGGATGCATGGTTTGTAATATATGGCAAAAATAGTTTTATGCTATATGTATTTCTATTTCCTATAGTAAAACAAAGCATTCTTGTAGTTTTTTTAGGACAACAAGAAATATGAATGGGAAACGCTTGAGAATAATGTGTGCATGGGGGAAATAGATGAGGATGATGGATTTTCACGGCCTTGGTCATGTTGGAGCATTTCAAAAAAGGAGGAGAAAGTCAAAATTTGACTTCTTTTGACTAGGTTTGACCTCTTTTTTCTTTTGTTGGTGCCAAATTGTTTTTGTTGCTTGTAGATGTTGGAGGGAACCTACATTCATCAGAGAGATAGATGGAGCACATACTTTTTTTATTTTTTTATCTTTTTTATTCTAGGCCTACTAGCCGCCTCAATGAGGTTTTCAACTAGTACATCTGCCTAGGCACCGCAAAGGAGGTTTTCACCTAGGATATGTTATCACTCCTTCAGGTCTCCAAGGCTAAGGAAGAGTCCAGCTGAGGTAACCACATACCAACCTTTTAGCTTGGTAGCTATACCTACCAGGCCAGATAGGGCTCTCTCTAAAGGATCACATCCAAGGGGGCTGGATGGATTAGGGTTTTAGGCTAGGTATAAAGTGCAGAGGTTGTTGATTTGATTTTGATTGGGGTAGTCACTTGATGAGTGAATTAGGTCAAATAGTGAATTAGGTCAGGGCAGAGAGAATCAAAATTGCAGACATCTGATGGGGCAAGGTAGGCAAGTACTTTAAAATTTTGTAGTATAGTGATGGAATGGCTTAGACTAATGAGATGTGAAAAAGAGCATGAAAACCATGAATTCGTTTTAAACTAAAGAAATAAAACAAATTATGATGATTTTCCCAAAATAGAGCATACAAGATGAATTTGGCTTATCACGCCTTGAAAATAAATCATATTTAGAAGTGAAATGGATCATGGAAGATACAAAACATTCACACATATGTAACTAAAGAAGAAATAATATCAAAATACCATGCCATGAGAATCCCACCAAAATAGTTGCTACTCATCCAACATATTCCATGCCCAAGTCTGAAACCCTAATACAATATCCAATGGAGTCCAACCTGTAGAATGACTGAAAAAAGTACATGATATAGGCCTCAAAATAAACTCCTCCCAGCCTCAGGGGTTGAATCCATGAGAGGAGGAGCAGTTCCACCAAAATCTGAACTGATAGCTAGAGTGTAGGGTGGTCAAAGTGACTCATCCCTAATTACAATGAAGTAATTTATTACACCTCATAAAGTCTATTTACCTAATGTATTTACCCTATGTAATAGTAAAAATACCATAGTTACATTTACATGATCAATTACATCAGTAAAAAGTTGATTTCCCAAGAGGAAAACAAAATGTGGAGGAAAACAATGAAAAATTAGGCAACTGGTCAAACGCGCAGTGCCAGTGTCTAATGTGTAGCGCCGATGTCAAACCCACACCACCATCTTCAGACCCACATTTTCTTGCCTTCACTGTGTCCAAATTAAGCCCACGATAGCTTGCTGGAAAGCGTATCTTGTCTAGTTTCCAGATCTGCCTTTGGTTTCCAAAACGGGCTTGATTTTGCCCTCCAAAAGTGGATTCTCCCAAGACTAGTCAAACACATAGTGTGAAGGTGAAAAAGGAGGCAGAACATTGATTTTGGATCATGAGTTTTGTGCATGGAGTGAGGCTTCAGCAAGGATGTATAACTTCTCCTTGTATTTTTGATGAGTTAGGAATTCAATTTTTTCCTTTGCGGCCTTGAGCTTTGCCCTTGTATTCCTTTCCCTATTGGCATAGTGTTTTGCCATCTTCCTCTAAATTTCACTTTGCTGATTGGCTTTGTATAGGAGATTCTCTAAATGTTGATTGACCTTATCAAGCCAATGCTCCATTTCTCATCGATCAAGATGGAAAATTGCTCATTCCATGTGAGCTTATTAGAAAGTTGAACATCCTTTTGTTTCTCTAGTTCTAGAGCTCTTTTCAACCCTCTAGTTCTAGGTCTTCTTCTAGGTTCTTTCTCTTCTTCAGTTTCACCATACCTGTCATAGGCCTCATAAAGCAATGACTTGGCTTTCATTGCTTACCTCTTTTCCTTGATGAGCTGGATCTCCATGACCTCATTTTTGGCCTCAAGATGCTTGTTTTCTTGCTCATAATATGATATGATGTATTTTTCCCTCTGCAAGTTAATCTGGAGCTCCCTGATGAGTGCATCCTTTTCTTTGATGACAATGATTGTGCTCTCACTGTCGTCATACTCACTTAGGTAAACTAAGTCAAAATCCTTCTCTATCTCATGGAGGTCCTCCTCCTCATGTTTGATTTTTTCCTCTATCATCTTTCCATTGCCCTTCTGTACCTATTTTGCTGATGAAGAAGGCAAGGCCCTTCCCACAATCTATGGGGAAAACACCTTCCTATGGCCTCTCTCATTAGTGTGTGTCAAAGTGCCCAATTCAAAATCTTTGGGCTTGATGATCTCAACCTGTCCAACCTATTCCAACCCTATGATTTCATCTGTGTTAGGTGAATGGATATGCTCATGAAATGGTGATGATGGAGGTGATGATGAGGATGACTGATCAGGTGAGGATGAATGATCTATGGGTTGAGATGGGGGAATGGAGGTGGAAGGATGAGATGATGAAGGCACATCTAGAACATGCTGAATGGATGGATCAATGAATATGTCATTGCCAATTAAGGTACTCCATGTAATGTTGAGCTCTTTGAGATGATGAAGGACTATGATTTTAATGAGGGAATGATGAAAGAGACTATTCATTTGATCTTTATGCTATCTTTTCTAGGAAATGTAGGCCATCTTTTTAATACTCCAGAAGAGATAATAATGTATGTTGAGCATCTTAACCCCTGTGAAATGCATGAGTAGACAAATCTGGTAGGTATACAGTCTCGAAACCTTCCTTCACAAGTAAAGTATCCGATGATGATTTTCACCATGGGAACAAATCTACCGAGGAGGTAAGAGAAAGGAAACAACCTCTTTCTATCATTTCTATATCTAGGTTTAATATCGGGCTCATAGTAATGCTCCTCCAAATTGTTGGCATTATGATGCATGTGTTGTACTTGATGGCAACCCTCTCATAGAAGAATATCTCACTTATGTATAACTGGATGAATCTTCAGACGAGATATCAGATGGGACTGATGGAGGATAGCTCAAAGGAATCAGATGATGAATCTTCAGAAGAGATATCAGATGTGACTGATGGAAGACAGCTCAAAGGAATCAGATGCTAATTCTAAGTATGACAAGTTAGCTTTGCCATCAAGTCCAAAGGGGGAGATTGTTGGCATTATGAGATAAGTGTTGTCCTTGATGGCAAACCTCACTGATGACAAATCATAGTACAGAAGGT
Organism: Pinus tabuliformis; assembly: GCA_031772625.1. NCBI lineage: Eukaryota > Viridiplantae > Streptophyta > Pinopsida > Pinales > Pinaceae > Pinus > Pinus tabuliformis. The sequence continues at coordinate 274,698,948 of CM062804.1, read as the reverse complement.
CAGCAGCAAGGAATTGATGATCAGACTATAAGAAGAAAAGAAAGTTTATACACGCAGGTTCGTTAAGCCCAAGTCGCGTGTACACGCAGGTTGGCTTCAGTAAAAGCGCGTGTATGTGGAAAAGTACCTTTGGTCCATGGCGGTTATTCCTTGGAAGTTGTGCCTATGGTTTTGGACCTTGGCGTCTCGGCGGACGTGTTGATCCCTAGTTTTGAAGTTGATGGTATTGTGTTACTATGGTTTTGGCTCTTGGTATTGAACAAGGCCTAAGGCTATATAAGGAGAAGGAAATCATTAGGCAAGTGCATCTGAAATGTCTTGAATATCTGATGAAGCATTAGATCCAGTATGCAGGGTTATGAGTTGATGATGCATTGCTTGATCTGAGCTAAGGAGAGATCTCACCGGTTGATGGAGAACTAGATCTAACGAGAGGTCGGGATCAAATGGTTTGAAATGAACTATCTTTATGATGCTTATTCTAGATCTACATACTGACGCATGTATTGTTCTATAAATGTTATGAGTATGACTGATGTCTGGTACAGCTGCAAGTTATGAGAAATTATTTTTAGATATGTACGCGGGTTGTCTTTGGCAAAAGCGCGTATACACGCGGGTTTGATTCATCGAAGTAGCGTATACATTGTAAAGCTTGATATTTGAAGTTGCAGATGGATCTGATGGTTATTACAGAGTTCTGTGTCTGCTCTGTGTTCTGGTGACTGTTGTTAACAGGGTTTCAGTGATTCAGAGTTTGATGATTGTTTTGAGCTTCAATGATAGTTATGGGTCCAGTATGAAAATTGGATGAAAAGTGGCCTTTCAGATTATGTGTTGTGCTTCAGTGTATCCAGTCTGAAAATTGATGAAACGTGGTACCTGGAGGTGAGAAGATTGTAGGCAAGCACCTACGTACTAGTATCTAAGCTAGTACAAAAGCTAAAGGAGATCTTTGGAGCATTGTAGCAGGTAGCAGCCTGCGTACTAGTAAATGGATCGGCTAGTACAAGAGCAAAGGGGGTTGTAGCTCCCGTACTGGTATAAGACTGCACCAGTACAAATATTGTAAAAGGATTTTCTTATTAAGAAGAAGATTGAGATGACTTGCAGCAGGTGGTTTTCACCCACATTAGGTTTCCACCTTATATCTTTGTGTTCATGTGTGTGGCTCTTGTGTGATGTTCTGTTCTGTTATTCTGCACCTGTTTACTGTTAATATGCTTAATAATGATCTGATGCATTTACTGAAGATTAAGCTAACTGAATTATAAGATCTCTGGATATACGCGAGTTTCATTAGACACAGTAGCGTGTACACGCGGGTTCACTTAATTGAAGTAGCGTATATGTTTCTGAGTATGAAATTGAAAAGTTTGATTGATCTGATAATACTGATTCACCCCCCCTCTCAGTATTATTTCCAACAATTGGTATCAGAGCAGGTCCTTCAGAGAAGCTTGATCGCTTGAAGGAGATTCGTAGAACAATGGGGAAGAAAGCACGTCAGAAGAAGAAGTCAGCTCAAAGGAACAATGACAACCTGCCGTTGAATTCAGATCCTGAATCACCTCAGAATGAAGATGGACAAACAAATGAAGCATCAGATCAAACCATAGATCAGCAAGATCTACCTAGCAAAAAGGAGAATGCCCTCAAAGAAGAAATCATCAAATTAGAAGATCTGTTGGAATGTGCCTCCAGAATTCGAGAAATGCTGCTAGCACTGAATAAAGAGCAAGAAAACGAGATCCTCAAACTAAGACATCAGTTGGATGAAGGAAGGAAAGCTGAAGAGACCTTGAAGAAGCAATGTCTAGACAAAGAAGAACAACATCAAGTTGAGGTAAATATCTTGAAAAGTAAATTAGAAGAAAAGGATAAACTATTACGATTTCAAGATAGTACTAAGATCTTGGATGATATTCTTAGTAGTCAAAGGTCCCCTGCTATCAAAACTGGTCTTGGTTTTCATGAGTCTATTGAAGGTGAATCTGTTTCACAAAGTAAGACAAGAATCTCTAATGCAAAATCTGAAAGGCTCTACAAGGAGATGAAAGGTCAACCTCATCAACAATCAAGGAAAGAGACTCCTCAAAGAAAATCTTTTACTCCTCCCATGAATAATGTTGAATGTTATGTATGTCATAATCTTGGACATGTTGCAGCCATATGTAGAAGAAGAAGGTTTCAAGACCATCATACAGAAAGATCATCACATTCAAGGTACTTTAATGGATATTGCTTTTCTTGCAATATATTTGGCCACAAAGCTGCTGATTGCTATAAGAGGAATATGAAACATGTAAGATGCTATGCATGTAACAAGTTTGGATATAAAGCAAGAGATTGCAGGAACAAAGCTCATGATAAGAAGAAATCATCAACATGCTTGAAGATATGGAAGAAGAAGGAAGTTCAGCCAGAAAGATGTGGCACAGCACAGGGTACTCAGCACAGCACAGACATAACAGACTCAAGGGGAGCTGAAGATGTAAAACTTCAGTGTTCTAATTATCATACGCAAGTTTCATGAAGTAAATCCGCGTATATACGCGAGTTTCACACTGAAAAGTCGCGTATATGTCAGTTTGTGAAAAAGCAGTGGGGACAGACTCAGAAAAGGGGTCTGATATGATTCAGTCCATTATTTGCTCTATTGGTTAATAGTTACAATCGGCTGAGGATGTGTGAAAAATGTTTTGTTACTTGTATGATGTCTAGAAGTGTTTTTGATCCTAACTTGAGGATGATGATGTTTTGATGCTTATTGCTGATATATGCATGATCAGATCTAACAGATGGCACTGGTTGAGGGGGAGCATATGCCTTTAGTAATTCGTTGTTGGCATTATGGTTAATAATCCTTGGTGATGATTCTTATATGGCTAAATGATATATCTTGCTATGATGTGGTTGTGAGTTGTCTATGATAAACTCTCATATGATTCTTGAAGTTACATAGAAGATGTTCAGATCAGATTTATGGTGCTTACATGGTGATCTTCATAAGGACAAGGAGACGTACAAAGCTTGAATACACATCTTCCTCACTTGATGATGAGTCACTTATATACTGCTGTTGTCATATGCATAAAGATCATTCAGTTATGATGCAGGCACTCTTGTGAATAAGGATTGTTGCTGTTGATGATATGAAGAAGTTTTGTCAAATGAGCTTGAGCTCAAGATACATAGTGCTGATACATGGATGACTACTCAAAGTTGCTTTATTGGAGACATGGTGATGAGTTCTTATCTATATGATGATAGGTTTATACTTACATATGTTAATTGATCCCAAGTAATGATACTTGGATCATGTAGAGCTTGATGAAATGGCTATGGTGGTTTCACACATGATACAATGTGAATGACTCTGAATTCTGTTCAAAGGGATGAATTGATGCAGACATACCTTGTTATAGGTTGATGACCTATTCTCTACAGGACATTTACAGGTTGCTGATATGGAAATTTGTGTACGCGTGTTGTTTAAAGGATATCCGCGTGCATACGCAGTTTTACAAGGGGATAGTCGCGTATATGGTGTACGCGTGTTGTGTAAGGGATATCTGCGTATATACGCTTTTTTATGCGTATACAGACGCGTATATGGAGATTTGAAGGAAATCAGCAGGGACAGATGTTGGTTGCAGAAAGTCTGATATAGGTCTGACAGAGATCATCTGGCACAGGTTTAGGGGGAGCAGATAATCTTCCAATGATGCATTGTTGGCATTATCTTAAAGCTTTTGGTTCTAGTTCACATTTGGTGTTGATTTCAGGAGGAACAAAGGCGAAAGGAGAACAAAAGGATCTCTTCGTTGCTGATCTGAATGGTGATTATCAGATGCTGCTGGTGACTTTCATAAGTCTTGGTCTAGTTATTTCGTCTCTATGTCATATATCTCTTTTTGTGGTATCTCTTTCATGGTGTCAAGGTCATGTAATGGCCTATTTTGGTTTCCCCACTATGCCTGGGATGATTGATGCAATGTGATTGGTTGTCATATGTAAAATTTTGATGTATTCCCACTTGGTTGGGTGGATGAGTCAATTTTTGTATATCCTCACTTAGTTGAGAGATGGATGTATGTATGAGTCTTTGGTGATAGGAAGGTCTTTTATGATGAATAGAGTCATGTTCTTCTTGAAGAACATCTTTTGCAGATCTTGCCTACAGTCAGGAAGAGCATGTACAACACACTTCAGCGGTACAGAGATTCAGCATGTACTCAGGGGGAGCATGGACAGATTGGTACACCTTGGCATATACAAAGGGGGAGATTATTCAGAGATTTCAGCAGGTACTCAGGGGGAGTATGGACAGTGGAATGATTCAGCAAAGGAAGAGAATATCTTGGTCCACCCTTTGCCCTTGATGTCAAAGGGGGAGAGTGATTTGGTGTTGTTGCCATCAAGTCCAAAGGGGGAGATTGTTGGCATTATGATGCATGTGTTGTACTTGATGGCAACCCTCTCATAGAAGAATATCTCACTTATGTATAACTGGATGAATCTTCAGACGAGATATCAGATGGGACTGATGGAGGATAGCTCAAAGGAATCAGATGATGAATCTTCAGAAGAGATATCAGATGTGACTGATGGAAGACAGCTCAAAGGAATCAGATGCTAATTCTAAGTATGACAAGTTAGCTTTGCCATCAAGTCCAAAGGGGGAGATTGTTGGCATTATGAGATAAGTGTTGTCCTTGATGGCAAACCTCACTGATGACAAATCATAGTACAGAAGGTCAGCAGCAAGGAATTGATGATCAGACTATAAGAAGAAAAGAAAGTTTATACACGCAGGTTCGTTAAGCCCAAGTCGCGTGTACACGCAGGTTGGCTTCAGTAAAAGCGCGTGTATGTGGAAAAGTACCTTTGGTCCATGGCGGTTATTCCTTGGAAGTTGTGCCTATGGTTTTGGACCTTGGCGTCTCGGCGGACGTGTTGATCCCTAGTTTTGAAGTTGATGGTATTGTGTTACTATGGTTTTGGCTCTTGGTATTGAACAAGGCCTAAGGCTATATAAGGAGAAGGAAATCATTAGGCAAGTGCATCTGAAATGTCTTGAATATCTGATGAAGCATTAGATCCAGTATGCAGGGTTATGAGTTGATGATGCATTGCTTGATCTGAGCTAAGGAGAGATCTCACCGGTTGATGGAGAACTAGATCTAAGGAGAGGTCGGGATCAAATGGTTTGAAATGAACTATCTTTATGATGCTTATTCTAGATCTACATACTGACGCATGTATTGTTCTATAAATGTTATGAGTATGACTGATGTCTGGTACAGCTGCAAGGTATGAGAAATTATTTTTAGATATGTACGCGGGTTGTCTTTGGCAAAAGCGCGTATACACGCGGGTTTGATTCATCGAAGTAGCGTATACATTGTAAAGCTTGATATTTGAAGTTGCAGATGGATCTGATGGTTATTACAGAGTTCTGTGTCTGCTCTGTGTTCTGGTGACTGTTGTTAACAGGGTTTCAGTGATTCAGAGTTTGATGATTGTTTTGAGCTTCAATGATAGTTATGGGTCCAGTATGAAAATTGGATGAAAAGTGGCCTTTCAGATTATGTGTTGTGCTTCAGTGTATCCAGTCTGAAAATTGATGAAACGTGGTACTTGGAGGTGAGAAGATTGTAGGCAAGCACCTACGTACTAGTATCTAAGCTAGTACAAAAGCTAAAGGAGATCTTTGGAGCATTGTAGCAGGTAGCAGCCTGCGTACTAGTAAATGGATCGGCTAGTACAAGAGCAAAGGGGGTTGTAGCTCCCGTACTGGTATAAGACTGCACCAGTACAAATATTGTAAAAGGATTTTCTTATTAAGAAGAAGATTGAGATGACTTGCAGCAGGTGGTTTTCACCCACATTGGGTTTCCACCTTATATCTTTGTGTTCATGTGTGTGGCTCTTGTGTGATGTTCTGTTCTGTTATTCTGCACCTGTTTACTGTTAATATGATTAATAATGATCTGATGCATTTACTGAAGATTAAGCTAACTGAATTATAAGATCTCTGGATATACGCGAGTTTCATTAGACACAGTAGCGTGTACACGCGGGTTCACTTAATTGAAGTAGCGTATATGTTTCTGAGTATGAAATTGAAAAGTTTGATTGATCTGATAATACTGATTCACCCCCCCTCTCAGTATTATTTCCAACACAAATCACCTTGTTTAAACCATTTCTCCCCAACATTTGGGATTCCAGTGGCAGCTAATATAATTGCAGTGGATACAGTGAAAGTGACAACAACAAGGGTTACTTGGTTGTCATGGAGATTGGAGATGAACCGTTTACTCAACATAGGATGATATTATACCTTTTGTACTTTCTCACAGAATTCAAAACATCCTAAATTTTTGAAAGATGTCATAGTCATGGGAGATGCCATGAGTTCATTGGTATTTCTTGGCTCAAATCTAAGGATTCTCCCTCCATTGTTTGACTTCCTCCCCTTTCTTTCCTCTTCACTAGAACTTAAGTTTTCTTCTTCTGACATGGTGTCTTGATTTTAAAACCCTAGGGAGATGAAATGATAGTGAAATATAGGTGTAGGGAGTTAGGAATGGTGTGAGGAAATTCAGGGAGATGAGGGAAGGGGTTTACTGTTTAAGGGAAGTAAAAGGGAGTGGAAATGTAGAAGGATTTGGGATAGAGAATTTTATTACAGGTTAGGGGTTTTGGGATCTTAGGTAAATAGGACACCTAGGTCTTAGGGTTTTGGAAATAGAAGGCTTTGGGAGATAGTGAAATGATACAAAAGTTGGGAAAGGGTTTAATAGGGGCATGCGAAAGGGATATAAGTATTAGGGTGTGAAATTAGAGGTGTGGGAATGAAACTAGGGTTTGCAAGTTCGAAGACTCAAAGTTTCATTCAAGAGACTTAACCATGAATTTGTGAAATGTGAAATGAAATGAGGGTATAATTTCATGGATACTTACTTGTTGGAGGAAGAGAACAACTGAGCTGAAGCTTCAAACACAATGACACTTGGTTTTAGAGGCTGGAGAGTAACCTTGTTCAAACGTGCAACGTTTAACTGAAACACACCCTTTCACTGGTAAAACACATAGCGTAAAACAAAAACACACATCGTATAATAGAAACATGCCCTCCTGGTCAAACGCGCAATGTGACACTGGAATGCGCAGCGTAATGCACAAATGCACGATGAAAACTTTGTTTTGCTGGTTTCACTTGTCAAACTCAAAAATTTATCCTTTGTTGAGGTTTTTCAACCAAGACAAGATAAAATTAGGGGGAAATGGATGTCTTGAAGGCTTTAAATACTTGATAGAATTTGACTTTATTGATTTATAACCCATTTTACCAATGTTTTGAAAGTGCTTTTGAAACATTTCACTAATACCCTTTACCTTATGCTTTTACTTTATAGATTGATAAATTGATATACATTGGGAATACTTTGACCTTTGACATTTTCTCTTTTTGGCATTATGGAATTGAGTTGACAGCTTTAGAAAAGTCACTTATTACATATAATAACGTAAAATTACATAAATATAAAAAATATAAATACATCTCTATTTTTGGAGTAAAATTACAAACTATATTGAAATTCGTACTTGAAATCAAAATTAGAACCTTTGGAAACCATGGTTACATGCTTGCAAATCCTATTTAACTAAAAAAGGGATAATATTTTGTTCACTCTCATACTTTTTTGGCCTTATGTAGTGAAATGGTGTTTTATTGGACTTTGAAAAAAAAAACCTAGAGACCTACTAAAAACCTTGAGTGAGCAGACTTCAGGTCAACTTGACTGACGCAAAACATGATGAAATGAGCCTTGATGGTCAATGTATGCTCAGTAAGACACATGGAGGTGGGCCAACAAATATTGATTTTTCGAGAGACAAAATGGATTTTGACATAAGGCTACCAATAGTGAGTAAATATTTAAATGAGGACCTAAGTGGAATGACAAAAGGTGTAGAATGGGACCCTAATACGATATAAAATAGAGGTTTTGATCACTGATGGTAGTACGAAAATACTAACTATAACATCGACCTTATTTGGGGATGGAAGCTCCTTGGAGGTGTTAAGAACATCGTAGACCAAGTTCCTAACCATGTGGGCGATTACGGTCAAGAACTCAAACTAAAATGCATGAATAAGAACTGAAAACTCAAATAACAAAAACTGACTCAAAGTTGACTTACTTATCTGACAATTGAACTTTGAAAATGGAAAAGAATCAATGAAGATCCATGGCCTTCCCTTCGGGCTGCGAACTCCAGGTATTCTATAATTCACACTTGTATAAAGTTAAACTGTTATGTACAATGAAACCATCCTATTTCAGAAAAGATAGTGCATAAGGAGCCTACCATTGACTGGTCCTCCTCAGCATGGTTCTCCATTCATCTCATCTAACAAAAAAACATTTTGTCCTCAGAAAGCTGAAATATGATAAGGGCGTTTCCATAGATTCTGAAATTTACTATGCTTACCCTTGTCTTCATTTCTGGTATCCCAACGAAGCACCACATCTACAATTTTGAAATCATCTTCCTTTATTTTCCGGTCATAGATTCTCTTTATCCTCTCATGAAGCTTAGAGGTGTTTTGAAATACCTCATCCCATGTCTGTTGTACATGAATCATTTGATTGATCTGGTACTGAATATCATTCTCTTCACTTCCCACTTCTTGTAATAATTTCATGATCGGGATTGATAATGATGAAGGAAAAATAGTATCTACTCCATACACAATCTGAAAAGGAGAAAGCCTAAGAGATGTCTTACTACTCATCTGATCTGCCCACAATGCATTAATTAGCTTTTTGTGCCAATTCTTTTTGTTGGCCTCCAACATTTTCTTGATGATGTTGATTAAGGATTTATTGGAGGACTCCGCCAGACCATTTCCTTGTGGATAATATGTTGTAGAATGTCCCAACTTAATGTTGCATTTGTTACAAAACTTAGTCATCTTTTTGGACTTGAACTCTACTGTGTTGTCTATGATAATCTTATTAGGACAACCAAAACGAGACAAGATATTAGTTTCTAAAGACTGAATGATAACTAAATGTGTTGCTTGCTTGGTTGGGATCACTTTGATCCACTTAGTAAAGTAGTAAGTAGCTATGAATATCCACTTGTGTTGTGCGAATGATGATGGATTGATCTCGCCTTTGAAATCTAGGCCCCACTGCTGAAAAGGTGCATCAAATGATATAGGTTGTAGAGGCAAAGGAAGAAGTTTTCTTTTACCTTGCAAAAGTTGACACTAGTGACAACTCATCACTGCCTTGTAGATATATGCAAAATGTGTAGGCCAATAGTAACCTACTCTCAGTACTTTGTTGGCCGTGGTCTTCCAGTATAAGTGGCCCCCACAATCCCCTTTGTGAAAGTCATTTATTACTTCTTTAGACTCATCTTCGGTCAAACAGTTCAACAACACACCTCCAGGATCTTTCCAATAAAGTGCACTGTCCATAATGCAATATTTAGAAGCCTTCAACTTCAATGACCTTCTCTTAGCCTTAGACATGCCTGGAGGGGGATTTAGATGTTGCAAAATATAAATAATATCAGAATATCATGGGGATGATAGAAAGATTTCAAGTACTTGAATGAGATCCACTTCTTCTTGATCGTTGAACAATGCTGCTACAAGGTTGATATCTAGAGCATGGAGGTTTGACTCAGCAATGAGTTTGGCTAAGCCTTGACCCTTGATCATCTTGATAGGTCTGATCTCAAGATCATATTCTAATAATGCTGCTATCCATATACGTCTTCTACCTTCTGGGTTATTCTGCATAAGAACTTCTTTTACTGCTACATTAGGCACATAAGCAAGAGTATGCGAATGTAAAATTGTAAACTCTAAAATATTTCACCAACTTTACCAAAGAAAAGGTCTATTTCTAAATGGTGTTGTACTTAAGGGCTGCATCCATGATGTTTCGACTGAAAAATGCTATTGGCATCTCAACTTTATACCTTTTTTCCATTAATACTACTACCATGGTATGCTTAGAAGCAAAAGAAAATATAATAAAATCATCGAAATAACCAGGACTGATTAAAACAGGGGCAGTGGTTAAGGCAAGCTTTACTACATGAAAGGACTTGTGGGCTTCTTCGGACCACTTCACATCACTATCCTTCATCAAAATATTGGTCATTTCTCTAAGATGTTTAGCCAAATTAGGAATAAATGTGTAAGAAATTCATCTTACCATTGAATGCTTGGATTTGTTTCTTGCTGCGAGGGAAATCAATTTGTTGAATGGATTCTACTCGTGAAGGGTCAATACGGATGCCTTCCTTCAAAATGATGTGGCCGAGAAGTTTACCTTTCTCCATAGAAAAAAAACTTTTCTTCGGATTGAGAGAGATTCTAAACTTTCTACATTTCTAGAAAATGACTCTTAAATGATGCAAAATGTTCATCATGTGAATGTGAAAAGATTATTACATCATCTAAGCATACAACCAAGAAAGCATCTTTTTCATTGGAAAAGGCTATGTCCATGGCACGTTGAAAAGTGGCCCTTGCATTTTTGATACCAAATGGAATTTTTTCATATTTGAATGTGCCCCAAGGTGTAGTGAATGCTCTCTTGTCCTGATCATCTTTATGCACAAAAACCTGATTTTAACTAGAGTAGCCATCCAAAAGTGACAACCAGGAAGCACCAACAACTCTCTGAAGGATATGGTCCATATTTGGAAGTGGGTAATTATATTTCATAGATACTTTGTTCAATTTTTAGAAGTCTATGCAGAGCCTTATTTCCCCGGTCTTCTTTCTCACCAGAACTAGATTTGATATCTAATTGGAAAATCTGATAGGAATAATGATACCTGCCTTGAAAAGTTTGTTAACTTCTTTCTCTATGGATGGTAACAGTCTTAGGTTAATCCTTCTTAGATTTTGTCTGAAGGGCTTTTGATCAGGCTTGGTTGGGATGGTATGTTGAATTATTTTCTTATCATACTCCTTCAAGTTTGCATAATCCCACGTGAAAACATTAGAAAATTTAGACAATAAATGAATATATTTCTCTTTTACCTCGAGAGATAATGATTTGGACAACTTGATCATTTTTGGTTTGTCTGCTGTTCCAATGTTCACGTCTTCGACACCTTTCTCTATAGGAACCAATGTAGGCTTCCTTGCTACATCATCCTAATCAAACAAGTCTTCCAAAGGTATAAGACCTTTCGGAATATTGTTATCCTTCAGCTGTAGTATATCAACTTGAGCTGCCTCGATGACTTGATCATCTTTGTCATAAACTTCATCCATAGAACAGTTCTCAAACTCTCCTTCACTCTAAAGAAAGTTATTCACCTGTTTGTCATCCCAAAATACTTGCCAATATTGCAAGTTGTCAGGAACAAAGGGCTGATGCTTCACATGAATGTCATATTTCCTATTTGAAAAGATGGGAATTTTGAAATTGCTTGCAGCTCTAGCTAATGAATCTACCATAATATTCTGACTTCTTGGTACAACTAAAAGTGTATATTCATGAAACATCCTCAAAATATCTAAAAAACAATTCTATATTGTTTCATTCACAGATGGTGAGCTTGATATTCACCTTTAACTTGCTTGATCACAAGTTCAGAATCACCATATATAGAAATTTTTCATGCATCTAACCTTTTCAATATCTTTAAACCTGTTATTAGCACTTCGTACTCTGCCTCATTGTTAGTGCAATCAAAATCTAACTTGTATGAGAATAATCTAACATTCTGAGGGAGCTCACCTTGTTGATGATGTGGGCTTCGAATCCAAATGCCAATACCCACTCCATCTTTCCTAGGAGCACCATCAAAGTCCATGGTCCAAAGGCCATGCTCCTTTTCCTAGGGTTGTACATCTTGTTTCTATTTTGGGTCAACTTTTGAACTTTGTCTTCATGGCTTTCTGAATTTAACGTTACCTTGTCTGACGGTTGTTCAGAGCCTTTCTATGCCTTGTCCGATGGCTGTTTAGATGAACTTGGCATATTTTCTTTTTCACGATCTAAAACTATCCTTATACAATTGGAAATCTCAACTACATATTAAATTTCCAAATGTTGACTAGCTATATCATTTAGTCCACTATCATTATATAAAATAAATGAGTCTAAATCTATATGTAGAACATTTATAGGATGATTATTGGGCTTCTCCTTGCTAGTTATCATGAATTTCATTTTGTTTTCTTGGTACAATTTCTTCAATTCCTGAAAACCGGGATGGTGACATAGGAGAAGTCTAACTACAGTGTGCCTCTTAGTTTTTCTCCCCAGGATCTCAACAATAACATACAAACTGCGGTGGTATATCAGCTACCACCACATCCATTAAGACATTCTTTGCTGGGATTTGGTCTAGGAATACTACCAAATCTTTGATTAGACCAAGACAACAGACCTTATCGGAATCAAAAGAGTACAATTCATGGTACTCACGAGTTATATCCAGACCCAACCTTTCCATGATGGTTTTTGGCATTAGATTATGAGAGGCTCTGGAGTCAAGCATGGAGTTATGAAGAATGCATTGGTGGATTCTTAAACTGAGGAAAAATGGAGGAACATCACTATCTCTTGACTAACCATCTATGACTAAACCAAAAATTAATTCAAGCTGGTCATCTTCAATATTAACCATGCGAGACATAGGATCAACTTTGAGCATTTTAATTATATCAGAATTGTAATGGCTATTTTTGTCTAGTTTAGTAAGAGGGATTGACACTTTCAACTTTGAAATTTCAGTTTCTAGTCTGAAAGAACTAGATTTATCTACCTCTCTTTGGACAGTGTCTCTTTTCTCGAGCAGATCTCTTGGTGTCTGATCCTTCTTCTAACTGTCATGATCCTTGTTTGGACTACTTGTAGATGGCTGATTTACTTTTCTTTTGTTAGCTGTTGCTAGCTATTTACCTTTTCTTTGATTACCTTGAGGATTTGTTTTTTGTTGGGTATATTTCTGCTGCGATACACCATTTCTGAATGGGAGTGATTGGGACATCTCTATTCCTCAAGAAATATTGCTTCTATTGAGAGCTGAGTGCATTCAAGTATCCTCTTTGATACTCACTAGATTGAGTTTCCAATGCATAGTCATTTTCCATTATGTAGTCTTCATCCTTAGGATCCTTCGTCTTCTTGACATACTTCTCATTTTTAATCAGGAAAATGGGATGGTAATATTCCCTAAAGAAATTATTTTCCTCTACAATTGGGTCTGTTTCATCATCAAACTCTTCTTGAGCATAATTCTGCCGCAAGGGTATCCGAATTGGCTGCGGAGATGTTGATGCTTCAGAAGCTTTCTGCTCTCTTTGTTTTATCCTGTACTGAGGTTGCTGCTGATTTATGAAGTTCGAATTTCTAACTTGTGGCTCCTGAGGTCTATCTGAATTTATCATCCGGTTGGCCATTCTCTCCATGGTTCTGATCAATGCATCTAGTTTAAGATTGGTGGAAGAAGAAGGTTCTTCTTTGATGGTTACTTTCTTTTCCGGTTTCTCATGTTTTAACTGAGAAATATTAATCATCAAGTTTTCTTCCACACTTACTGCATTATTTTTCATTTCTTCCAAAGTTGCAGGATCTCCCTTAGTTCATAATCCATCTCCAGATCAAAAGCATCTAGGTAATGTTGAAGTGCTAAATCGGGTGGAGGATTCATTTTATTCAAAATGGAATTGTAGATTTGATTAAATCTTATAGTGAATTCCTGAACCGTCTCATTAGGATTCCTTTTCAATGTTCTGTATTCCACCAAGATCTACAAAGGATTCTTATTTTCCCACCACCTGACAAAGAACAACTCATTTAACCTCTGAGGAGTATCAATGGAGCCAACTACCAAACCACGGAACCAGTTTTTCACATCTCCAGAAAAGCTGTGAGCCATTAGTCTCATTTTGGCATCATCTTTGTGAACCTCCTCTAAATTAATGAAATCATCCATCTTATCAATATTTTGCTATGTTTTGACACCTGGGCTGCCATCAAAAAGAGGAAGCATCTGGCCATAGGTTTGAGGTAAAGCTGCCAACTGACCAGGTAATACTAAGGTCACAAATCTCACCATGACTACTGGGGAATGGTGAATGAGAACTGCAATGGGTTGTTTTGGTTGGGATGAAGATGGAGGTGGTGATATGGATGTTTTCGGAGGTGCGGTAGGGGGTATGGCGGAAGCTAAGCTTTCAATATGATACTGAATATAGGCTTTTTCAATAGTGATTTTTAATTGAGCAGCTAGGCTTTGAAGTTTCTCAAAATTAGACCAAACCTCGTGGTCAAGTTTTGAAGACCGAGAAGCAGCAGAAGGTAAACAAATATTTTGAGGTAGGAAGGTATGAATAAAACTTTATGGGATCAAATACTTCTTCAGTAAGACAAGACTTAGACTTCGAACAAAATAGGGATAGCTCAAATTTAATGTCAAAAGGAATATCCTCAATACTAAGTATTTTATTTGGCAAGGAAGTCGTCCTTTCCAATTTTGTGCTTTCAGTCTTGGGGAAAGGAACTTGAGGTTTTCTTAAAAATATTTCAGGACCATTAACTGGAGAAAGAGGATTTGGGTTAGGGTTTGACCTGGTATATTTTTTCAGAGCCAATATCTTAACAGGGTCACAAACTATGTGAGGTAAGAGACCTGAGACTTTGAGCAGAACAAAGATATATTCAAAGGAAAGTATTCAATAGAGAAATTTACATTGGTAATGATTGAGAGCTTACCAATGGAATGAAGTCTGATTGAACTTGTGATTTATAACCTTCTTCGCTTTTTGAACAAGCTGTGAATGTCATCAACTGAATTAGTTGGATCACGATGCAGAATTTTGTCTTCTTTGTCTCCTCGAGGCCAGTTTTACAATCTCTACACTACAATTATGGAATCAACCTTTATGAAATTTAGTCCCATCATCCAGAGCACCAAATTCAGATGAAACTTAGTCATACACCCAGCTAAAATGAACCTTTTGTTCCTCGACAATGGTGCCAGTAATGTATCACTCCTCCAGATCTCCAAGGCTGAGGAATAGTTTAGTTGAGGTAACCACAAACCAACCTTTTAGCTTGGTAGCTAGCCCTACCAGGTTGGAGAGGGCTCTCTACAAAGGATCATAGCAAAGGGGGCTCGATGGATTACAGTTTTAGGCTAGGTATAAAGTGCAGAGGTTATTGATTTGATTATGATTGGGGTAGTCACTAGATGAGTGAATTAGGTGAGAGAGTGAACTAGGTCAGGGAAAGAGAGAATCATAATTGCAGACATCTGATGGGGCAAGGTAGACAAGTAATTTAACACTTTGTAGTATAGTTATGGAATGGTTTAGACTAATGAGATGCTAAAAAAAGCATGAATTCTTTTTAAACTGAAGAAATAAAACAAATTATGATACTTTTCCCAAAACAGAGCATGGAAGATGAATTTTTCTTATCACACCTTCAAAATCAAACATATTTAGAGGTGAAATGGATCATTGAAGATACAAAACATTCACACACATGTAACTAAATAAAAAACAATATCAAAATACCATGCCACAAGAATCCCACCAAAATAGTTGCAACTCTTCCATTATATTGCATGCAAAAGTCTGAAAGACTAATACAATATCCAATGGAGTCCAACCTGTAGAATGACTAAAAAAGTACATGATGTAGGCCTCAAAGAAAACTCCTCCAAGCCTCAAGGGTCAAATACATGAGAGGAAGAGTAGTTCCACCAAAATCTAAACTGATAGCTAGAGTGTAGGGTGGTCAAAGTGACTCATCCCTAACTACAATGAGCTGATTCATTATACCTCATAGAGTCTATTTACCTAATGTATTTACCCTAGGTAATAGTAAAAGGACCACAATTACATTTACATGATAAATTACATCAGTAAAAAGTTGATTTCCCAAGAGGAAAATCAAATCTCGAGAAAAACAGTGAAAAATGAGGCAACTGGTCAAACGGGTAGGGTTAGTGTCCAACGCGCAGCGCCAGTGTTAAATGCATAGAACCACATTTAACTGCCTTCATGGTGTCCAAATTAAGCCCAAGATAGCTCGTTTGAAATCTTATCCTGTCCAATTTTCTGATCTACCTTTAGTTTCCAAAATGGGTTTGATTTGAATCTCCAAAAATGGATTCGCCCAAGACTTGTCAAACGCACAGCGTGAAGGTGAAAAAGGAGGCAGAACATTGATTTTTTAGGTGTTTTTCACCTTTTGACATGTTAGTTGTGGGAAACAAAGCTTGTAAAGTTGTTTTTCGGCATGTCTTCCCTGCTCTTAATCTAACGGTGGTATTATTTTGTCCTAAAAGTGACCCTTGGTGATGTGCCTTTGGCATTCTAGCTGTAAAAACTGTGTATAATTACTTGAAAAGCACAAAAAATTTATAAACTACCCTATAACTTCTCAAAATTGGTGAAATGATTACTGATCATGTGTTTTCTGTATGGAGTTAGGCTTCAGTAAGGATGTCTAGCTTCTCCTTCTCCTTTTGATGAGTTAGGGCTTCAATTTTTGCCTTTGCAACCTTGAGCTTTGCCCTTTTATTCCTTTCCTTGTTGGCATAACATTTTCCCATCTTCCTCTAAATTTCATTTTTCTAATTGGCTTTGTCTACGAGCTTCTCTAAATGTTGATTGGCCTTATCAAGCCAATGCTCCCGGTTCTCATCGATCAAGATGGAAAATTTCTCATTCCATGTGAGATTATTAGCAAGCTCAGCCTCCTTTTGTTTCACTAGTTCTAGAGATATTTTCAGCCCTCTAGTTCTAGGTCTTCTTCTAGGTTCTTGCCCTTCTTCAGGTTCACCATACCTATCATAGGCCTCATCAAGAAATGCCTTGGCTTTCATTTCTTCCCTCTTTCCCTTGATGATCTCGATCTCCATGACCTCATGTTTGGCCTCAAGCTGCTTTTTTTCCTACTCATAATATGAGATGATGTATTTTTCCCATTAAAAGTTAATCTAGAGCTCCTTGACGAGTGAATCCTTTTCTTTGATGACAATGCTCTCTCTCTCACAGTCATCATGCTCACTTAGGTTAGCTAAATCAAAATCCTGCTCTGTCTCATGGAGGTCCTCCTCCTCATGTTTGATCTCTACCTCTGTCATCTTTCCCTTTCCCTTTTGTACTTGTTTTGTCGATGAAGAAGGAAAGGTCCCTCCCACAATCTGTGGGGAAAACACCTACCTATGGCCTCTCTGATAAGTGTGTGTCAAAGTGCCCAATTTAGCCTCTTTGGGCTTGATGATCTTAACCTGTCCAACCTATTCTAGCTCTCTGATTTCGTCTATGTTAGGTAAATGGATATGCTCGTGAAATGGTGATGATGTTGGTGATGATGAGGGTGACTGATCAGGTGAGGATGAATCATCTATGGGCTGAGATGGAGGAATGGAGGTGGAAAGATGTGGTGATGAAGGCACATATGGAACATGTTGAATGGATGGATCAGTGAATATGTCATTGGCAATCAAGGTACCCCATGCAATGTTGAGCTCTTCGAGATGATGAAGGACTATTAATTTAATGAGGGAATGATGAAAGAGATTATTCATTTGCTATTTATACTCTCTTTTCTGGGAAATTTAGGCCATATTTTTGATGCTCCAGAAGAGATAATAAGGTATGGTGAGCATCTTAACCCTTGTGAAATGCATGAGTAGCCGAATATGACAGGTATACAGTCTGGAAAACCTTCCTTCACAAGTAAATTATCTCATGACGATTTTCATCATGGGAACAAATCTATCCAGGAGGTAAGAGAAAGGAAACAACCTCTTTCTGTCATTTCTATATCTAGGTTTAATATCGGGCTCATAGTAATGCTCCTCCAAATCACCTTGTTTAAACCATTTCTCCCCAAAATTTGGGATTCCAGTGGAAACTGATGTAATGGCAGTGGATATAGTGCAAGTGACGCCAGCAAGGGTTACCTGGTTGTCATGGAGATTGGAGATGAATAGTCTACTCAACATAGGATGATATTGGACCTTTTGTACTTTCTCACAAAATTCAAAACATCTTAGATGCTTGAAAGATGTCACAGTCATGGGAGATTCCATGAGTTCATTAGTATTTCTTAGATCAAATCTAAGGATTCTCCCTCCTTTGTTTGACTTCCTCCCCTTTCTTTCCTATTCATTAGAATTTCTGTTTTCTTCTTCTCACATGGTGTCTTGATTTTAAAACCCTAGGGAGATGAAATGATAGTGGAATGTAGGTGTAGGGATTTAGGAATGGTGTGAGGAAATTTAGGGAGATGAGGGAAGGGGTTGATGGTTTGAGGGAAGTAATAGGGAGTGGGAATGTAGAAGGATTTGGGATAGGGAATTTTATTATAGGTTAGGGGTTTTGGTAGCCTAGGTAAATAAGACACCTAGGTCTTAGGGTTTTGGAAATAGAAGGATTTGAGAGATAGTGAAATCATACAAAGGTTGGGAAAGCATTTAATAGGGGAATGGGAAAGGGATAGAAGTATTAGGGTGTGAAATTAGAGGTGTGGGAATGAAACTAGGGTTTACAGGTTTGAAGACTCAAAGTTTCATTCAAGAGACTTAACCATGAAGTTGTGAAATGTGAAATGAAATGATGGTATAATTTCAGGGCTACTTACTTGTTGGAGGAATAGAACAACCGAACTGAAGCTTCAGAGGCAATGGCACTTGGTTTTAGAGGCTGGAGAGCAACTGTGGTCAAATGCACAAAATTCAACTGAAACATTCCCTTTCACTGGTCAAATGCGAAAAGTATAATAGGAAAACACCCTACTAGTCAAATACGCAGCATGACACCGGAACACACAACATAATGCACAAACGCGTAGCGAAAACTCTGTTTTACTCGTTTCACTTGTCAAACTCAAAAATTTCTCCTTTGTTGAGGTTGTTCGACCAAGACAAGAGCAAATTAAGGGAAAATGGATGTCTTGAAGGCTTTAAATACTTGATAGCATTTAACTTTATTGATTTATAACCCATTTGCTAATGTTTTGAACGTTCTTTTGAAACATTGCACTAATACCCCTTACCTTGTGCTTTTACTTTACAGATTGATCAATTGATATACATTGGGAATACTTTTACCTTTGCATTTTGGTCCTTTGGCATTATGGAACTGAGTTGATAGCTTGAGAAAAGTAACTTATTACATATAATAACATAAAATTAAATAATTATAAAAAAATATAAATACATATATGTTTTTGGAGTAAATTTACAAACTGGAATGGAATTCATACATGAAATCAAAATTAGAACCTTTGGCAACCATGGTTACATTCTTGCAAATACTCTTTAGCTGAAAAAGGGATATTATTTTGTTCACTCTCATACTTTTCTGGCCTTATGCAGTGAAATGGTGTTTTATTAGATCTTGAAAAAATTAAAACCTAGAGACCTAATGAAAACCTTGAGTGAGTAGACCTCAAGTGGACTTGACTGACAGAAAACATGATGAAATGAGCCTTGATGGTAAATGTATGCTTAGTAAGTGTTATGAAACCAGATCAAAAGAGATAGGAAAGATAGATCAACACCTTATAAATAGGCCTCTTCGAGGGGGAACCTCCTTTACATTACACAAATGAACAATTCTTGGATGATACAAATGACAACACCTCCTTTCTATATATAGGAGTCTAAGGGGTCATAATATAATCAGAGCCGACATAACAATAATAATGTAAGGGAACAATAATAACAATAGTGGGCTTCTATGGGGCACAATAATAACAATATGGGGACTACATGGGTACAACAATATAACAAGGGGGTTGTACTAATAACAATAAGGGGTTACACTAGTAGTATAGGGGCCTAACATGCCCCTCTCCTTCAAAAAGTGTTGTCCTCAATGCTTGAGTACTTCTTGATGCTTCTGTGTAAAATTCTTGTCCTCCCATGTGGAATCTTCAATAGGTAAGTTCTTCCACTTGATGAGATACTCTGAAATTGATTGATTTCGTAGTTGTCGAGTTCTTGTTTTTGTGACTGCTCGAGGTTCTAATATGATTTTTTCTTCCTCTTCAAGTTCTAGCAATATTGTTTGAATTGGGATATTCTGTAACTTTTGAATGAGGGGCCACACTTCTTTGTCCTTCTTCCATTCACCCCCTGCTTTGTTTATCCAATATAGTTGGATAATAGAAATAACACAAAATAATTCTTCCACATCCTCATCCTTTCTTGAGAGTGCATCTGCAACAAAAAATTTCTTCCCTTTTCTATAGATGATGTCAAAGTCATAACCCAACATATTTGTGACCCATTTTTTCTGTTCTTCTAAAGATAATATTTGTTCTAAAAAGTATTTAAGACTATTATGATCCATTTTTACCTTGAAGTGTCTTCCCATTGGATAAGGTCACCCTTTCTTAAGTGCATGTAGTATTTCCAACATTTCCTTCTCATAAATAGCTTGCTTGAGATATATCTGTAAAAATACTCAATCACCTACATCAAATGAACAATTCTTGGATGATACAAATGACAAGACCTCCTTTCTATATATAGGAGTCTAAGGGGTCATAATATAATCAGAGCCGACATAACAATAATAATGTAAGGGCACAATAATAACAATAGTGGGCTTCTATGGGGCACAATAATAACAATATCGGGACTACATGGGTACAAAAATATAATAAGGGGGTTGTACTAATAACAATAAGGGGTTACACTAGTAGTATAGGGGCCTAATAGTAAGACACATGAAGGTGGACCAACAAATATTGATTTTTTGAGAGAGAGAAGGAATTTTGACATAAAGCTACCATTAGTGAGTAAATTTTTAAATGAGGATCTTAGGGGAATGACAAAAATTTCAAAATGGGACCCTAATATGATATAAAAGAGAGGTTTTGATCACTGATGGCAGTATACAAACACTGTCTCTAACAATATCTTTTCTTTTTCTCCCTTTTTTTCTCTTTTTCGCAACCCATTGATCGCCTCATGGAGGTTTTCAATCAAAGAGTCAATCTCAAGTGCCTCAAAGGAGGTTTTCACCTAATATTTTATTTTTTCCCACTTATTTTTCAATTTTTATTTTCTACCCTACGCTACTTGGAAAACAAAATTACTTTCAAGTATAAGAATACTTCCAATGGAGCCATGTTCACATCAAGATGACAAATAAACTAATGTGTAGGCTTGCAATATATGATTTGACATGTACCTGGATTTTAGAGACCAAATGATTTGACTTCAAAAGGATCAAGCACAATTGAATAAGAGAGTGTTGTTGCAAATTAATGATTGTCTGGAACCATATTTCAATATAGATGTGGTGCCCCTAGTCCGCTTCCTAATTTGGATCATCTTTGATGTCTTCTTCTTCTATGACCTTCAAATCTTCCTCTTTTTGCTGATTATTCTCTTGAACACATGGATGATTTGATGGTAACCATGAGAGAGCTTTCTTAATCTCTAATTTTGTTGTCTGATCTTCATCAAGTGCAGCCCATGATTCTTTGATCTTCTCTTTTAAATCTTCTTTTTTTTTATGCACGTTGTCTTTCAATGGCATCAAGAGAGTATCTTTTTTGAATATTCTTCCTGAGATGAGATGAATACCATTGAGATCGAAAGGAGATATTTGGAAGTGTTGTACCTCAACATTGTAAGTGGGCTGAGCTACTTCATTGTGTGGGTTTTGAAATGGTGGTATAGGTAGTTGAGTGGGAGTGGATATTTGAGATGGATGTGGTTGGGGTTGTCGTTGTGATGGAGGTGAATGGTAGGGATAACATAGAGTTGGGTATGGAGGATATTGAAGATATTGTGGATGGATCCCATAAGTTCCTTGCCAACCTTGTTTCCAAGATTGTTTTTTGGGTTGAGATGGCCAATGTTTCCAAGAAAAGGGTGTGTTCCAATTACTTTGAGATGGATGTGCATAAGATTGAAATTGTGAATTAGGTTCTTGCATCATACTAGGTTGAATAGGCTTCCATGGTCCTCTTGGAGCTACATAACATAGCTGCATTAGAAATTGACTTGCTCCATTGTCCTCTTGGTAATCTTCCTTCAACCTTGGTAATGAGTGGAAATATTTAACATCATGTGATTCTGCATGGATGACACAAATATCAACATTTTCTTTTTTTCATTCTGAATTCTTAACATTTCTACTTGTTCACTTAGATTGGTAAGAATTTATGTTTTAAAGTTATCAAGCAAGTTTCCAAGTTTAGCTTCACTTACCGATCTTAATGTTGATTTACTTACTCTTTCCCTTCCTCTTGATATGTGTTTGCATGTTTCACAAATTTCTTCAAATTATAGGTTGTATACATCGCCTCCACCCATGAGATCAAGGAGATCAATCCACCCATCCCTAATTGTTCTAAGTAAGAGGGTTTTTAGTGTATCAGATCCTAAATGATGTAGTTTCCCCCCCTTAACATTATACATGAACCTCTCTATTAGATCCTCTAGGCTCTCCTCTTCTCTTTCACTCATTCTAAAGATTTCTTCTTTAAGATTATGATCTTTATATTTTTCTAGAAATATATTCTACATATCATTCTGTGATCTATTCAATTAGTCCCTAAACTCATGAACCATTTAAGGGCTCCATCCTTCAATGTTGCCAAAAACAATCTCAGTTTTTGAGGTTTTAATAAGTAACCATAAGATCTACAAACAATTTCAAATTCAAAGATAATATGAAGGGATGTTCTTCATGTGCACCCTACCATCAGTATCTTGAATGGGAAATGTGAGAGGATATTCCTCATTTTCATCATATCCATCCATTTCTTCTACACTATTTTCCATCTTCTTCTTCTACCTGCAAATTTGAATGGTGATGTGGCTCTTACTACACCACGTGATCAAATGGGCAGGGTGGGTTGGTGTTGGAGATTTTTTTGTTTTTATGATTGAATGAAAACACTAATGTAATGCAATTTTCTATTTTTGAAATGAAATACGCCTAATGAAATTATTTTTTGTTTTTGCAAAAAGTAAAAAGAAATGAATCAACTAGGGAAGAAAACAATGCATACTTTGACACCTCCTCGACAACAATGCCAAATAGTGATGAGCCTCGGTATTGATGTTGCGGGGAAAAATTCCTATGCAGGACGATCCTATCCACCTAAGGTGGTGCCTTAGCAACAAACGAGTACAACTATACTGGTTTCTTCCTTTATGAAATGTGAAAGAAGAGAGATCAATAGACTTACCGGTGTCTTCCGTTTGTCCCTCGATCCAATCTCCCTTCTCTTTGTGTGTTCACAACTACTTGCCTTCTTGCTTATCCAGCTACAACTTCCTGCAAGATCACAAGAGAGTAACTACTTGCGACAAGAGAACAACTACTTGAGACAAGAGAAGAACACTACACAAAGACAGATGTTCACATTCATAACTAGTTTAGGATTAGAAATAAACCAAATACACTAATACATTCATACATCAAAATACATAAGCATATAGGAGAAACCAAGATAGCTTTATTGATGAATAACAAGGTTCAGGAAGAGATACAACCCAGAGGGCTCCAATCCAGCATCTCCTTCCCAGAAAAAGGAATTCCTCTCTTTTCCCCCTTCAAAGCATTAAGCACCCAATGGTTCCAGTCTCAAACCAACAACAATTCTTTGCAATAACAAAATTCCAGCCTCCAGATCTCATGGAGGAGAGATCCATATATAGATGTTTGGAGAGAGGATGAGTCAGCTTGAGATCTGACTAGTGTCCTCTCCCTCTATCAGTTCTTGAGTCCACTTGGAGGTTCTTGCTTCCACTTGGAGATTTGGAACCTCTTACTCATCACCAGTCGAATTCCCTGAGGCAAGTGTCATTTTGGAAGCTTCCTGGGTCTTGACACCTTGAGAAATGAGCCTGCCACTTGTCCACTCTCGTTCAGCGCAGGTAGCCTTTGTTCCAGTTGACATTCAACGCAGGTAGCCAGTGTTGGCTTTGACATTCAGCGCAGACAACTAGTGCAGCCACTGAAATGATCCTGAATTGACTTGTTTCTGAGCAGTTTCAGGTGGAGAACTTTTGTGAATTGCTGTGGTTTGTTAGCCTTGTTCCTCTACGGGTAGGAACAACATGTTTAGGGACTTTGGATCCCTTAGATTATGGACATTTCATGCTCAATGCTGTAAGGCACAAAAATTTCTATAACAGTTGCTCCCTAAAGTATGAGGCTGTTTATCGGGTGAAATGCTTTATCAGGGGGATCCGAAGTTCATCCAATGCTGGGAGGAGATCTGTAATAAGATACAATAAAATACATTATTTTTCATACTGCTTTCATGATCTAGATGAGGCGGGCATTCCCATGCTCAGCTTTATAAATTCATTTTTCTGTACATAGAACAGACAATCGTCTGATGGTAGACTGATAATTTTGATGAAATTATCATCCTTTGAGTAGGATGATTATCTGCTGCAATGATGTACATGCCAATGTCTTTATCTTTCCTGAATATATATCGCAGCCCGGATGGATGAAACTAGATCTGGGGTCTTCAAACTTGTTCGAT
Source organism: Pinus tabuliformis (assembly GCA_031772625.1). Classification (NCBI taxonomy): domain Eukaryota; kingdom Viridiplantae; phylum Streptophyta; class Pinopsida; order Pinales; family Pinaceae; genus Pinus; species Pinus tabuliformis. Next base: position 274,674,394 of record CM062804.1, on the reverse strand, counting down.
CTTCACTCTAAGTACAAGTCGATCCATGTGAGAAATGTTCTGAAGTCGAACATGGACAGGCATCGCTTGATTACCGGTCAATGATGTAAAACGTTAACAAGCGTGAGAGGAATCACCGATAATGATAATGACCCTCAAGGTACTGCAGTACAATTCACGTGGTGTGAATAAAGGACTTGGCGTCGAACACCACGCAAAATCTTTCGGTCGAAGGTCATTGATGTATACCTGTCGCCGGAAGTGAGAAACTTGCCATTGTGGCATGCAAGCTTCAAAGTACTGTAGGGGGTGTTCCTAGATCAACTTCTTGGATAATAAGCTGATGTCGACAAGAAGTGATCCGTCAAAGGAGGGCCTTAATGAATCCCACATCAGTGACACAGAACAGAGCTAATGATTTTAATGGAGGTGAAAACGATCTGTGACATATGATTCAGGGTGGCGGTCATGAATGGATGAAGGATAATGTATGGAAGTGGATGGGACACGGTTGAATCTTTCTGAATGACTTCTCTTGAACATATGGCGACACTGATGCGATGGACCGGTAGCATTACCCCAAATATGGATGGTATGGCGAGACCATGGTGATGTGACTGGTGAATGAAACAACCCAACTCGATTGTGGTACGGAGGAAAAGTATCATGTTCAAGAGCGACTTGCTACCATCAAAGTTTTCTTTGGTTTCTCCCAATTTTTCCCCAGTCATTGCTGACCAGTACCTCTTTATTTTTGTCAAGCTTGAGGAGGATAACATATGCTTGTTCTATAACCTACCCTTCGGGCAAGCCCATCACTATGTTTTAACGAGCCTAGCGATAGTGAAACTCGTTCTCGTCTAAAGACAAGTTTGTCGCTATTTAATGATTTTAACGAGTCTAACGACAAGGATAACTCGGTCCTTTTCATTTTTAGAGAGTCTGAAAAGGTACATAAAGTCAACTCCAAAATTCCTTTTTCGTCATCTAATCCCTTAAGTCCGAAAAAGTATAAAACAATACAGAAGGGATGATTTTTCGATAGTTTTAATGAGCTGAATAAAACAAGCGCTTGATCTTTTTGTGCAATAATCCTCAGGTCCAAAAATATTAAAATCTAGAGGAGGGATAGCTCTTCCTGTCCTTTAACGAGCTGGAAGGCCAAAACTCGAGGATCTTTTCATATTTTACGAGTCAGTTGAAAAGAGCTTAAAGAAGACTCGTCTTTTGAGGAACGAGTGATAAACAGGGATAGCAGCTGATTCCAGGTACAGGTTGGAATTTTCCAATCACGGCAGTGTCACAAGGATGGCTAGGTGAAATCACTCTTCGCAGCTGTTCCTCAAAATGGGTAAACAATCATATGGAGGTGAACGATCGGCCAATGGAAAAGTGGAGGTGATGGTGCAAACACGACCAAGGCTTTAATGGCTGATGATATTACATTCACAGTGGTTATTTACCGGGATAGTTCATTTTTTAACGAGCTTAAACGCGGGTGGAAAAATTTGCTCAAACTTATGTTTATTTTTTAACGAGCATGAACTATGTGCTAAAACTGCTCGGATCTTGCGTTTATTTTTTAACGAGCATGAACTTTGTGCTAAAACTGCTCGAATACCCAGTCATATGATAAGAGTGTCTCATCAAGATTCTATTTTTTATGGAGCTTCATCTCACTAAGCTTTGCTCCGCATCCTTTCTTTATGCAAGTTAGGAAACAGCTAATCCAAAAAAAACAGATAAATAACCGCTCTTTGCTTGCACTCCAAAAGGTTTGCATGCCCCCAGGTATAAAGTATGATTTCAAGGTTACCTCTACTTCTTTTCCTTCAAAAAAAATTGTTTTAAAGAGAGAGGCTTACCTCTTTCAGGTTACCCAAAGATTGTCTCGTTAATCTTTCAAACAAAACACTTCCTCGGCAATGTCTACCGAAATAGACAGAGGTGAGTGATGATTCTTGTCAACTTGCATAACTTTGACAAGAGAATCTTATTCCAGAACAACCCCTCTTCCAACCATGGACGGGGTACGGACTAGTCATATTCTCTCGCGGAAACCTACTCTATACCCAAAGTTTTCCTGCCGAAGCAGACCAGGACGCATGCTCCCTCGGTTCCGGTCATATTCTCCCAGATTACTCGCGCTCATCAGGAGGACGGACCGTGGGTTGAGACACTTCTTGCATGAATAGACCATTTAGGGATGGTACATGACTATTTGCGATGTGTGATCCGGGAAATGAAAGTTGGTCCACGAGCTTGACCACTCTTCCTTCATGCGGAAAACACATTACTCTAAAGAGTGAGGAGACTATAGCTCCCATGCAATATATATAGTCTCGTCCAAGGAGTAGGTTATAATCCAAGGGTCCTTGAACGACCATCACGTTCATTTGAACGGTCTTTCCTTTCAATGTTATGGGCACATTGGGGAGGATCCCTAAAGGTCGACTGGTTCCTTTATCAAAGCTTGATAGATTTGTCATTTCAGGCAAAAGCGCTGGCGAACCAAGCGCTTTCCAAGCAATAGAGGAAAGGATACTCACAGATGCCCCCTCATCAATGATAGTGCCAGCCATTACCATTCTGTATATTTGAACGATAATTCTGAATGGTATACTTGCTGGCAACCGGGGTCTGCCTAGTTGGTTCCAGTCAAAGGACACAACCAGGTTGCTTGGTGGTGGGACCGAATAAATGGCCGGATATCGCTCTGACGAACTTCCTTCCCGCGATAAAGGAATGGGGGCATTTCCCCCTTGTTCATCAGAGTCAGTGTTGATGAAGAGAATTTGGACGGTGTCGTCTTTATTCTCCTCTGTGATGGTATCATTCGAAGATAGAGCCTCTGAAGGCAAAACCGGGTCAACTGCCGTATCAACCTTTTGACTTTCGTCAGGCATGGATCCAGACGGTTCATATTCAATGATCGGTGCTTCGGCTGACCACCTGGGCGGGCCAGCCGGATTCTCAACTAGTGAAGGACTTGGTAGGAGTTTTTGATATCCAGGAGGAAGTTGCGCTCATAAAATCGGGCGATCTTCCAGAACTCTTTTAGCCTCGTCTAAGAAGGGACAACGGTGGATGGCGTGATCACCTTCACACAATTTACAGGGAAATCTAGCTTTCCCTCTCCGTCCTGGGACTTCACTTTCGCTAGTCGACGGTGAGTAGTCAACATGGCTATCAGAGGTTGATGCTACCGAATTGTGCAAACGGGGAGACCAGTCCCTTAGTATTCGAGGGATACAGGGACAATCTCTATGGAAGTGGTCTCCCTTGCATATGACGCATGGCGATTTAGGCCTGGTCAGTGCTGTGTGTGGATTTTTGTCAGAAGACACTCGTTTGCCCCCAGTCGCTTTTGGCTCCTTCTTCTTCTTCTCTTTATTCTTCTTTTCCTTCTTCTCCTTAAGAACCTGGTTTTTTGTTTTACCAGTTCCTTCAAGCGAAGAGGAAGGAGGAGAGGAAGAGTTAGATGAAGTAGAAGGCTGGTTGGCAACTCTGGTCTGGTCTAACTGTTGACTCGACTGTTCAGGAATGGTGGTGTTCTGAACGACATTGGTTGAAAAGAGCCAGACTGGCAGGCCAATTGTCAGTCCCGGAAGCGACAATGTGGCCATGTGGGGTGCACCAACATCTCCCCAAGAGGAGAAGGGACTAGGATTTCCACCAAGGGGAATTCCTTGGTTGGTGTGCTCCATTTTTTCAACCTAAAGATCAACACAGGAATAGGGGTGATTGTTCCGTTTAAAATAATTTTTTAACGACGCTTTAGACACAACTTGCTTTTTCAGTTTTAAAGAGTCGAGAAAAAGCTAAAGATGACTCTAGTCTCCTTCGATGTTTTAACGAGCCCGAAGTGACAAATGCTCAGATGGACGTTTTCTGTTATAGAGTCTGAAAAAGGCCAAAAGGAACTGCTCTGGAGTTCTAGGCAGAGGGTGTGCCAAACTTTTCGCAAAACCGCAGAATACTTTTTAGGGTACGGGCGGTCGATCTTCCTGAATGCTGTGTTCAGTGCATTGCGATCAGTAGGGCGGCCGACACGGTTTCCTAAGGATAAAGGTTTTATGCCTATAGGGGTCTCCCAATATATACGCGACGGTACGTGGGAGCACAATCCGTACTGGCGCTATCGTCCCTAAGGAGGAATCACCCACCTTCCACGAGATCGACAGTCACCAGGCTTAACGACGCCGGAACACGTCTCTAGCCTAGACCTCTATGTTGTGCGTTATGTTACAAAGCGTTCTTAAGTTCATTCAATTTATTTTAGGTTGATCTTTTTAAGGTTTGCCTTTCAAGGTTCACCACGAGATGTATGATACAAATTCCTAAATGCAGTCTAAAGATGATAAGCAAGCTTTATATCTTTTCAACTTTGAAAATCCTAGCTACTAAGGGAAAAGAAAGACACCATCTTTTCGCAAAGAGCAATCAGCACACTCTAATGCACTTTTCCTAAATCCAACATGCAAACTATCAAATGCAAATTGCACAATGCAGGTGTTTGTTTTCCGCTTTCTTAGTATTGATGCCTACAAAGAAAGCTTTTTGTACAACTTTGAATTTGCTTTTAAATGATCAATACAAACAAGTTCACTCTTTCGAAATCAGAGAGGGTAGAAGAGATTACAACACTTAACGATTTTTGAAATGAATACTTGTTTTGACACTTAAAAGAGACAAATTCAAACCAATAAGAAAAAGTAAATGTATAATCAATCTGCAAACAGCCAATGAACTCTCTTCTAAGATCACAATCAATCAGATCTGAATCAAAGGCTACATGATGACTATTTTACTCATGCAAAGGAAAACTGTAAATGACGCCACAAACACATAAAAACACTAACAGCCTTTTTGTACAAAAGGAGGCGGAATGTAAGTAGAGAAAAGGAGTTATCAGACTGGTACCTATGCTGGTTACAGGCTGCAGAAAACAGAGATCAAAACAAGGAAAAACAGAGCAGAGAACCCCAGCTACACAAGGACAAACTGGTTCAGCGCAACCTCAACACATGGGTTTTGACATTCAGCGCAGGTAGCCTTCACGGGACCTGCGTTGAAATTCAGAATCCCTTCACTGGGTCTGCGCTGGAGGAGAAACTCTCGTTTCCCTCAGGTTTTGGGTCACAGATTGCTCTTTAATTCACTGTTTTAGGCCAAATAAAAGCAAAAAGCAAGGTGTAATCAAAGGGATGCTTTGAAGGGCTACTAATATCTATCACAAGGATCATCAAATCATTTGTGAATCCATTGTTCAGATCATAGACAAGTCCAACAACTGGATCAAAGCAGCAACTGTCTACCTTGCATCCGGGAAAGATGCAGTTCCACTGTTGCTGTCAAGTCTATGATGCAAACATTGATAGAAACACAAATAAAATGACTAAACAAATGTCCCCAGCGGAGTCGCCAATTTGTTGTGGGGAAAAATGCCTATGCAGGACGATCCTATCCACCTAAGGTGTGACAGTGCCTTAGCAACAAACGAGTATAGCTATACTGGTTTCTTCCTTTATGAAATGTGAAAGAAGAGAGATCAATAGACTTACCGGTGTCTTTCGTTTGTCCCTCGATCCAATCTCCCTTCTCTTTGGGTGTTCACAGCTACTTGCCTTCTTTCTTATCCAACTACAACTTCCTGCAAGATCACAAGAGAACAGCTACTTGCGACAAGAGAACAGCTACTTGAGACAAGAGAAGAACACTACACAAAGACAGATGTTCACATTCATAACTAGTTTAGGATTAGAAATAAACCAAATACACTAATACATTCATACATCAAAATACATCAGCATATAGGAGAAACCAAGATAGCTTTATTGATGAATAACAAGGTTCAGGAAGAGATACAACCCAGAGGGCTCCAATCCAACATCTCCTTCCCAGCAAAAGGAATTCCTCTCTTTTCCCCCTTCAAAGCATTAAGCACCCAATGGTTCCAGTCTCAAACCAACAACAATTCTTTGCAATAACAAAATTCCAGCCTCCAGATCTCATGGAGGAGAGATCCATATATAGATGTTTGGAGAGAGGATGAGTCAGCTTGAGATCTGACTAGTGTCCTCTCCCTCTATCAGTTCTTGAGTCCACTTGGAGGTTCTTGCTTCCACTTGGAGATTTGGAACCTCTTACTCATCACCAGTCGAATTCCCTGAGGCAAGTGTCATTTTGGAAGCTTCCTGGGTCTTGACACCTTGAGAAATGAGCCTGCCACTTGTCCACTCTCGTTCAGCGCAGGTAGCCTTTGTTCCAGTTGACATTCAACGCAGGTAGCCAGTGTTGGCTTTGACATTCAGCGCAGACAGCTAGTGCAGCCACTGAAATGATCCTGAATTGACTTGTTTCTGAGCAGTTTCAAGTGGAGAACTTTTGTGAATTGTTGTGGTTTGTTAGCCTTGTTCCTCTACAGGTAGGAACAACATGTTTAGGGACTTTGGATCCCTTAGATTATGGACATTTCATGCTCAATGCTGTAAGGCACAAAAATGTCTATAACATTTGAAACAAGAATGTTGTAACTCCCAAGGCTACCCACTTTAATTATCAACCTGGGGTTTGTACAAACTTAAGAGGTATCAGCACTATATGTGTAGCATACAATGTGTCCTTCCTTTTCTGTCATGATGTAATGAAGTGCATGTGCTGAAATCGAATCCTAAACTAATTGTAGAAAACGAATTGCTCGAAATGGAAACCCTAACCTATTGTAGGAAATAAAGTACAAGGAAGGAAACCTATTCTAATTACATAAATATCATGAAATAAATGTAAAATAAACCTAACTTGAACCTATTTATCACATTTGACGATTTAAAGTAACTGAGCATGTAATCTAATCTAGGGAGTATTAACTACTGCATGGGATGTGATAATTAAGAAATAAAAAGAACTATTTTTCTTTATCTTTTCATTTTATAAATGGAAATGCTAATCTTTCCTTCTTCTTTGGCAGGGGAGATAGGTCTGGAGGAAGAGGGGTAAAATGGTTGTGATGGCGTGGAGGTCAAGTAGAGGCCTAATCGCAGCTTCAATGATGATTTTTTTCAATTCGGACTCAAAACAGGCTACTACAAGTTTTCCCATAGTGTATCTACAGGATGTACTATTTCCTAAAGTATCCCCTATCTTATTACAAGAACAGGCTGAAGGCTTAGGAACTGGTATAGAAGGTGGAATGGAGCTTGAGAAATGTGGATAATGGAAGAATAAGACATGGATGTGGTGGATGCTACCAAAAAATCAAGCAAGGGCTTCAATATGGGTGTATTTTCTCAATGGAAATGACAATTTGTTCTTATAAAATAAGAATTCAGATTGAGATTTTAGTCAATTTTGGCGAAATGGGTGGATGAGGCTTGGATGAGGTGAACAAGATGGGGTCTCCCTATAATGTAGAATCTCCTGCAACAACACATATTATTGTCTGCATCTATCCACAAATTCATCTATACATGGGAAATATTTATTAAATAACGGAAAATTACTAGTCTAAAATCCAGAAATTCGAGAACTAGTGAGCTAGTAAGTCTATCAAATGCCTAACCTAATAAAATGAAAATGAAATGGGGTAATTTTTTAATTAAATAGATTTTTTTTTTTTTTAATAATCTAATTCAAGTGGAATCAACTTGATTGAATCTTGTTGGCATGCTCTAAAAAAATCAGAAATTTACTATTCTTTGCTACAAAGGATTTCCAGAAACCTAGATTTGGGCATAATAAGACTAATTGAAGTAGCTCAATGATTACTATGACCTTCCAAATATTTTCTAACGATGAAATGATTCTTTGGATCCTGAAAAGGAACTTACATAAACCATTTAACCCAATCCTACAACAAGAAATCATTAATACTAAATGCATAAATAGAAAGAAACAAGAACAAGAGATGCATGTGAATAAGAAGTAAAAAGAACAAAAACAAATGATACAAAAGGGTTTTGAGTCTCCTGGGATGGCCAAGCCCAAGGAAAATTAGAGAGCTATGGAGGATAATAAGATTTAGAAGCTAAATATGACACCAATCTTCATTATTTTCATCAATACAATTACATCCCTGCAAGAATATACAATGGAGCTGCAAAAATACGAGTTATCTCCACAATAAGACTAATAAAAATCCATCCCTAGAGGAAAATTCGACTTGGTACTTATAAAAAATGATTAGGAATCATTCCCCATGAAAGGAGGAAGCTTTCCTCACCAAAATCCCTTGATTAGTGGATCCAGTTCCCAATATTAGGGATTTGCATTAAATGATAGGGAACACATTCCTAAATTTTATCAATCATTGGTGTTCCACAATCTATGCCATAATTCCATAATATATTGTTGATTTATTATTTAATATTGATCCTCATGTAGTAGCGAGAAAGTACCTAAATTATTGTTGGGTTGTGTTATATTCTCTCCACAACTAGTTTATGTAGTTAAATGGGGGGTTAGAGGGGAGGCGAAGCCCCCCCTTCGTTCCGTCGATTGCGCAACGGGGGGGGGGGGGGGGGGGGGGGGTCACAAGGGGGCAGAAATCCCCCCTATCTGGGGGGTTTGAGTGGGGCAGGTATCCCCCCTCTACGGGGTATGGGGCAATGCCCCGGGAAAATTATTTTTGGACCCTATATTAGGTTGGGCGGACCTATTTATGGTTTTAGACGCGATGGTTTTTGGTCCATGGTTTTGGACATGATGGTTTTCGGTCCATGGTATTAGATGATTCAACATGTATAAATATGTATTGTAACATTGAAAGGAACATAATGAAAAATCAATCTGGTAGTCCTGGTTTTTGGATCTAGGGGAAATATCTGTGTATATGTGTTTTATGTGTTATGCTCTCGCATTTTTATTTTCTGTGTTTTAGAATTTGTATGCAGGTAATTTCTGTATGGGGTTAAAACCTACATTTGGTATCAAAGCAGATTTGGCTTCAAGGGGACACCTTTGTTGCTAAGGGGTTTCGCTCGAGCCTGTGGTAGAACCTGTTCAGTGGGAGATCTGCAAGATTGATTCTAGTGGTGAAAGAAGATGGCAAGCAATGGAAAGATAGAGATCGAGAAATTTAATTGTTAGAGTTTTGAGTTGTGGAAACTCAAGATGGAGGATTTGTTGGTGGATAAAGATCAGTGGATCATGATAGATCTGGGTACTAAACCAATGGGAGTGTCTGATGAAGAATGGAAGAAGTTGGATCAGAAGACAAAGAGCACAATACGATTGTGTGTCTCAGATTCAGTATTGCTGAATGTATCAGGGGAAGCTATAGTGAAGGATTTGTGGGAAACGTTAGGGACTTTGTACCAATCTAAGTCTCTGGTGAATAAACTATTCCTACGGAAACAACTGTATAACCTAAGGATGAAATATGGAGACTTGGTGAAAGAGCATCTGAACACATTTAATATTGTGGTAAGTCAGTTATTATCTATTGATATTAAAATATTAGATGAAGATAAGTGCATTATTTTGTTGTGTTCTCTACTAGATTCGTGGAATAGTCTAGTTATTGCAATAGGTAGCAATGCAACTTCCTTGCAGTTTGATGAAATAGTCTCATCCTTGTTGACGGAGGAGATGAGATGGAAAAATATGGAGAGGTAGAATGGTGATGCCTTGTCTGTATGAGGACAGTCCCATAACAGAAAAAAAAATAAGTCATTGAGTGGGAGATCTAAATCTCCAGGAAAACTTGTAAAGGTGGTTTGCTAGAAATGCGGAAAGGAAGGGCACTAGCAAAGGGACTATAAA